>CM042074.1:69946344-71195023 GCA_023509865.1 Trypoxylus dichotomus | reverse complement strand
TTCTGTTGTCAACTTCAGTTTCTGAACATGATTTCATTGTCTTTGTTAGCAAATTGCTAAGCACAGTGTTTTTACAACTGTCACAGAATGAAGGTGTATGGTATAATTGGCTTCTGACTTTGTTTTGTAATGTTTTAAGGAGGATAAACACTTATGGCCGGCAGTGCATATATTACTGTTATATCTAATTTGCTTCGAAACCAAACAAATTTCCAACAACAAAGTTGCACTCAAGAAAAGAAACTTTTCCCCAATATCGTGTACTCTCTTATTAATCGCAATTGACTTTGGTACTAGTTTGAACAGAACAGTAAGGTGATATTCTTAAATGCTTCTTTGCGTTGTGGACATTTCTTTCTGGCTCGAGAAAGGACCCTGAAAATATTCTATTGATTTGTGGGCAACATGCTGGTGACTTTCTTCCAAGTGCTTTTTAAGTTTGTTTGATATCATTAACTGATTTTGCAAAAGTGTAGCACATGCTACACATTTCGGGTGTGAACAAATTTCTTCTCCAATTTAAGTGGAGCAAAAGCTCGTCGTTGTATGCTCTTTATGCATTTGTTTTCAGAAGATATCGCTAATGTAGCTAGTCATGTAACAGAGATGATGACAGCCGTTAACGCTCCTACATATAGTGTTTATATTAATGCTCTATGTATTTTGTAAACTTTCTAATACGTTCAGGAGATTGCTTGTGTTGGAAGACGATGCCTGACTTCGTGCGATCTTTAACCGTGAGACTGTAAAAGATACCACTCGTATTTATCGGCGGCGATATTGATTAAATAATATCTACCATCACATTAGAAATGCAATTCTAGGTAGTTCTCAACTTTTACCATTAACAAGTATTTCAAAGGAAACTACAATATTACATACATATAATATGTAATATTAGAAATTTTGTGTTTATAGTAATTTTTATTTTCATAATCAAAAAATAATATCAAAATATAAATTATAGAAAAGCCCAGGCAAAATGTTTATTGAGATTACAAGAAGAAGCTTGCTTATGCAAAATTTTCTTAACGACTTAACCATGTAAATAATGGCCATTTACAAGATAAATTTCATCACTTTTTTTCTGCTTTCTAAACAGAAATTTAACCATAATCACTGTTCAACCTTCAAGTTCGTCAGAAGTCAGCTTAGTTCTAGTCTAATTTAGATGAAAAATGAACAACTCGTTAAAAATATAATAACACTAAAATATTGCACATGTTGTAAGTTCCCAAATGTCTTGAGATGGTTTTAATATAATATATTTGTTTTGAATGGGGTGTCGAACATTCTAAACTAGGTGAAATTTTCTAATTTCTTGTAATAAATGAACTGTTTCCGGATCTAGACCGTGTCATGATAAAGTAAAAAGGAAAATAAATAATAATAGTAAGGAAAAACAAGGAAATAGAAAAGGGATGAAGAGGGTGGGGCGGGGTAAAAAGAGGAATAAGTAAATTAAAGGAGAAAAAGGGAAAACCCGTGAACATGAATGAAATAAAAAGAAGAAAAGGAAAGAGAGGTCAGAAACAAAGGAAAAAAAACGAAAAGGGTGGGATCTCGACGTTTCGCCTCCATTGTAACAGGCTTTTTCAGAACGAAGCAGTGAATCCAAAGTGGTACGCTAACTCGACGTGTAATCCACGCTAGAGGCGAAACCACTTTGGAAGAAGGTCGCGGTAACTCGACATCTTAACCACTGTACTCCAGTACACGTCAGAAAGGTTTCACCTCTACTTGGGCTAACACGTCTCTTTCTCTCACTCTCAGAAAAGGAAGAAGAATTTCTTTTCTTCCTTTCGATTTTGTTTCATTACTTTTCACGGTTTTTCCCTCCTTTCCCCTTTTATTTACTTATATCTCTTTTCTTCTTTCCTGTACTCTTCATTTCTGTTCTATTTCCTTGTTCTCACTTACTAATATTATTTATTTTGCCTTTTATTTTATCATGACACGGTCCAAATCCGGAGTTTGTTCATTACTGACTCTGGCCGTGGAAGCCTATGTATTCATTTCTAATTTCGTATGCATAATAATAGTTACAATGCAGTTAGCTACAACCAAATACGTCATATATTGCGCGCGGACCCATTGGCCGGTTGAAAACCGCTGGTGTAGAATGTCGTTTTATTTTCTGGCATCGTTATTATTGTTTTGAACATATTTGGGTTTCGTTAGCTATTCTGCGTATTATTATTCGAACTGCTGATACGAGAAACAGTAACAATAAGTACGAATTTTTGTTAGTTGTCGGATTTGTAAAGTATATTTAGCTTAAAATATTCAAATGTAAAACGATAGCGAATTTTAGAAAAATGTGGGATAGTGTGAGGGTGACATCAGTGGTGTGGTGTTTAGCGGATGGAAAATGGGAGAAATGGTGGATGCGTAGGGCTATTGGCGGTATTGGACGGCTCCTTAGATGTCTAATATAGGACACGTCGAGGCGACGGGAATCGCATTAATAAAGGAGCTGCGATACGTGCATCGAAGTTATTGGATTCCAGACCCGATACGGACTGGGTGCGACTACTAAGAGAACGGCTAGTAGTATACGGACTATGCGACGACAAGAGAGATTTTGACCTCAGTTTTCTTCTTCACACTTATCGATCCGATGAGAGGATAACTGCATGCAGACGGCCGGTTCGTTGACTACATATCTTCGTTCGAGAGAGCGTCTTTGGAGTTTTCTGTTGGCTGCTATTGAACGTGTATATGTATGGATGACGCGATTGTCTGGTTTAGAGAGAGATAGAACTAATTTTACTGCACGGCTTAATAACTCCTTACTATGAGTGGCTTACATACTCTTTTATCTGCGTCTGAGTGCATATAAAATTTATCGTATACGAACATTGTAAATCAGATAGCAGCGAATTATTGGGTTATTTTCAATAGCGAATAGAAAAGCGAAATGTATTTTATTTCATAGTAAACAATTAATTCGCCGTTTATTCAAGTTTTTATGTCTTTGTTGGATCTAAAATGAAAGTATCACATTAATATAGTAGTTTTCCTAGTAAATTCCTTGAACTTTTTGATATTCTTTACGTAATTTGATGAGATCTTGCTGTCTGGGCACTTAAGAACTCTCTTTGATTTTTTTCAGATTCGTAATCTATTTCTGCAAAATTCATTAGGGTCCTTTGCTTTAATTCACATCGTAATTTTTTTACTTTAATAACCAGCCATAACAATTGTTTTCGATTCATTTGGGCTAAAACGGGTATTGATTTTCTACAGAGCTTACGTTCTCGATATTTAATTTTTCTTCCAATCACGTATCTGAGAAGTTTCTGATAATAATTCTATATTAGAAATAACTATTTATATTTCGCATTTACAGTATGTTATGGGATATATGAAAGACAGGATATTGCGCTCATGTAGCATCATTCTATTTAAGAGACTTAAAATACAACAAATAGAATTTCGATGCTCTTTTAAATTTAAAAGATATAATATGAAATAGAAAGTTTTCACTTTCTGAATGCTGTATCTCTATTTTCATAAACAATACCAAAAAACTAAAATCTATATGTGACAGATACGTAGAATTCAAGGCCAGATAAAAATTTGCTGTAGGTAGGGATTTTGAGATTTGAACCGAAATTATATCTTTTTAAAAGGAACATCCTGTGTTTTATAAGCCCATTAATTCAATTTACCTGTTTTTTTCCTTTTAAATTTTTATATAACATTTGATATCTTGAATCTCTACAAATATTCAAAAGTAGCCAAATTATTAGAAGTTGTTTGATTTCGATAATTAGCCACGGTCGCCCTGTTACTTAGTTTAGAAACCAATCTGAATGACCGTGTAGAACTATTTACAAATACTTCTAGATAGTTTTTGATTTGTTTACAGATGGCGAATATGACAATATGTGCTCTTTCAATCAGTCCAATGAAAATGTACTCTGAGCAGCAGTTACTATTACAGCAGATACCATTAAAACGCTTTCTCTTAAGAAAAAAATAGATAATCCATCGGAATGAAAGTAACGATACACGTGGCTTGATCGTTATTGCTTTTTCAATCTTATTACTGCTTTTTGGGGCGTGGCACCAATTGAAATTTAGAAAACAAATCGTAAATGTGACGAATGGCGCTAAATTCAAAATTAAAGTAAATCTGATGGATGCAGTACGACTATTCTGTAATAAATAATAATAATGTTGTTAGATAGGTTCCCAGACTAAAGATAACCGCAAAGTATTTTTCAAATTGAGATGGACTATCATAAACTTTGTTTTGTTTTCTAGAAGTAATATACCACATAAAAGTTCCCTTACAAATATTGATCAACGGAAAAAGTTGGGGATTATCTGGAATTCTATTAACGAACATAAAGAGATAGCCGCAGTATAATTAGTAGAGGAATTATTTTTAATGTAAACTTATATATAAATAAAAATAGAATCTATATTGTTCCATGAAGTTACATGGCTATTGCGCAAAGCCAGGTATCTCCTTTCAGCACAAGAAATTTTCCAAGCGTGTTGAAAAGTTTTTCTTCTTTTCTAAATATACATAATATTAATCCATACACACCAGTTTCTAAATATACCGATCGCAATGTAGCAATATAAAAATAAATGAATAAAATCAAATAAAATCTAACTTAGATTTATCAACAAGTTTTATCTGGAAATAAAGAGTAAATTGTTGATGGGAAAGAGTGACGTTCACATGTGGTTATATAGGATAGGACCATCAACGGCAAAACATTATTTTCTGATGAGAAAATTTTGTTTAGACGATCTTAGTCTAATATCTATATAAGTAATGAGGACATGGGCAAAGAATATATTAAAAGAATGCCAATTCGTTTATTCACGGTAAATGTGGTTCAAACATTATATCAAGTCGATGGAGGTGTGTGATTGAATAGATGCTTCTTAGAGCATACTGGAATCTTTAGGTTAAGCGGAACGTAGCTTCCTTAATGTTCTTCTATAGATTCCGTTATGGTTATGTGGCTTCCACAGAAATTGACTTCTTATTTTATCTGTGCGATGGAATTCTACTCATTTATTATTATTAAAAAAAACTGAATGAGTTGAAATAACATTATTTGGGAAACGTTTTTCGCTTTAGATTAGAAATTCATGAAGTTTATTGTTTCATACCTCTTTCAGTATCGTTCTAAATGCACCTAACTGGGGAAGATGCACAACTTAAGCAAATCGGAAAAATTTGCTCATGTTTATGACGTTTGACGTGGATTGGTAGATAATATTCTTGAATTACATCATCGAGAGCAATACATATAAGTGTTTGATTGTTAAAATTACAAGCCTCTAATTTTTAAAGGAATAATAAGTAGATAAAGTAATTGCATCCAGTACATAACCTCGAATTGGTATCCATAGCAGTTACCAATTAACCGGTGACAAGTTATGTTATTTTAGAAAGCGCTTCGCAAGAACTCCCTAATAAATCTTGAAGTCAGTTTCGTATTTCCTTTACATCTTCCGGGAAATCGATACTCGCCCAAAATTACCCTGTTAAACTTCTTTTTCTAAGTTCCTCCCTTGATATCTTTCGGAATTGATAGCTATGCTGGAAAAATGCATAAAATTTTTAATAGGTAGGTATCCAATTTTCAACGGTTTCCGCTTCCCTCGCCTTAATTAGAAGAGCTAAACGCAATTCTGGAAGGTGCGTTCCGCCAACACGTTGTAGCCTGTAGGTTTTAAGAGTTTCAGTTTACCTTTGATTAATTCCTTTTCACCTGACGACGACGTCATCCCCGCGGGAGCAGATTAAGACGCCCGAATTTGATATCCCTCTTACCGATAAGGACTAACTGGCATTCTGTTATAGAATGTACACGGTGTGACGCGAGATAACAAGCTATTGTCAAGGGTATCGCGTATCGAATCAATCAATACAATGCAAATGAGTGTTTTCCCTATCGTGAAGTTATATCGAGTGGAATTTAATATGCAGATAGACGAGACGGGATCTAAGTTTCATGTTGCGATGCGATTTTATATTAGCATAGTTATTATAGTAGACTATCTACACAGTGAAAGAAAAAAAACATTGGTATATGTAGTAACAGTTGCATCACAGTTTATAATTATATTAGGGAACATCGAACAAACAAATATTTACATTTTCTGAAATATACATTTGTCTTATTCATTGACGTCACTGTAATTAACAGTTGAAGTAAGTCTTTCCAAGAAAGCAGTGATATTTCTCTATTTCAGTGAAATTCTTACCATCATTAATTTAAATTAAATTTCAGATACAATCAATTCGTTTTTTTTATTTTAGTCTGGGTTTCCACACACGTCTTCTAGAAAGTTGCGCAAACCTTTTTTCGATAATTACTGGAAAATGAGAATTTATTGCTCTTGTCAGTAATTCTTCAATCAATGGGCAATAAAGGTAGATGTAATGTATAACAAATTAAACGTCCGATGGTTATTTTACTGGTCTTCCACTTTAAGTGGAATTCATTTCATTTACCTGTGTTCATCTTAAAACCAACGAAAACAATATATGTAGTTTCTGCAAAATTTGATCAGTATAATTCGTCATTAAGTGTTGTACAGGGACTACAATCCAAGATATCTAGTAGAGCGCGGATTGGAAAAATCTGATAATTTGATAGATTACTAGTAGCATTGACGTAAAGTCACTTAAAACAGTTTGACATCTCTATCCAAACATCTTCTTTTGAATGGAAGAACGCTTATGTTATGTAATATTTCAGGATATTTAATGCCATACCAAAACAGATGTGAAACTGGAAACATTTTATGTGAAAACTTTATAAGCTTTTGCTCCCACTGTATAACGTTTAAATGAGAGTTTGCTAATAAAGATAAACAGAAAATCTGTTGAACAACAGCTTCCAATACACTGTTGGGGCTCGCTCTAGACCATACTATTAATTGAGACAATCACGTTGTATCCATATTTTCGCAAGTTGCAACTTGCTACATCATGAGGAGTAATAACGAGCTGTGAGGGATGCCACACTTTCCAGTTTGGAAGCTGGCTACATATGGCAAATTTGTTAGGATGCTGAATATTTACTTCACAGAAATGTATTGTTCACAATATACAAGACATGAAACTCAGAGATACCTGCACAAGCCCCTTTAAGCATCACAAGTTCTTAACTCTCCCATCTATATACATTTGAAATATATGTAAAAGAACATGGTATTAACAATAAAACTCATAGAGATAACCATGGACTCTTAAATACCAAAACGTCGGTATCACTGTGCAAAGCAAATCCACCAGCTTGAAATTGTTCATATCTGCTATAAAAGATCTTTTAATAACAGAAACATATTATTCTATGGTCTAGTATCTATTTAGATAGATTTAGTTCTATTACCGTTTTATTTTTCTTTTGAAGTACACTTTTTAATGAAGAAAATTTGAAATTGTGATACTCAAACGGGGGTGCTATACTATAAAAAATATTCACACACAGCTGAATAGTAGTTTCGACAAAAGATCCACCTCTGTTTTATTACACCTTACCACAATCTTTTTACTAATTTTGCGTTAATTTGTATCCACTCAGACATCTTCATAGATGCTTTATTAAGATTGGACACCGTTGATCTATTTTTCTGCTAATTTGCCACATAACTGAGAGCTGGCGATTTTGGTGACTATATTTTTGATCGCTCCTTTTTTTTCTGTTATTTTCTTTACTAAGTAATGGTTTCTTGCTAATGATAGTCCATTTAATGGCTTTGTATCTAGTCGGTGCTTAACCCTGAGTGAGATACAATATTTTTACGGCTTGTATTAATATCTACACAGATTTTGTATGCTGTCGGTCATCGTTTTCGCTTAGACATTACATTAACACACTATGTTGCTCTTCAAAAACTGTTGTTCTTCTGGGCTTTCTCGACCACAGGCGATTAAAATTCCTTCTTGTTTTACATCTTTCAATTGTAGAATGAACAGTAATTTTTGCAACTCTGAAAGTCTCTTGGAAATATCATGTTTCCTTCTGCCTTAATTATGAAGGGTAATTATTTCAGCGCGTTTTTCAACGTTCAAATCATCATTTTCACTTACATTATGCGAGTGAATTCAATTCAGTTGCAAGCGATAACGGTTAAAATGCATTTAAACTAGATTATCAGTTTATCACTTAAACGCAATGCAACGTCACGATTCCATCCAAATTTCTATGAATGCATACGCTCAAGTTAAAAGAGTCGGACACATTATTACACTGCAGGTTAAAATCATAATTATACTGTCAATACGTTAATCCTTTAATTTTTTTCGATAAGTGGTCCCAATCTTACGAGTGATAGTGTATTTAATTCGTGCTACTTTATGTTAAAAATTCTCATTGTTTAAAAGTTATTAGTATGAAGTGAATATATCCACGCAAGTATTTAGGAAATGTTACTAATGGAACTTATCTCGCTTCATATCAAACGTCATCTACAAGTGTGTAGTCTGTAAAATAGAAATATTTTCGTTGTATGTGACGTAGGATCACACCTTTCAAACTCTTTAAAAGTACTCGCGTTGGTAATCAATGAATTCTGTTTCCGGAACGAAACTCTAGTAAGATCCATAATCACATCTGAGTGTCCACGGTTCTGACGTTTCTCATGTACGTCGTTAATCTTTTTATGACAGGTACCGTACTTGAACCTTTAATTAACTGTCGAGAAGACGTAATAAAGGATATCTCAAAGGTAAATGATGCGTAAAAGCAAACTGGTTATATTTATTATTCATTGTTAACCGCACGATGGTGTATGCACTTTTGATAAACACCTTTATTACAAATAAAACGTAAGCGATGCAATACACTTTGTTATATCCACAATAATACTAACAAAAAGTTAGTAATGTCTCAATGTACAAGTACGCATTGGTTAATGATCAGTCCCTGTTGCCAGAAGTTGTTCGTAAAACGACCAATTCGTTTTACGAACAACTGAGAAAATTGAGAGACTAGTAGTAGTACTAGTAGACTCTAGTGTTCTGCAGTAATGAATTCAGATGTATATGAAACAACTTGATTTGATTTATAATTTTTGGTATTGTAAGAAAATTGATCTAAGACAAAGTACAATACAGAAAGAATAGTTCACTACGTTTTCGATTCACTAAAAAAATATTTTTAATTCTTCGGAATACTTCTTTCCCGAATAATTAATTTAAATCATGCTTCCCTTTTGCGACCTTTCTTTTCCACTCTTATTTCCAATGTGCACTATAATATTATTTCGTAAAGCTTTTGAAAACCAACGACAATTTTTGGAATGTTAACTAATATGATTTCCATAGGTATGCACTTGTGCCATATTTGTAGAACTAAATTCTATAATCCTAGAATATCTACCCGATAACGTAGCAGGAACTACCACAACTATTGTGTGTAATCTTAGAAAGAAGTGATGTAAACTGCGCCTGGAACCCATTGTGTTAGAAATTTTACAACATACTACTGTAGTTGTGTCAGATAGTAATTGTTTTGCGATATATGTATGTACTATCGCCCATACCATGAGCGCACTTTCGACGTGTCGATGGGGGTACGTGTGAGTAAGAGGAGGATGAAATGAGACGTCTATTAGTTAACAAAGTTGAGAGATACCTATGCTATTCTGCAGGCCGATTATGTGTTGGTATGTTAGCTCTGTTAACGGTATTCTCTACCTTTGTTTAACTACTACTACAATCCTATCCTCACATCGATCTTTTCATTTTGAGTCGATTCAATGATGAGACATGAAGTGGATATATCTCTAGACATGCGTTATTCGTTTCAAGTGAAGCCGGTGTTTCATTTCCCAGTCGCTCAAAATGCAATCGACGGCTCGCAGCTTTTCACCCGCTATACATACTATATCAGTTACTTTATGCTCAAAATATAATGCATCTATTAAATTTGACTGCAGATAAGGGCCATTGTCAAATTTAATCATATGCCATTTGGAAACTATTAAACCAAACGGAACTGAGTTGATGAAATAATTGCAAACGTCAGCGTAGCTAATTTTAAACGAAAACCTTTTTTTCTGTTGAAGAGCGCATCGTTTTTAATTTAATCTTCAACTATTGTGTAATTTTGCCTCCTTCCTGATCCTCGAGGAGTACATTTCCAAGCCGGAACGTTTGGAAAAATGCCGGGGAGCTTTTGAAACGTTAAACTGCGACGTATCTCGCGTCCGGATGCGAAGTCTTTCGTCGTTATCCAGCTAGCGTCGCGTCGATATTAAACATTTTCTGCGTGTTTTTCATCTTTTCGTTTGCTCTGTTGCTGTTGGGGCTTTTGTCACGCGATAGTGTTGTATGGTCGCATCTTGTTCGCCTTTTCCCGCGCGGAACGGCATGTTCATAACGCTTTGGTTGCTCGTCGCGTCGCTTGTTATTAATTTCGGAGTTTGTTTCACGTCGATCGTCCTCGCTACTTCTCTGTGCCGTTGCCGACATTACGTTTGGCGTTCGAAACCGCGGCAGTAGTCGGTCGACTCTTGCTCTATTTCTCTAAGCGTACGTTTGCGATTCGAGTGCGTCTCTTCGCGCGTAGGGGGTTTTAATGATGCGCATACCGCTTTTATTGCTTTGCGTCTCGTTAAAGGGAATCTTGCTTTGAAGACGCAGGGTACGTATACGATTGTAATTGCATAAGCGCTGTTTAGAGTGTCGCTAACACATGGATTTTGCGTAATACTGTTTCCGTGTGGAGGGAAATAGGATATTTTGATAATTTACGTGAATATATGTGTTCTAGATAATGCCATTTAATACACGAGCTTAGCGTAGTGTAAGACAGATAGCAGAAGTAAATTATATTTCCGTTATTTCTCACAGTTAATTTACTTACTGCATTCATTTTTATTAGGAAAATTTTTGATTTTCGGATACCGTCTCCTGACAAAAAGAAAGCTGAAGTCATTATTGCATTACTGTCTGCAAAACAATTACACCATTAATTTTTATATAATGATGCCGCTTTTTTCTTTGAAATAAAAAGTTATCGCAAAAAAAATGTTCTGAATATCCGTGGTGTGTACAATGGAATCGCTTAACCCGTCACTTTTACTAACCAGCAAAGGACTGGAGAAATGTACAGTCGTAGTAATTATGAAAGGGATGCTAAACACATTAGAAAAATTCCCGTAGACCGGTCTCTTAAGCAACGTTGTGTAACTTGTTACATTTAAAACTTAATAGCGCATAGAGAAAGATTGTTTCTGAGATCTTCAAAACGTATTCCTATGATTCTTACAGTCTGGTTACAGGCACCATTTTATTATCTTTAGCACTTCCAAATAATTAGATTGTAGATTTTAGTTCCACAAATTGATGCTAACGAAATAACCGCCATCAAAGAAAGTTAAAAGAAATTGCAAGATGTTCAAGTTCCAGCGGATTTGCAAATTATTTATAGGAATTACAATTGGTCCGTTGAAGTGTTCAAGAAATTACAAAATTCTTCGCTTTATTAGTGGAATTACTGTGAATGGTGGACAATGTGCAAACCCAGCTACATGCATTTAGTGATACAAGATATATTAGTGTTATTACTAAAGTGGACCCTGTGTTAAAGAAGGATTCAGATTTAACCAGATTAAAATAAGTTTTTGGTGATAGTGAACTTACAGATCTGTTAGGTACTTGTAAGGATCATTTTAATTATGTTACGATGTCGTTAGATATCCAACTGTGATTTTCCTCATATAGGAACATATATTCATTACAGTGAAAACGGTTACTTGAGGAATCTGTTGAAACATGCCTGATATTACAAATATTTAAGTGATCTTATCCACTTTGTACATTTGTATACCGAAAACGCTGTTAAAAAGGGTAAGTGCTTATCCACTTACCCACTAAACTCCTTAAACATGTTCTAAGCGTACGCTGCTGACCGTGCCAGCGCTAATTGTATTTACATTTACGTGTCTGCACTGATGGATATTAGCTTAAGGGCACAGAATCGAGAAGAGACTCTCAGCAAAATTTCCTGTACTATGCTTATCAGTGGACTTTAAAATTAAAGCTCAAGCATTTTTTTTAAAGTTAGGGTTTGAGAACTTCGGAAAGTTTCATTTGTAAATTGATAGATCATAGGATTCGCATTAAATAGTGGGGATTTCTTTAGCTTTTTATAAAGACTCAGTTGTGGTCACCGAGATTAACAAAAGTCACCCTTTTCAATAAGTCTAACATTTATTTTTTGTACGCAAGAATAATTCCTTTTATTGAATATTTAAGAGATATGCGTTTCAAATTTAGCTTTGGTAGCAAACTATTTCATGGCTATCCATTTAGATATTTAATGACGCCAGTTGCAAGATATAGGTACGCATGGGTAGAAATTTTTGGCAGACGAAATTCATTACCATTCAACAATGTTTTTTTCCCAGGAAGTGGTTTGCACCAAAAAGCCTAAAATTACTCAAAATATTGCATTTCTATACATAAGAAGATATCTAACGAGACATATTCTCTTAGCATTAGGCCCGGTTACTGAAAGCAAAAATATCCGTTCGATTAAGTTATGGATTCGATGAACTGCAAAAATCGTTTCTACATAGTCGGTCTCTTCTCCGTGCAGTTAATTAGTAAGGTTACATTTCACGATTTCCTTAATAATAAGCATGAACGTTATCGAAAGGAATTACATGTTGAAATTTAAATTAATATTAATAAAAATAAAATAGAAGATTAGCAATAAAAGTATTTTCAACCTTATTAATGAAGTTTACGAAATTGTAATACCATAATTTACAACCAATTTTTTTAAAAACGCCGGGATCAACAGCTTCTTTTTCATCTCAATATGAAGTACGTACCATCCTTCACATAGTAGCAAATTGCATTGCTTTCGAATAAGTAACATAACATGATCGCAATATTTGATGACAAAAGGAAATGCTGAAGCACAAATATAAGTTTAATTTACCTCTAAGCATCCTTCTTTTAAAATTAAGATACACACATCTTGATAATAAACGAACTACTTCCGGAATTGGACCGTGTCGTGATGAGATATATATATATATAGATGAAATAAGAGTAAGAGGAGAAAGGAATAAAACGAAAAAGAGATAAAAAGAAGAAGAATGAAAAATGGAGGGGGTACGTGAAATAGAAGGAAGGGTGAAAAGAGTAAGAAAGGAAAGAGAGAGAAAAAAATGGGGGGGGGGGAGAACGAGAGAAAAAGAGAAAAGAGAGTAAAATAGAAAGGTGGGATCTCGACGTTTTGCCTCCGTCGTAGGAGGCTTCTTCAGGAGAAATAGGGGAAACCAAAGTAGCACGGTAACTCCACGTGTAAACCACGCTTCTGAGACCTTCTCTCAGAAGGTCTCAGAGATCTTCGCCTCGATCCAATTCCGGAAGTAGTTCGTTTATTACTAACTGGCCGTGGAAGCCTATGTATTCATTACATACGTCTTGATGTTTTTGTAACTAGGAAATAACTATTAAAAACGGATATTACTTCTATACAGAACCTTTACAAGTTACTTCTTGCTGTTTCTTTTTTTAAGTCGTACAAAGGGTGGAGTTGCTTTGGAGTCCTAGGTCCAGTTTGGAGGGCTTGGGAATTGTACTCTTTGATAGTTAAGTGCCAATGTATGAAATTGTCGTTTCAGAAACAGAATTTGAACTTATAGAATCTATAATTTTATCGATCGGATAACTATTGAATCCATACGAATATAAGATGAACGATAGTAAAGTTTACGTCTCCTCTGCGAGTGTTGTTGAAAGGACTTTTTTTTAAAACAAGAAAAATTGTGAATAATTAGTTATTAAAGGATACCCAAAGTAGATATCTGTAGAACTTTTAAAAGAAACCTGTACAGATTGAATATCTGTGTTTACGGTACTTCGCGTCCAACTTCTAACATCAACCAAAATAAAAAAATAAAGGAGTGCACCACACAGTGACGAAAAATATATCTGCAATAGGTGAACTAGTAAAATTATAGAAAAAATTCATTGGTAAATAAAGGACAACAATTTATATCATTACAATATGTTGTCGATTTAGACAGTCCAGAAAAAAAATGCAATTTTCTAAGTAAGAAGGTAGTGGCTTTTTATGTTTTCATGTGTATTTCTTAATTACTGTTAATCTACTCTACTATTTAGACTTCAGATTTCACATGATCTATATGAGTAAATAAAAATAATGCTAATGTCCTAATTTGCTCAGCTTGAATACTCTTTTATATTCTATTTAAGTCGATCTGCTATTGATACAAACTTTTGTGTTGCTGCACCAGCTCGGTATGTAATACAAGTTTTCATCATTGTACTCAAGAACTTCGCGCAACCACGTTTCTCTCGCTTCTTATTTTCGTTCCGCTTTTAACTGAACGGTCTGCGTCGTCGCCGTTATGCAAATATAATTGAGAAACAAAGTGCAAATATTACGTTTTTCGTTTGCTGACGAAATTGTGTTAATAATTCGCCAGTAGCAGTAGCGACGGCAACGGCAAACACTTCTCTTTGAATCTCTTTAATTTCGCATCCTCTTACGTAAACACGGCGAAGAGGATCCGAACGACCGGAACGATGATAATAATAGTGGTTGTAGAAACGAAACAGGTCCCCCAGAAACGCGCTGGGTCTTTGTGATGTTAATCTTTCCGTGCTTCTGATCTTCTAGGCCGGGTCGCCTCAGGCGACGGACGCGCAAACCAGGTGTTTTGCTGTTGATGTTTCTGAAATCGCTTGTTCTCCTTAACGAACATTTCTGCTGCGGGTATCCCGTACATAGGTAAACGTGGAGGATGTCGAATTCTTTTTACCGCATATTTATTTTGAAGAAGTACGTGGTTTATTCGGACATGAAAAATAACCAGCAAATATTTCCTTTGAGTTCTCTTGTTTGTACAAAATTTCTTATTTGCTGCGTTTCTGCTCAGCACACAAGACAGGAACGAAAGATTTAAAACATTATTTTTAATTGTGGGAACAGGTAACGAAATGAAATCGTCGTTAACAGAATTTCAAAAGTACTACGCTTTAGTCAATAGCTGCTTTCGTTAATATTAGTCCCACAAAAAAAATACTATCGACGCATTCCATTGCACAAATCTCACTGCCAAAAATTTAATTACTTTTCTTGCTGTAATCTTTTTTTAATTTATATTATCATTTATAGCTCCACCCGTAGAGTATGATACCTTGGCAAATCATAATTGTTAAAAAAACTGAAGACAATTTATCGATTTACATGATTAGCACTGTAATATTAAGTGATTGATCACATAATAGAATAAATACGTATTCATGAATGCGAAAATCTTTAATTTACGTGCTAATGCTCAATTTTACGTTTACAGCCTCCATCATGTAAATTTACAACTTCCATAGTGAAACTACATACAACATGTACCTTTTACATCATGAAATTATGAATACCTTTATATTAGCATATACAGTACTTTAAAGTAAATTTACATTAAAAATACGTCTATCACATTTGAAATTCATGATTTCCATAATTCTAAAGTATGTGTTGTGGTGCAGGTGATTAATTGAAAATGTGGTTTAAACTTAATCTTAAGATATTCTTGTAGTCGTAATTGCTATTACTGGAAAAATTCAGATGATTCGTGCATGTTTGTAGAATTAAATGCGTCCGTTTCGAATATCACTCGCAAACAGGGAATTCTTATAATCAGATCCCCATGCAAACATTTTCCCATCTACTTCGTATATACACGCGAAAGTATAGAAATAATCTTATACATACATGCTGATGAGCAGTAAATCGTAAAACACCTCTATGTGTGACAATATTCTGATTTCATCGCTTTTACGTATTATGCTCGATAAATAATATTATAAAGTACAATAAAGTTACATCTGAAAATATATGTTATATCGCAATATGTCTAGGTAAACACTGCAGGCAGCAAATAAAATGATATGGTAACCTGTTTCCTATATAACATTGTACTATTCGTCATGGCGTCAAATAGCTAACGTTCTGCAGTGTAAATTTATAGAATATTTTTTTCTTGATGCAACGTAAATATCCCTGAGAAGTTGCTATTTGACGAGATGTAAAGAATATTCTTAAGGTATACCTTTTACAGGAGACATTATAGTAGCAGTTACAGTGCGTGCACGAAACTATTACCTGTAGATTATAAAACTATATGCGCATGAATATGGTAAAGGTGACCGTCATCCGGAGAACACATACTAATATACTTTGGTTGAATATTAAAAATTCTAACACAACCCAGAGTTCTTTTATTTGTTGAAAACAAAATACAGGATGCGGCAAAACTCCCACCCTAACTCAAAGGTTGATTAAAAAACAGATGGTACAAAATAAAGAAACTATATTAACATGAATGAAATCTACAAAACGCGAAGTTATGTTACATGTTTTCGTTATTAATGCATTGCCCAATACGAGTTCTGAAGTGCATTATTACTCTAACCGGTATTTCTTGAGGAATACGAGCAATTTCTTCTTGCATTGCTTGTCGTAAGGCTGGCAGAGTCCGCGGCCGATGTTTCTAAACTTCAGCCTTAAAAAGACCCCATATAAAAAAATCACAGGAGGTAAGTTCCCGAGGGTTTTGTGCACTCCAATAACGCTACTTTTCTTTATTCACACATCCCGATAAGTGAAAATGTGCCTCGTCACTAAAGAAAACCACAGCATCATTTGGCACGTTTCCGAGGATGCTTTCACACACCGTCACACGATTTTACCAATCACGTTCAAACAGTTCGTGAACAACAACCATTTTGTAAGAATGGCATTTGAAGTCTAGGTGTAACATTCGACAAACACTCCGATCAAACATCTTAAGAGCTGCAGCATGTATACGAGCAGACTGCTTCGGTGACTGCTGAATCGAATGTCTAATTGTCTCAATGGCTTCTGAAGTGCGAGCGCTGCGTGGGCTTCATGCGCTTCTTTTTAACACAGAGTCACTTGGTCTAAAATTTAATAACGTTACGCTTTTTCAATTTTCGTACAAGGGACAAGCTGGAAGCGAAAAGCGCGCTGGGCAGCGACAGCGGAATTACCGTTGGTGAGAAATACTTCCACACTAAAAGCGCATTGCTCACCCGTCCACGGTATGGTAGGTACGAACCATACTCGGGACAGTTGTGTACAATTGAACAAATGCTGAATAAGCATTCTATAATAGTGAAGTTCTTTGTCAAAAGCGCCTGCAGTGCTTAGATCCAGAACTACCTTTTAGACGGCAGATTTAGAAATGCAGATTGACGAATCTTTGTGTCTATCCTGTAAATTTAAAATTGAGATTATAACACTCTTTTCTTCAAAAAAATACTATAGCCTCTGTTCGGATACATCTGAACGAGGTTTTAATTTATATTTTAGATATTAATAATTTCATATATAGCAATTAATGTATTTGTAATTCACATTAGTTTCTGCTCTCTATTTATTTGTACAGAGATATTTAGTGTATTATTTGCTAGAATATTTGCTATTATCTTAATCTATTGTATTATGTAATTAGTATTTCAATTAGAATTATATTCATTCCTATTATATTAATTATTCTCTTAAATCACTAATTACCAAATATCTAAACATTTAATTTTCCAGAATAATCTAAGTAGCTTAGGATTGCTCATTAAGGTAAAACCGAAGTTGGTTATAAATAACGTCAATATACAATGTAAGTCAGTGCAAGTTGTAAATCATTTCAATACAGTTCGACGGAACTTTAGTCAAGACAACCTGTAGCTCAGTAGAAAATATTCAATATACTTATTATATTACGTGCAGTGTTTTATTCATCGAATAAATAATCAAAAAAGGTGAAAAACTCCAACCACAGATTCGTACGGCCTCAGTCTTAAACTTAATGGAACAGATACATCTAAAGAATTGTAATACGGAAACAATTTACTACCAATCTGTAATGCGAAGGCACCGCGTGAATTAACATTTTAAGTATATCACGCGCGAATATTTAACTAAGAAATTGAAGCGAAAATGCTGTCGCTTGTACTTGGATCCCGTACTGAGAATAATGTTTGACCTTGGGATATGATCTGGACCCTATGTACTAAACACTGCCAGTAAACAAAAATTCCTCCGTCCATTGTCCTTCCCAACCTATATTGCCTTCCTACAGTTAATGCTCACCTTTCTACACATAAACTAGACAGGTAGTTTTGCCACACCCTGTATAATAAATAATATTTAGGATTCTCTTTTAATTTCAATCTTCTACGAGTGAAGTGTATATATCTAATCTATTTCTATAGGTTTCCGTTCTCTAAGAACCATCTCGGAAATGTTTCGTAGTTCCTATCCAAATTATTAGCGTTATAAAGCAAATCGGATGTTTTCTTGTTTCTCGGTTAAATGGTGTTTATTTAGACCCATATAAATGCATTGCCGAAGGAATCGTGTCAACAAATGTACGTGTATAATAGACGTAATCGTTATTACCCCATCAAAATTGTTTACACGCATATGTTTACTGGCTCCTCCACCGAATAAACTTTTCCGAACGCGGGCGTTTACATTTTATCTAACATGACGTATCTCGCAGTGCTATTTGTTTGCGATCGCGCGGATGCAAAATTATCAGGTGTACGCCGACGAACGTAGTCCCCATTTCGCGCAGGCGGCTACCCGAAACGCCGAGATACCATCGGGTTCGACCGCACAAGACCGCAAAGACAATAAATCATGAAGAAATGTTTTCACCGTTGCTTTACTTTGCTTCGTACACAGAGTCTAAAAAGCGACAGCTTGTTTGGGTTGGCGTTCGCCGGAGTGTTTATGCTGGAGTACTGATGCTATAACGGCTTGTTTAAGTTAGGGATTTGTGTCAGCCGATGAATCGATGTCAATATTATCTTTTAGTACTTCCATATGCGTGTACTGTACATATTAGTGGACGTGTAAGGGTTTTTCCAAATGTATACTAATAACGTTTATTTACTTAGGATTATTTTGAAGGAATGAAATGTATTTCGAACGAGATTTTCTTTTTGAAAACGGTAGGTAGCATTTTGGTTGAACTATTGATTCGAACTTGAACGGTGAGTTCTGGAATTAAGTACTAGCCGTGAGTACGTGTTAGCCTCCTATTCCTATTTTATTTTTTGACATTTTTCATGGCTGGATGCTTTTTTGCTTAAGCCGTTTTTTTGACAATTTGTTTTTCCTAGTATTAAGCACATTTCAAATGCAATATATATATATATATGTAGTAAGTTTGATATTCTTGCGGGTTGTTTGTATGCCCTGATAAGGTCTGTTGATTCGACGTTTCAATAACATCTCAGTTATCTTCCTCTGGAGCTTCTTGTTGCGATAGGCGGTCGAGTACTAACTTGTCAGTACCATATAGTATCATATACATACGAGGGCTGTTTTTTTTTTTCAACGTTCGTTCGTGCTTGCAAACAGTAGTGGGAGACGAGGATCCCCAGAAATTAAATGCGTATCTCCAGCATAATATTTGTCACTTGCAACGTCATTACGCCATTTTCAGCTGAGGTGCGGGCACGTTAACACGGTTGCTACAACTGATTCTCCGTCAATTGCGAGGTACGTAGTGTAATTCGATTCCTTCAAGCAGAAGGGAATAGTGCAAATGATATTCATCGAATGAGCCGACTATACGGCGAAAACTTTATGGCGGATGGTGTTGTGTGGTAGTGTGATGGTGTACACAATTGTAGCGGGACACCTACGCTATAAAAAAACTGCGCTCGATGAGTTCCAAGGATGTTGTCCGATGACCACAAAGTTCGCCGAATGGGATCAGCGTTGATGTTTCTCACCCGTTACGAGGTTGAAGGCGAAGATATTTTGAAATCTATTGTGATTGGAGATGAGACCTGGATTCAATACCGCACCCCGAAACAAAACAACATTCACAACAATGGATGCATTCAAACTCATCAAACAAACTGAAAAAGTTCAAACAAACATTCAACAACAGGAAATTTATGGCTACAGTGTTATGGCACCTGTTTGTGCACCTGTTTATTGTCAGACTTTACAGCGATTGCGTAGAAACATTCAAAATAAACGAAAAATCATGCTGACTTCTGCCGTTCTTCCCATTCATGACAGTGACCGCCCTCACGCTGCTGATATAATCTAACGACTTTTTGAACAATTTCGATGGAAAGTTTTCGAATATCCGACGTAGAGTCCAGTCCTGGTATCATATTAAAGCAAGTCGGTGTCTAGATTTTGACATAGCCACTAGTTATCACAACTTGAATGCAAATCTAGTAAAAAATATAAAAGAAATCAATGAATGAATGAATTACAAAAATAACGACAATCAATAAAACAAGAACATTTCAGGCAATAATATTAAGATACGAGGGTAAGCTGAACAAGTCGGTAACTAAAACACAGCAAATAGCAATATTTCAATGATATGTGTTTTATTTTTCGCCATATCTCACTAAAGATCAATACATTTATTTAGTTATTGCTCAAGTTTCTTTATGCTTTCACAGCACTCATGTTCCTCGAGCTCCTCAAAATAGTGGTTTGCGGCAGCTGTCAGCTCCTCATCCGAAGTAAAGCTCATGCCGCTGAGGTGCTTTTTAAACATGGGGAAGAAAGGATACTCCAAAGGAGCTAAATCCGTTGAATAAGAGGGATGGTCAAGCGTTTTGAACTCTAATTTGGCCAATTTTGCGGCATGTGATAGTTAGTTACCAAATTTTTTAGCTTACCCTGATAACTTTACGCTAAACTTATGAGAAGGGATATATATCGATTTCATTTTCCATTATCTGTTATAAAAAAGGTAAAATTATATATGTAGTGCCCATCTAAGATAAGAAAGCTTGCATCCTGATAAATTATCATAGCGGAGAATACTTTAAGGCCAGACTATAAGTTACAAATACTATATACGTTTATTTATGAGAGCGAGATAAGGATGAAGTATCAAAAATGAAAGATTAAGAGAAATTTGGGAGGTAGTCGAACATGAAGTCGTAACAGGATTCAATCCCGACAGTTACTTTCATTATCGCTTATTTTGGTATCACCTTAAAAAGTGAAAAGCGGGACTCAATTACTCGAATATTAATTTCATACAATGTAAACACGTCCTTTATATTTGGAAAATCTACTCGTGTCTACACATATCCCTGCTGCATTCAGCACTATACTACTATACGCGTATGATATTTGATTTTCTGTCGATGAACATTCGCTAGTAAATCTACAACTCATTAACTATTAATGAGTAAACTGCTCTAGCAATTACTGCTTTGAACAGGCGGGCAAAGTTCCAAAGTCACATTGATTTGCCGGTACGCCGTGTCTGTTTATGTATGTGTGTAGGTGTGCGCTTTTGTTGTCGCTACATCAGATAATAGTCTGCTTCAGTACCGTACGTATGTACATACGAAACGGGGTACGTTAATATCATACGTACATGGGAATGATGTAGATAGTTGATATTAGTTGCCTTTGCATTCTGTACTAACTATAACTATTTATCCACATACAGTATCTACTGAACTGTCCTTCATTGCCGCATGCTTGAAGTTTTTTATATGCAATTTATATGCTTCTTACTGCACGGAAAAAAATATAATGGTAATGGTACCTTGTAAAGAAAATATAGTATGAATTATTACGTAATACTTCTGTAACGATGGCAACGTTTTTGTAGCAAAGAGGTATGAAGAAATATTGTTATATTTGGTGTGTCGCATCTGCAGAACTGCAACATTAGATTGTCGAGAGATTTTGGGAGTTTGTTATTCAGTTAACACGATTATGTGGTAGAAATAATTAAAAATCTAATCTATGCATGTATATATATATATATATATATATATATGTATGTATTTGAGGTTCCCGCGGGTATAGTATGCGTTGTTTTTCTTCTCGAATTCTCCGCGTTTCTTGAGTGTCCTGGACAGAAGCTCGTTGACGTTTCGGTGGCATCGAAGCTACCTTCTTGAACATGTTACGATTTGTAATTTAATACTGACTGATCGTAAATGTTATCATTCTTTAAGTTTTACATAACGTAAATTGTGCAGATTCGTTATAAATAGGGTGTTACTGAATAATTATAATCCTATTATTGGAGTTAGGTACCAATGCCCGCAATAAATGTTACTGTTATGTCTGCTGTATTACTTATTGGTTTGGTGTTAATTCGTTTCTTCTTCATCGACATAAACCCCAGTACAGATGAAGATACGACTATAAGACAGTCTCAAATATGATTTTATTGTAACCACGAAGAAGATATTTCTTCCGAAACTATTATGCTATAAAACTGTTTCGCATCTACGTGGTTTTGATATTAATTAATATATCGAATGAAATTCACTATTTCTCAAAACTTTTTCACGTTATTACAAATGATTTTCCTCTTTTTGTTGATTTCTAATTTATTATTTTTTTAATAAATTAAAAAATCAAAAAAAGTTCAATATACAATTTCATTAGAAAAGCAATAGGATAACAATTTACTAACTATAATACATATACCATGAGGGTACTTTCGACGTATCGATGGCCGTAATTGTGAGTAAGAGGAGGATGAAATAAGATTTCTACAAGTTAACAAAGTCGAGGGATACAGATACTATTCTGAGGGGCGTATTACTTCGACGTGAGGGAGGTATATCGCTAGACATGTGTTATTCGTTTCAAGTGAAGCCGGTCGCCCAAAATGCAATCAATAGCTTGCAGTTTTCTCCCACTATATATATATATATATTATGTATGTAACGCAATATTTTTAAAAAAATTGTTTACATATATACTGGTCTCATTCAAAATTTCATTTCTCTTGGGGAAATCTCCAAATATATTTCCATTTCTCGAACCAAATCGGGTTTAAAAAAAGAACTATACTGGTACACATGTACCATGAGCTGTGAACAGTTGTTGAATTTCATCCGTTGTGTGAAATTTTGTTCATGACAAAATATGCACTTTTTATATTACAAGTAGTTAATCAAAGATGTCAAGGATTTTCTATTCAGGACAGGTCTTACAATGTGGAATGTAAGACCTGTCCTGAGTGGTGAGTAAATCTAATGAATTGATACATATTGCAGCAATAATTGCGGCCTCTTAATCGGGTCCCAACTTTGTTGGTATCTTCCATAAGATCTAGAATTCACTTGAATTCGTCAATAAAATATATTTTTTCTCTATTAACTATTATTCTGTTATACACAACAGCATAATGAAACCTACTTTGGATAATATCTGGTGCGTTACACCATTCTGACACAAAAGAAAACGCGTTTTACAGAAAAATGGAATGCCTCTGTTCTAACAATTTGGTTTTTATTTGTGTCAGTCTTAAGATGCAATCTTCAATTAAATTGCAGACTCTTTCTTGCTCCTCTTGAGTAAAGTTATTGGGACAATGCCCAGCACTTTTTTTCATTTCGTTCGTTATTCTGTAAGTCTTGTAAATTTTTCTTACGGTGTTCGTTCTATCTGGACTAGCGAATTGCCAATCGTTCATTTCTCTGATTTAAAACACGTTCCCCGCTCGAGATTTTCTTGTTTTGCCTTCTTTTAGGATTCATTCTTACATGCAAGTAATAACAATGTGATATAGTGTTGAGAATTAAGGAAATAGTTTTGACATAAGGGGAAATAATTTCACATGCACAGCACCTTCTTTTTAATTAATATGTGAAATAGTTTTGAGAAATAGTGAAATAACATTTGACAAAAGAGGAAAACCGAAAGAAAGTTACTTTAATTTCAATTTATTAGCCGTATTAATGTAACAATTCTCATGATTTAAAGCAATATCTTGCTTCCAGAAGATGTTAGAGATTTTCTTTAAATTAAAAAGTAAACGTTTCCTAAGTCCTAAGTAAATACAGTATTGTGCAATACACTTAAGTTAAAGTTAACCATTTGAAATAGAAAGAAAGTATTTCTTCATTTAGGGTTATATTCATATTTTATTCAATAAAATGTTGATTTTCAATTTACCTTGCATCGCGTTCAGTGAAGATTGTCATACGAACGAAATTATGTTTGTGTTATAATATCAAAATGCTTTGTTATTCTTTAATTGCGTGCATATTCCTCTGATTTAATGAAATCCTTCTCTCTGTGTAAGTGAAATACACCAATAAAGTTAAAGTTGAACTTGTGTCTCCCATTTAGAACTATTTAGTGAATAAGAATATTGTAGAACTATGTAAATCTCTAACATTCGTATCCCCTGTAAGATATTTTGCAGCAAATCATAAACGAGTTCTTGAAGTTCACTTTTAAACGATATTCTATTGTTGACCGCATTTATAAGAAATCTTGGGATAGAATTCCCAAATCAGTTCCTTGCTGTTCACATTACAAATTGACCAATTTAACAATTGTTTCTTATGACTTGACGTTTGACATCTAAAAGTGTTAACGTAGCTTCTAACTTCTAAACTAAATTATGTCATAAACCAAATCAGTTTGAAACTGGATCTTGTAAGTTTCAGTACCCAATTTTCGCATAAATGCAACTTCATTTAACCACCGTAGTACCATTGTTCCGGGTTATGGTAGCCTCATTTACATTTTCAGATTGTACTAAACTAACTTTCGGTTCCCACTAAATTGGATATTAAATTCGAATCACACTTTCATTACATTTCCGTTATTACCCGTTGTAATAGGTACATCATCAATTCTCGTTAGCGTAATAAACGGTACCATACGTCACATGGTGGAAATTCATCAATAATCTTGGGATCCTTTCACATGCATACGAAATCGTGTCGAGCCGCAGATGTTACATATCCATCGTGGCTCTGGGCATTGCTAGCGGCAAGGAAAGCGCCACTGGCTTATTCGATGTCGATACATATTTAATGATTCGAGATAGGGCATGTGTGCATACAACCCAGAAACATCATAGCCTATACACGGAACTGGTTAAACTTAAATGTTAATTAATAACCGCGACTAGCAGTAAGGTCTCATCCTTTCCGTTCTAACTTTTGAACAATTAAAATCGTTTCACACGGGTCAGTTTCCCAAGTTTATTGAAAATCTTGCTGAAAACGAGTATGTTTTATATAATAAGCACGGTATATCATACGGGTGATTTCCTTTAATGGAATACGAATTACGAGAACATGACAAATACTTATACAGCTGCGAGCAAATGTTATAGGCAGGGTAACTTTTTGAGCGTTACGATAAGACGAGAATCTCAAAACAAAAAAAATACATAATACAGGTTCTTTTATTAAATAAATTAGTATTTAATGCTTCCTCCTCTAGCCTTTATTACAGCTTTAATTCTTTTATGCATAGTAGCTATCAGTTTGTAACATGTTTCTGCGGAAATTGATTCCCATTCCATAAACACTGTTTCCTTTAGGGCTTCTTTAGAGGCATGATTGTATTTACGAACACTGTCCTTCAATATATGCCGTAGATTTTCAATAGGCGAGAGATTAGGCGATTGTGGGGGCCAGTCCAAAATCTTCACTTGGTTATCAGTAAACCATTTCATTACAGGTCGGGCCTTGTGGCAAGGGGCGTTGTCTTGCTGAAAGTAATACTCCTCTGAGTCCATATCATAAAATGTGACAATTGATGGTTCGAGAATCTCTTCCAATATCCCGATGTAGCATGCCCTCGCACACATGGACTTCCCCTACACCTTGTGCAGACATACACCCCCAAATCATAATCCCGCCGTGTTTAACAGTAGGTAGAATACATTCTGGGGAAAATGCTTCGCCGGACCTGCTTCGAACATAACCTGCTCCGGAAACGCTGTGCACCTGCACAGAATAAACGATGGACGTTAACTTTTTGAATATTTCTATTTTGGAGAGAAAAGTAGGGGCGCTGAGTTCAATTATGTATATTGCAAGGATTATGAAATACTTTTAAGCACTTACGCCTATATTAGATTCATCCGACCAAAGTACTTTGGCCCAGTCATCTACAGTCCAATGTCGGTACTTCTTTGACCACGTAAAGCGTTGCTGGCGGTGTAGCTCGGTCAGCAAAGGCTTGTGTCACGGTTTCCGGGCACGTAAATTCGCCGCACTTAACCTTCTTACCGTTTGCACAGAGATTGGTGCGTTGAGCGCGGAGCTCTGCAGAAATCGCTATCGCGGATTTGTGCCTATCCCGGAGCGCGATACGCTTTATCAATCGTTCTTCTCGCACAGTCGTTACACGTTTTCTACCGCTCTTGGGTAGACTATGATACTCTCCAGTCCTTTGGTAGTGGCGAATTGTGTTTTGCACTGCACAACGCGAACATTTTATTGTCTTAGCAATTTTTATTTGTGACAAGCCTTGTTTGTGCAATAAAATTATCTGGCCTCGTAAAGCCTCAGATATTTGGGGCTTTTTTGGTATATTGTGTATACACAAACCTACAAAAGAAGGTCCACACTCTAAATGAACTTTTGAAACCGACAAACGAGTTTCTTTCTCTACGCACAATATATTACTCAACCTAAAAATTTTAATTTCTGTCTTATATAGCTTCGTAATTTATATTTTCTAGGAATTTCTACTTTAGATAACGACCAGGTATAGGTTGGCAGACCCTTGTTCTAAGAAGCGCTACCTGCTGCGCGAAACACACGTTTGATTAGGGTGCCTATAACATCTGCTCGCAGCTGTATGTATCAAAATGTATTGCAATCGTTGTAAAACTATATATAATTTGACTAGTAGTCGAAAATTCAAAGACAACATACATACGTTGATGTAATATTCGATGAAGTTGTTCTAACGAACAGAGTTATTGATATAATGAAAGCACTTATTTGTACAAAGAAGATTTCTATTAATACCTTATAATTTTGTTTATTGTATTAATACAATATGTAAGTGACATAACTAATGGAACTGATGTGTTCATTTAATACTACATTTATTAAATTGATTGATATAAAAGAATGCTGAGCGTGGTAAAATGTTAATCAGTAAAAGGTTAATAAAGGTTTTCTCTTTTTGGTTAATCTTAACGTTCATATATGCATGCACCTTATATCTAGTGAAATCCATGACGAATGTATCAATTTAGCTAACCGCTTGGATTATTCAGACGCAAATATCTCAACCTAGGAGGTCTGTTCAAATAACCGAATATTTTGAATTAGGCAGCAACCAAGAGACTTGGTAACAATATTTTTCCCGGCATAACCTTCCACATAAGCATACGTTTTCTGATTATTAGCATCTCGTCAAGTCTCTTCTTATTGTTACTTAAATGCAATGTGTTTCAGCGTTCATTGCAATTATGTCAATGTGCGATATTTAGGAGCAACGAAGCAACGTAAAATTTTGTTTGTAACTGGTGAAAACGTTCACGGAAACGTTTTTGCCTTAGCAACAAGCTTAGATACACGATACTTTCTAACGTACACAATATAGCAAATGGTTTAACACGATTCAAAAACGGTCATTAATCAATTGGAGGTGAATCCTGGCCTGAAAGGTCCTTAATTTCAAGTGACGACACCCGCGTTCAGAAAATTAGGGATATGATATGTTCAAACCGTCGTTTCATTGTGAGAAGAGGTAAACATCTCAACAAGATCGTACTATGACATTTTAACTGAAAACTGAACTTGCCACGAATTGCAACAAAGTTTGAAAGCTGGATTTACAACTACGGCATTGAGACAAAATGAATGATGAGATGATTCATTGGATCGGCAAATGATCTCTGCACTCACAAAGGTATGTCAGTCTCGATCTAATGTTAAAGTGATGCTCACTGTTGTTTTTCTCTAATTTATGCATTTTTAATTTTTCCTACCTTCTTCTCGAACATTAACATGATCGACAACGGTAACACGTGCAAGAAGAAGGTAGCTGCGACGCCACCGAAACGTGAACTAGGTCTTGTCCAGTACAGTGAAGAAACGCGGGTATATATGTATATATCTGTATATATACATATAAAATTCCAGCTTGCTATGAGGGAGGAAATCTGCTATTTCTTTTGTCTATTATTAACACTAGTGTATATAAACACGATAATAACTACATGTATATGCATATATATATATATATATATATATATATATATATGAGACATTAAACCACCCGAGAAAAAATAAAAATCTACATGAAAGTAATTTAGAAGATCCAATGAAGATTCTTTACAAAAAATCGTCTTTTTGTGCTTTTAGAAAGATACGTTTAATCGTTATTGATGTAGACAAACAACTTTATTTGATGTGATAAGTTTACAGCGCCTAAATAGTTAAAATAACCTGATCCCGCCGTGTTATATGTCAGTTTAACTTCAGGTTATGCAACCGCGCGACAACAGCAAATGTAGTAATTAAGCTTTCCAATTTCAGCATCGAATCCATTTACTTGTAGATACCTGCTGAACTTTATTAACGAACTTTTGAAGTGGATTTTCGCCAACGATGTGACACTGATCGGATACTGCAATTAACGACGAACAGTTTCGAATTTAATGCTTTAACACATTGAGGTCGGTACTAGTTTGACGTGAAAGTGCTACAAAGCTGCCTTTGTGAATTAAAGCTCACGTAAACCGATTTTGTCTTGTTTGGTTGCTTCGCATAAACAAATTAAGTTGTTAAACTGTTTATACAGAGTGGACTACTTTCTAGTATTTAAAAATTGCGTCTAGTTCGTTTTACGATGGAATTACGGCGTGATAAGATATCACACTCTCACAGAACTCAATGGAAATAAAATACAGATGTATAATACAAACCTAAAATGATAAAATATTGATCTTTGTTTTTATATCTAAATGCATGCTAACGACTTCAGATTAGTGAACATATGATTAATGCACAGGTATAGCAGTAAACTCCACTCACACAAATTTATTAATTATACGGAGCGCAGCGTTTCGAGAGCACGTGGGCTCTCATTGTCAATCGTGTTACCGACTGAGTCGGTAACACGGTCGGCCCACGTGCTCTTGAAACGCTGCGTTCCGCATAATTAATAAATTTGTGTGAGTGGAGTTTACCGCTATACCTGTGAATTGTACATCCACACAGTCCTTGCAATCGTCATATAATCAATGGTTATTCAAACCATAAAACTACAAAATACCTTACAAAAAAAGGATTATAGTTTTTTTTTGTATGGTTTGTAGTTCTTGCAATTTCCCAATGTTTTTGACGTTATTTCGTAACTTTTGAACATACGTCAAAAGCTACATTATTATTATCACGTACCTGATTTTAATTAAACATCTAACTGTTATCTATGTTTTTTCTGCACACCTGCTGGTTTCTTATTTGTTGTGTTTAATGAAAAACTAGTGAAAAGTACAAATTGTAAAACTAGAGCATTTAGAAAAGAATGCCGGGAGCTGCAAGGAAGCTAACATTGGACTACTAAAAAAAGAAAGTTCAAATAGCTGAGTAAATTTAATAACAGTGCACAGGCTAGAATGGTATGGGCAACAAGGAAAACTGGAAAAAAAGAATGTTATTGCAATACAAGGTCTTGGAAGAGATAAAAGATACAGATTGCAACGAATTTGCGGGAAAAGGTTAATAAACTGGAACCTTTACACCTGGGAGTACTTGAAAGTGGTATTGCTCATATATTTGGAGTTTAGTACGCACACTACCGTTCTTAAAAGTCAGTTTCATACAATTATTATAAAATTAATTTTAACGTCTATTTCTAGCCGTAAGTTGATATATAACGTGACCCAAAAGTAGATTTCAAGATAAGAAGTATATAATAAAGTAATGGCCAGGTCTAATAAATAAATCATTTATTTCTTAAAAACTATGTCTTGTGTGTGTGTTATTTTGCTGGGACTCTTCTAAGCATGAGGCAAAATTTTCGAGTACTACTCTGTAATAGTTGCAATTTCTCTTTAAATATTCTCTTTTAATTCGTTCAGAGAGTTAATAGTGTTGCTGTACACCCTTGATTTAAGGCAGCCCTATAGGAGAAAGTTCATTTGTGTGAAATGCCAGCAAGTTTATATCATCGCGTTTGGATATCAATTTTCTAGGAAAAATTTCACGAACAACTAACTAGACGTGTAAGATGTTGTTGTTGATTTTGTTAGAACCGAGTGTTTCGATTACAACCATTAAAGTCTTGGAAGGTTGGCGTAAAATCTTCACATATCGCTCGGAATTTACGGTTAGTGTACGATTTCTACCATCTCCAAACAAGTTCGGACCAATAATTCCCTGCGCCAACGTTGCAGCCCAAATAATAACTTTTGGCTAGTGAGATGGCTTCTCATGCTTCGGTTTTGGATTTGTTGAACTCCAATAACGGCAATTCTGTCTGTTTACATAACTATTAAGGTGAAAATGCGCTTAATCTGAGGAGATTTTGTAAAACCCGCGCACACAACACGCACATCTGCTCTCGTAAAATTGACGACTAAATTCCCAAGGGCGGGACTAGCAATTGGCACAACCCCCACTCCTCATTCAATGATTGCGTTCGCGTAGAGAACAAAATAAATTGAAAAAAACTTTTGGGACATCCTATGTAATATCGTGCATTATTTAGGTATAGGTATCTATTAGATGCAGTAATGTATAACAATAATAATTCGAACATTCACATGCCCCAACACTTTCCCCAATTATAAAAGGCATCGGCCGACCATGAATTACGCCTAGGCTCGTGGTGCGCTTTCAAATGTTCGCTCTCAGTTTTGGGGTCATTTTTATAGAATTTCTTTCAAATTCTTAGCTATTATAAATGCCAGTGTTCTCGTTACATTGATCTGAAACGTTTCAAGAGAGCTCTAAAATACCAATTCGAAATTAAAACGAAAGGCTCCTTGATGTTGATGGAGATTAAGTACCCGATATGAATGTCTAAGGTAATTCGATCCCTTGGTAGCTTTTTGTCAGACGTATACGCTGATAGCACTGGAACGTCAAGGGGGCAATTTGCCGACCATCGGTTCAATCTGCATTTGAATTGTGACAGGTCGTGTTGAATTTCCATCTCGGGGCGTGGGATAACTGGTCCTTGTGGCAGCAAGGATAAGAGGTAGAAAGATAATACTTTCTCCATCTTCGTACGTTCATAGTGTATCCATTTACAATGAAACAGTTCGGACTACGTCATATGTTTGAAGAGGAGCGTAACCTGATGTTATTGATATTGTTATTTTGTTGTTTGTACAGCTTGTCGCGCTTTCTTTACATTGTATGTGATGTTCTCATTTCTTGATGTATTTATTTTTACCTTAGATTCTTTTGTTGCTTTGACACCGCATTACAGCATTGTTTATGCTATTTTCGTCGATTTATTGGTAAAGATGTATTGCGAACTTCATCGTATGTAACAATAGTATGAGTATTCTTGTTACATATCACAGTACTAGAAATAGAGATGATTGAAGAGCACTTATAAGAAACCTTGTTTACATATAGTCTTTATCAGAAAAAGTTGCTAGACTTAGTCTAATAATGGATTCTGTGGAATTCTAGTTTCGACAGTGTATCTGCTATCGTCATCAGGGGTTAATAAGTATTGTTTTGTATTTTCGGAATACGTGTATCTTGTGGTTTTGCAATCGTGAAGGGGCAGAAAAGAAATTGTTTTTAATGTTTCGAGAATATATATATATATATATATATATATATATATATATATATATACTTATATTACTTTCATGAGAAGTAAACTCGAGCTACGCATGGAAATCCATTAAAAACGTTACACTTTACATCTTCCAATTGCTATAGTTAGGTATAAAGAATTCAAATACCTCATAATTTATATTAAGTTACTGTAAAACATACTATTCCCTCTTGCTGATTTATATGGAATATTAATTACTCATAAAGATAATATATTCTAGCAGTAAGAATCGTTTTAAACTTGATCGTAATTTGACAGAATACAGACTTTTTTATGAATGTAAGCTAATTTGCTAAATTACAGAAAAAGAACAATTATATCAAAAGTTTATTATAAGAATTAAGTATGTATAGAGAATACAAAAATTATTTCATTAAAAACGATTTGTTATGTAAAAGATCGAAGAACACCAACATGCTAGTAATGTTACGAGAGCATCACAGCTTGAAAATGTTATTTGATTTACATAGAATATTGGATGCAGAAAAGTTTACCTAATTTTAAGGGAAACGCCCATTTCCAAGAATGATTATAAATTGGCCAAAAGAACACCTAACTACTGTGGAACATGACCATTTTAAAAATTTTAAAATTACACTCCTTTCTCCGCGGGAAAATCTGTTATTAGCGATAGCACACTGGAGCTTATCCAGATGGATTTTACACAAAATTTTCTTCCTTCTTCCGAATACAATCGTATTATGGTTTCTTTTCCAAATATGTGAGATTGTATCCTACAAAACGGACAGGGCAAATGCTCCTGAAAAGCAGATTAGAACCATTTCTTAGGATTTACATAACTAGTAACTGGGGGCAGTATTTGAATGAAATAGAGAGTGCAATGAATCAATAACCACAGAAGCTTGTTCAATTACAGTTTATACTTCTAAATTACCTACAAAATCTTGGAACCTACTTCCTTCCAAACAATTGAGAAGCTACACGGAAACATTTGGAGTACCTTCAACGAATGCAAATTCTATGTGAATCAAAAACAAGAAAATTAAAGGAGATAAGGGAGCATACTGATAGTAAAGGCATTAAGCATAGAAAGCAGAAAGAAAGGGATAGAAGCAAATTTAATTATGAGGGTCCATACCATGTAACATAAGTTTTAGGATCGAAAACTTACAGGTTAGGATTATACTGACCGTGCGATAGAACGAGATATATTCTCGATCGAATTGATCTGTCCCTACAGATAACGTTGAAATAATAATGAAAGTGGGGTTTGAAAAATAGTATCAAATAGTGAATTTAATATTGTGAAACTATAGTCGACAATAAGTAAATGAATCTATCCGTTTAACCTCTTAGCGAAATACTAACGAAAATCAGCAGGAATCCAACAATAGATCATCTCTTACAATGTTGTCTGGTTTTGTTGGATCAAATCTTTTTGCACATACAGTTTCAATGACTGTTCTAACCGTTGTTGTGCGGGATGTACGTGGTACTAACATCTGAGGGTCGTTCTATATTCCCGTTTTCGGATACTCCTATTTCTTGTGCCTTTGACAATATTTTCTCCGTGTAGCCATCCAATTTCTGTGTGATTCTCTTGTCTAAGCATATTTATGTATCGTGCTGTATCGTTTAGACATCCAGCGATCCTCATTTCAACGTGTTGTAGGTGATTAGAGTGGAAGTATTGGTATTATCTTGTGTGAGCTGGTTTCGTGCATACCGTTGATCTTACTATCCACTTCCAACTCCATCATGATCATTTCAGCCCTTTTTCACGTCCATTGGTGGACATATACCATAGTGGACTTAAATACACTTCTAATCTGTTTAGATGTTGGACGAATCTATTGATTGTATCTTCTCCTTACAACTGACGTCAACGTATCTGTCACATTTTCGGACTTCATATATACCCATTGCTTTACTCAAATTCTTCGATACAAATGTAACTTAGAATAGGAAACAGAGGAGAGGCCATAGTCTATTACTACTATTATATTGTACTGACATATTTGAGCGTACTGGTATTTGTAAATGATTACAAGAACAGAGAATAGTTCAGGTGCGTCATAAAGTATTCATTAATCGAATATTTGTATCACGTAATAAAATTTAATCGGCCAACAAATGCTCTAATTGTAGTTAATATAGCAATGAGGTTACACGTTGTTATCGAAGCTAACGTCATTGATAAAATATGGTTTTAAACGTAGTTGGTGATGACGAGAACAAGATAATTCTCCTTATTTGAAGGATTTATTCATTTTGTGTCTATTATTCCCTATGCATTCTAAATTTAACTGTTTTATCGGTCTCATTACATTCTGAGGTTTCCATCACGTATTAGATATTTTTTGAGACTTCAAACCCAAATCGCTGACCGCATAGATTGTTACGTATGCAGTAATGGAGTCAGTTAATGATAATTCAGAGGGAATATAACATTACTACAGTTCTTCCTCAACGAAAGCAAAGAAGACAAAATCCTAATGTTTAATTTGTCATGCGTCGATTACACATTTCCTTATGCTACGTAATAAATTGTTTTTGCACTAGCAGAAGCAGCAGAACACTTTCATTCCGCTGTATCGCATACATACGTACCAAGGCGTCAATGTTCCGCATAGATGTTCAAGACGACTTGTAAAATACAAGAAAATAAATTGATTTCGGCTATACGATTGGAATTTAAATGCTGCATGCCCTCGATTCTCCCTTATTCTCACTTTATCTCTAGCGCACTGTCATCCATTTCTAGAGGGTGATACCTATCGAGCTCTCTTTGTGTTATTCCATTTAGTCCTGCTATTTTTCTAGCAAGAAAGAGCGTGGCACGTATGTACGTCGTTGAAGAAAAAAGTTATTGAATTCTCTTCGTTCTTGTTTTCACAGTCGAACGTCGTGAAATATTCGCTATAAAAATGTATGAGCTAAGTGGACTTTTTACGAGGAATGCTTATTTATAAATAATTCCTCCGTCTATCCAGAAATATGTTGCCATATGCTTATGTATACAAGAACATTGAAAGAGCTTCCATCTTCTAAGTACATACGCGAAAGTAATTTCATCCGTTGGCTGCACGAAATGCCTGCTGCATATTTTGAAGTCAAAATGCAGCTACGAGATGTCGGTAAATATACAGAATTTACGAGAATATTTACATACCTGTCGTTTAGAGAAATGATAAACGATAACGTTCTAACGCTTGGGTAGCACTACAGTGCTAGTGCCTACAGGTAAAGTGGCAAAAAACGGAATTTGCGGAAAAAACAAAAATAACTGGAAAGCTAGTTAAGATAACATTCATCAATAATTGACAAACGAAATTATACATGACGTACACACGTTTGACCAATGTCAATTTAAATTTATATTTCCTTTTTACGATAATATCGAGATTTTTTAAATTGTAGAGCTATCCTAGGTAACATTTCCAGTACACGCTTATTAAATTTTCGAAATGTACTTACTTCAGGAGCTTTATTAAGAAAAGGAAATGAAATATGGAATATATTTTTTCTTCATCGTAATTAATGCATTTTTAATTGCATTTTATTAAGCCATTCTTTTCATACTTTCATTGATTTCTTATGAAATGCGAAGTAGGTTCTGACGTAGTGTTTTTCTTTTTCTTCTCTTTGTAATGCTATAGCATACGTCGTATTATGTATTTTAAAAGGCAATAAAGAGAACTAAAAAAGAAGCAAAAATAAAATAAAAATTATGGAATATCAAAAAACAATTCACCGAATGTACCCTACCGTCCATATATATGATGAGGACTGTAAAATTGACGTTTTCTTTGATTCTGTAAAAGATCTCGTGCTCCGCTAACTTCCCTTTTTTCGAATTTTATAGATCAGTTCATCCTACACTAGTTCCATTGGTGACAGGTCTGGAGATTGCGGTGACCTTACCAACCTGCTTTTTTCTTCGGCTGACATCAAATAGATTCAATATAAACGAGATGAATGTTTAAGATCGTTATCTTCTTGGAAGATAAAGTTTTGAGCACATAGTTTTTCCCCAGTTGGCACAGCATTTTCGTGCAAGATTCTGAGATTACCCTCCTTACGCAGTATCCCATCTGTTTTTATCAAATCGCCTATAATTGCACTTACAAAACTACTCCAAACTACCACATTACTTCCACTATGTTCCACAATAGAAGCCGCACATTGATTATTCACTCTTTCACAAATCAGCCACCGTACAAAGCTGAACTTTAAACTACACGTAGAGAATATTAAAAATTATTGTTTTTATTGGTTATTCCAATTCGAACTGGAACAATAGCACTTTGTCCTCTATTATCGTATTTTTTGTTTAAAGATTTCATTCATTCTACTCTTTACAAATTTAGTTAGTTGGCTAAAATGTAAAGTAGGCTACATGCGACTAAAAGGTCATACCACTCCAATTTTTGATTGGTTATTTTTATTGCTTTTCTGATCTAACTATTTTATTGTTCTCATTATATTCTAAAATTTCCGTTACATACTGGATATACATTGACAATGGAACATTCTTTTTGATATATTTGTGAATACAACATATGTGTATGCACCGAAAAACTCGCGTTTAGAAAAATAACATTGAAAGTGAAAAAGTTAATACATTCTTAAGCCGGAGTACATTCTTTCAAAATATTGAACGCCAGCGCCGTCCGACTGTCTAGACGAATTTCAACATTTATAACCGTATGTCTCAGTTGTTTCTCGTTGGACAGTAATTTGACGCACCTACACACTTTTCAGGGCGAGATAATTTCTACCTGTCCGCATTACAAATTTAGGTACAAGATTAAAGCAAACGCTCCTATAAATAAAACAGCTAAAAGCGCGTAGCCTGCCGGCTACCCTCCATTCGTAATTTAGATATTGTCGCACCGTACCGCATCGCAGCGACAGACGTAGCCTGTATCATTTCATTCGTCAAGGACGAATACGACAGACAGTTTCTAATGTGAAAATGGAATGACAGATGTGACAACCGCGCGATTTTAGCTTTGGAATCGCGAAAAGTACACTTAAAAATTATTTGCTGTGAGATGAAGGTAACTATTTCAAAGTTAACGACTACACTGGACGATCAAAACATCCTGTCGACTATTAACATTTTTGAAATACCTTTTCGCAGGACTAAATATGTTTTAATTCAATATATACAGAAATAAGACATTTTAGGTAGGTCAGCTTACCTACACATATATTATCACTTATTTTAAAACAAAATTTAATAAGATTTTAGCTAGACACAAGTATTTCAGTACATTCCACATCACACTAACTATTTATTCGAAAACCAGTGTTCCGACTGCACTTAGGCTTACATTGTCAACTCGCTCATTCGGTAATTTTATCAACTTTAAAAGCCCTTTCACTCTAGAAACATTACTTTCCAAAGAAATTATCAGTTTTTGTAGTTTGGTGTATACCGAAATACCTGTGTCTATTACACAATACCACAGTTTATACATAATGATTCTAATTAAGTAGTCAATTTCTGAATATTATTTGTAAATCTGATTGTGGACATTGCCTCCAACTAACGAATAATTCTATCCTCCAGAGAAGAGATGCTTTTTACATACCCCTTGCAGCTTGCAACGCATTATTTCTTGGTATTAACCAGGCTAGCCTTAATCTGTTTTTATTATAGTTTTGTGTTTTTATACCTATTTATATAGGATGACGATTTAGAAACTTTTATATTTCAGAAACTAAGATGAAAAAAATTCCTGGAAGCTTTTTTTGAAGATATGAGGAAGCAAATGAGGCAAATGATATACGATATATTATTCCTATTTCGATATTATAATACCTTCTGATTATATTTAAAAAAATTAAGTATTTGGAGTCTGAATTTGTTCTGTATTAAACACCAATGCAGTAAATGTTTGAAATGGTTTCTGTTGTTTTGACAGTAATGTAGTATTTTTTCAAATTCTTCTCGCATCTTGGCTGTTGTTTCTTGGGAAATTTGATGGCATCGTGAGAAAGTTTTCAATTGCTTGGAGTTGTAGAAGTGAAATAACGTAATGATGCCATTGCCTACGATCTTTCTAATGATGTATCATAGGCAGAGGGTTGCTTTTTCTTGTGTAATTATTTAGTCTTACACCGCTTAAATTCCTCCGTTGTATACTAAAAATTGCGTTGATAATTTTTGTATTCTTTTTAATTCAAAAATATTAAATTAAATATTTATGGCCTTGTCCTGGGTGAAGAAAATACGAGTCACAATACGATACACAGCATATTAAACATGTACCCATAATTTCAAAACCACATACATCAAATAGTGCCTCAGACTTTCACGACCGTTTGTCATAGTCGTAACGGTTGTCGGGTTCTGCCATCGTTATTATCACGATTAGATATTCACAATACATAAATCTAATCGAATTTACAAAGAAAAGATGGTTGTCAACAGTAACATGTAATAATTGATCTCCGAATAAAATATATTGCAAAGGTAGGTTTTATTATTTAGGTGGACATAGAACAGCAGAATGCAAAATGATAAGCGAAAGATGGATACTCTAAGGAGAAATACGATTCTGTTTTAAAATAAGCAACGGTTTATTGAATATGCCAAATCTCACAAAAGATTGGTTGAAGGTATGGTTTACAAGACTGCATAATTATTTGCAAGTTATTTTGTACTTTAAAACCGTTGAACCATTGATGGAGGAGTAAATAAAGAACTTGCTATGAAACGACCAAATATTTCAAAATTTCATGTGAAATAGAAGCATGTAACTAAGAAATCCTAAAGGCACAAATGGATATAGAATTGTGGGATGTCACTGATATTTGGCGAATGACCGATACTGATTGTAGGAGAATACTGGAGCGAGAAAGAATAACGGGGGACACACATGCGTATTATAACCGTTGACTTTGCTCAAATTATATCTGTATGTGGTTTATATAAGTAAAATTTATGAAACTAATTATTAATTATACTATTTTTTGTAGGTTGTTTAGTGTACATTGCTTAATTAATGCGTTTATGTAGATTTGTAGATGATAATAAGTACGAATTATCATCTACATATATTTTCAAAAGTTCCGCCTTTACTACAGAGTTCAAAAATCTTTCAACTTTACTTTGAGGTTATATATAAATTGTGTTCCAGATAAAATTGTCTGTATCATACGTATCTGCTTGATAAATTACGTCTTCCAATGGAGTTCAGTCAAATTCAGAGACTGTAGTATGGCTTTAGAGAAAATATCAAGATGTAAAGCGAAATGACACTTAGAAACTGAAGTACGATCTTTGTATAGGACTCTCATCGAATTGGGGTTACGAAAACGGTCGTTAATTAACTCAAACCCTTTTGTTTCAATTGTTTTATTAAGTATTGTAATTTTATGTTCAAATACACCATTCTCGGAGACGTCTGCTACCCGAACACACTGATCCGTCACACTTTATACCGTGAACCGCGTTAATTTAGCGAGACAGCTTACTTCGAACTTCGGTCGAGTTGCTGGTCGGCTATCGCGGTGAGCGAGATGGCTAGGCTGCTGGCGGAAGATATACAAACACAAATTATTCCGGAAGGCGGGAAAGCAATACGGGAAATTGGTTTTAAGGAAAAGGGAGTCAAATTGAAACGGATTCCTTTGGAAATCATTCAATAATTAATGAAATACTAGGGTTTGAATGGAAAATTTTCACGTTTCCGCAGCGAAAGGAACGGAAAATTATAGCAGGAAGATGCTCGGGTTACCTGACGTTTCGAAATTAAATCTCTTGTTTCGTTTCCTCGTGGGGGTTTATTTTGGCCGTTTCGTATGCTTTAAACAGGGGCCTTGTGAATACGAAGTTGCGCAATTATTTTATACCTCGGTTTCGCAGTGTCATGTAAAATTACTTAATTCATAATGCAAATTAATTAAATTTTGCTTGTATTGTTTTCGATGACTTAATCGAAACGTAATTCAGCATGGACACGCAGTCTACCAATAATAAGTCTGCAAGTTAATTAAACGTGTAACTTAATTCATCTTCAGGTATAGGACAAAACTTCGGGATTATTATTTCTTATTTGAGATTATAATTTCCCCATTGTTTGAAATTCTCTAATGTAATGTCGACAGCGGTCATTGCTAATATGTAATGCTGTATTGAACGAACTAAGTAAATCACAATATGAGCAAAGGAACTAAAGGAACATAGTGGTATCCAGCAGGAAAAGTGAAATGAATTTCTTGAACAACGACGTATATATACATAGGTTTTGGTAATAACTTTCAGTTTGGAAAAACAGAGCTATGTAGTTAAAAGTTTAGAATTCATTTAACCCGTTGTTGCATCATAAATATTTTAATTACTGCTGCGATTCTCTCGATGACGCCATTCTTATAATGGAGCAAACATGCAAATTTATTAGCTAGAATTCTTAGGGTCCAGATTCTAGCCCTAACTCTCCTATACTTATACTTATACTTTGTCAAAGTTTGAATGACTGGACAAGCATCGAAAGTCGAACGATATTCGCCATATTTGAACATTTCGAGAAAATACCTGAACCAGATTTTTTAAGTTTATCCAATACAGGGGATGTCCTTTAAGTTTTGCATACTACAACATAGAGGGCGCTGCTAACCATATACCATACTAAACATTAGTCTCTATCTTTAGTTAACCTAAATCCAAAATTTCAGTGCGATGCGTGTAGCTACAATGAACTGTTGACAAGTTGACAAGTTGGCTGAAAAAATGGAATTAAACCGAGGACATTTCCGCGCAATAATTTTGTATATTTTCTAAGACAATTATCTCTACAAGAATGCCTCGTCGAGTTGATTTCTTTTTTCGACAATGAAGCACCACGTCAGTTAACAACCAAGAGTCGCGCTGGTATGGAGAATTCAAACGTGGACAGATTAGTCCTAGAGATGATCCAAGAGCAAGTACACCAACCTCACCGAGGAAAGTGACGATGCTGACGCAAGATAACCAACGACGATCGATATGTAACATGTTGCGAGATTGAGGCAACATTGGGTATTTCAAGGACCATAATTCAAAAAATGTTACATAAAGAATTATGTGTAATAAAATTAATTTCGCGCTGGATACCGCATCTATTGACCGAAGAACAAGAAAAAGCTATGGTGAATTGGTGTCAAGAACTCTAGACCGCTTCAACGCTGCAAGTCATCGTTGAGCTTTGAAGAAAGGCAAGAAAAGGCAAGTTCCCACACAGCATGCAAGTCAATTGAATTTTCAACGCAACAGAACTTCGAATTGTTAAACCATCCTCCGTACAGTCCGGCTCTATGTCTCAATGGTTTCTTTACCTCCCTGAAAATCAATAACAGACTGCGTGGTCATAAGTTCCAGTCGCCAGAAGGAGCAGTCGATGCCTTCAAAGACGCAATTTTGACTGCTTCCAGAGTTGGTTCGAGCGTATGCAAGAGTCTCTAAAAGCAATCTACAGTTTTATTCCAGCTATATTATATGCAAAACTTAGAAGACAACCCTCGTATACAGAGTTAGTAAAAAGTATGGGGCTTATACTATAGTGCGAAGATATTAGCAACACTATTAATTGAAAATGTTAGTCCTACGTAAAAAACACAGGTCGAGTGATATTAAGGAATATGTTAGATACATTGAATAATGTTTGTTTTTGAGGTAGCCACTGCATAATTTTCAGTACTTCTTTTGCGTTTTCACTTAAATATTTTTGCTTCGATTCTACTGGAGTACTTGGAGCTATTGCTAGGATTTGACAACCAACGAAAGTTTCATATTAAGTATTCTCCGCGTGTGCTGACTGTCCTGCATAGAACCTTGACGTTTCGCAACTACCTTCTTCTTGAACGTGTTACGATCGGTGATCTAGTACTGAGGTAAAAAATGATTTACTACGAAAATACGCGCGTTATTGTATATCAACCTCAATTATATGGTCTACAATATCCATTTTCCTTTTCGTTTAATTGTAGAAAAGTTAGGAAGTTAGACAGCATATTTGACATCCCTAAAGGTATGGACAAATGGAGTACCACAAGGCAATATAATTGGACGTGCCTTGCTCATAAATTACTAAAGCGATATACCTACCTTGTTAAACAACGCCTTATTCCAGCAACTATGCTCATGTTACATTTCTTTGACTGAAGGATCAGACATACAATATAGCGAAGAAGTTTTTTTTTTGCGTAAATTACTGTTGATGCGTATAACAGCAGGGAAAACTTAGAGACTCATGGAAAGGTGTATTTAAACAACTGACAATAATGACTCTTCCATTTGTATAGGTACCTCCATTTTATTTATGTATAACCGCTGACATACAGTAACTTTCAATCGTTATTAATTACCATTGCACTGGTTCACTGATTTTGAAGAAGGCTACTATTATTTAGCACAGAAGCTGTGCAACAGATTTAATGTTAATGTAGTGCTATATATACTCAATTTGAGGATAAGCTACGAAATTGTCTAATCAGCAGAGTTACATAACGTCCAGGAATTCGACACCTAGATTTTGAAACCGTATGTAATCTCTATTTACACACACAAATCTCCGAAAATAAATAATGTATCAATTTATTGAAGGAGAAACGGCCTCCTTTGCAGCGGAAAAAGATGCTTTTCCACCACGACAATGCACCGGCTTATTCATCCCTCATCCTCGTGTCCAAATTGAATTAGTTGCGCTACGAATTAGTCCCTCATCCTCGATATTCACCGGATCTAGCCCCCAGCGATTTTTGCCTATTCCAAAACCTGAAAAAATCGCTAGAACGAAAGAGATTTACCTCAAATGAGGAGGTTATCGCTACTACAGAAGGCTATTTTGCAGACCTCCGACTACTTTTCCGATGGCTTGAAGAGACTGGAGGATCGTTTAAAAAAGTGTATTGATCCTCGAGGAGACTACATCGAAAAAATAAAAATAAAAACCACACCAACACCGTGTGTTTTTCTTGTCGATTCCGGAAACATTTCAGGTCGCCTTCGTATCTTCGCTTCTATACCAAAGGAACGTGCATGCGTAATGAATTGTGCATAAAAAAGGAATTGAAATAGATTCTCTTCAGTTTGCAACAAAATTTCTATACACGAAATTGAATGAATAGAAATTATATAGAAATTAGAGGAAGTAAAAAGTGTGTGGGAATGAGACGAGCACTTGACTCAATTTCCTTTTAGCAATCACGTTAGTTTCCAATTAGCAATCAATACACCTTGATATATAAACTTCACCTTTAACAAAATGCACATATTTTTGACTCTGCATGCAATTTTTACGGTCAAAATATTTCGTTAAGTAATTTAATTACATCGGAGCTGAAAATAGATTTTATCTCGTGGTGACTAATACCGACTCCTAATAAAATAACAGCAAAGGCTACGTAAATACCGAGACCTTGTTTACAAATATTCTACGCAAGATAACTAATTGCTCTTATCAATCATAAACATGCTCTGTAATTAACGATTTAATTTTTTTTTACGAAACGACCTTGACCCGTTCTGCATAATATTAACCATTATATATTTCTGCTTAGGAATTCGACTATTATTACGTAAGCCGAATAATTTTAGAGGTTCCGTAATATCGTTTCGCTGCATGGATCGCGAACGTAATTAAATCGTTTATTACCTACGCCGACATCGTACCGCTGACCACTATGAAAATTGAATTGTTTAGGTCAAGGCCAAACGGTGGCTGGTTCCGTGATAAGTTGCAGTTTCTTAGTTGTCGTGGAATCAATATTAGAATCATGCGTTGTTTTCTTGACGAATGTTACAGATTTGGATCGACGCAGTGTAATGGAATGGTGATCTACTGGGCATCCGCGTTTGTCTACATATGTACTCGTAAGTGTGGAGCTGAGGCAAAAAAGTCAATTGTCTGTGAACAGGGGACAGAACGGCCAAGATAACGATTCTTTTCCATCAAATATAAATGGTCGCTTAGAAGGAAATACGTGGAACGTCAAGCCTTGCACATAAATCTTGGAGAATGTCTTTTTTTGTTTCTATTTGCATATGCTTCGCTTCTCTTGATTTTTCTTTTGTTCTTTGCGTGTTCTGTTTTCCAAACTATACATTTTTGAGCGACTGTTTCGCATTTAAATTCATGATACAAATTTTAACAAATTAATCAGGTTTAGGATTCCTGCAATAACTGCATACTTTGTCTCAGAAAAAGTATATTTTAGGGTAAGTTTAAATGGAAGAAATATTTAAAACATTTTTATTTGCATCAAAATTGTCTATATCAGTAACTAACAGCATTATATTTAGTTTGTATGAAACTTTTTTTTTGCATTCGGGATCAAAGTCCATTTCGCCACATTGCTTACTAAATTATTAAATATATACAGTGAAATCTCCCTTGAACGGACACCAACGGGACCAACTGAAGATGTCCGTTCAGGAAGGATGTCCGCATAAAAAAATATTTAGTAGATACAACAAAAATCGTGTTTTAACGAAAAATGAATATATTAAAGAAACTGGGACATTTAAATCGTATATGTATATAAATGTTTTTAAAATAAATAAGAAACTTTAAACTTAAGAAAAAAAAGTTTATTTCCTTTAGATATATACATACAAAGTATAATATATATGTATGTACATAGATACATAGATGTAGTATGTAATACAAAACAATCAAATGAATAGTCACTTTAAGGACGCAATAATTCATATATTGTTGTTTGTCTTCTCTTTTTCTTTAAAATGGCGTCTTGAAATCGTATTTCTAATTTAGAAAGAAGCTCCAAAGACTCTGTATCTCCGTGATTTCGACAAAACTTTTGAGCTGCTTGGTCAGGGTAATAACTTTACCATAATTTGGGATAGCTTCTGTTGGCACTGGAACCTCATCGACATCAGAATCTTCCGAAAGTTCTTGTACTTCAACTGGATTTGAAAATTTCTTGTTCCGAATCTGGATCTTCAACATACAAATTTTCATCTACGTTCAAAAAATCATTAAGGTTTTCATTATCCGTCAATTTCAATAAATCCTTATTTTTGAGGATATCTGAAAGTACACTAAGAGGCAAATCATCTTCTAGGTCAGATGTATCAGCCTCAGTTAACTGGTCTTCACTTTGCATATTTACGTGATTAAATCCTGCTTTGCAGAAGCAATTTTGAACTGTCTCTTTGGTTACTTGGTCCCAAGCGGTTTTTGCCAAATAAACTGCATCCAGTGGTATAATTTTCTTTATTAACTCAACAGCTGTACCAGCAGTTTCAATGTTTACTAGCAGATGTTTGAGTATTAGACTTCGGTAATAAGTTTTAAAATTCTTTATAATCCCCTGGTCAAGTGGTTGACAAGCTGATGTACAATTAGTGGGCAAAAATAATATTTTTACATTATTTAAGCTAACGTCATTCGGATGAGATCCGGCATTGTGTAAAAATAACAAAATGTTTCTTTTTTCTTTAGCCATTTTCCAATCTAGGTCTTGCAACCACTCTGTCCTATCATCCAAACTTTCTTATTGTATTTCCAAGTTACAGGCAGGTTATTTATATTAATGTTTTTGAAAGCTCTGGGTTTAGCTGCCCTACCAATGACAAGGAGTTTTTCTTTTTCACCCGCCATATTTGCACAATGCAAAATTGTAAACCTCTCTTTAGGATGCTTACCCCCAACACATTTTTCGTTCTTTATTGTGAGCGTTTTGTCGGGTAGAGCCCTAAAATACAGGCCTGTCTCATCGACATTTTAGATGTCCCTCGGTGAATATCCCTTAATCAAAAAAGGACATTTTTTTTAAAACGATGAAACATCTTCAGCATTAACCGAAGCTCCTTCTCCCGAAATCGCTCTAAAACTTATATTGTGACGGATTCTGAATTTATTGAGTCAACCAGAAGGAGCACTGAATGTAGAATGTCCCAAAGAAGATAACGCGTTCCTTTTTATTTTGTTTTTTGTCCGGTTAAGAGAACATTTTCTCGTGTCCGCGTCCGTTCAAGAGAATGTCCGTCCAAGAAAGAGTTAATACAATGGAAATTATATGAGAGCCGGTCGGGATCATGAGAAACTGTCCGTTTAAGGGAGGTGTCCGTGTAAGAGGGGTGTCCACGAAGGGGAATTTCGCTGTACCACTATTATAGCGACCGAAGAAAAAAAAAACACAACATCAAAATCGAAAGAATAGCCTTGGAACAAGTTAAGTTACAAGTACTTCGGAACAACCATTGAAGACTACGGGAGAATCGAGAAAGAAATCAATGCGAGAATAGGGAAATCCGCAAAAATATATAGATAGATAGAAGTGTATAAAAGAGTGATCAGACTAACACTAACATATGGCAGCGAGTCATGAACAATGACGAATAGAATTAAAAGCAAAGTCACGGACATGCAAATAAGATTCCTAGGAAGAATAAGGAGTAACAAGGAGAGACAAAATCAGAAGCACGACAATCACTAATAGTCTAAATATCAAGTCAATAGAAATAATCATAGAGGAGAGACAATTGGGATGGCTTGGACATATACACAGAATGGAAGAACATTAAATAACAAAGCGGATTTCTGAAGCCAAAACAAAGGGCAAAAATAAAATAGGCAGACCCCGAAACACATGGAAAGGATAAATGTATAGAACATTAGAAAAAAGAAGTGGGGATGGATTGAAGCTAAACAACTGGCCCAGAACAGGAAACTGTGGAAGACAAAAATAAGAGAACGGTAGCCTCACACCGCAAGGTACAAAGGACGTAGCATTAAAAAAATATATATACCACTATTATTTAGAAAATGCAACACATCCTGCCTATACACTTTAAATCTAGATGAAGGAAGAGACGAGCTTCACATGCCGGGGTCTGTCGGGATGGCTTAACAGAAAACGACCAACGGTAAAAAGAACAATCCACACTGATAAACAAGCACATCTAACAACGAATCTATCTAAATTAGATAATAATTTTTGTATTTATTATACATGATTTTACGGTTTTCTGAAGAATACGGATAATATTGGTAGGCATACTATCTCTAGTATGAATAAGCTCTTTCAAAAGGAACTTCCTGTGTTTAGAAAATTTGGGACATTCCAAAAATAAGTGATTAAGGTCTCCTAGTGAACATGAACATGAAAGTGAATCAATTAATCAATCCTATTTTATATAAATGTCGTATGAATTGAATTTTAGCCTGGCAGTCGTTGAGTAATAAAATCTTGGTAATTGCTGTTGTTTATGCCAGTTATTTTTGATGCAAATAAGGTTGTATTTTAGCATACTGCGTTTGTATGACGCTTCCTAAAACTTATTAATTTTGTTTAAACGCAAATTCATTCTCCATATAAAAATGTACGGTTCCTGTCACAAATGTTTTTAAGTAATGTCCGTTTGCAAATCCCTTATCTAAAACCACGCAATCATTTGCATTCACAGTGCTAGTTCGTATGCTTCGTAGCGTGACGTTAAGATGTTTAAGAAAATCGAACGACACGTCAACTGTGTAATCCGGTCAGTCATGTAGTTTTCAGCAGCATAAGACATGAAAATGTTCGTTGTCAAATATGTGAAATACACCTTGAGAATGCAGTGAATGACAGTAATGTACGAAAATGGCGGAGATCGTTCAATGAAGATTATAAAGAAAAGCATTATTACATAAGTAAACTTTTAAAATGTTTGTATTGCATACTATTTTCTGTACCCAAATTTTTTAAGTTACTAATTAAATACCATGTTTCGTTTTATATTTGATTTCTTTTTTAATAACATGTTGCATGATATTTTGCTTATGAGTTCTGTGGTATTTTTTGGTGTTTTTATTAAATTTAGGAGTTGGTTCTGTTCATCTTATGCTGTTTGCGAGTTGAACATGCAGCAATATCATGGCGAACATAATAATATACATATGTCTTGGGTGCTGGTATTCAAATCCACGTAATATTGGCGATGTAATAAGAAAAAAATCAAGCACAATTATTTCTCTCAAAAGCACTAAAACTAATTAAAAATGATGTTAGGCGATTTGTAAGTTACTTTCTCTTTAAATACTGATTACCGAAATTTTAAACGTGCTGGTGTTTGTAAATTATATGAATAAAGCATAGCCACTTTACTAAATGTTTTACTAGAAAGCATATCTTCATTATGGCATTAGCGGATTGACTCTCGAGAAACTTGGCTCCGAAACACAAACAAATGAAGATAGTCGCAATGAAGGAAATGGAAGCTTTGGATTGAAAATGCTGATGGAAAGCTTGGTGTTTGCTTTCCTAGGTGGAAAGTATTGGTACAAGATCAAAGTATGCATGTGTACCTAAATGTACTAAGAACCAAAAAATTAAACGAAACATAATATGTAATGCACTAGATTAGTTTTTAAATTTTTCTGCGGTTATTCGATCATATTGTCGCGGAATAAAAGCATGTACGTATGTGCATTTTATGTACAGCAATGGGATGTGGCTGTAGAGTAACCTGGCCCGTAAGGTTTCATTACAACGAATTTACATTTAATTAAATAATAGGGTATCAGAAGGAAACTCTGCAGTATTATTTTTCATAATTTCAAAGTTTGATTTAATCTTTCAGCCTTGACTGCATGTATTTACCGGTGTTTTATTCATGCAAATCTGATAACCTGTGTGGGTTATAAGCTACTTTACTAGCACAAGCGAACCATAATCGAATAAATACATCGGCGTGAAGAGCGGCTTTAGGGTCCTATAACTCTGTATAACTACTGTACTGAATTGCATTTATAACCTAAACGTTTACGTTTCATTTTCTCCAAAAGTTTCTGAATAACTGAATCATTTCTCTTGTTGTAAGGGATACAGTGATTGTGATTTTTAAATACTTGCAATTAACATACGTAATTGTGTATAAGCTAAAGAATATTAAATAAATAATCTAGCATCATTTCATCACTACTGTAACGAAAACCACACACTTACAAATTTTTAAAATAGACTGTAATTTTTGATATCACATTTAATGCTCCATACAATTAGTAGATGCTGCATTTTTTATGAATTAAGATTATGTTTTCTTGTACATTGTTATTTCCAGAACGCAAGTAGTACCATGTCTACTAATCGCAGATAGCTTTCTGAGAAGCCTCATGCTATTTTCCTTTATTCTGCTGGGTACAGCTGACCCACTGCCAAAAGATAGTGATTTACTGAACTTAGTCAAAGCCGTTAACCTGTTCAAGTGAAACCAAATTAAATCCATAAGTGTTTTTCATAGGAATGTTAGGAGTCATCGCTTTTCTGACCCCAATTAATCAGATCATTTACATATCTTTTGCAGAATATAATCCGTTTTCGTATTGATTTGTTAGTCTCAAAGTTGCTCGTTAGATATCTTGACTTGCCAAAAGTCTCTTTGCTGTTTGATGTTATACCCTTAATTTTTATCTACAACTAATTGCCAACTCACTAATAGAAGAATGATTGCAAGAACTGTGCGGTTGTATAATGCACTGGTATCGCAGTAAACTCCACTCCAATAAATTACTAATTTGTATGGATACCTGTGCACTAAAGTAGTCCCATTGAAAATTGGCTCTAGCATTTTAAGTGCATTTTCTCCGTTTATATCACACATATTCCATACAAGTGCTCTTTTTGACAAAGAATAAAATCTTAAGGAAGTCCGTTGAACTGCAGCTTTATTAAGTTGTTTTGCTGTCTTGGTATTTTTCATTTAATTTAGTTTTGCCATGCAGTTGAGAATTTTTCACGGAAAAATGTGCAGCTGAAAAATTTTCTATATTCGTAAACATTTCAGTATACTCGATATTTTATACCAGGCTCTCTGATTATCGTAGCTTTTGACAGGGGTTGTCATCTATACTCATTCGAGGTTTCGCTCCCATCGATTTAATAGGAACAAGGTCCGACACGACACCAGACAAAAAGCACATGCACGAAAATACGTCGATGCATACATTCGGTCGGATGGAATGAGGGCCAACGAGTACAGCCGACCATTTAAGCCAACAGCGGCGAATTTAGTGTGAGTACCACGCTATGGCGGGCAGACAGATGATACTGGAAGAACACGGGTCTCCGAATTGATTTATGCCGGGTTCGCTGTGTGCGTGTATGTGCGCTTTAAAATAAACCAAAGTGGTTCTAAATTAGTCAAGGTCACCATACACAGTCCAACAGACGCCGCCGCTTTTTCGCTGCTGCATCAGCCGTCAGCCGCAGTTCGAGTGACTGCAGTAATTTAGTCATAAACGCGCCTAACGGTGGTTTACGTTTGCCTTTTGTTCCATTTCCCTTCTTTTCTTCTCTTGTTCCATAAAGCTCGACAATGAGCTTATTCTGAATTATTGCCTGCAAGAATTTTCATTTGTCGATAATGTCATTGTTTACAAATCATATTTATTTCTTTTTTATTATTGTCGGGGGCCAAGTAAGGTTAGAAGTCTCTCTGTTCTACATTTTGCGTATTGTAATGGAATTTTGGTCTGATATATATATAGGCCGATTCAAATTAAATGCGCACCATTGGTATCTCTTATTATTGCTTGTACAAAGTAGGACGGAACATACTGTATATTTAAAGAAAATTGTTTTAAAGCGAATGATACACTATCATTCCGTAAAATATTAGTAGGTTTCTTCCACTTTAAACCAAAGTAAATAGTATGCTCTTTGAAATTGTCAAAAACGCACTGAGTTTAAATCTTTGGCACGTTAAATTATTAAAATAGTTGATTATTTAATTTTGTATTGTTCTTTAGTTCTCTATTGTTATTATTACTGTTAGTTTCTTGAACGTTTTTGGTTATGTTTGGTATATCTCACTATGATATTTCCTCATACATTGTATGCGGCAAAGTTCAAGAAGGACTAGCGAATATTATGCTGAAGACTATCCTTTACAACAACAGCCAGATTGACGTTACCTTCAAAAACAGTGTAGACAGCATGATTGCCTATTCAAAAAGAAAAGACCAAAGAAAAATATTACTACCAACGAAGAAATAGACATTAGAGTGTTAGCATATTTTGAAGCCCATCACGGATTTCCGTTAGAGATGCTACTAAGGAACTGGGTAGGAACTGAGAACAGGTGTACATAATGTAGTAGGGGAAGTTTTTGGCGAATTGGATGGAAGGACAGTCTCGAGAGCTACCCAGAGTGTAGTCATGCGAGCACGAAAATGTATTGAGCATTATTTATAAATTTTACATTTACTTTCTTCTTTTTAATTTAATTTCAACGACACTATTTTAAGATGTAATATGTTAAAATAAACATAATTAACAAAGACATGTATCTGTTCTGTGAAAAGTTAGTGGAGCAATGATAACACTTAGGACGAAATAGAAATTGCTATAACTTCTTTATCATTCGTTTTAAGACAATAGTGTATTTAAAGGTTTAGATCATAACTTAGTATATCATTCATTTTTTTTAATATACAGGATGTGACTTAAAAAAATTATAAATCTTAACACTCTTTTACATTGAAAGGTAAAACCTGGTTACCTAGGATGTCTACCTAACTATCTAACAGTTGTGATATTAGCTAAATAATATCTACTATTGCTCTCAGAATGGTATGAGTCAGAAATGTAATTTCTAACTCATACCGTTGCTAAATGTTCATAGAGGAGCTCTACTCGATTAAGAATACAGATTTGGAATTAAGATACAGCCTTGCAATGAGCGACGCATATTCATACAGGATAAATTGATTTCTTCATATGAAATTTCTGTCAGTTGTCAACTTTACTTACTTATTTTGGTGTTGTTTCCTGCAGTTTTTCATTGCATTTTTAATCGTTATAAACAAGCTGTGGTTCTTGGAACTCTTTTATCTCATCGTTTAATAATTCAAGGTACTATACAATCAATTATATAAACAAAATAATTTTTGCTCTACTATTACGAGATTACAGCTTTCGTACGGTTCCATATATATATATGGAACTATAGAAATCTTGCCGAGTGTATTTCGCTCATATTTATGTACATTTATATTAAAGAAACTTCTTTTATTTATCAATAGCGATATATGCAGAATAATAGTACTTCTACTTTATTACGTTCAATTGGTAGTTCTAGGTAATTCCCAATTTTTATCATTGTTAAATATTTGTAGTAGCATTACTAAATTATATGCAACTATATAAATGTCGCTGAGTATATTTATGCGTTCTGTAGTATTGCTATTAATACTTTATTTAAATACATTTTCCTTGAAAAACAATTGTTAATATGCATTAATGAAGTACGTTTAACTATAGATTAGCGTTAATTAAAACGTATTTCATTAACATTCGTACACGTAAGCAGTTTGAATAGTGATAAAAGGGCATGAGTCGTTTCAAATTACATTGCACATAAGTACTTTATATTAACGAATGCACTTAATTTAATAAATTTAAAAGGGACAAGTAGAAGCGAAAGTTGAACGTCCGGAATACGCATTTCGGCTGGAAGCGATCCTAATTTTTCTTTTATACATTACCCTTGATACCGCCATCCAAAAGATATTTGAAAGGGTAGCGACGGGACGAGGTGGGTGCGCCCGAGCGACGCAGTCCACTTTAAATGAAATATCTCTCCCGGAAAGGCATTTTACGGCTTTCTCCTTTTTGACGGACACCGAAATGGAAGCGGCGGACGCGAACAGCACGGGTGGGGCGACGAACGGTCGAAGAAATAATATTTTAAATAAATTGGCCTGTTCGCCAAAAACAAATTTTAGATGTTCGCGATCATCGTGCCTCTATTTGGTTCATCCTTCAGCTTGTTTTCTCTCTTTCCTTGCGTCTCGTGTCTTCGTAAAATATTTTACCGAGCGTTTATTTTCCCTGGCATGGAAAAGGATAGATTTAGGCGATGATTCGGGAATAGTTCATTCGTTTTTATAAAATCATATCTATAGTTCGTAGATTGATGTCCTCTTTACAGATAGAAACTAACATAAAGAATAATTATAAGGACGAATTCCATGATATGTTGCAGATTCTATATATTCAGGCGCTTACAGCGATGTGAATATGCAAACGGCCACTAACAGTTTAATTGAAACTGTATGATCATATAAATTTACCTTTTAGCAAGCCATGAAATTATTTCTTCAAAATATCTTGTTGGTATTGAGTACTGAATTGACAGTGACGAATAAAATCCATTTGTCATGTGTACTGTATTGGTTTATTGATACAAAAATGTTTACAATAACTCACAAGGTTCTCAGTATCAAATCATACTTCATATTATACAGAAATGGCATAACATTAGAAATTGGAGAATGGTTGTACTCGTATCCATTTATAGATGAATTTCGGGAAGAATTTCCAAGTTTTTCAGTAACATATGGTAGTTTGCATCAAGAATTAGTGGCAACATTTAGTAAAACAGAGTCTGTGTCTTGAAAACCAAATAGTGGTAGACCATCAAAACGCACAGTTGAAAATATAGCAGATGTTGAGAAACGGATAACTCAATCACCTAATAAATCTAGTCGGTAGCTTTCACAGCAACGCAATCCTTAAAAAAAAATCCGTATGTTTCATTGCGTGTAGATGCTTTTACTCATTAATCACGCAACGCGGCTTAATTATAGTCAATGGTTTTTAGTTACGATGAATAATGATGATGTTCTTCAGAAAACCTTCTTCTCGAGTGAAGCATGGTGTTACTTATTAGGATATGTAAATAAACAAACAATGCGCATCTGGTCTAGAGAAAATCCACATGAAGTTCAATACTCTTTAATAATACCATAAAACGCAACGATATCGTAATAATTTATTATAACCATTTTTAAATCAGTTACAAAGCCACGAACTCCGCAAGACATATTTCCAGTAAGCTAATGCAACACCCCATTCGACAAGAGAAACGATGGAATTATTGCATGAATTCGTTGATAGTTGGATACTAGACCTTCTATCGCGATCTCCCGACATGACAATTATAGATTATCTCATATATCCACACCTAAATATTTACAAACCATCCTTATACAACTATTGAACTTACTGAAGCTATCCGAAATCTTTGCGAGGAAATTATACTACATAATCTAAGGAATGTCGTGAATAACATGAACGAACAGTGAGGTTATGTATACAAAATAAAGGAGCTCACTTTGAACATTTAATGTAACCATTCTTTATTACTATCAAAGTTATTATTTTTCCAACTGAAACGTTTATGTGTAGTTATTTATTAAAACGTTAAAACCTAATCTGTCAACCGCATGTCATTGGTACCGCCTACACTTAAGCACTGTCACTAACGGCACAGATCAAGTCAATTTACACGAGGGTAAATTTAGCAGGTGAGGGAAAGGGATTACTTTAAATATTTGAAATAAGAAAAGAACTGAGAAATTTATGATACATGTACCGTAGGAGTAAAGTTGTACATATATGATATTGAAAGCTGTACAGCTTTTACAATCAGCCATTCAACCAGGTACGTGTGTTTCCAAACACTTCAATATTTACCCAGACAAAACACTTCATTAAAACTAGGTGCACGTTTCGACAGCTAACCTAGCTACCATCTTCAACAGTTCAGTATCACTGCTGAAGATGATAGCTTAGCTGTCGAAACGTGCGTCCAGTTTTAGTTAATACGAATGTGAAATAAACCGGAAAGAGTGACAGAAACGGTTACGCGTAGAAGTCAATATTTCCTTTGAAAAATACGTAGGGACCTCGGACAGAATCGGCGACTTACAGGGTAATTCTGTTTGCTGATTGACACTGTACGTTGGACTTAGGTAGTTGTTGTGACTAAGCCTCTCTGACTGCTGGAAGTAAATATTTCTTCCCATTTTCTGCCATCTTTTAATTGTCGAATGAATAGCAGGTTTTAAAACTTAGTTCGTTCGAAACATAACGTTCACGTTTGCCTTCATTATGAAGACTAATTATCGCAGCACGTTTCCCAATATTCAGGTCTTTAATTTTAGCCATATTATGCAATGCGATTAAAGCGATAACGGTTTAAACGAAATTGAACTAAATTGCCACCTAAAGACCATGAAACTGAAAAGATTTTATAAAAGCGAAGAAGTAAAACACAGTTTTTACAAATGCATTCATACATTTATATATGTATATATACACATACATACAACATGTTTCGCTATCACTGTAGCTTCATCGCTAATGATAGAAGATCCGATGAAGGATTTCCCGCAAGTATAACGGTGTACTCAATTGAAAAAAAAGGGATGTTATAAAATTGACCCTAACCTCTTACATACATACAAGCAGATGTACACGTGGAATTCACAGATATGGAATACATTAAGTTAAACTTAGGCAACTATTGTATTTATATGTACGATATATTAAAACCCTAGTTACATACGCATACATCGTATGTATACCGCCAGAAAACTGAATTTTTAACGTTTTGTTATTCCTCGATAGGCCCTCTTAAATTTATAAGTTATGGTGTATTTTAATTTCCCATCATTTCGTACCTTCGTACCTTATTTTGCTTGCGGTCGCTTCTCCATGAGCATGGCTGACGGCAAACGACGGTCGCTTGTCCCAAATAAACTTGCAAGAATAGTTTACGCAACCTCCGATATTTATTTCTGATGACGTGCGGTGTATTACCGCGGAATCGCTCATCTTCTCGGCTATCTGCCACCGTTTTCGTCTTATAACCAAGCCCTTCTAGCAGAAAATGTCTCGAAGAAAGATGATGGTGGTGATGGGTTGGTCACGGGGCGCGGGTGGTGGCCATGAGACGCACAATTTCCTGTTCTGTTCGTTCCGGATGATGGGATCTGATGGTGAACGCTAGCGCGGAGCGGGAAAGTTACGGGAACACGACACCGGGATTTATATAAATAAACTCCGGAGGATATTTTCGGGAGAGTCAAGCCGGTTTCCGTACACAGGAAATAGAGGAACTGTATCGGTAGCTGGCGTTAGTCTTTAAATTACTATAAAATAAGCTTGCTAGCAGATCGAAAGTAACTTTAAAGCTTTCGTTTTGTTGTTTTTTTTTTATGAATCCGGTAAATTAAAGTGTTCATTGCAGAGATTTTTATCATTGTAAAAGATAATTAACTATGTTTACTGAAATTGTCCACGTTCTCGCTAAAATTGCATTTAACCATTTAGATTTTAAATATATGAAGGCTTATTAAAGTTATAACAATATGAGAATTGGTTTTCCTCATTTATATCATACGAAATGGGCGTGAAAGGTACCGATACGCTTTGTACCGCATAAAATGGTTAATCTAGTCTGCACACACGTTTCAGAAATTCACAGCTTTCTAAGTATTAACAATCTAACCGAATGCCACCTAATATATAATAAAGCAGCCACTTAAAACTAGTTTAAAGAGGAGCACACTGATGAGTTTTTATTTCTTAATACGTTTGTGCTATTTATGAAAATCGAGGATTACTCTACATCTCTCGCCGTCTCTGTTCTGCTGCCCAGTAAAACTCGTTTTCCTGAAAGAAAAGCCAGAATTAGTTCGATATTCCAATCGCTAGCCCCATTCTTGGAAATTTAGTCGCTATGGAGCGTTTTATGAGAGCGAAACGTGCGTGCTGTGTGCACAAGTTTTACAAAAACTTCTCATATGAGGCACATTTTCACCTTAATGGTCATGTACACCGGCAGAACTGCTGTTGTTGTCACTTGCCAGAAGTTATATTTTGGGCTGCAATATCGGTGGAAGCAACTATCGGCCCGTAGTTCTTTTAAAAATGATAGACGTCACGCAGTAATCCAAAATTTTTGACGCTAAGCTTGCAAGATTTTGATGGTTTTAATTGGAACACTTGGTTCCAACTAGATGGAGTGATATCTCACACGTCTAGCGTTTCCTTACCAGTCGCTCGGGGATATTTTTTTCCAACGTCTGCCTTACTCAGTGTTTTGATGAACAGGATGGGCCACTAAGTGTAAAATAGTTTTTCCCCTTTTTCCCAAAAGCACCCCGATGCAACACTTTCGTTTTTTGTAACTATCGAATAGCGACTGGAGCATTCTATCAAACTGAAGACAAATATAGGTTCTAAAAAATGTCTATGACGTCATAAGTAATAGTATCTAACAAAATAGCACCCACTATTAAGGTATAATCAATTGGTCAAATTACTATACTTTTTTTTCGTTTTTGTGGACAAAATAATTTTAAACTTGATTACCTCACTGTATCTCTTTTTCTTAATTTAATTTTTGATGCAAATGCAATATGTATTCCTGTTCGAAAAATAAGCCATTGTCATTGTATATTAGTTACTGCATTTAGAAGCTTACAAACACTTCTTGACTTAAAATGCAACGTTATGTTAAGTACTATTGCAAACCTTCTGTAATTAGTTAATTAGTAAATTTGTATGGCGCCGAGTGTGTGGATTCCTACTTACGTCTTATTATATTATCCTAATACTTTGTTATTATTAATACCCCAAAGTAAAGAATGCCCTTTTTGATATGTAAAGAATTTGCAAGTTCTGCTATTGAACGGTTATACGTATAATTTGAAAGAATGATACGATATATAGTTTCTCGTCTACAATTGATTATGATTCATACATTTTTAAATCCGACACTTATTTATTCCTACACTACTATAGAATGCCTGATAAATTGAAGGTTTAAGATGACTAGCTCAGGAGTAACTACGTTTCGATTGCAATTAGAAAGGTAACGAAGCGATCGCAAGACGAATTACATCTTTACTTTACGCTTGGATATCCTTTTCAATTCGACACGTCATAATTGCATCATCTGCTTCTCTCTTCAGCAGTAAATCTAATTTTCCAATTAGGAGTCTCAGCGAGTAATTGTACAATTAGCGAAAAAATCTGCAGAGAGACGACGTATATAAGAGTAATTGCCTTTGAGATTTCTGTAACTTCCTCGGAAACCTGCCCTAATACCCGAATGTCATTAATTCCGCATTCGATTCCGCCTCGCCGTACTTGGGAGCTTTTTTTGCAACAGCACACAGTCCTCGATTACAATCTTCCTTCCTGCAGACTGGCCGATATTGAACCGAGAGCGACTGGCGAACGGCGAGGCGAGTAAAGAAGAGTACGTTTCGTTCTGTTTGTCTGGTCGGTTGATGACTGAATCGGTTCCGACATATGCATTTGCCAGTTTGTTGGAGAATAAAACAACTCGTCCGGGGACATTACAGCGACTTCGTTTGGAACGGGCAGATATCGGTTTAGGTACTCCGGTGTGTTCGGTCGGTATTAACAAGAACAGTAAACAGTGAACTTGCGGTCGCTCGGTATCGCCATGCCGTTGCCGACGAACCACAGACGCCATCACCGCTTCTGTACTGACTCGGGATTATGTCCTTATCATGGTAATTGATCTGTTACATGGCAGTTGGAGCATATGTATTCATCATTAGTTGGTATTCACGATTCTTGGTGCTACCCTGATTGCATGTTCGAAACGAGTATTCAAGTCGATTTGAATGATCCTCCGTGTTAATTTGTCCTTGTCATACGAACGATATTTTTCGGTTTCTCTTGGAGTCTCTTTCGTGGAGGCGTATTATATTGAGATGTAGTATTTAAATCGATTTTATATTTCGTATAGCGGTGTAAATGCGCCGGTAAAGAATATTTTCATTAAAAGCGACAAATTTTGTTTATAAAATGAAACAAATATTGTAAGAAATTTAGGTTATTTCTAGTTCGGTGTAAGATCATTCAAATATCTAATTAAACATCTGAATAATCTGTAAACATTGTTGAAGCGCATACCGTTGCGTGATGAAATAGTAGATACAGAGGAGTACAAGTGTTAAAATATAAACTTGAAAGAAATCTCAGTTTACAGATGAGTCGTTCCTAATGAATAACATTAAATTCAAGAACGTCGATTTTGAATAAAAATATTGATAATAATCATTGTTTAATACATGTTCCAATAGCAATACGGGAGCGCAATAGTGAGAGACTACCAACAGTAAGACAGGCATTAAAATCATTCTTTCTTTTTAGTTAGATGATATGATTAAAGTATTTAGTTTTACAACTTGACGAATTATTCAATTTCTATGTCTTTTAGGTACTACTGTTGGCATGTTTTTAGTGCGTTTTGGATGATAAAAGTAAATTTTATTTCATTCTGTTAGATTATGCTCATATTCCAAGCGCAACATATAGTGTGATACCAGTAGTGAAACATTCTATCGTCAGTGCAGTAAGGTCCTGAAGCAGCAATTTTTGCCAAATATGTCGATTTGTGTGTTTAAACTTTACCCGCAATTTAATTCCATTTTCGGTGCCACTGCATGTGATGCAAGTTTTCTTATATGAAATAGAAGAAGCTGTATGTGTTTATACTCTTTGTAACTTCTTACTATGTTGGCTAGAAGAAAATAGAAGAAGACGTCAAATTGTTTGCTGTAATATTAGGTCCTTGTAAAGGGCTTATTGCTAGGTAACGCAATCTCAATTGTTAATCTATCAATATCATTCAAATCGCAATTCTAGAAGCGTAAGTTATTTTAATTTTGTATTGTTATTAAATACTTTTTTCACATTCTCGTTCTCTTGTTTGTTCTTGTTTCGTTGGTTGTTGTTTGCTTACTTTATTGGATTTAATTTGGGTCTAACATTGGCTGGAGAAATTTCAGTTTTTGTAAAATTATTTGCTAATGATCCGAAACTTTTCTTGCTTGCGATAGTTCTGTTACAAATTTTGCGTTCAGTTAGTTCAGTTTTTTGGAAGTTTGTCATAATAAGAATAGATGTAGTCAATGTTATAAATACATTTTAAATGCCAAATATCATGCGAAGGTAATATTTGTTATGTATGGATAACGATAAGCAGCAATTTAAACATTTAAAGTGATAATAGTAATGAAGAGATATTTTGCGTCAAAATTAAGTAGTGCCATCTATACTACATACCCATCCTAACTCCAAGACTCGTTCTTCTCACTTTACACATCTTCACAGAGATGAAAAAAACAGAAACTATCAGGGGTTATCGATGTTCTATCGTAGTTACAATGTTTTCAAAACGGGAATAGCGAAATTGAAAAAAAAATGAATATATCCGAGGTCGTAGAGCACAACATTGTCACGAAGAAGTACGAGAGGCTTGCGGTACATTTGTTTTGCCTTTAACAAAGGTTGCCAGAGTATGACTGACATGACAAGGCCAGGCCGCCCAAGTGTAAGTGAGGAACAAGCGTACACTGTTTCTACATTATTTGAAACAGATTGACAGCAAGTATGGTGTTTCTGATCTATGACTGTGACAGTACTAATCCCACGCACACAGTGCACTATTATTGTTAATACTTAGAAAACAGTCTACAACCGGTATTGAAAAGGACAAGGCGGCACTGTCTGCAAATTCCTTTCGTCATTTTGCATGAAAATACTCCAGCCCGTCCCGCATAAGCTGTGATTGTCCTCTTGACTCATTGGAGCTATGGAAACTTTATCATCTTCCCTATTATCAGAATTTAAATCGGAGATTTTGCATGCACTAGATCGCTCTACTCTCACCATCAATAGAACAGATTTTATCAACGATATCTATATCGCTGGCAACGAGGAAATTTAGGAGTTTTACTGTAGTTATAAAAAAATTATTATGAATTTACACCTAGACAACGTTTTCTATTAAAAATTGGGTGTAGGATGTAGTATTGTATCAAAGTAAAAAGTGTTTAAAGAAAAAAAAGGTGCATAAAAATGTATAGAACATTCCATTAAAACGAATCAACTTCATGTTGTAGTTCCGTTGTTATAGTATAGTTATATTTTTTTGAGATGGCTTATAATGGTATCGGAAATAAGATGTTTATGTTTACGAACTGAGTTTTAACCAAATGTTATTTTACTCGTCTGTTTCAAATATAGTTTAGCAAGAGAACATCGTACCTTAATGTTAGGTTGACATTACCTTATTTAAAATTAATATAGACTATATGATATTAAGCAAATATTTCATTCTATTTTAAATTGCATTACATTACAAATGTTCTAATTTTATTATTTGTTACAGGTACGCTGATTTTCTTCTTTCTCGTATCTTCTTTAATAAGCAAAGTAAGTATGGATTAAATTTACACAAACGTGAATTGTATTTAATGTGTATGACTATGCAATGCAAGTTCGTGTTATAATTTGAATGCAATACGAATTTTACAAAACGTTTTTAAATAACTGCACGTCATTTCCTCCTATCTTATAAATATATATATATATATATATATATATATATATATGTATGTATATACAAGTCCACACAATCTCAACTACCGCATTCTTCCCCGTCATCGATTTTTCCGACTAGTCGGTGATGACATCGTTTTGTCTTCTTCCTCTTTCGATATTCGAGAGCGCCTCCTTCACAACTCCTCCAAGTCGTCATCTTCTCCCAGTTCGCGTCATTCCGATCGCTTGCCTCGTCTCCTTCCACACTACTCGCTCCCTCCTCCGGTAAACTTCGGATAGTTTAATGACGCCAAAGTTGCTCAAGATCATCAATAATCTCGACCGGGCGGGTCGAGAGGGGCCGAAAGTTTGTCAACTTGAAACGCTACCCCGCCGTGTTACTAACCCTTGGTTTCCATAAAACAACTCCAATTAAGTGGCCTCCTTTCCTTCGTTGGTTTTGCGCCCGTGACGTGTACGCGATCCAAATTAAAAAAGTTCCTTTCGTTGTTCTTTGAGGATGACAGATATAAATTCAATGGAAGCGTATAAGATACTGAGTTTGTATACAATGCGATGGTAGTATTTTGGTTTAGAACAGCCATTGTATTAATAATTGAGGTTGAATTTTCGTATAGATAATTAAATTTTGAATTGGAAATAAATTTTTTGGGCGTTCTTATATGTCGAAAATCACTTGTTTAGCTTACGTTACATTTTAGCAAAAACAAAAGCCCTTTTAACTATTATTCATTTTTTAATAATTTCCTAGTAGTGCTTATTCTAGCTCTTTTCCTACTCGTGCTTTGTCAATTGATACAATATATAAGCCTTTAAAGAGGAAGATTTGAGACAAACGCCTATTATTTATATCTGTATTTTATTATGAAAAAGTGCTCTCATCTATGTTATACTTTAATTGTAACTACCTAAATTAATATCTTTTAAAATGTCGTTAATGTATTAGAAGCTATCTATATTTAAAATTAATAATCACTATAGCAAATGAAGAATTTCGGTAAATTCAAATTTCTTAACGATAACAATTTCTTATAAAATCCGTAAAATGTGTTGGTGGTGTACCAAACTAACACATACAGATTCAAAATAGAAGAACCGTGTCATTTAATCTTCGTGTTGTGTATGGGCAAAATATCTAGTATAAAATAGTGCAAAATCCAAAATACTCCTTGTGTTAAATTAGCGGCACAGTAAGTATACTCCAGCTGCACACAATCAAATGGCGGTTTGTACTATATTTAGTGTACATATATAACATTTGACCGTATTTGTGTACATACATGAAGAAATTTATATTCCTCAACCTAAAGATGTTTACCATATTAGCCGGGGAATGTAACGTTATCTCCAAATAAAATGGTGTGTTTTCTACAAGCGTTATAGATAAATAGAGTCTAATTAACACTAGTTTTCCATTTTATCATTGTTATATTTAGTATATGAAAGTAAACATTTTGCGTACTATATTAATATTGAAAGAAGTTTGTACTTCATTAAGTTCATTGCATTGAGTAGCTATTTTTCTTTTGGAGCAAATATGAAGAACTGGGAATCTGCACATACAAGACAATAGCTTGCAATTAGTGCAGTAGGAACATTTATTAATCTGTATATTTAAAGTTAACTACCAAGTAATTTAAAATACTCTATAATTACAAAACCGTAGTGTATCTGCAACACTACTGTAATAAAGTGTAATAAATGTGCACTATATTCGTGTTGTAAATTGCTCTAGGATGTGGTATCAAGTAGTGTAAATACTTTGACTACAGTAATGTCGTTTTTGTTCTAGCCCATATTCAATCTGGTGTGAATAAATAATAATGCAATTTTAATACTAAATAACTGCCCAAAACATTTACAGAAAGATATCCCCACGTCATTACGGAATTTCCTTCTTGTTTTACAAATGTCATAATAGTTAGTGGTAACAGATTTTCTTTAAGTGTTATTCGACAAGATATTCGCTGTTTATTACCAATAACTTCGAACCTAAAGAAACGGTTTGGCAAAAAGCGATTCATGTCAAATTAAGATGTAATTGTCGAAGCAGAAGTCTATTTTACAGAGTTGGATAAACCATATTATTTGAGTGACTTAAAAGAGTGTAGAACAAGGACGTTACGTCGGGAAATAAATGTACTATATGCAAAACAATAACGTTGCCTCCCTCAATACAGGTGTTTGTCATACCATCCTTGTATGCTGGTCTTTGGCAATGGTGATTCCTTTAGACCTTCCCTGCTGCAGGCGACCAATATTTGCGACGTGTTTCCTGACATTTGATTTATCGTATGAACAGCAATTTTTGAAACTTTTTGTTGTTTTGGAGTAACATTCACTTCTACCATTAGTATGAAGATTAATTACTGTAGTGCGTTTCTCAATATCCCACTCTTGTACTCATATAAATAAAGTCAACGCAAATGCAAGTTATAATACTCAAATCGCGCATCCGAAAATGTAATAAAATTGGTCGAAAACATTTTTTAAATCCGTATACAAGCAATCGTGCAAGTGCAATTCATAGAAATGGATAAATAACACATGGGCTAAGAGGTCCCGGGCCTAACACATAGATGACGCTAGTTTTATTGCAGTCACCTTTCTTTCAATTAGTACTAACCTTCGAAACACAGCTGTTAAAATTTTATTATATTCTATCCACTAGTTTGTGGTCGTAGAGACACCGATGATGCAGAACGCAGTGGACGTCCAAATGAGGCGGTAACACCAGAAAACATCAAAAAAATATCCACAAAATCGTTTTGAATGATCGAAAAGTGAAGTTGCGTGAGTTAGCTGACATCGTAAAGATATCAAAAGAACGTATTGCCTTTATATTGCATGAGCATTTGACTATGAGAAAGCTCTGTTCAAAGTGGGTGCCGCGTTTGCTCACTGTTGACCAAAAACAAGAACGTGTTGATGATTCTGAGCAATGTTTGGCCATGTTTAAACGTAACAAACCGGAATTTTTGCGTCGATATGTGACAATGGATGAAACATGGATCCATCACTTCACTCCGGAATCAAAACGATCGTCATCTGAGTGGACAGCAACTGGTGAACCTCGTCCAAAGCGCCCGAAAGCACAACAATCGGCTGGAAAGGTTATGGCCTCGGTATTTTGGGATGTGGGTGGTGTAATATTCATCGACTATCTTGAGAAAGGAAATACCATCAACAGTGAATATTATATAGCGTTATTGGTGCATTTGAAGGCCGAAATTGCAAAGAAACGACCGCATATGGCAAAGAAAAAAAAAGATTGTTTCATCAAAACAACGCATCGTGTCACAAGTCAATCAAAACAATTGCAAAAGTACATGAATTGAACTTCGAATTGCTCCCACATCCACCGTATTCGCCAGATTTGGCTCCCAGCGACTACTGGCTGTTCGCAGACCTCAAAAAATGCTCACCGGTAAGAAATTTCGCACGAATGTAGAGGTTATCGCTGAAACTGAGGGCTATTTTGAGGCAAAAGATAAATCGTTCTACAAATGTGGTATTGAAATGTTAGAGCGGCGCTGGAATGATTGCGTTGCTCTTGATGGAGATTACGTTGATGAATAAAGCTAATTTTGAACCAAAAAAAAACGTGTTTTCTTTGTTAGGCCCGGGACTTTTCAGCCCATGTGTTATGTAGACGCTTGTATTGAAATTTCTACTCACAGAAACAGGATTGCTATATTTAGGAAATTATTATTTCTAGAGGAAATGTGCGTAATCTAAATAACTTCTTTATTAAATCAAATTATAGTTAATGGAAATTCTTTGTAGTTAGGTAAGTTAGTATTTATTTTAATAAAAGCAGCGTTTTAGGATAAATACTCTCAGTAAGATTTATTAGCAAAAGTAGCATTTAAAAATTTTTGCATGGTGTGTTGTCTTCCAGCAATGAAATAATTTCTAAAATCTTTTTTTCCAAAACTACAAAGTGTTCCAAAAGTATTTTTCAAAAAAAAAGGAATATAATAAAATAATTGTCAGCTTAATAAGTACATGTTTATTATTTTTTATTTAGGTACAGGCTTTTTGAATTTATTTCATAAAAATTATGTCTTCTAAGTATATTCCTTTATTTTGCTGGCATTCTTTTAAATGTGAGGGAACTGTTCCATACATATCCTCCGTGATGGTCGCCATTTATCCTCGAATATTCTCTTTTAATTCATTCAGAAAGTAAGCAACTTTGCTGTTTACCTTTGATTTAAGATAGCTACATAGGAAAAGTCAAATGCTGTTAAGCTGGGGCTGCTGCAAGTTCATGTCATCGTACCTGGATATCAATTTCCCAGGGAAAATTTCACAGACAACTGGTAACGACACGTTAGACTTGTCAGATGTCGCTTTAGCTTGTTGAAACCAAGTGTTCCGATTAAAACCAATAAAATCTTGCAAGGCTAATTTAAAACAGTTGCTAATCATCTCCACATGTCGTTCGGTATTTACGGTTACCGCACGACCTCAGTCATCTTCAAAATAGTGCGGGCCGATAATTCCTTGCACCGACATTACAGCTCAGGTAGTAACTTCTGGCGATTGAAGTGAGTTCACATGCTTCTGTTTTGAATTTTTTGAACTTCAATAACAGCAATTCTGCCTGTCTATATGGCCAATAAGTTGAAAATGTGTCTCTCGCAAAACGCTTCATAGCAACTAAATTTCCAAGGACTCGACAACTGTGATGAAAACAAATTGAAAAAGACTTTTGGGATACCCAGTATATAATTTATTGAGATTCTAAGAAAACATACTACTTTCGCCAAGAAAATAACTACTTACTTGTATATTGGGAATTACTTAAATTTAGTTATTTTCACTTAAACGCCAATTTGTTCTCTGTGTCATAGTCGTAACGGTTGTCGGGTTCCACTGTGTCACTAGGTTTTTTGTCCCTGACGTTTCGCGCAAAAGTGCCTTTGAAAATGCGAACCGCAGTTGTTCGCGAAACATCAGGGACAAAAAACCTAACGACACGGCGGAACCCGACAACCGTTACGACTATGACAAACGGCCGTGAAAGTCTGAGATACTACTTTTCTCTGTGTATTAGGATATATGTTTAAGGTTTTATTTTAGCTCGTGGTGCACTTACAAGCTTTGTAGTCTTAGCCATGTTATTTTACTATCTGCCAAAGCAATAGATAGTACAAGTTAGTGACTTGTAAAATTGAACCTTTCAATTCGGTAAATTCGTCACTCTGTAACCATAACATCTTAATGAGAATTCTAGATTGTAACTCCAAAGCCAGTACAGGGTTTCTTTTTTAATCATTACTACCAGTGTCTTTCCTACTTTATTACTTCCAAAGTAACGCATATCTTTCAAGTTTCAATGTCACTATTTTAAAGATCTCTTTTGTGATACGCTTGTATCGTATAACAATGCATTAAAGCTAACAATTTTGTGTTTCGCAAAGAGCGCAACTAATGTTATCCATGCATCATTCTTTAATGAACAATTGTTGCACGTCTATCTACCGGAAACAAAATATAAATAAAACTCCATCTTCATCTCGAATGTACGTTGGTCTTTTAATAAAAAGTTCGTCAGCAACAACAAGAACAGCGGAGCAACACCGGCAAAAATCTCATTTTACCTTGCTCTTGCTAAGAAAAAGAAGTCTGAGAGGGGGAAATGGCCGAAGTTTCCCTAGCGGCGTGGCTGTTGACTTCCTCGTAACCCCACGGAACGGAACAACCGCGGAGCATCAAGGGGTTCGTTTTTCGAACATGTATAAAACATAAAACAAAGCAGGCAGAAACGGAGAAGACGAATCCGCAAGAAGCGGCCGAGAAAGACGGGAAGAAGAAGACGATGCCTTCTGCCGAGAACGACGAATAGGGTTGCTGGCTTTCTGTGCGTGTTCTTTTTAAAATTCATCAATAGTCAACTGCTATGCGACCAGGTATGGCGAACGAACGCCCGCTCCGCGGCCGGAAAAGCCTGATTTTTTATTCAACTCGCACCATCGCCATTGCGAGGACTCCCGCGCTTTTGGTCGCCCGAAGGAAACGACCCCGCTTTCTCCTAAACGGTAGATTGTTTTACAAATTCGTAAACACGAATTTGTTACGCTCGAAATGCGAATAAAAATACAAAAGTCAATTGGCGTTTGTTTTTTCAGAAAACATTTGTTCAGATGTAATTATTATTTCAGGAGGCTGAGTTTTCTTTTACCTTCTTCGTATTTTAAAACTGCCAAATGGGATACGTATGTACGTATAAAGGACAAAAAGGACAACAATAACAATAAAAAACTCTTCTACTGCATCGAAATCTTTACCTCTAATGGGTACTGCTACCGGCGATGTTTTTTTTATTTGCGATGTACACTACCACTCAAAAGTTTAAGATCACCTAGAAATACCTGTGTTATTTTGATATGTTGTAGTGAAATTTCTCTTGAGGTTCGTAAAGTATTAATGAATGAGTTCTTCTCTCAGGGATTTTGCTTATATAGAATAAATTTAGATGATTAGAATGAAATGAATGAAAATGGAATAGATTAAATTAAAGGAGCTAACAATGTATGATAACAAATACCTGACGATGAGAATATATATTCAACCATCTTAGAAGAGTTTATGCAAGTTTATCGTGTCTGCTTAGTTCTTCTAGTGGTTCAATCCTCAGAACCGTAATAATGGGCAAGCAACTTCTATGAGGCTGGAATGAGCTTTTCAAATACAATTATTAACATTTGACTTAAGCCTAAAATGAGCGTTTATTAAAAATCCAAGGCTAGTAACGCAAAAAGCTAACGCGAAATTTAAGATCCTTAGTGGCATGTTGTCAAAAGCACAATCAATCTTATTGAAGAATAGTAGAAGCCTTACTGGCGTAATACTTAATTAATTGCTTGGCAATTTTGGCAGTAGTTGTTGTATGTATTATTCGCATACAAATGATAACTGCAGTATTTAAAACAAGAGTGAAGTTTCGTTGTATAAAGCATAAAAAAAAAGCCTAAGACCGAACCCTGTGGTACACCACTTCGAGTTTCTGACAATCCCGAAGACTTCAAGATAGTAAGAGTATTCAATGATCGAGAAATCCAACAATACTGTGCTCGTGAATTTACCTGAATAATTGGTTTTTAAAATATCTGTAACTACAGATAAGGTACCACTATATTTTGGTCCAAACCGGAGTTAGAAAATGGATCAAAGATTGTGACGCACTGCATAATCTTGAATTCGTTTCTCGATCATATCTTCAAAAATTCTTGACGAGTTACCTAAAATGTTTAGGAACGTAGATCGCCGACCACTTCAGGATTTCACTTCTTCGAAAGAAATACAATATGTTACTTCTTGCAAACGCTAGGAAAGGCGTTGGAATGGTAAAATATGGCGATAATACAATTGGATCCGGTCAATACCATCATAAACAACTGACTTTGAGGATATCCGTCGGATAGTACAGAAGACATCTTCAAGAACAATACGAAAATTAAACAATAATTGCAATGAATTGGTAAATTCCTATAAAAATTAACTGCAGAGTATGCCACTACGAAGAAATCATTGCATTATTAGATAAATGGCATTGAATAAGATTGCCCGTTACCATGATTAGGAATAATATAGAAATGCCGGAGATCTGCTCAACCTTTTTACGTGGTAACCCAAGTAAGCTCTTTCTTCTCTTCTACTGGCAGCAGTGCTAAAGTTCCGAAGATTGTTGTAATAAGTAATGTTGTGAATCACGAATTCGTTTAAATACAGCATCAGTTGCCCATGGTGTGTGTTGGTGATCTTACAAGTACAAAACGAATTTTGTGATGTTATTTTGTAAAAGAAAGTCCTGCCTCAAATCATCATTCCTTTTAATTAGCCGAACATAGCTTTATGCCGAAAGCTACAATGTTTAAAATAGCAAAAGAAGTTACATAGCTAACTACTGTTTACTTTAACTGTTTTGATACTAGGAATGTCTGTTTTGAAGACGAATTGTTATTAAAGAGTGTTTCTTGTAGATATATATGTATATACCACGCCGAGCTTATCCAACGAAACATTTCGTTTATAATATACTACCTTTTGTGCAAAATAAGATAACCTAAGACGTCTCCAAGCGTAATATACGACTGTAACTGGTCTCATTCTTCAAATATTTGTACGTACAAATATTGTTTGAATAGTCTGTAGTACGGCAAAGATAACGCGACTCCGAATGCTATACATTCTGTAGCACTACTCGCAAATAGACAGGACTCAATTTCGGAGCGGTATCTTAGGTAAAGATCTCTTCACCGACGTATTCTAAATATTAAACAAAAGGCGCGCGTCTTCTCTCGACGAGAGAGACGATAGTAGAAGGACTGGTCCTATGCATGGCACACGTCAGGCCCGCCGCTCCATTATGTAATTCAATACTTGAGCAAACAGTAGGACGCTGTTGCTTAAAAATAGCCATCGTTTAAAAAACAAATGAACGTTAAACTTCACATAAACGTGATAGATGACTGTTATTGACAAAAGTGGTTATATTGTCTGCGATAAGGTAATTCCTATGCGCTATTGTTGTTTATCTAATCTCCCCTATTGTTTGTCACAAGATCCATTTTCTTCTATTTTTCGCGTTGCACTGACGACGTTAACGTTAACTACGTTTAGCATGTTGACGGTGATGAATTGTAGTACTAAATGGTATATACACATGTAAGATACATAAACATTCGGAATGATGACGTTGAAGGAACTTTGTTTCTAGTTAGATGTAGAAGGAGTTACGATGGTTTAATTTTTATTAACCGACTATAATTTGTTTGCAATTGAAATTTTCTTCTTCCCGGCCTCGACAAATAGCCCCGTAAAAAATCTAAAATACAAACGTCAAAAGGAAGAATCTATACGAAACGAACAGCAGAAGGATACACACTTCACGACACGGAACCGATCATGCCGACTTGAATCAAAACAATACATACCGGGTCGCGGAAAAGGAAGAAAACCCACAAAAGGAATGGTTAACAAAGGAAACGAAGCTAAATTACAGTACTAAAAGCGAAAGAGAAACGAAAATTACTCTCAAAAGAAGATGGTATTACAATAATTTGTTTTTGCCGTTTGCCATTTCACAATTCCTATGATAAGCTTTATGTACATACACTGGCGGCCACTGCATAATTGACATTATTCAAAATATTTGCAAGTACGAGATAGATTATAATTCTTCTGTACTGTTCTTTGTGTACGTAATGAACCGACTGGCGCTAAGATATCGAAAATTAGCCTTTTTACAGATTAAGCACGTTAAGGTAGGCGGATTAGGTAAAGAACAATTGGTTGGAAATGTTTATCATGGCCGTCACAAAATATGAAAACAGATGACACAGGCATTTTAATATAACAAAAATTAAGCTTTTTCCGAAATTTTCCTTAAGACGGGTCTTGCTTTCTGTTCTAGTCTAGTAGCTCGTATTTACCATTCGGGATTGTAGAATTTCCTCCTCACTGTTTACTGTTCTGAATTGTTAGTGTCTAGATATTGGTTAGTTTATGGCCATCTTCACTGTTAAAATTATTGGTATTCACCGTGTGCCAGGAGTACTGCATTTGTTTAGCAAGTATTTTAACGTATTTCTCTTCTATGGTATTGGTGTTTGGTAACTTGGTACGTATTTTGTTGTTGTTCCTCATTCTGCAGTGAACATTGCGTCCGCTTTGTCCAATACTTGATTCCCCACATTGGTACTGCAACCTGTAAACACCTTTCATTTGTATCTTTGGTGACCAATCTTTGTTTGAGGACACCATCTAATAGCGAATACATCACCCAAAATAATAAAACTTGCCAATAACTTCAATAGTGAGGTTGGCCGCAATTTAGCAACTGTTTGGATAGTGATGGCGATATATTTAAACATTTATTTTAGAGTGGAATCATTTAGTTATTTTTTTAACTATGAGGTTTAACTATAGGGAAGTGAATATTTTAAACGTAAGATTTCATGAAACTAAAAGCACAGGTTGTTACTTAAAAATATGGAGAAATTGCGTAGCTAAGAAGAATAAAAATCTGTTCTTCGGGAAATAACTTTTTGTCATTAGAATTATCCCAAAGTATTCCTAAGGTTTGACCAGCGATGTGAGTCGTAGCATTTGACCTGGTCTGCAGAGGGATCTGGCATCCTGTACAGAAGATACTTGAACTTGATGCATGCATCTTATAGCGGTGGCAATACGGCCTGCATAATCAGTAATGAAGTAAGGGCACAAAGAGCATACTATTTCGTCATAAACAGGTGTTTCAATTAGACCCACAGGAGATGCAAGCGCAATAAATCTCAAAGACTGCCTAGCGAGAGAGAGCCATATACGTTAGCAAAAGACTTCCCATCTTTATAAATGCAAGTTAGCATTGGAATACAGGTAAGGTAAGGTAAACCTTGCCTTTTCTCATTTTGGTATAGTTTATTTAAATATCCTTGATCATTAAGCGCATAGATTTTTGTTCTACGAGGGATGTCGATTTGCTTACTGGGACATAGAGGACGCCACTAAGCAAACGTCAGTACTATAAATTAACTTCCATCTTTAGTTAACCTAAATCCAAAGTTCCAGTGCGATACGTCTAGTGTTGTAGCTACAACGAACTGTCAAAGTAATTGAAAAAAAGAACTAAACCGAGAACATTTTCACGCAATAATTTTCGAAGACAATTATCTTAACAAGAATGTCTCGCCGATATGGTTTCTGTTTTCAGTCAATAATTTCTCGTTGGTATTGAGAATTCAAACGTAGATGGAGTAGTCTTGGCGACGATCCAAAAGTAGGTGCACCAAAAACAACTGTCACTCAGGAAAACATCGATGATTTGCGCAAGATCATCAACGAACATCGAATCTTCGTGGAGAATACTTTGAAAAACGATAAAGTCTTTAAACCTATCATCTACTGTTTTGTTCGAGCTGCATATGCAAAACTTAAAAGATAACCCACGTATACCCAATTTCGTGGCGACATGCTTGTCGACGACTGCATGACTTGCAGTATTACTAGTTCATGACTTTCGCTTACCTGAGCACTTTTTCTTCTTTCTAACTTGCCTCTTCATTGTGTGTCTATAGCTTTAATTCTTTTGACAACAAACCAAATTGAGATAAAACTAATTTAGTATTGGATCCATTATTTGTACTAAACGTGTATGAGCAATTACGTGCTTTACATACAAAAACTTTGTTGTTATGTAAGCAACTCATACACTAACATTGTTATATAATCTAAAAGATAACATGTTAATATTTGCTTAAAACAAGTTTGACGTCAATGTCCCTTCCATGGCAATTTAGATTTCAATTTCGCTGCTATACCTTTACGGTCATATTGCAGTTACTTATATAAATATTGGCACACATGTAGGCTTAGATATCTAATTCTGTTTTTGGAGTACTATGAATAATATTTTAAATTTGGGAATTTCCTAAATTCGCAAAATGACGCTTCGACCTTTCGTAAACGAACAGTTGATCGCATGCCAACCAAATACAACGATAAATCGATAATCGGATATTTCGTCGACGAATTTCCATCAGCCTTTCAACGCTGTTTTTGATCTTTTTCCCTTTTAAGTAGAACGTATTTTTTCTTTAATACATTTTTTTCGCAATCGCAAACTCAATTTTCTCCGCACGAAATCGTCGAACGCAAGTATTCGTCAGCGCGTCTCGCTCATAAATCATATTTTGCCGATATTTTTCTAGATGATCAATGCACCGCGGATGCCAAACCGCAGCGCCCAACGCCGCCGCCGAAAGTAGGCGATGATTAACTAAATTCGCTTTTCCCTTTCCCCTTTCTTTATACGCGTGCAAGGTGTCGGCAAATTCCTTTCCCATGCGTTCAATCATAATTGCCGGTGGCAACGACGAGGCGCTCGTAATTTATATTTTCCTTTTTTTCATGCTTAATGTACGACGCAAAGAAATTTTCCCGTGATTTATTTCTGGTTTGAATGCCGTTTTTTCAGGTATTACGGGTGAAATCGCTATCCTCGAATTGGATAGAGAGGATTGGAAAGAAAATTGATTACATTTTTACACGTACATACACTAGGGTGACAGAATAAAATAGACACCAAGTAAAGCGGTATGAATATGTAACGAATTAAGAACTTTCTCTTGTCATTAGGGTAGGGGTAGATGTATCGGAAGGAATTCGTCATAGTTTAGTATCGTTACAACTATGCCTCGCTTACAAGGCTCGAGTGATATTAGCGACTTCACCCGGGGTTGCATCGTTGGCCTGAGTGAACGCGGCGCTTCGCAACGTGAAATAAGTAAATTTTTTAAATATTCCGTTGTCCACAGTTAACCGTGTGATTACACAATTTAAACGCAAGGAAAACACAACAGTGGAGCCGAGACCATGTCGTGCCGGATCTTCTGAAAGAAGTAAAAGGGTGCTTATGCGCGAAGTGTTAAGAGAACCGCGAAAAAGTACAGCTTAGCTTGCGGCAACTTCATAGAAAAGTTAGCGCACCGTTCTGTGATACCTCCACAGTGTGGGGATGTATAAAAGGGTGGCAAAGAAAAAATCTCTCCTTACAGCGTTTCAAAAACGGCGCCGAATGGCTTGGGCAATCGAAATGCGAACGAAGCCCGAAGAGTTTTGGCGGTCTGTCATTTTTTTAGACGAAAGCAGATAGTGCCAATTCATTGATAGTGGTCGTATGTGGGTGTGGAGAAGTTCGTCACGGCAACTGGGCGACAAATTTTTGCATTAGACGGTGAAATACGGCGGTGCGAACATCATGGTGTGGGACGCGATAAGGTATGGTGGAGGATCGCAATTAGTAATCTACGACGGAAATAGAAATGCGGCAAAATATATCCAAATATTAACAGAAGGACTACTACCGATATTCGACAACGCCATTTTATCTAAAGAAGACGCCACTTTTATGGAGGATGGAGCACCCTGCCACAAAGCAAGAACAACAACCACATGGAAAGAGGAACAGGGGATTCGGATTTTACCATGGCCAGGCGAATCACCAGACATGAATCCGATAGAGAATGTTTGGCACATAATCCAGACAAATATGGCGAAGCGACCCCGAAAACCCAGCAATAAGGAAGAACTCGTGGCAGCTGTTACAGGAGAGTGGTTAAATATTCCAGAAGACACCATTAATTATTTAAATAGATTCTATGCCACGACGACTCGCAGCACTTCGCGCAAGTAAAGGTGGATCGACAAAATATTAGTCTAATTTGAAAATTTTAAAATATTTTGTATATACAACGAGAATAGAATCTTTTTTTTAATTAGTAGGTGTCTATTTTATTCTGTCACCCTAGTGTATATGGGGCACTAAGAAACTTATCCATTTGAAAAGGTAATTAAAATGTATATAGTATTAAATAAGTATTTTCTTGAATCATGAAGGAAGATTATTTACCAAGTAGTTGGCCAATATTAAAATATCCAGAAGAAGTGAAAATAATTAATCAATGTCTAACCATTTGAGTTCGTAAGGGAAAATGACCTCACGTTTCAAATAATCTTTAATTGAGAAGGATTGCTGTGCGGGAACCGTTATTACACCAAGTAAACAAAGCTAAACGGCTAGCATGGGTGAAAGAACACAAAGACTAGACGTCGGAAGATTGGAAGAAAGTGCTATGGACCGACGAATTTAAATATCTCACCTTTGATTCAAATAGAACAACTTTTTTCCGTAGATTGAGCACTTGAATCCTGTATTACTCCAACAGCAAAATATAGAGGAGTATCTGTCATGATTTGGGGCTGTTTTGGTAGTATCGCTCTAGGCAATTTGGTCAAAATAGAATTAATAAAAATATCTGTGAGAAAACTTGTGTTCAACCATGATAATGATCCAAAATGCACTGCAAAGAAATGTCGTGAATATTTAGAGCAACTGGATCACAGAGAGAAAATTGTCGTTATGAAGTGGCCGTCCCATAGTTGAGATCTCAATCCGATCGAGCTTTTCTCCTGCTCCAAATTCTATAGCACTAAGTACCTTGGGCGCAACTACAGAATACGTAGAGAAAAATAGAGGCGCTAACACAGAATTTAATTACAGAATAAAGGTTTATTTTATAATTAGTTTTTGGCTTGTTTCTATAATATTTTAAGGATGGGTAAACACTTACGGCTGGTAATGTAGATTCATATTATGAACAAAACCTAACAAACCGTAAAGAAACTAGAGGCAATGGTGATAAAACAGCAGGAAGGCTCTTTACATTTGCGACAATTGATAGTAGCAAATGTTCGTATTCTTTTATTAACAAATATAGAAAAACAACAAGAAGCACCCGTGCATCTGTATATGGTTTTCAAGTAATTCTGTTTCCTTACCCCTATTAATTACCCTGAATAATTTTATTTTAAAGTCTGAGATACTAGAAACATAATGAAACCTGCATTCTAAACAACACATGCATTTATAGTAGGATGTATGGTAAAATAAGAATAATAATAATATGAGCAAACGATATCAGAATAAACGTTAGTAAGTAAACTTTTGGAAATTTACTGAAGTTATTAATGATTGGTCATACATCATTTGAGGGTAAACTAAACAGCTAGTAATTTTAAGTTGAAATGTTGGTAGGATTGGTTTAACTAAATTTAAATACATCACTTTTTTTCTTTTAAAGAAATACTTTGTTCTGGTCAATAATACAATATAGTTTGACGTTTGAAGATGTTGTAATTATTTAATATAACTAAAAGATTCCTGAACTTCGCTGAAAGTTCGCTCAAGTATAAATAATTGGCATCCATCGAACCGGACCGTTGGTTTAAAATATTAATTTTCTTAGTGTATCAGAAATTGTTAAGGTGTGACAATGAAAATTGATTACAACGTGAAAATTAAACCTGCGTAAATTGGATGAAACAAAATGAAATATTCTTACGTTACAGAGTTGCCACAACGTGCCGCGTCAGAGAAATTAGATTTCATCTGTTTTTTCTCAGGTAATCTTTTGCTCTTTATGTTCCGGTCGTTATTCAAACAATCCTAACGTAATTTAAAACTGTCTTAGCAAAACTAACTTCCGAAATAACTTCATCTAAATTAAATAGTCGGCGAAGTAAATTAATCCAGAAAATTTTAATTAAACGCAATGCAAAGCCTGATTCCTCCGCGTGCTTCGAACGGAAGCGAATTGAAAAGATACGGAAATGTCCGACGAAGAAACGACCAGAACAAGTTAGTTCAGACGGGCGATTCTTTCGTCGTATTTACCAGGAAGTGAAGAAAAAATAACGACAGCGAACGAAACAATGAACTGCTTTCCGTACTAATTGCGCGGAAACAGAAACAATACGTCGCGCGTGGGGATTTTCATTCATAGAAAAGGCGGTATTAAAAAAGCCGAAAAGAAAGAGAAGCAAATGCGAGAAAAATCTCTTGTAAGGTAAAGGCGATCATCGAAATAGTTTGAGTTCGTCTACGGATTGTTGATGAACAGGAATCAAGATTAAGACGCTATTTTTTCCCAAGTATTCCTTCATTTACATCTCCGTTTTAATTTACTGTTTAACCCGCTTTGACTATGAGTACTATTTTAAGTTGCTTCAGAGTAATTCCGACGCGTAGTTTTCGTTTTTAGTTACGCTATTTGAGTCGCGTTACCTTTAATCGCCTTCACGTTACGGCTTACTTTCGTCCGTTAATATCGCAAAGTGGAATCTTAAAACAAACACAAAACGGAAAGAAAAAAAAAGGGGAAAAAGAACGAACGGAGAAATAAGAAGGCAAGACGAAAAACGGCTTAGAAAAGAAAAAGGAAGACTCCCTTAACGGACAGGCAAACGCCGTACACCACCGGCGTCTTTCTATAAATACTTCAAACTGTATCTTCGTAGCGCAAAGCGGGGAAAAATAAAAACCGAAAAGGAAGCAAGCGAACTCTGCTACGTAAAAGAATAAGAAACGCGCGACTCGTTTTTGTTTGTCTTGCGTCGCAATGAGAGAGGAACAGGTCGTTAAAATCCTTAAATATTTAAGCACCAATTCGGTAGTTATTTTCTGCGTAGGTCGGGCGAAAATTCAAAGCAGAATTCGTCATTAGAGCTCAGAGGAAAAACTTGTGTATTTTACTTTTATCCGTGTCTTGGTTTTAAGTTAATTTGCATATCCAAGAAGTGTTTTGGCTTCAAACTAATTTCTTCCTATACAGATCAGTTCGCTCAAATAGATACGCAACCGTACCCATCTTGGATGGCAAGCGAGAGCATATTGGATGTTTTTGGATATTTTCATTTCGGTAAGTGTTAGACTGTGTTTATCTGGTTTGTATTGGTTATCATATTATTCTCACCAGTCGCATTATTTGTATTCAAGCCTTATTTTGACCGATCAAAGTGCTATTTTCTAAAAAATGCTTGTCTATAAAACAATAAAGTACAACCTATGTGTTGTGGAGGTCGTACGTATGTGCGCTAGTGTTGACGCATATATTCACAATTAAATGTAATGTGCACAAGCGCATTTGCTATATAAAAATATAACGCATGCGAAGTAGACATATTTGAGGCAAGCACATAGAATAACGAATAACGTCGAGCAATGTGCGCGATGTATCAGCTATTTACTATTCTATTTTTCAATAAAAACAATTTAAAACAAATGCTATAATTAATCATCAACAGCTACCGTCCATAGATGTTTGGCCAAGGGAGATAGTTTTACAATACTTTAATCTAATAAGCCTTATTGCATTCGACGATGATAACCTTAATAAACATCTAAAATATATCTGCAACTCAAATAATGAAACTATTACGAAGAAAAGAAGTAATTAAGCACTTTATGGCCTGGAACAATCATGCTCATTTACAGCGAATTATTCTAATCTATTTATTAGATAAGTTGTATCGATGGGACCAAACAGGTATAGATTTTATTGTATCCCCTCTCTCCCTTAGGGCTCGTTCCTGCTCAGCCCGAATACTTCCTGAGATTACCAAACTCACAACAATTCAGCTTGGATATTATTGTGAACAGCGGTACAGTACGTGAACAACACTGTTCAAAATGTCTCGTGGTAATTCAATAGGTGTAGCTAAATGTAAAGAAGGTTTCGTCAGCAAACAAATCGGTCATGAATTAAATCTAGCCGCGTCGACAGTAGAATATACGATTCGCTGATATCAAGAAACAGTCGACTTAGAAGACCGCGACCGTTCAGATGCCTCACGAATAACCAGCCCAGTAGATGATCGTCTACTACAACTATAAAGTAAGCGAAATCCTAGAAAAGCAGCACCAGAAATAGCGAAGGAATTCAATCACGGACGTCAGCGTCCGGTTTCAGTTACCACAGTTACATGCCGACTGGCCGAATGAAATTTACACGGTCACGTAGCAGCTCGTAAACCATTGCTGCGGTGGGCTAACTGACTGAAAAGGCTACAGTGGGCCTGTGAACATCGGAATTGGACGATAGAATAGTGGCAAAATGTTTTATGGACTGACGAATCAGTATTTAAGGTGTTTGGTTAAACTAGGAGTGTGTTTGTCGTTAATGAAAGAATGCTTCCCGAATACATTGAACTTACAATAAAACACGGTGGTGGTTCAGTTACAGTTTGGGGTCACTTTTCTTACTCAGGAACAGGAACGTTACATCGAATCAAAGGAATAATACGGAAAACAGTACCGCGAGATATTGGAGGCTCATGCCATTCTTTCTGAGTTGCAACTAATCAGTGAGAATTTTACTTTTATGCATGACAACGATCCGAAACACAGCCAGGATATGCAAACAGTATCTGAATGAACAATATCAAACAGATATTTTACAAGTTACAACATGGTCACCACAGAATCCAGATCTCAACCCTATTGAATTACTGTGGGATAAACTTGATGGAACAAGAGCTCGAAGTGTCGGTCCTCCTTCCAAGAAACACCTCTGGAATATCCTTCAACAAGAATAGAACCACATCCCACACGGACACCTCAATAAATTAATCGAGAGGATGCCGCGAGTTATTCGAAATGTAATCAATGCAAAAGGTGGATTGCTCGACGATAATAATCTCCAAGAATTATGTTGGCAATGAATAGGGAAAAATAAAATTTTTTTCGTTAGATTTTGATACTTGTTATTTTTAAGAATAATACATTTATTTCTTTAGTATTAATTGCCTTTCATTTTTTGATTTTCTAATTTTTGTTACTTGGCCAAACTTCTATGGACGGTAGTGTCCATAAAAATGAAAAGCTTAATCCACAATACGTTCCCTGATCAGCACATACCATGTTGCCGCGTTATAAGTAGGATTAAAATAAAACGCGCGGTCGCCTATCCATAAGACAGAGTCACAAATGGTTTAATAATGAGGAGCAAGAATACCGATCTTATTTGCTTCCATCTTGTGTTTAATAAGAGAGATGTTATTTTCGTTTGTTTAGTATTTAATTATCATTATTTACTTACCTAAAAAGGATGCAAGTGCTAACCTTAAGTAGTGCAAACATATCTTACATTGAATACTATCGAAACGTTTAAATAATAACGTATACTATTGTTAGGAAATTTATGCTCTAAACATACTACAATGCAAAATATATGCTTAAATGCAGTGTACAAAGTATAAGTGAATGTTTCCGTCAGTACAGCGCATGGATGAATCTAGTCAGACGTACTGATCTGTGTATCTCCCTCCTAAAGACAAGATGTTTTTCGAGCATTAACATTATCAAAACCTAGACGTTTTGTAATTACTCATTTTGAAGTGTATTGACAACGATAAATAGGAAAGAAGTAATATACGTATTCGACGCCTGTTTAATGGATTAACCAGTATTAGCTCGTGTTCTCGGTAAAGTATCCTGTCGCTGTGTATGCTATAAATACTAGAAAAAAGAACGGTTTTTCAATTAAACTTTAAGTGCTTTTTTCATTTACGGGAATTTATTCTCTTGACGATGCGAACTTATCGATTCTTTTCGAACGGAAACTTTCAATCGTGGCAGTACTGCAACTGTTAGAAGTATATTCCTTTCTAATATACTGTTGCGTGCTAGGTAATATAATGCCGTATAGGCTTCTAATATATCTTTGAAGGAAGCTATACTATGTGTACACTAATCATCACAAAGTTTGGAAGTAACACATGGGCTGAAAAGTCCCGGGCCTAACACATAGATGACGCTAGTTTTATTGCAGTCACCTTTCTCTCAGTTAGTACTAACCTTCAAAAGACAGCTGTTAAAATTTCATGATATTCTATTCTTTAGTTTGTGAGTTATTGTGCTAAGAGTCACGTTACTTTTGTTATTTTCAAAACAATGGATCAAAAACAATTTCGTGTTTTAATTTTACACTGCTTCTTGATGGGAAAAAAATACCGTTCAGGCGAAGCAATCGCGTGAAAAGTGTTATGGGGACTCCGCTCCGTCAGAAACAACAATAAAACGTTGGTTTGCTGACTCCAAACGTGGTCGTAGAGACACCGATGATGCAGAACGCAGTGGACGTCCAAATGAGGCGGCAACACCAGAAAACATAAAATAAAATCCACAAAATCGTTTTGAATGATCGAAAAGTGAAGTTGCATGAGTTAGCTGACATCGTAAAGATACCAAAAGAATGTATTGGCTTTATATTGCATGAGCATTTCACTATGAGACAGCTCTGTTCAAAGTGGGTGCCGCGTTTGCTCACTGTTGACCAAAAACAAGAACGTGTTGATGATTCTGAACAGTGTTTGGCCATGTTTAAACGTAACAAACCGGAATTTTTGCGTCGATATGTGACAATGGATGAAACATGGATCCATCACTTCACTCCAGAATCAAAGCAATCGTCATCTGAGTGGACAGCAACTGGTGAACCTCGTCCAAAGCGCCCGAAAGCACAACAATCGGCTGGAAAGGTTATGTCCTCGGTATTTTGGGATGTGCGTGGTGTAATATTCATCGACTATCTTGAAATAGGAAATACCATCAACAGTGAATATTATATAGAGTTATTGAAGCGTTTGAAGGCCGAAATTGCAAAGAAACGACCGCATATGGCAAAGAAAAAAATGTTGTTTCATCAAGACAACGCACCGTGTCACAAGTCAATCAAAACAATGGCAAAACTGCATGAATTGAACTTCGAATTGCTTCCACATCCACCGTATTCGCCAGATTTGGCTCCCATCGACTACTGGCTGTTCGCAGACCTCAAAAAAATGGTCGCCGGTAAGAAATTTCGCACGAATGAAGAGGTTATGGCTGAAACTGAGGCCTATTTTGAGGCAAAAGATAAATCGTTCTACAAAAGTGGTATTCAAGTGTTAGAGCGGCGCTGGAATGATTGCGTTGCTCTTGATGGAGATTACGTTGATGAATAAAGCTAATTTTGAACCAAAAGAACCGTGTTTTCTCTGTTAGGCCCGGGACTTTTCAGCCCACGTGTTACTAAGTAAGTTTAGAAGATGTACGTATTGCATATATATGTATAGTAGTTTTTATATATACAATTTTAATTACAAACATATGAAAACGATAATCTATGCAAACAATACATTTCTTTTAATTACATTCGACATGTTGTGTATCACTTCTGCGCATTCTACTTATTAGATTTCTAGGCATTAATTTGATGGTGACAGTTTGTAATGAAAAACAGATGTGTCTTCACTTATTTTATTAATGAAATGTGTATACAATACAGAGGTAAGAGACTCGAACTATATTTAGACTAAAAATATAATGAGTGTTTCAGTTTTGATTTTACATTGATGATAATAATAATAATTTATTAAATGCCCAACAGATTAACATCCTAAAATGGACATAATATTAAATAAAAGGTAATATATGCAATGCATTAAAATCAAACCAAGAACAAAAAAATGTATATATATATCAATACATTAAGTAAATAAAGGAAAGAAAAATGAAATACTAATAAGAGAAAATTAAATAATAAATACCAATAATATGAAACATCAAAATCAAAAAAAATGAAAACATGGCAAATTAAGGCAAATCTACGTTGTAATTATTAAAGTTTCTTGCCGAGTGTACCAACAGCGCTCGTCACAGCACGTTCGTCCTAGCTGGAGGGATCCGTAGCAGGTGATGCGATCTCGATTCCAGGCGTGGCACAATGAGGCCAACTCCAGACAACAAACCAGCGGAATCAATTCTTCCGGTGAGAATGTTTCGCATAAATGAAGCACTAATACGGTTTCTTCTTTTAACTAGCGTTACAAAGTTATGCCTCTGAATTAGCTCGTCGTAGGGTATATCTCGCGTAGGATATCGCCCATCGTTCTTATACGATAGATATTTCGAAAATTTGCGCTGAATCTGCTCAGGAAGATTGATTTAGATGTTGTAGAAACGTTACCCAGCCATAGATGCATGTGCGAGCTTGGAAACTACGTAAGCAAAGAAAAGGGTCTTTATTGCATCAAGGCTAGTAAAATCCTTGCAGATACGAAAAATAAATCCAAATAATTTCGAAGCGGCTGTCGCGACATCTGAGACATGGTTAGAAAAGGTAAACTTTTCATCATATATCATACCTAAATCTTTAATAGAAGATTGACGATCAATATTAATATTGTTAATACTCTACAGAGAATTGATTCTACTCATCGTTTCTTGTAAAAGACATGAAGAAACACTTATCTACCTTTAATTTTAAATTATTATGCAGACACCAGGTATAAATCATGTCCAAATTACGTTGCAGAAGGTCAACACCATTGAAGGAGTTAACGACGTGGTAGGTTTTAATATCTTCAGCATAGGCTAATAAAGGGCAGTTAATTGACTTTAAAAGATGGTCGATATATATATTAAAGAGGAGGGGTCCAATGTCGGAGCCTTGAGGTACTCCAGAGGTAGAGTAAAAAGTTCGAGATTTAAATCCATTAAAATAAACGTAATTAAGTCTGTTTAGAAGATATGATCGAATTAATCTTAGGAAATTCCTGCTGACACCGAAAAAACTCAGCTTCTCCAACAACTTATGAATATTAATCAGGTCGAAAGCACGGGGAAGATCAGTATAAATAACATCCAATTGACTGCTTGACTACTGACTACTCTTTCTGACTGATCAATACTACTACTAGACTCACGATTCCCTTTGCCTGTCTGAGGCTTGCCTAATATGTCCTGGAATTATTGAATTGAATAGCAAATTGATTGAAAATGACTCTAAATAGCTTCGAATAAAGTTCCAAAAGGGTATGTCTGTAATGTTTATTGTTATTAAATTGTAGTGGTTAAAATGTAATAATAGACATTACTAATGATAAGCGGTTTCTAAACAGATAAAAGTATATATCTTAAATAAACAGTCTATCAACTTTCATGTTTAATAATAGGAATTGAGAAGTGCTTATATTTAGTCGTAAAACTATTTGTTAGTAAAACCAGAGGGTTGCAAAACTATTAATCACTACGTGATGTATTTACCTGAACATAGAATGTAAATATATAAGTTAAAGTTAAATATATATATATATATATATATAAATAAAAAGAAAAAATGTTAAATAAAATATAACATCTAAATATTCGAATAATATCCGAACAACAACTTAAGTTCTTTAATTCTTTTATCGACTCTTTTATACCATATTCACATATAGCCGTGGCCATATGTTATAGTCCAGACACATCATGTTCAACTACAAGAAAAGTAAACGCAATAAAATCAAATAAAATATTTATCTACATTCTAAATGATAGAAAATTACATATAATTAATATCTAATTGGGTGGCCTTTGACCTTTATCATGGCACTTACCCTTTTTATTCTACATACCAATTTTTTATATAAATCTAACGAAATGAATTGCCATTTCTGGAAAATGATTTTTTTAATCTCAGTGTGTGATGATACATTCTGTTTACGCATATTTTTTTTTAAATGCGGCACAAGTTTTCAGTGGGTGATAGATCGGGCGATTGGGGAGGCTGTTCTAATAATGTGTTTTCTTTAAACAATCTTATAACTTGCTACGATTTATGACATGGAACATTATCTCGTTGGACGTAATATTGGCCTCATTCCATTTCACAGAATTTAATGGCCTATGGCCCCAGTACTTCTTTTAATATTTTAATGTACTGTATGCCGCTCATCCGCCCCTCACATAAATACAGTTCTCCACTGTACTGTCATGCACCCCCATATCACTGTACTATCTCGACAAAATTTCACAGCACCATTTACACACTGTGGATGATACTCTTTCACCCGCCTCCTCTTAACGTACTGACCACAATGTGTATTGAATAACCTCCTAAGAGAAGACAAACTTAAATTTTTGTGGTTTTTTACTTTGTAATGAAAATTACGAAACTATTGTTTTCGCATTGAGTAATAGAATGTTTAGGTAGCCTAGTTTCTTATGTGTATATTGGATTCATCAGACTATATCACTCTTAGCCAGTCGTCTCCTGTCCAGTTTTTGTATTTTTGTGCTCAAGCAAGGCGCAATTTCCTTTGCATCTCTGTGAAAAGCGGTTTACGTCGTGGTCTACACCGATATAAATTCGCTGATATCAACCGTCTTCGTACCGTACGTGCCGAAATTTCAGTGCCATGCTGATGTCGAAGCTCTATAGAGAGTTATTCGGAGCGTTTTTCTCCTGCGTTGCAATACAATTCGCTCTAATATTCTATCTCCCCTACTTGATGTCAGTTTATTTCTACCACTTTTAGGTCGGTTACTATATGATCCTGTTTGCAAGAACCGTTTTACTATGTTCCGCACTGCAGACTTCGAACATTTCATCTGTTTCGCAATATTTCTTTGCGTAATGCCCTGTCTATGTAATAAAACAATTTGATCCCGAGATGCTTCACTCAATTGAGGTTTTTTATGCACCTTTATTTAATACAAAACCTTAAAATTGCGATATAAAGAATGTATAAGTAAAAAAAGGAAACGAAAATAAACGATCTTTACTGCTCTATGACTTAAAAATAAACTAAAATATATTTACCACAGTTTTTTATCGTCATTTCCTAGAACTGCCGTTTACAAATTCAATAGTCATACGGTTTTTCTACCACCGAAGAGCAACGGCTTTACTTGAAATTTCGATAATAGCATAAAAATATTGATTATACGTATTTTTTGGGGTGAACTATAACATATGGCCACGGTTGTATCTCTTCGAAATTATAAAGGTTTATTATAAGCATATGGTTAATATCATACGGTTAATATATGCAAATTAACAAAGATTTCTGGTTTTGTAATACACCGCTTATCCTCCGCAATACTCATCCGCAGTGAGTCCCACGCCGCACGATATTTAAAAGAACAATTTTAAATTCAAGATTACACCAATCGAAAATTAACATCTCGGCTTCGAAATTATTCGAAAATTACCAACTTCCCACTTGCAGAAATCGATCCATTGACAATTACATTTACCAGGTGCGGGCCGCTAGTAACGGTATAATAATAGTCAATGGACGACGTCGAAAACCGCCAGACATCGCATGTGCAATGGCCGGTTGGCCGACGTGCTCGTTACACGAACTCGGTCGACCCGACCCGTTTCTGCATGCTACTACGAAAGTGAACTCGATCGACCGGACGTTGCCAAATTTACGCGCCAAGGCCGACCGATACATTAACGACGGCCCACTAATTCCCTCGCTGTTTCTCTCCTCTCTCCTCAAGCAAAAAAACTACATTACATACATGTGTACGTATTCCGGATTATTTTGAATAGTGATACAATGCGTCCAATTTAAAAGATAGCACGTGAAATAAGTAAGATAACGATGTCGTAGGAAACACGCTGGGATGTGTTATTTTTTGTTCCGTAAGCGACCCTTGTAACGAGTGTTCACGAAAATTCGGAGTCAAAATAATCTACATATATTTGTAGTTATATCTGATGCATAGTATAGTTTGCAAATAATTGTAGCATAGCTTGAAATTTCATTAAAACGCCATTTTAATTAACAGAAATGCGTCATGTCCTAGAAGGCATGAATAATTAATTCACGAATTTAAAATTAAGCGTTTTCATGTAGAGAATTCTTCCTAAACAATAACATATCATGAGATAAGTTGCTGTGGGAAGAAATCACACAATCTTATTCATATGTTGTTCATTATTTTCGCACTGTATACAAAGAAAATCCAGAATTAATGGAAATAGTTTTACAAGGAAAAGGTTTCATTCATCTTATTAGTCTCTAGTTATCGTATTAGTTTATTAATAACATTGAAGAAATTGTAAGAAATGATTTAAAATAATGTTGAAACGGATTGGGTGTTCATACAATCTTAAGATACTTCCTTAAAATAAATGTAAGCATGTATAGTTGTGTAACACATGGGCTGAAAAGTCCCGGGCTTATCAAAGAAAACACGTTTTTTTTTGGTTCAAAATTAGCTTTATTCATCAACGTTATCTTCATCAAGAGCAACGCAATCATTCCAGCGCCGCTCTAACATTTCAATACCACTTTTGTAGAACGATTTATCTTTTGTCTCAAAATAGGCCTCAGTTTCAGCGATAACCTCTTCATTCGGGCGAAATTTCTTACCGGCGAGCATTTCTTTGAGGTCTACGAACAGCGAGTAGTCGCTGGAAGCCAAATCTGGCGAATACGGTGGATGTGGGAGCAATTCACAGTTCAATTCATGTAGTTTTGCCATTGTTTTGATGACTTGTGACACGATGCGTTGTCTTGATGAAACAAAATTTTTTCTTTGCCGTATGCGGTCGCTTCTTTGCAATTTCGGCCTTCAAACGCTCCAATAACGCTATATAATCACTGTTGATAGTATTTCCTTTCTCAAGATAGTCGATGAATATTATACCACGCACATCCCAAAATACCGAGGCCATAACCTTTCCAGCCGATTGTTGTGCTTTCGGGCGCTTTGTACGAGGTTCACCAGTTGCTGTCCACTCAGATGACGATCGTTTTGATTCCGGAGTGGAGTGATGGATCCATGTTTCATCCATTGTCACATATCGACGCAAGAATTCCGGTTTGTTACGTTTAAACATGGCCAAACACTGCTCAGAATCATCAACACGTTCTTGTTTTTGGTCAACAGTGAGCAAACGCGGCACCCACTTTGAACAGAACTTTCTCATAGTCAAATGCTCATGCAATATAAAGGAAATACGTTCTTTTGATATCTTTACGATGTCAGCTAACTCACGCAACTTCACTTTTCGATCATTCGAAACGATTTTGTGGATTTTTTTTATGTTTTCTGGTGTTACCGCCTCATTTGGGCGTCCACTGCGTTCTGCATCATCGGTGTCTCTACGACCACGTTTGAAGTCAACAAACCAACGTTTTATTGTTGTTTCTGATGGAACGGAGTCCCCATAACACTTTTCAAGCCATTACTTCGCTTGAACGGTATGTTTTCCCATCAAGAAGCAGTGTAAAATTAAAACACGAAATTGTTTTTGATCCATTGTTTTGAAAATAACAAAAGTAACGTGACTCTTAGCACAATAACTCACAAACTAATGAATAGAATATCATGAAATTTTAACAGCTGTCTTTTGAAGGTTAGTACTAACTGAAAGAAAGGTGACTGCAATAAAGCTAGCGTCATCTATGTGTTAGGCCCGGGACTTTTCAGCCCATGTATTAAATTAACCACATTGATGACCATAGTAAGTTATAGAAGATGTTAAAATTGCCTACCAAACATTTTGTACATCCCCTCTTGATGCTACCAACAAGTTTTTGCCGTATTTGACTATGCTTAGTTTCATCAATTTCCTCTATAATTCTGTCTTGCAGATCTATATAATCTTGTGCTGGCAAAAAAGATCACAGAAGAAATTCATATCCGCTGCTCAAACTAGACAGCTACTAAATGCTCGTTGACTTCTGGTATTACACAAGGCTCGCAATTAGGACCGTTGTCGCTCAATATCTTTATAAATGATTTATTTGAAATTTTTACCTGTCTAGTATTAGCCTACTGTGAACACGTTAAAATACACGGGGCGATAAATAGCGCTGAAAACATTCTACTCCTGCAACGGAATTTGCTCTTGTTGGTGGATTGGTGCGAAGCAAATAATTTATGTCTCAATTTAAGTAAATGACATTTCCTCGAAGCACGTCACCTATTCAAACGTAGTATTACGTTGGTAATTATCCACTTTCGCTAGTGTTTTCGCTGCGCGGTCTTCACATTTGATGTACATATGAGCTTCAATTGCCACACTGAACAATTGTGTTTGACAGCTCACATGATCGATCGTTGGCTTCATTTATAGAATTACCAACCCTTTCGCGAACATAGTTCGTGAGTTAACAGGTTCACTAACATAAAACTATGCTTTGTCCGAGAGGAAAGTTTTGTTTAGGAGTTCATCATTAAAATATTTGAAAACCATTGCGTAGCACTACTCATCGTGGATAATCAATATCCAGAATTTTCTCTAAATAAGTTATCCTATATAGAAATAGGTGTAATTCTTCTCTTAAAGCTAAATGACAAAAACCGATCAACTTGTTGATCACTTTGTTCAGCTAGAGTTCGTATTGAAGTTTTCGGTGCATCAGTCGCGTTTTCTCTCCGGATTTTCGATTACCTCACTGGGTTTGTAAAAAAAGAATGGAATAATTCTATTGAGTCTATTCTAAAAGGTAGTATAATCAAAACCAAGGTGAAGAAATTCATCCAGAAATTTTTCTAAACGACTTTGAAAGGAGTATTTCATTGTCTATCGATATTTCAGAAGTACGATTCAACAATATTGTTTTTGATATCAGGTTCGGCTGATTATTGATCTGATCAAACCATAGAACTAAGTTACGATATACAATTTTTTGTCCAAACTCTGCTTGACTTTGGATTTTTCTGAGCACCCAGAATACGCGCACCTCCAAAGATCTCGAATGGAATTGTGGAGCAGGCGATTCATCGTCTTTTCTCTAAGATAATATTTTCCACTCTTTTTTATTTTTATACATTTGTATCCGAGGTGTGCAATATCGGTGTTAATACCAGAAGTAAAACTAATTGTAAAGAATCAGAATCAAATTTCGTTACATGAACCATAAATTCTTCAAGATATCCACCACAACTTTAATACAGTAAAATAAACGTCGGTGAAGAGCTCATTATAGCAAGGGTGGTGTGACTTTTGTAACCTATACAGTGTGTATCCTAAAGTTTCCTAAATTATTTGACTGTGCTACAGAAGCTTGAGATTTGATATAATCCCAGAGAATGCACTGCAGTCAGGATATCCGGTTTTCTATGACATTTGAAATATTTCGAATGAAAAGAGATATATATATACTGTAGGACTAAGAACTGTTGTAAGTTTCCGAAAAGAAATGCCTGCAAAGTTTGAAAGAATAAGGTGATGGAGGTGGAGAAAAATAACATACATTGTTCCAATTTCACTGGAATTTGTTGCAATTGTATTATTTTGTTGGTTTCCAAATAAACTTCAGCATAAATAATCCACAAATTTTATTGTTTATTGTTGTGGTAATAAAAGATTTGAAAGAAGTCCATAGATTGGTGTAATTATAAATAACAACAATTATTAAAATTTTTCTGAAGGTATTATAATAGTATCAGATTTATACATGCAATTCTAGCTACGCCCGAGCAGGGTAGGGTGTAGTATTAAATTATATTAATGTATTGCAATTGAGGGACATCCTGAGAATCTAATTGATCATTGGGTACTCGTTAATTAAGTTCTTTTTGGATTTCTGAATATTCAAAATGTTTAAGAAATTGAGCTTTGAAGTTTTTTTGCACGAAAAAGATGCCATGGGAGTAGTTACTTTCTAGGTGAATACAATCGTTTTGTAGGTGTTGTTATTACAAATACGTCATTTTAGTTAACAAAAATTAGTTGCAATAAATGAAAATTATTATAACTTACTGAACTACAATAATGACAACCGCAGTTCTGTGTGATATTAAAATTAAGTAATAGTAGTAATAGTTGTACGTGTATTTTAAGCAGTTCTATATGTTAAAAATAGCAAACATTAGATAACTATACTACGCAAGAATTGCAGCTTTAAGGGCAATTCAAATTGTACGCTTCGTTTCCATAAAACATTTTACTACTGATGACTGATAGAATATCTATAAGATTGCAAGACTAAATGTTAGTGTAAAGAATACGAAACATTACTACTTTTCAAATGGGTTATTCTTAAGCACATGGATTCATAATGTTTGCATCATTATTAATAAAAATTTCAGGAAATTTATTGCGTAGCATACAATAGATCTCCCTACAATTGTAATTTTTGCACCTTTTCTTCCGTGTGACATTTAAGTATCAAGCGAAAATTTTGAATAGCAATATGTTTCTTTAATATTCAACATTTTGGACGATGCTACAACTTTGTTATTTTATTACCGAAACAATAAACAATAACATGTTTGCGGTACTCTTGCTGTAGATGGACCTATAGATTCGAAAGCAAGGATGAATATTATTAAACCATATTCGGCCATCGCGGTCGCTTTTTGTAAACAGATAAGGTATACGCGAACGCGTATTTACATTGACATACCGACGAAATTGTTATCCTTTATTTTGGGGCAATAATAATTTAAGTTTAAAATTTACACGCACGTACCTTACTTTAGAACATTTACAACGGACGTGCTGAATTATGTATATTTGAGCAACGTGAGCGAAATACGGGTTTCTGTTATATCGTTGTTAACTAATTTTATTTGCCGAACGCATTGCGGCATATTTTTGATCAGAGCGGTCTAGACGCAGATGTCAACAACGCGAATAAATACGGTTTGTATGTAACCATTTTCTTCGAATGATGGAATTTCATTTATATAAGTGCCGTAGAACGCATATTTGATACTGCAGTAAAAGCTGAAAATTACACAAACTTGATTGATTTTGGCGGGTTAGAACTTAAATTGTAGTGGTTATGGATCTTAAAATATCTGTTCGCCTACTTCTTTACAATGGCGAATCAAATGTGAACCGGACTTTGTTTTTAAAACAGTTAATGGTACAGAAAAAAATTGAATACCGCTTATTTTTCTATATAATCTCCTCTTTTATTCACACATTTTTGTCACCGAGGTTTTTTAATTCCGTCAGCAAAGAATGAATGTGATCGCGTCTGTAACCAATTGTGCATGAACATTTCCACACCTTCGTCAAAGTGTTCTTCTTCAGTTCTTCTTTGAGTGGCCCAAGCATGTGGCAGTCATACACGGTGACAGATCAAGACTGTCGGGGGATGTGTTTCTCAATGAATTTTGTCCATCTTATTTTAGGTCAATACAGCTCTGTGTGGCCGGGCATTATCATGGAACAGAAACGCACTTCGAACAAGCATGTCTCGCCTTTTTCGTCGATAGACCAATTTCATTTCATCAAGCAATCAGCAGTAGTACGCAACATTAACTGTGCGCCATTCGTGGAGAAAATCAAAGAGCAATGTGCATCTAGAATCCCAAAAGACCGTTACAAGAACTTTTCCAGCGGAAAGATGGATCTTGGCTTTCCACGGCATTGCTTTTCTAGGTTTTTGTCACTCCATGGTTGCCTAGTTAGACTCCAACGTGTAATAGTGCACCCACATCTCATCACAGGTAATAATGTGCCTCAACAAATCACCCTCCTCTATTCGACGTCTAGCCTAAAGTCTTTTACACTCGGCGAGACGGTTTGCTTTCTGATCTTGTGTCAAGAATTGAGAAACCCACTTTGCTGACACTTTTCGGTAATCCAAATCATCTGAAATGATTGATTGGGCACTCCCATATGACATTCCGATGTGTGCAGCAATTTCCCATATTGTAAGGCGGCGGTCACCTTCAATCAGCTCAAGGGTCGTACCAATATTCGCTCGATTCTAAGCGATACGAAGCGCATATTACTTTTTTGAAAAAGAAATCTTTTCGGGTCGAGTGCATGTGCCAGACGCCCTCTTGCACGCTGGCTACGATACCCTAAAGAAGTATTGAATTAAATTAAGTACAATTCTACCCGCAAATTTGGGGATTTAACCACTTACTTGTATGAAATTTTTTTTTGTGGTTGAGTAATTACTGTTGAAACACCTGATTTTAATTAATTTTAAATAAAACTCAAATTATATTTTTGTTCATTGATGCTGAAGCAGAACAGGTGCAGTGTCTTCTCGTATATGTTTCCGTCTTTATCCATTTGAATTCATTTTAGTATTTGCAGTGCAGTGCAATCCTTTGTTAGTTGAGGTATTCCCACCTTACTTTCTTCCAGTGTTTACAAAGTTTGTGTAAACGACCGAGTTGCGGATACTTCGGTAGCGATCATCACCTAAGTAAGCTTGACCTGCCTACCGTCATTGTTCCCGGTTTCCCGGTTTAGGTCATGCCTTTAATGTTAGTAATATGACAATTTTGGATGTTGAGGCTAATTACCAAAAGAAGCAAGCCCGTACAAGACAGTCAATGTTTTACAGACGGTATGACATGTGGCACCGTTCTGCTGAAACTACATGTCAAGAGCGATATTTTCCATTTGAGGTATAAAAAACTGCATTATATATAATAACGTTGGCCATTCACCGGTACTGCATTACCTTTCTCATCTTCAAAGAAATACGCTCCAATTATTCCTCCAGACCACAATGCACACCACACAGTGACGCGTTTTGGATGCATTGCTATCTGATGAATCATTTGTAGATTTTTTGAGCATCAAATACAGCCGATTAATGAAACTATCGAGGCCTCATCACAGGAAATGATTTTGTGCGCAAAAATTCGGCATTCACTTCTGTTTGCTCTAGGATCCAATTGGTAAACCCTCTTCGGTGTGCGAGGTCTGATGGCAGAAGTTGTTAAGTCAAGTGGACTTTGTAGGTGTGGAGCTGTTATAATGCCCAATTCTTGTACACGATCACGAATCGACGGGTCTGGACTTTCGCCCACACTTTCGCGAACTGCCGTGATGTTTTGTTCTGAACGAACCACTACTTTAGAATTTTTTGATTATTCTTTTTGCAGTAGATGAATTAGAAATATTCTATCGACCGAATATTGGACGCACTTTACGAATTCTCGCCATTTCAATAATACCGTTCAACAATGAAGACGCGTTGTTCTATCGTGTAATACTCCATGCTTATTAACTTGCATCTGTCAACTTTTGATCTGTGACGTTATAATCACGTGTAATTATGACTGTCACACAATGCGGGCAATTCAAACATTTTGCTCTTACTGAAGCGCCCTGTAAATAGGTTTGTTTATTATTCGTTTGCCAAACAATTAGTTATATGAACATGTAGTACAAAAAATATAAAAGTTTCGTAGTTGGATTTCCTTAAAACCTCCTAGAAAAAGTTGAAAGATTCTTAGCAGCTCCGAAAGTAAAAATGTTAAGGTACGACCCCTTTATTGTTATTAAACTTTGATATTCTAGTAACGTGGAACGCTCCGAAAAACTGATAAATCCACTCCGTGAATATATTAGATTTGCGGAATTTTCCTTGCCTCTTTCCGAGTATATTTTTATGACTGATGAGCCACACGCTATCTCGTGAACCCCCGGACTACAAGGTCTGGGATTTCACCGTTAGGATTTACTTCCTCCGTAGAAACGTTCCAGTTTTAAGGCGGCGGAAATTCGTTCTTTATCCATTTCCGACTCCGTATATGACAACTAACCATTGGTTGACATACATCTCGCGAGATGTACACGCTTGATGTCTTCGTTTCGAGTTTTAGAGGCTGAACTCTCGCATACAAGCAAAATGCTTGATCTTATTTCGCCGTTTGAGAGGGAAAAATGCGGATAAATTCGTGTTTCTATTTGACGGAAATCCTTTAATAATTTCGCGCCCGAAAGAACGATACTATTCGTATTTCGAATGTACCGCATCGTTTTCCGTAGAATTTTAAGTTACTGCTTTTGTATGGTAATTGTACAAGTGTTTGCCGTTAAATCAAGATGTGTACAGACGTAATTTATTACGATATCTTACGAAGTAATTACACAACAAATCTTGTTCTTGGAGAGGAAACGGACGCGATACGAAAGGAAGAAGGCCCTCCTTTATTGGATATGAATGGTCCATTAAGGGGACTGTTAGCCAAATATAATTTAGGACGTTCTCCGATTATATGCGGTTGCTTGAGCGTTTCTTGGAAATTGACTTTTTATCTGCTTAAGGAGCTACCAAGGCCTCGCCGTCGAACGTTTTAACCGTGTTCGCTGTTACATAGCCGCACTTATACTAATGACACCCGGAAGCAGTAATCATTCCGCCAGTGCGAGAGTAAATATCTGCTCAGTGCCAGACGTCATCGTGAAAAACACGAGCCAGTCGACGAAATGGGCTACTTTTCCTACTACACGGTTGTATTCTTTAATATAACAGCGTTATCGTGTTTACAATACCGAACATTGTAATGTAAACACGACCGTGTTTAACGGCAATCGACAGATCCTACGCTAACACCGGCTGTCTTGGAACACCTTACTAATTTAATCGGTTTGTCACGTATTTTTCTTGTAGCGATATGCTTCCTAAATATCCGCCTATTTTGTGGAATAATTTAAAAAATGTAATGGTATTTAAAATAAAATATAAACCCATTTTAACCGCAACTAATAATTTTGCCAATCCTTAAGTTTGTTTATTGTTTTTATTTCAATTTGGTTATTATTTATAGTAACATATCATCTTTGTGGAATATATTCTTAAACGTAAAGAATTTTGTTAACTCTCACGATCGAGAGATAAGTGTACGAGGGCTGTTTCTTTTCAACCTCCGATACCTCTCAAAAACAAGACAAAATGAATTTATTACCATGAGATATGCACAAGCATGATTACTTTTTTACATAATCAAGATTGATGAATTTGTCATATCTGTGGACAAGTCTTCCAATCCCCTTTGCATAGAATATTGCCGCCACTGAGTTGAGATGCTCCGTTATGTTGAGTTCCTCTGTAGTCTGGAAGCTTTACCCTCTTAGCCACTTTTCCAGTTCACGAAAGAGACGGAAGTCGCTTGGCGCTAAGTCGGGGCTATACGCCGGGTGTTCAAAAACTTCCAATCGAAATTGTTCAAGAAGACGTTGGGTTACAGCAGCAGTGTGAGGGTGGGCATTGTTATGAATGAGAAGAAATCCATAAATCACCTCTTCTTTTGTTTTGAATGGCTCTCCGCAATCGTTGTAAAATCGAACAATAAACAGCTGCATTGATCGTAGTCGTCCCCTGTTCTATAAATTCAATAAGGAACGCACCCTTTTGGTCCCAAACACTCTAGCCACAACTTTCCTATTGTTGAATGTTTGTTTCAACTTTTTCGGTTTGTTTGGCGAGTTTGAGTGCATCTACTGTTGTGACTGTTGTTTTATTTCGGGGGCACATTATTGGCTCCATCAGTCACAATTGATTTACAAAATTTTCACCTTCATCCTTATAATGACCGAGAAATGTCAACGGTGATCCCATTCGGCGAACTTTGTGATCATGAGACAATATCTTATCCAGTCTTTGTGAGTGTTACCCCGCTGAAGATATTTTTGTTTATTCCCACGACATAGAAACGGTTTTCGTGTTGCAATACAGCCGTGGAGCTTTGCTTCTTTTAAACAAAGTTTCACTGTGCTAACGGATATCTTCCTGTTTCTAGCCCGAGTCATTTCCGCCGTAATTTCGAGAGCGGTTAATCGTCTATATCTCTTAGCAAGCAATTTTATGCGTTCTTCGTCGCCCGTGGATGTTCCTCGAGGACGTCGTGGGCGATTTTTGCTAGCTAGTGTACCAGTTGGTTGGAAGCAGCAGACAGTTAAATTTACTTTTTTTACATTATGTCACCCGGAAATATTCTGTAAAGAACACCCTTTTTGATGTAGCGTTAATATTGCTCCTGTTTCATTACTAAGTGGTTTTTCGCGAGGCATTTTTACATAGGAATTAAATTATTTACTCGCACAAAGAAATAACAATACCGAGCTGCATGTAACAGTGTCTAATGATAAACTAAACTCACTGTTAATGTAATGCATACTTTATGGGGTAAATACCATCTCTTAGAATTCCGGTTTTATTTATAGTGTCATAAAGTTTCTACCCGTATATTACCTAAAATATCTATACCTGGTATTGTTTGTACTTTATCCAATTATTTCACGATTTTGGAAAGTAATATTCTAGTTTCGTTATTTATCAACTTGGTTCTTTAGTAAATTGTGTACATGCTTATAGAATTATTACGTGACTAAAAGTGCTTCTTTTTAAAATATTTTTTTTTAATTTGAAGTGTTCGTTCTATTATGTGCGGTGGTGTATATCATACAATGATATATTTTTTACATTTACATTAATTCTTTGTTCTTTTAAGTAGTAGTATTTGAACTCTCATTTGTTAGAAACATTTCGACTTTTAATTCAAAGATTTGCGCTTGTTCTTTTTAATATTTAACTTTACATCGCATTGTCCACGATAATACAAAACTCATACTATAGCACAAGCTCCGCCTTTTAACTTAACTTACCGAGGTCTGCTGGCGTACTACCGCTCCTTGAGTTCCCAGTTTCATTTGCCAAATCGCCTCGGTTATTAAACTTTGCCGACCGGAACGGCTTATTATTACCGTTTCGTATTATTTCTGCGGTAATTATTCCGGTCCATGGGTGGGGCGCGGAGGGTAGCGGGATACACGAGAAAACTGAGACGGCGTGGCGACTCAGACACGAAGCAGATAGAGACGATGACATCTGTTTTACAAACAAAGTGTAAATAAATTAGCATAATGCGTTGTTGAAAACAGTCTTATAATGGGTAAGCGGAAAGTGAAAGTGATGCAATTAGGGGTGGTGTGTCGCCCAAAGAATCCGGTTGAATATCGCGTAGCGCTTTAATTGGAAGGATGCTGATACTGTCTGATGTGTGCATATCTCTGCCGGAATAATTTCGGTTTAATTTTAATTAGAGTTGGTTTGAGCTTTATCAAAAAAGGACTGCAATTCTTTGAACAAGCTTCGTAGTATTTAATCATGGTAATGAGTTTTGTGATGGGTTAGTTTATTAAACGTTAGGTATGCAAATTTCGATAAATACTTAATGATTTTCTAAATTGAGTATAAGGGAACATCGACAGAAAGTACCAAATAATTCGTAAAATCCTAAAACTATATTTTCGGAAAATAGTGCATACAAATATCAAGAGCGACTCAAACATATTGTCGTTGCCTAATTCAGTATGGTTAATAAAAATTATTCAATAGATGGGAAATATTTGTTTTCGCGATTAGTCAACGTAACAAAAATACGAGGGCGCTGTAATTTCGATAAAATTAAGTATTAAAAATGTATATACAACATGATTAGTTATAAATGTTATTTATTTTTGAGTTACATTTTATTACTTTTGTATTTTTCTGTTCCAGTTCATTTGATTTTATTTTTTAAAATAATCCAAGTGTGCAAACTTAGTACTAATAAGTATTGTAACAAATATTTGGGAATGAATTTAAAGCTCCTCTTGCTTCTATTTTCTGTTTACTTCAGAAAAATACTTATTACAGGCTGTATACAATCGTATATACATGTATACATACAGGATGAACCATTTAAAATGATAAATGCAAGTAGCAAAGAAACAAAACAAATATTCTAAATTCGGAGTAGAGGGAGTTATTATGCACGGCGTGGGTCACATATCTTCTACAACAGACATTCTTTATTATTTAGCGTCATACGAACTGTGGTGGAAAATCTGAGGATATTTTCTTGCCGAATGGGTTCTTTTATTTAAAATTTTCTTTGTTTTAAATTCAAATGTATATAATACTAAATAATTGAAATAGTCAAATATAAGGTTCTATAAATATATTGACAAACAAAATGTATGCATATATATATCACTTTTCAACACAATTCTTTAAACATTTTCGTAAAGCAATCTCTATCTAGCTAAATTTCCAAAATGTATATACGAAATATAAAATTAGAGCAAAAAATAGCGAATTTTGATAGTTTACTACAATTTTAAGTCTTTAATTTCGAAATAATACACACACTCACTCGAAGTATACGTATTGTATTTTAGATTTCCTGGGCTGCGACTTCCACCAGTGCAACCGGAATTCTAAATTATTATAAATATATCAGATTCACTTCAAGTGACTTTGAAGATTTTTAATAACTATATTTATTTTGAAGAATAACAAGTTTTTCTCTGGAGCGACAACTTCGACATCTCTTGACTTTGACACTGTCGTTATTTAATAATAGGACGTTTCCGGGGATACTCTCACTATACTCAGCGTGTTTACCTAAATGATAGGTCACACAGTAAACACACTCTTGATGGAATGAAATTATTTCCACATAAAGGCTGCTAGTCGTGCCATCCATTCGACCTATGAGAATTTTGAAGAAATATGTGTATTATGCCGAGACGACACTTATTTTTGTAATCTGATAAAAATGAAGAAATACAATATATGTATACAGCTTACGATAGTGGAGTTTACGTCTCCACTGCACAGAGACTCTTGTCTTTTAAGAAATTTAAAATTGTAAATTACATGTCAATAATGAACAACCAAAGTAGATATCTGCAGTATTCAATACACAGAAAAAAAAACTGTACGGAATAAATATTATAAGGAAACTAAAGAAAAGAGAGTCCTAACACTAGTTTGCCTCCAACAACAACAAAACAAAATAAGGGCGAGAACGAAACACTTTCGAGAAAAATCAAATATGTAAATAAATTTAAAAAATTTAGAAAAAGTCGTAGTTATTTTTAGTTAAAATACGTTGTACATTTTACATCCATTTTTAATGTAGAAGGTTTTTCTTAAATTTGTTTAAAATTTGAACATCTTAATTCTCACCATTTAAGTTATGCTACTTGATTCACATAATTTTTATGTAAAATATTGCACTACACCACCAACCTTAGATAAGCGAAACCCCTATAATAACACAGTGAAATACAGCGCCTGAGAAGCAAGCAATTACGATATTTGTTACCTAATACCTATAGATGTTTAAGTTCTCTGGAACAACTATCACAATTCGGAATTTTTATTACAATGATTTAAAATTAAAGCGAGATTAGTCTAATTTTATGTATTCAAATGAAAATGGTTATTTTGTACTCAGACACATGTACATATAAAAGAGCATTTTCCTAACCATATTTTGGTTTCATCTATACAATATTTATTTTTGTATTGTAATGCTTAACTTGTATCTCATATGGGCTATAATACACTACCATTTCTGGTGCACCTGAAACAAATATCATATCAATATCAATAATTGTAATAAACGAGCTACTTCCGGAATTGGGCCATGTCATGATGAGATATATAGAAATGAAATAAGAGTAAGAGGGGAAAGAAATAAAAGGAAAACGAGATGAAAAGAAGAAGAATGAAAAAAGGTAGGGGGGCGTGAAAAAGAAAGAAAGGTTGAAAGTAAGAGAAGGAAAGAGATACAGGGGGGAAAAAGAAAGAGAACAAAAGAGAAAGGTGGGATCTCGACGTTTCGCCTCCGTCGGAGGAGGCTCCTTCAGGAGAAGCAAGGAAAACCAAAGTGGCACGGTAACTCGACGTGTAAACCACGCTAGGGGCGGGGGCTGAATCTCCATTGCCTCCCTGACTTTTCTACCATAGAAATAAGATTTTTCGCGGTGACCGAGGTTTCTTCAAACAACATATTGTGGCCCGTTTCCAGATGATGTTCGGCTACCGCGCCCCGATTTTAGACAACGTTTGTGCTATTTATTGCGGGTTTCTATTGAACGACCTGTCTCACATATGTATATTAGACCGCAAGAGCAGGGGGTTTTGTAGATAGGGTCTGAACTTGATCCTTAGGGGAAGAGAGAATGTTGGCAATCTTCGAAGGAGGCCTAAACACTACTTTGATGTTTTGTTTTCCGAGGATTCTGCCGATGCGTTCAGTAACACCGTGAATAAAATAAGAATAATTGTAATTTTTTCTTATAGCTTCTAGATGTTCAATAGTAGAATATGACATACAATGACAGTTCAATTTAATTGTTAATCTAAACACGCAATTTAGTTTTCTTCCTACATTATTATATTCACCTTTATCGTAAACCAGTTCTATTAAGCTGGTATTCAAAAGTACTGATTTAAATTCTAAACAAAGACAGTAAACCAATAATAACAAACGGATACACAGACAACGCTAAACAACATTTAAACGTACTTGCTTAGTGTATATATAGGTTATACTTGTCGAACACGCCTATCTGGGAAACATCGATCAACGCATTCAATGAAACTATTTATTATACAACTAATCACATTCAGTTGCTTATACTTGTTCCGGTAATCGTTGTTGATGTTTTAGTGAAATATTAAATATATTTGGTATATGACATTGCAACCTTATTCATTTTTAAAAGTTTGACAATTGAATATTGCAGAGATTTTTCCAAATTATCAATTTTTAGTTTTTAATAATAGATATTTGGATTTATGCTAAAGTACGTATAAAAATACACTCAAAAAAATAGGTTGTGTTTCGTGTGACGTAATGCTCAACAATTAAAATTGTCTGGTGTGACCCGCACCGTGCATGATAACTCTACCTGCTCCGAATTTGTAATATTTGCTTCCTTTCTTTGTTATTTACGTTTATCACTTTAAGTGGTTCATCCTGTATATCTCACAAAAAACGCTTATTAAATTCGTACGCAGAAAGTCGAAATAAATCCCGTATCCGTATGTACGCGTCGGCATTTAAAAGTCAAAACAAAGTAGAGAAAATTTTTAATACCATCGCGACGTGTTTTATCTTTCGTTTCCACACAATGTAGCCCGGTAGTAATGAGTATTACGCTATTGTGAAAACATGACAGCTTTCCAGCACACATTTCAGAGACCTTAATATCGCGTCGCAACGCCGTCAAATTGGAAAATTCTCCTGGCGCGACCGACACCGTTGCACCCGTCAGGATTTCCGCGTTCTCCTAATAAAAACAGTTAAACGCGTATAAGATAATAACGGTAACAAAATTAATTAGTTAGCGTATTTGCCGCTCGGTTCACCTGGTGTACGCCAACACGACCTCACTCGAGCTACGAAATTGTAAAATAGATAACCTGAAAGTTTCGCTTTAACTTTAGCGGATGTTTGCTTCTTCTTGGCAATAAAACGTATAAAAAATACAGCATAACCCAGCTTACCCGAACTAATGTAGGCACGGTTTAACTTGAACAACGCGACTTTTGGTAGTTTACTGTATATTTGGGGTTCTATGAAGAACGATTCTCTATTAATTATTCAGAATAAGGACAAATATGTTAATGGGTTACTACTACAAAAGAGAAAAAAACTATTAATCGGTTTGCTTTATATTTGATGTTCTTTTCTTGAGACTGACTCCTGAGACCCGCGGATTTGAAACGTTTGGTCGAGTTTTCTTGCTTGTACGCGCCTAAGAGATGCAGTAGTAACAAGGGTTGAACGTTGCATCATCAAATCGTCATACCCCAATAATGTCAATTATTGGGAAGTTCGCTTACATTAAGATGGGGACTCATTTGACGTCTCATTATGATGTATTTGTGTTATTATTTCTGTTGCTTTATTATTTTTGGTTTTTTTTTTATAAATCAGTCTTTATAAATATTCCTTCGTAAGTAGTTTTTTTTTTATATAAAAGAGATAGAGTAAACATATAAAACAACGTGTTTTTAAAGTTTTCGTTTTCTAGAATAGACTTGTTTGATATATTCCTCTTGTAACGGATTGGTTATTTATATCTTTTGGTACATGTCATGTATGAACATATTTTTATAATTTTTGACAAAGTTGTAATATATTCAAACTATATTAATGTGTCGTGCTTACTTATATGTCAATTCTTTGTAATTATTTTGTTACTAACAAATAAACTGTTTAGTAGTGTATACATATATCAATGTGTGTATTACTATCTAAATTTATTCATATTCATTCATCATATGACAAAATATTTTTTGTAATTCCTTAAAGAAATATTAAAGGTTAAGCATTCACTACAAGTTTGAAGTAATTGCATACGCTTTCGACGTTTACACAATGTGAATCAGGCTCTTCAATATTTACGTTGTTACTGCATCTGATCGACGATTTTAGTATAGAATAATCGTGTGTGTAACAGTTGATACTTTGACATGTTTTATAGTAAATAATGCACTATTAATTATTTATTTCGATTCTTATTATTAGCTAACAGCATACGTCCCAGTTTGTGCGTTCTGCTTTTAATACGGGGCCTAGCTTTGTGACACACTTTAGAAATAAAGAAGAAAGTCTATACCAATGGCTGGGGAAGCAACCAAAATACAATGTTGCGTCTATACTCTAAACCAGTGGTACAAATGTTGACATACCTATATGTGTGCTGGTCGTGATCAATACAATAAATCAATAATTATTAGATACCTAGGCGACTGATAATCAGGGTTGGGCAAATGTTTGGCGCACCAGGTCCGGACTCTCCTGCGCGCTAAGAAAATTGATCGAGTTCGTTGCTGTGTATGCACGTATTATGGCAGATCGTATTACGCATCATTTTGTATTTATACTTCTGGAAGAACAGTTAAGCAGTTTATCTGTATATATTTTATGAATAATAGTAATGTGTAATTATAAAATAAGGCTAGCCAAATGTTTCGGCTTCACAGAATATAATTAAGCTGGAGAATGCGAGAACCTTTTTTTTATATGTGAAGATGTTCAATTGTTTTTCTCTTTGTTAAAAACTTAACTGTGAAAGATATACATAAAACAGAAATTTGTTCCTTTTGTCTACTGATTTTAACGAACTATTAATGTATGTCCTCTGTGTTCAGGTCCGGACTCACCCGCACTCACGACCTAGACGAAAATTGACCGAGTTCGTTGAAACAATCTGTCTCCGTTTGCTTGGTGTGTAGGCACCTATGGTATATAGTTTTATGCGTTGTAATGTATTTATACTTCATTATATGGAAAAATATTTTAACAGTGTGTCAAGTTCTGTTTTAGTATCTTTTGCAAGCGAACGGAAGTTCGAACAAAATATTCCGTTGTTGTTGTCTACCTTGTTATCTTGGTGAATTTTTCCTTCATTTTAATATATCATTCTTTCCAATAAAGTACTCTTATTCATATTCATGTCCTTCAGCCGGGATCTCTCACTTGGTATCCAAATCTTCTAAACGAGCTTCCACGTCATCTTTATCTTCTAAATCACATTGAATCGATATATTTTAGTAGCCATGTTCTACTATATATAAAAAGACACATGGGAACTTTAGAATGATAAACGAAAACAACTACATCGATATTGACACAGGACTTGCCAGTATCTCTTAGATAGAATGTGAGGTTAAAACTCACATGGCCTGATAATAATGTTATAGCTAAACTAACAGTTTATAGGTAAAAGCTTACTATATGCAGCTACTTATAACTTTACACCTATGCACCCGATATTTAAAAAGTGCTTGTACCTTGTGTGTCTTGTGTAGATCAGTCGGGACCGCATGGTTAAGTTCTATGCTTCGGATATTTATTTTTGCTTGTTATATGAATAACAACAAGTTACGTAAATTTAAATAATACGGTAAGGGAGATATTATCCACTTTGCTATAGGTAAATACAGTGCTGTGACCTACCCATTTCACGGTCAAAGGCGAAAATATAATTAATATATTCGTGAAATTCCCCAGTCACTTTTTATGCCAATTAGAACCCGCCTTTGCTTCACACGATACAAAACAACACAACGACAACTTTACTAGATTTCATAATTATATGAGATGTAATAAACTACGTTATGCATACGATGATGCGGTGTTACCGTGTCACCGTCCTGGTTGGCACCGTGGTATCAAATTTCTTGGACAAACCACAACGACAATTTCTTGAACGTAAATGCACAGTAGCGGCATTTGAATATTGGGTGTTGAAGGTTAATATTAATATTGCAATATTTGTTTTTCAATAAATTGAGATTACCATTGTTTGATAAACTTTGCTTCGAACAACTTGGAAAAGCAATTCAATCGCTAGATCGTGGTATGCTGTGCATAGTAATATAAAATAAAGTGGCCTTACGCAAAGGCTTGTTATTTGGAAATTAATTGTATAATACTTTTGAGAAGACGCTGTGGAAAATATTTGTGCATATACATACATTGCGTTGATAAAATTGATGATTTTGTATGGGTAATACAATAATATTATCGAAAATTCCTTATGTACTCAACCAAATCAAAGAAAATGACGGATGGAAATAAAAGTAGCATCCATCACAACACAATCTGACCATAAATACGCAATACCGAAACTGTAATTTAAGTTTAAGTTGCTGTAGATGTGTTATCATATCTTATTATCAAATTATGTAATACCGCCGGTGTAGGAAATGCTTATAATCGAAGTAAAAGCTGTTTTATATGTGGAGCATATAATTGTTCAACGGGTTTCCCAGATTTAACCCTGCTCTAGCTTCGATCTCAGTTTGAGCATAATCTTCAAGAAGTTGGACCATCAAAGAGCATCTTTTGTGCATTAGAAAACTTAAAACTACTGACAACGTTGGCAAACAACGAAAAGGCCAGTTAAGAAAACCAAAACCTGTTAATAAATGAAAATTAAAAACGAGTAATACTGCCTTCGTGAGAAGAAGAAAATTGAGGATAAAACGTGAATCCATACGTTTAATGATGAAGGATATTGGTGCCTTCTTTTAGAAAAGTGAAACGTGCCATAAATCAAAATGACAAAAGTTTACTGTACTGTGTTCTAACGCTAACTCATATGTTATCTATGAAGATGACCAGTTTTTGACTAATGCCAATTAGCAGAAGCATTATATGTCTCACATGACGTTTATGAGTAGTGGGGAGACCAATAAACTCGGTAAATGGATCCCACACGATTTGAATGAACATCAATAGAAAATCGCAGTCACCTGCGGAATGCTGCTTGAACGCCGGAGGAAATCATTTATTTTAAAAACCCGAAGCGGAAAAAGTCGTTGCTTTTACCTGGCTTAGCCGGTCCTTCAATACCAAGGTCAAATCGCTTCACCACAAGACCATGCTAGGTGTCTGGTGGGACCAGAGCGGTATTGTATATTATGAAATCTTGAAGCCCATCGAAACCGTTAATATCCAACGCTATCGCCAAAAAATGATTTAAATCATGCTTTAATCAAAAGACGGCCGGAATGGGCAAGAAGACATGGCAAAGTGATTTTGTTACACGGCAATGCTCCGTCTCAAACAGCAAAATCAGTGAAAGACACCTTGAACTCACTTGGATGGAATATCCTTCCGCACCCGTTGTACTCCCCAGACCTGGCGCCATCTGAGTACCACGTATTCGTATCAATGGGGCTCGCAGCACAGCACTTCAGCAATTTCGAGGAAGTTGGAAAGTGGATCGACAAATGGTTTGTCGCAAAAGGCAATAAATTACTTGATAGATGGGTGAAATATGTAGAAATCGATGGCCAATATTTTGAATAAAACAAAATATTATTTTCCCTTTCTTTTTAGTAAAAAAGAACGGGAAAGTATTTATGCATATATCGTTGTATTGTTATATGTATTTTTTTGTATCTGTTGCAACGTGATTAACTGATTTTTTTCTAGTAAATACTCTTTTTTCCTACTAAACATTAGTAACCTAATACAAAAGAATTATCTAGGGAGAAAAGGGCACACTTCGATTTACTTTATAAATTTCTTCCACGTAATACTACTATGTGTGTTGTAAATTATCTTGAAAGAACTGGTATATCAGTTCAAATTGAGATTAGTTAGTTTATTTTTGAAAACTCATCGAGAGCGTATTACGTTCCTTCGCTGTTTGTTGGAGATGTTAGTCCTTCCCGCAGTCGCCGGAGCTGGTCAACAAAGCGAATGTAATTCCCTCATATTACCTGAACTCTTGCTTGTTCAGTACTCTTTCCGGTTGTGTGTTTTCACGTAATACCAGGATAAATGACGTTATTAAAACAAAAACCGCTGACTCCGGCTTTTACGCTTACTTTTTCCCATCCGACAGCGGTAGTTACTGGCAAGAATAATGGTTTTAGTTATATACTGACTTTCATTGCATCGCACGAGTTCAGTAAATAGTTGCCGGAGTTGAGCTTGAACGTATATTTTTAAAACGAATCGATTGGGAACTAATGGAACGACAGCGAACTTTTGCTTTATAATTTTTAATCATTTCAGAGTTAAGCGGACGATGTTGAATTTAATTTCTTACTGCTTTTTAGATACTAATTTATGTGTTTAACAGAAATGTAATACTAACGATTACACAAAATAATGCAGCAAAAATAGGGACATACCAACATAAAACAAAAACTGACGCAACTAATAATACAAAAATAAGTAATAAACAAAAATGTTTAATGTATTACTGAGCTACTGAAGTTCTTAGCTCCTTGACTAATTGGGTATTGTAATAGTATCTTGAGTGACAAAATTTAGTTACATAATTAGTTGCTACACACGATTTGGTTTTACTTCTAATAAGCGATTAATGATTGCAACCTCTTTAGTTGTTAATCGTGCAGCACAACTAAAATAATGTAATCTTTACTTCCTTAGTTACTTCATCGTACTCCATTGAAAAAGAAATCCATTAGTGTTATTGCTAGTAAACTGCAATCAGTTGCGTATGTTTTCCTTGATTGCCACTTAACATAAACAGTTCATTGGTTAACGATGCCCTCATCGCCACTTCCTTCATTTACCACTATTGTCGGCATTTTCTTTTGTATATCGCTCTCATACATAAGTTGCGCATATATAGGGATAGTCTAAAAACTTTTCAGCTTCATAGAGAAACAAGTATTTTTGTCAAAATCCTTTTTATTTCTCAGCATTTTATGAAAAAACTTTGAATTTGGGAAACAGAACAAAGTCACTGGGACCAAATCTAGTCAATGTGGTGATTGGCAACTATTGTAGTGTGATACGGCGCGTTATCTTGGCGCAGCAATATTTTCTTTTCCTTCAATTGCAACAACAGCTTATGAAGTAAATGCCCCCGCTTTTATTTTTTCATGGTAATCGATTAATACAACTCAATAACTTTTAAACTTTTAGAAATTAGATTTCCGAATTGAAACCGTGTCTTAATTGTGAGTCTGCCGACAGCAGCCAAGGATAAGGTCCATGCAAGAGAGAGCGAAACCCCGACAGACGCGGTTTCAACCCAGAAACCTAATTTCTATAAGAGAAACAGCGACCGTGTAAAAGAAAACAACGCTATAACTATCCCAAAAAGCAGTGGCTATCACCTTCCCGATGGAATAGTCTTCGCCTTTTTCGAAGCCGATTCATCCTCTGCAGTACACTATTTCGACTGTGTTTGGTGGTTTGAATGAGAATGTATCCAAGTTTTACTTACACTTACTAATCCACGTCAAAACTCTATCTCATTTCACTTAAGCTGCCTTAATAGGGCTTTGGATATATTCATTCCATTCCGCGTTTGTGGTTCTGAGTGAGCAAGCACAACACCTAATGTGCAGAAGATTCTTCATGCCCAAATCTTCGGTCAATATATGATAAACGCATTCTTTTAAGATGAACGTAGTTTGTGATATCCCTCTAAGCTTAACTTGACGGTCGTCTATCACCAGTCGATGATTTTTTCTAATGTTGTCGGTTGTGGTTGCAGTTTCTGGTCGTCTCGAACATTGTTAACCAAGCTGAGATCTCACTCATCTTCTGAATGCTTTCGTCGAAACGTCATCCTAGTCCACCAAATGTACGAGGGGAGGTCTAGAAGTTCGTGGAATGAAAGGGTTTTAAATAAAATAAAACAATAAATCTATTTTTCCTTTTCAATATAATCACCCTTAAGCACAATACATTTATTAGATCTATAAATTAATTTTTCTAAACTATCATAAAAATATTTTTTATCTTTCGCCTCAAAATGGGCCAAAATTGCCTTCTTTACCTCATTATCGTCGGAAAACTTTCTCCCACGTAAATCGTTGTTTAAATTGGGGAACAAATAAAAATCACTAAGTGCCAGGTCTGCCTGTGCAGAGCAGCCATTGCAACTTTGCTCTTGTGAACTGGCGCATTCAATTTTCCTCGACGTTTTTCCTTGATGGCCTCCATTAATTTTTCTAATATCGCTGCGTAATATTCTCCGGTTATGCTCCTACCTTTTTCTTTGTAATCAATCAATAATATCCCCTCACAATCCCAAAAAACAGTAGCCATCAACTTTCCAGCCCATTCTGACACTTTGAATTTCTTTGGCGGTGGTGTCCCCTTTTTATGCCATTGCATGGACTCCTGTTTGGACTCAGGCTCAAAGTGATGAACCCATGTTTCATCTCCGGTAACAATCCGCTCCAAAATCTGTGCAGGTTTGTTTCCACACAGCTCCAAAAATTGTTTGGACTCACAGACGCGCTGCTGTTTCTGCAGCGGCGTAAGCGTTATCGGTACCCATCTTGCACTGACTTTTGTAATACCCAGGTGGTCATTTAGGATACGCAAAATGGTGGTATCTGATACTCCAACTAATGCAGATAATTATTTTTCTTCAAACGGGCATCTTGCAGTAGAAATTTTTGCACTTTTTCGACGATGTCTGATGTGGTGGCCTCAACTGGCCGTCCTGAGCGGGGGTCGTCTTCAATCGACTCCCGATCATGTTTAAAAAGACCATGCCACTTATAAATCATTGATTTACTAAGGCACTGTTCCCCATAAACGGTTTCCATTTCATTCAATAAGGTTTGAACGTTCTTTCCTTGCTTTGTATGGAACTTTATCACAGCACGGTGTTCAATTTCCTCCATAGTTTCAGTTTTCCTCCGGATTGACTTGTTTAGCAGGCAACTATTCGTAAACGACTGACGCTGTAGGGCTGCAACTTAACTTATATACTAATGATGAGTCGCCAATCAGAATGACACCTACCGAGCGCCCCTATCCCCACTCCAACCCCTCCATTCCGCGAACTTCTGGACCTCCCCTCGTATATGTACAATGTATATATATGTACATATATATATATATATATATAAACGGATATAATCTGAGCAAATCAACGGTTATAATATGCATGTGCGTCTCCCGTTATTCTTTCTCGCTGCAATATTCCTCTGCAATCAGTCTATCAATCATTCGCCGCAAGCTGTTGCTTTATTACATGATGGTTATAGCTATAGTAGGGGAAGGTAGAATTATAGATACCTCCCCGTCGTTGACTTTGCTCAAATTATGTCTGTATAGACGTTATAATTTATTGTATATATATATATAAGTTTAGTGGATCTACCCGCCAAATAATAATCATCTTTGGTGTAGGCATTGCAGAGATTCACTCAGTAGCACACGCTTAAAAGCGTACAAAAGTTTTGGTACGTAATAAATGTAAATACACTTACCGTTTTCAGCAGTGTTTCCGGTGCGCAGACGCATAAACCAGTTAAGATCCCATGAGTAGTAAATGTGTTTCTGGCTCCTACCTACTTTAGCTATAACGCTAATAGTTCTTGCATCTCTGAATGTATTTAGTGATGCTTGTACAGTGTTCACCGTTTGGATTGACTCACTAATGAACGAAAAATTTTGCAGTTTTTTTGAATTCTTCAACTAGTCCATTGTAATTCATATAAATTATTTGTAGATCTGTTTCAACTTTTCTATTCTAATTTCGTGTGACTCTTTGATGGCAGCTGCATCGTTAGATCAAATTGTGAAGTTAAAGCTAATTCAATTTTTATAATAATTAGCCGAATTTCTTAAATGTCCTGATATCTTCTGTGTCTATTACTCTCCAACGTTACTTGTACCAAATATTGTATAAATATTTATATTTTAAGTATTTCCTAGCAATACTTTAATGAAACTTAATATCCCATTGTTCATTGTATTGAATAAAAAAGCTAATGATTAATAGCAGCACTAAACAAATATTTCCTAAGAAGTACATTGTTTGCTACTTAATGCTTGATAGTGTTCTTTATTCTGCCGTCTTGGAGTGTATATATACATCCCTCTTAGTATACGAAATACTATTACTCTAATTCCTAGTACTTACTTATTTGAAACATATGCACGATAAGAAAGAAAGATAGCAAAAATGATCTCCGACTGCGTGCACTGCAGCTGCAAGCGATGATATGTATGTAAGTGAGCTGCGCCTAATCCTTTAAAACGTCACAGGAAACTATAACTTCTGTGTGCTACATGCAGGCTCCAGTAGTTGTATTTTTTCTCTATTCGAGTATGTATCCGATCGAGAACAAAAACTGCCCTGTTTTATGAAAGAGACAAATTTAATTGAGGCGTGTGAATCGGATCACTTATCGCGCGTACATAAACAATCAACCAACGTCTAATTTAAAACAAGTTTTTTCTTTTTGGAACGAATGAAATTACGAAGCGCATTTAAAATGTGTGCGTAAGTGCAGTAGTATAACTCTTTATAGGAACTCCAATACAGAAATTCCATTATTCTAGAACGGACGTAGCTACCAACGACATCAGTCTAGGAATGTTAATTTCGCGTTTCTATTTCGAATTAACGGCGACTGGCGTACGCCTTTGCAATTTACAAGAACGAGCATCTGTTATTCTGTGCTTTCAGTTTAAATGGCTTGAGCAACGTCAAATAAAACGATGGCTGCTGCACTATATACGGTTGTGGAACACGGTTAATATTGTTCAGATATAGAGGTGTTTATGTATTAGTTTGGAGATCAGTTTATTTATGAAGTTACTGCTGCTCTATCTGCATGCTATAGACATGTACAAAAAAACTTAATTAATATTAAATTTTGAAGACAATATGTATGACATATGTCTATTCAAATTTAAACTTGTTACAGATAGTTGTAAAAGACAGGCATGAAAGAGTCTAAATTGAAATTTATCATATACACTTGGCGAAACTTGTATAGTTCCATATAATTTTGTAGTTGTATAAACATCTATCAGTGGTAAAGCTGGGGAATTACCGAGTTCACCGCTGTTACCTTAAATTTCTTGCATACAAATTTGATGATGTACACCCACCTAAAGAAGTTGAATACCATTCTTTGTTTACTTGTTTTACTATGCATTGTCTTGAAAAACCCCAAGGCTCGTTTTCGGTGAATTTATCTGAAAATTAGCAAACAGATTTATGGACTGCACTGATTTAGTATCTAAGTAGCTCATGTATCGAATTTCTCCTATCGGTTTTGTTTTACCTTTATACCGCTTATTCCGAAAATTAATATTTTGGATAATGCTCTCATATTTAATACGTTCAATTTAGCGAATAAATACTATACTATTTTTAAATAACATTTTAATAGTCTAATTTTGCTTAGCATAGTTTGGGCAGGCCTTATATATAATTATTCTTTAAATTCTTTCTTCTTAAGTCTTTACTTTCTTAATTAAGTATACTTTTACAATGTATACTTTTTATTGTATGGTTCTGTAACGGGCATTCTGTCGGACAATAAACTTTCTTATATCTGCAAGTGTTGCTGACACTTTATTTCACCTCGGCTTTATTTATTACAGAGTTTAATATTATAAGAATATTATAATAACACTGACCAACAAATAATTCTTTTTGCTGACTAAGATCTGGCACTTGTTTTTAACTAATATAGGTATGCTACTTTCAAATATGACTGCCATTTCCCTATCACTTCACTTTTTTCGTCGGCATTTCTTGTTTACCGAAATTGGGTCTTATGACTAAGTTAAAAAAATGAAAGTTGGGGTATTTGGCGGACCTCAAATTAGAACTATAATGACAGATCCAAATTTCATCAACTCTATGAATGAAGCTGAGAAAGAAGCTTGGACTTCATTCACTATGGTCGCCAACAATTTTCTTGAAAGCAAATAAGCCTACAATTACAAACATATAGTGAAATCAATGGTTCAAAAATGTCACCGCCTAGGTTGTAACATAAGCATAAAGCTTCCCTAAAATTTAGGAGCTGTAAGCGATGAGCAGGGCCAGAGATATCATCAAGATTTGAAAACCATAGTATTAAAATAAGTACTTACACTATACTTGTGAGTAATGTTATACACTAGGATGAATAAAATAGACACCTACTAATTAAAAAATATATTCTATTCTCGTTATATATACAAAATATTTTAAATTTTTTTAAATTAGACTAATATTTTGTCGATCCACCTTTACTTGCGTGAAGTGCTGCGGGTCGTCGTGGCATAGAATCTATTAAATGATTAATGGTTTCTTCTGGAATATTTAACCACTCTTCTGTAACAGCTGCCACGAGTTCTTGCTTATTGCTGGGTTTTCGGGATCGTTTCGCCATATTTGTCTGGATTAAGTGCCAAACATTCTCTATCAGATTCATGTCTGGTGATTGGCCTGGCCATGGTAAAATCCTAATCCCCTGTTTCTCTTTCCATGTGGTTGTTGTTCTTGCTTTGTGGCAGGCTGCTCCATCCTCCATAAAAGTGGCGTCTTCTGTAGATAAAATGGCGTTGTCGAATATCGGTAGTAGTCCTTCTGTTAATATTTGGATATATTTTGCCGCATTTATATTTCCGTCGCAGATTACTAATTGCGATCTTCCACCATACCATATCGCGCCCCACACCATGATGTTCACACCGCCGTATTTCACCGTCTAATGCAAAAATGTGTCGTCCAGTTGCTGTGACGAACGTCTCCATACCCACGTACGACCGCTATCACTGAATTGGCAGTATCTGCTTTCGTCTGAAAAAATGAGACCGCCAAAACTCATCGTGCTTCATTCGCTTTTCGATTGCCCAAGCCATTCGGCGCTGTTTTTGAAACTCCGTAAGGAGAGGTTTTTTCTTTGCCACCCTTTTATAAATCCCCACACTGTGGAGATATCGCAGAACGGTGCGCTGACTTTTCTGTGAAGTTGCCGCAAGCTCAGCTGTACTCTTTCGCGGTTCTCTCAACACTTCGCGCACAAGCTCCCTTTTACTTCTTTCAGAAGGTTCGGCACGACCTGGTCTCGGCTCGACTGTTGTTCTTTCCTTGCGTTTAAATTGCGTAATCTCACGGTTAACTGTGGGGGCAACGGAATATTTAAAAATTTACTTACTTCACGTTGCGAAGCGCCGCGTTCACTCTGGCCAACGATGCGACCCCGGGTGATGTCGCTATCACTCGAACCTTGTAAGCGAGGCATAGTTGTAACGATACTAAACTATGACAAATCCCTTCCGATACATCTACCCCTACCCTAATGACAAGAGAAAGTTCTTAATTCGTTCTTTGCCTGGTGTCTAATTTATTCTGTCACCCTAGTGTATTGAAATTGAATTACTAAAATTTTATACTTTGTTTATATCTTATCAGTTTTTAAGTAACAACTTACCCAATTTGTGATTCTTCCAAGAGCATAGTATGGCATAGAGTTAAATTTTCGCTTTATTTAATCCAAATTAGTAAAAAAGTGTTATGTAGAAGTCGGCAAGAATTGTGTCGGACAGTGCAATTTGTGAAAATGTATTATTGCATGCACATACGTACGTTTTATATACTTGATAATTATTATGCTATAAAATCTAATTATCGCTTTTATTTAATTATAGACGTTGGTTTTTCCAGGGTCTGTTTGCCTTTGTTTTATAGAGTTTAGTATTGTATTAAGTAGAATCTTGGTTAAGAAAAAGTGTGTTCTTACACATTACTGTATTAGTATAGAAAAATAGAACTAATGTTTATATGGTAAATGTTTCACCAGCAAGCTGTTCTAGAGCAATTATGGTTTCTTCGAAGTTCCAATGTTTGCTATTATGCTCCTATGACATTAATTTACCTGAAATTCTAATCTTAGCAATTTGGGCACTAGCTAAAAATGTACCCGCAAAGGGTATATTTAAACTTGGTACCGTACAAATCAAATAAAAATAAAAATAGTGTATTTCAAGTTGATGCACTTATTGTCAAACAGATAGAAAATTAAAAAAATATTTGATTATAGAAAAGTATTATGCAAAATAAAAAAAAGCTAAGCACTATCAAATTGAAGAATAAAATGATATACACTTTACAAAGTGGCATTGTTCCATTATTTAATTGTTGACGTAATTCGTTTAGAGTTTTTAATTCTTGTTCCGCGCGTGTGTCTTTAACCTTCGCTGATGTGTGTACACTTTAAATTTTAACATAAGTGTCTATTTGAAATTCCTTAAACTTAATATAACTTAAATATAAATAAATAGATGTGTTGAATAAAATGATTCATTTAGTTTGGAATGAAATGATTCGTATGCATTTGTTGTGTTAGTGGTCGATGAATTTGCAGTAACCAACATGTATGGAGGAAAAGGAATATCGCCTTCTATGTATGTCTTCCGTAAATAATCGGTGTATTTGCCAATCTGTGCATGAATTGGTTTTCAGGCAAACAAAGCTAAGACAAAACAATCCTCTACTTTGTCAGGATTCAAATACATTAACCCAAATGTATATCGCAGCCATCTTTCTTCATCAAAATCTGTATTCGATATAATTACCTCATTACTTGAAGGGTATATGGTGCCTAGATTACCTGCAGCATTAAGCAATCCCTTTTATAGGGCAGGTAAATCGATAAATTTGGTGCCTAGTTTACAGCGGGCCGTTTACTAGAGAGGCTTGAGAAGTTGTCAAGACATTTGTGTAATAAATAATTGTTGGGGTTAAGGTATGTGGTATTAGCATTTATTTTTGAGCGATATTCCGATATTTTAAAATATCCAAATGAAACGGTAACGTTGTTATTGTTAACTATTAATATCATATCTTGAAATCAAGGTATAATTGTTTATAGCTGTCATTTTTTAATGAAAAGTATATAGCGAATGTGTTCGCTAATTGATATTATTTTTTGGCTTCGATACAATTAAGTCTAAATGAAATCTTGACATTCTTTCTATAATCATTCTTTTTATTTATCCAACCAACACGAGTATTAAAAATGAACAAATTATTAATAAATATTAGTTATCAATTGTATAATATATTATATATAAGATTTTTCACATGAGAAATTATTCTATATTACCAGAATATTTTTAATATCTTCTATTATCTTCAAACCCAAGCGTGCAGAATTAAAAATTATTTCCCAGAACGTATTCTGGATGTGATGACTCACGTTTTCCACATAATTAGGAATTCGACGGTCGGAATTTAACACATTCGTGCACACATAATGTAACCAGGTTCTAAATCAGCTTGACGTTCAAGGACGGGTGGTTAAACGATGTAGCTTGTACGTTCGTGCATACGTTGAGCATATCACCGGAGAATTTGTACGTTGCATTTCGCTATATTTTATACCATCAACTGTATGAACCGAAAAACAGCAAATACTTCGTAGTTGCAAATTTACAAATCCCACTAATGCGATGATAAAAATTACTTACGGCGGCGCCCAAGTATTTATACCGTTTAAATATTTATATTTGTATTTATGAGTACGTACTTGCCCAAATACTCTCGACATAACGTTCTTTTGGAGGAAGTTTATAAGATACTATATTTACCATTCCTTTGCCGATTTGGTGAAAATGCAGGAGTTTAGTATTTAGTTTAGAGTCACCGCCATGGTGGCCTTCGAACCTACAACTCCCATTCGCCGAACAGGTGTGCTAACCATTGAAAATTTGGTTTCATTAGATGGGACCCGATTTGTTATTTGGAGCCAACGGGGGCTAATATATTGTTTAATCTTATAGCGACTGTACTTATAATTTTAGCAATAGAATTCAGATTTTTCTGGTGTTTTAATTGTTCCGGGTATCTCAATTTTAGTTATTTGTTGTAGGTAATTGTCACTCTTTCAGAATTTCAGTGCTCGTTTCTGTTTGTTTTAGTATTTATTTATTGCTGGCGTGTTTTCTAAGTTGCAGTTTGGTTTATGTGCAAGCACCTTTTTTTTTTACTTGCCGTAGCTTACACCTACTTTTTACCTCACAGAAAACAGTATGTGAGATTCGCAGTATTGAACTCGTGACCGTGGCGTAACAAAGTTATTCTGTGGATATGTTTAATTTTACAAGATTACGGGTTACTCCAATTTGCGTTTGTTTGGTACATGTTCACACGACTACATTAGGCTTTTTGTCGTTCTACTACGGCTACGGTTTCTACATTCTACCGACGTCACACTGGTTTTATTCTAGCATATTATCGAAGTTATATTGATGATCTGATAAATGAGCGCCCCAGTTGTACCTTTTGAGCACATAAGTGTAATGACTATTTTACCTGCTTTCTAATTTTAATCAAGGCTAATCAGTTCCACTAAAAGTAAAATGAATACAGGTAATTTCGAAATTATTGTAAACCTTAATGCAATATTTTTATCGCATCTGGCAAACAACTGACGGGGATCAACTCTTCGAAATCCGAAAAATTAATTCTATAAGAGGCGCCGTGAAGGTTATTTTTGATTCAAGATCGCAATAATATACCCAGAGTTCATCCAAATACATATAAACCATTTCAAACACTTTCCATCGATAATTTGTTTCATAGCAATTGTTTTTGGTTTCCCTACACCTGATGCGCACGGAAGAGTCTTTTTAGAGACTAAAATTGTAAGATCAATTTATAACTACAGTACTCGCCAAAACAAACTGTACCGAAAAACCAGATGTATTTATTTTTTAATTCATACAACTTACATGTTCAGAATGTGCAGTATTATAGTGCAAACAAACTTCATAACGATTTTGCAGGTCATTAAACGTATTGATTAAAAATTGGTTTACGCATTTACGGAAAATAGCTTATTGTTGCTTGCGGTAGTTCTCCAATGTTTCGTTGGCGGACCTTCTGAGCGAAATACTTACTCTTTTGTCATATTCCAAATCATCATATCAGGTGAATGAAATGTATACTCGAAGTTTCTTGCATGAGAAATTGTTCTGTTTCTAAAACGTTCATGACTTAAAACTAATGTGCGCCTGGCTGTATGACTTGTTACGCCATCCTGTTGGAATCATTGCCTGTAACCTTCGTGCGTGTTAAAATATTATTAAACATCTCACAAAAGGCGTAATGATGTTCTGTCTATAACGTTTGGTTGACAGTAATTAGATGTTCGTCATTGTGCTCAACAAAATAGGGACCAATAATGCCATGCCCAGATACAACAGACCAAGTGGTCACTCGAGAACTGTGGAGTGGTTTTCCTCCAATAACATCTGGGGGTTCCTACTCAAGGAATCAAGTTGTTTGTCAATTGATGTAGCGTTTATGGTGAACGTGACTCACCTGAAAATCATACATTTCTCCAGAAATCAGTATCTTCGTGCAATAGGCTCGTTTGAATATGGTATGGGTAGCCATCACTACATTTAAACATCCCACATATGGATGTGCTGTTCGCCGCAGGTTTCTTTGGCGGACACTGGGTGCCAGAATGTGTCCTTCGTTATTATTAGTGCACATTGTTTTTCAATGACCTGAAGAGCATTTGTGTTTATCAGTGGAACGAAATTTTTTCAACAATTATTAACACTACACTTTGATTGGATAGATCACTGTCAAATTATTGTTTACATTTTTCAGAAACTTGGGGTATTAACCTACTTACTTCCGTATGAGCTGATTTAGTGTTCTACTATAAACTCTCTTTCCTCAGTTGTCAGAACCATTTTCAAAATGATTTTCATACGAGTGCAATGCTAGCATGACAGTGATTACAAACAAATCAAGCATGTCAAATGAATATTGTGTAAAAAGTTCTGCGGCACTTTACAGTTCGGTACTGTTAATTTTGGTGATCATATATCTTATGGCGATAAACACTTTTTATAGAGGTATCTGCTCTCTTTATATAGTAAAAAATTACATATTAAATAAATCGCATTTTTTAGGTTATTTCGAAAGAAGATGCATTTATATTTATTTCGAATCATATTTTATTGTATATACACACATTAAATTTTATTTTATAAAGCCAATAACTGATTCTAGATTTTTTCAAATACCAGTGTACCAACGCCCTTCAACGCCGTCAAAAGAAGACTGGCTTTTGACTCGTTCTATCTACATTGGAGCAAATAGTTGGTCCTTCGAGAGATCAATGGTCTTTTGAACAAAATAAATTGTATACCTACCACAGTGGCCATTACTGGTGTTTTCAGTCAGATTTGTCTATTCGGTAAAATAAAAAATTATATAGATAATTCACCACAATGTATTTATGTTTAGTTCATAAGATTTTCCACGGCAAATTAATAATTTTCAGGGCGTGCCAAAAATATTTTAAATTTCAAATTATCAAGCAAACAACTTTTATTAACTTCAGATTAGTGATCAATTTCTTAGTTATTTTTGATTTGTTTTTAGTTGTAGTTCAAGTTATAAATTGCAGAAACTTCATGGAAAAGGAAATAATAACCCGTTTAGAATAGATATTCGTATACTTAACGAGATAAAAAGTATACTCAAAATGTTATTACGTTCTAGCCTTATTTCCTACACTTCAAAGTGACAGTAACATTAAAGTCATACTTTATTGTTCTAGATTGCACGGTTTATTTTAGTTGTTATGACAAATATGTCTTCGGTGAAATTTTTGGCTTACAGGCAATCGGATTTAAGTTTTCATATATACATACAAATACAAGGGAACCGTACAAGCAACTCTGGAATGACTTCTTGTAAAATGTACTTCAATATTTTACCGCTTGGTACGTGTTACAGACACTCGAACAATGCGGCAAATTTTATGATTCAATCTGAACGGAACAACAGCCAACCGGAATAGTAGTAGCGGCTGTGGTGTAGTAATAGTAGCGTCAACGTTACTCCGCTAGGAATTTATGTATGCACTTTGTAACGCAAGGAACATTTCTGGTTTTATTCACTGCAGACTTGCTACTCACCTATTTCAGATTTATACCTCGAGTTAAGCAGCAATTACGGAAAATTTCGCCGTACGTTGGAAAACGGTTCTTTTAGCGAAGGAAGAGAAAAGAGAGTTTGTTTAAAACTTTCGCTGTAATTTTAAGGATCCTGTAAATACTTTTCCTTTTTAATAAACTTCGTACCTAGCTTCGAGATCACATGAGTGTTTCTATGGCAAAAAAGATAATTGTTATGGTGGCGCCTGTTAGCAATTAACACAAAAACATTAATATATTTTTATTATGTGGCGTGTAATTTTAGTACACGTCAAATGATAACAGAAATAGCTCGCGTGTTGTAACATGACTATATTTTCATAATTGTATTAGTTGTGTACGTCAAGGTTAGAATAATATCGTAACATTATTACGATACTTATTAATCCCATTATGCATAGTGGCTAAGTTTGATACCGCAGGCTATGTTATATAATATGAAAGAAAAAGAGATCACAGCGTTTACCCGAAAAAGTTACAATTCGAGCAATTCCTGACCTGACGGAAGAGGAATGCACTTTTGGAAAGAAAAATTCTAGAGTTTCCACTACTAAATCCACCAAGAACTATTCACAGTAAACTCCAGACCACACAAACTAATATTTTAGTATTTTATTCGGAACGCAGCGTTTCTAAAGCACGTGGACTCTCGTTAATCGTGTCGGTAATTCGGTCAACAATAACAGTCCACATGTTCTTGAAACTCTGCATTTTGTATAAATTATTAATTTGTTTGGGATAGTTGATAATTTACGAAGAAACAATGAACGTTCACCGAGACGATACTTTGGTCAGAAAAATATTATTCTTAGATGAAGCAAATTTTGTCATCCTTGGGGAAGTTAATTTCCAAAACTGCCAGTTGGACGGACCTTTACACCTTTTGGCCTAAAAAGAAACGGAATGTTTGATCTAGATATCGTATTGCGAGTCCATTTTTTTATCAATGGAATCCTTACGGAACAAGAATATTTTGCTTCAAGAAAGAATAATACGAACTCCAAATGGAATGAACGTCAATCTTGACGAAATCTGATACCAGATCTATGGTGTACCCGAAACGCAAGAACCTTTTTGAATTGTTAGTTTCAGTACCGAGTGGTAGACCGTAACATGTATAAGAATACCATAGCCACCGTGGTCTTCTGCCCTAGTACCTAACGATTACCTTTTTTTGAGGTTACCTACAATCCAACATATTTAGCGTTAGACCATCGGAAGAATAGAATAAATAAGCAATAGTTTTCCAAAAATAGTAACACCAGCAGTGCATCGCGGAATTGTAATAATGAGCAAAACGAAATAGAAGAAAAAGCAGCGCCAGGAATTGCTCTGAAGTGAATATTTCGCGCCCAAAACCAGTTAGTGTAACCACGGTGAAAACGCGTTCGTGCGAAGCTAGTTTGTATGGAAGAACTGCTATGCGGAAACCGTTTCTACACAAAGCAAACAAAGCTAAACGATTAGCATAGATGAGAGAACATAGAGACTGGATGTTAGAGATTGGAAGAAAGGGGAACGAGCGCTTGAATCCTGTATTACATCAACAATAAAACGTGGAGGAGGATCAGTCATGCATTAGCATTGTTTTAGCGATACCTCAGTGGGCTATTTAGTTAAGATAGATGCTTAGGAAAGGGCGTTATAGGAAGATTCTGGAGAGGAATACCATATCATCTGGAACACGATGAATCGGTGAAAACTTCGTATTCCAACACGATAATGATTCAAAACACAACGACAAAAATGTGCCCTAAGTATTTGGAATACCTGGAGGACAGAAAGAAAGTTGTTGTTATGAAGTGGCCACTTCAAAATCCAGATCGAACTGTTGTGGAAAGAGGTCGACCGACAGATTCAAAAATCTGTCCCAAATTCGGCAACAATACTTTGGGCGCAACTACAGGATACGTGGGGGAATATAGAGCCGCTAACACTGGTAATACTATTTCGAGAGAATGCCAAGATTGTGTGCGGCAGTAATAGAAGCGAAAGGTGGACACATTGACACAACATTAAATTAATTTATGATTATCTTTGTTAGTAAATTGATAAGCACATTGTTTTTACAAGTGTTACAGTTCTTTGTCTAGGTACAGAATAAAGGTTTATTTTATAATTGATTTTTTACTTGTTTTTGTAATATTTTAAGGTTGGGTAAATACTTATGGCCGGTAGTTGTAGTTACATTATCTATTATATTTCTTAAAATAAAGGCTTTGATATATTGGTGTTAATTATTTCAATGCAAATTGACTCTCTTAGTACCTTGTTTACAATGTTCTAACAATAAGTTTTGGATTTTCAATTGCGCTATTGCTGCCAAATTTATTATTCGCATTTTCACTTAGAACGCGAAGAATATTATTTGAAGTAGAGATACCAAGAAGAATAATATTTATACAAAAGAAAACAAAACGGAGGTTATTTATAGGTAAGCATCAAAATATAGCTTAAGTTATTTACATTTAGATTTGATGTAAGCTTTTAGCACCGCCTACAGAAAATTACTTCAGCTTAATAAAGCATGTCGCACCGAATAAGGCGCGTGGGCTAAATTTGCACAATAATGATCATAATTTAATAATCTAGAAGACATTTTCCCATCGGAATGCAGAAAAAAGAGAACGCCGTCCGACAGTCACCGTCGTTGCTCTCGCCGTTGCCTGATATTATTACCCAGGCTCTATCGGGGAACATATAAAGGAAATATTTGCATTATCCAGATAGGAAGCCATTAAGAAAGCTCCGAGGTTATAAATTATAATTACGAAATGTATGCTTTGCAACGTACCACACGCATATATAGGCCTTCGTTTGGCACAACAGCAAGTTACCAACTCGTTTTACTGCAGAAATTTAATGGTAGGTATATTGGTGTTTTATGTTGGGCAAACCGAGTCGCAGCTTTTATAATAATTACGGATACCGAGCAATTAGAATAAGTTTAAATTAATTATTTAATGTATTTTGGTGAGACTATACGTAAACGTTTTCGCTAAATGCATGCTCACAAAATTAACGATTTGTTTCCACAGTTCGCATGTGTTTTCCGTTTGTTTAATATTCATTCTAATACTGAGTATCTTAATTGAACTACATATATAACAGTTTTAGAGAACACTTGGCACATATTATATTAAGGATATTACATTAAGAAAATAATGCACTGGATGTTTCCTTATGCAATACTTTTTGTAACGGCTGATACCCAAAAAAATTATTATGGAGCGTTCATAGCTAGGTAACTGGATCCACAGAACGATATATCTGAAAGATATTGAAGAAATTAAGAAATTATTGTCTTTAGTACTAAAATGTCGAACAGTTAAAGGAACAAGTTCATCTTCTTCTCGTATCCTTTGTATCCACCTCGGGTGTCGAATGACTTTACTTCTCATGATGTAATCATTTTTTTCCGCTCCAACTGGTCTCTGACTAGCTTTCTCTTTTCCTACGGAGTCCTACCTCCTTTTCTTTCTATCTCTTCTATTCTATCCTACCAATCTTTTCTGGGTCTTCTTCGACATCTTTTCGCTATTGCTTTTGCATCTATTCTTCTTCTAACTACGTTTTTGATGCTGATGTTAGTAATTATGTCCTGTTTTTGATTTGCTATTGGTCTTATTGTTTTACTCCCTTTACTACTTTGTTATTTTTTTTAAGATGCAGTCTGCGTTAAGCTAAATTCGCCATTTTAATTGTAGCTTTAGCTTTTGCTTATGCATTGCTAGCTGTATAGTTTACCAACTTTATCACTTTTTTGAGTGTATGTGTATTATACTTAAAATATTATATTGTGTTTGTGGTTTAATCATTTGAATTTGAAAATGTTGTTAGAAATACAATTTAAATAATTGCAGAATATACTGAAGATGTTCTACGTCAAATGGAAAAGTCACTAAAAAAATCCATTGCGAAACTGCCACAGGAAGTTCAGTTATCAATAGGAACATGTCGCACTATTCCTAGAACGGATTGTTCATTTGAAGGAGATAATCGAATAATGAATTTTCCTCCAAGGTTATTTCATTTTTCCGCACGTGAAGAACACGATTTTTAGAACACCACAACACACTATTGAAGAACTTTGCAAAAGTATTGCAGAATTGTGTAATAATATAACTCTTGAACATTTATCAAACGCATTTGATAACATGAAAGGCAGAGTTCATGCATGCATCATTTTGAGTGTCTTCTTTAACGTAGTTTTTTTGCAATAAATCCATTTCTTTAAATACTGTCTTTTATTTAAAATATTTCACAATAAATAAGCTTAACCTCACAACTAAATTATAATCAGTCAGATGATAGTTCTCAGTTTGACTTTTGAAAAACGTTACTGTTCCACAGTATTCCCAAATTTTAATAAGAATCCTAGGCTACCATAAATGGAAATTTAGTTGAGGGGATGGTACGTTATCGTTACTATAGGATAGTCGAAGACAAACCTACCTATAGATCCGTGAGAGATAGCACGTACTTACCTGTTGTTTAAATATGTGTGTAACCAATAAAATAATTATTTTAATTTCTTATTTATTGTAAGATAAAACATATATGTGATAATGGGCCTGACTATAGTACATAATACAAAGGTACTAAAAGTGTTACGATGCATTTATTTATTAAAATTTATTAAATTTTCCTTAATCAGATTTTTTACGTTTTTTGAAGAGGTCCTTATAAACAAAATCGTAAACAGTGATATTCATTTCCATTGTTTTACGAAGCATGGCGCATTTTAGGAAGAGACAAATTAAATATGGGTTATGGTTATTAATTTTTGTTGTCAAAAACGTTTTCATATTTTTATCCAATTATTGGGATTTTAATTTGTTTTGTAATGTGCTATTTGATGTATACCTGTATGTATATTTACCATGCATAATTTGCCTCTTAATTACGTTCACAGCCTTACACAATGCATGAGAAAAACCGTTCTATAATCACGTATTGTAGATGTAATCTGTAGACATTTACATATGTAGTTGTGGCTAAATTTAGAACGTGCTATATTTGTGTTTATTGCGCTAACTATTATTCACTAGTTCCGCGAGTTTATTACTTAGATAATTTTAGATTTCCGCGATGAAAATCTGAATTTCTGCTAAAATTGTCGTTCGTCTATACGAGCGGTTTCTTAGTCACCTTACCTTCAACTCCCTACTACGTATATTCCGCGGCATAAATATTGAATACCACGATTGCCTCTGTTTGTTATGCTTATTGTTTGCTTATTTTGATGTAAGTAAAGTTGACTGACTGCAGTCGATACGCAAATTAAAACAGTTCTTGTGACGCACTTTATTCTTAACAAGTATTATATCTTCTCATTATACCATGCGCATACAGGAAATACCTAAAAAGTTCAAAGTGAATTGAAAGGAAATTCATTTATGGTTTATTATAATTTATTAATTATGATTGTCTGACCATTTTCGAATGGTAATACAACGTCGATATGTTTTTGACCTCTTGTTTCATTCATATGAAATATGGTCGTGTTAATGAAATTAATAATTTACTTGGTACTTATCAGCAGACATGTGGTTAGGTTTTGGCGTATATTCTGAACTGTTGAGAGTAGAAGGGAGCGAAGATACTGCAATGCCTCGATAATACGAAGTATCAAAAAATTCGAGTCATGGCATAATTATTTTTATGCGGGTTCTTATGTTTTATTTCGTTTGTAAATAAAGATCAAATCGTTAGAGCACTTATTTTACATTTTATTAAACACTAATTTCATTATTTTTTTAAAAATAATTTGTAATTGTTTGTTATTTAACATTCTTCTAATTTAGGAAAAAACTTCGTCCTTTAACCTTCGTAATGTGAGAATATAAACCAGTTTAAGCCAGAATCAAGAGTGCTCTTATTGCTGCTTCATGTTTTACAATATTACACTATTACTTTGGCATTTTATTCTTCATCAGGTTCTTCGATAGGTAGCAAATCCTCATCACCCTGCACCTTAGTTCAACACTTCGTTTTCATATGTAGCTGGAACATATCGAGTCGTTGAGTTCTAAATCAAGAATATAAACGAGTTTTCATTTCTAGATATTCTGCAGTCTTAAGTATTTTTCTGTTGCCCGGCGTAGTATTGCAGTGGTTAACGAAACTGCACCACTACCTAATTTGCCTAAAACTTCAAGCTTTTATTTCAATGTTAGTGTGTTGTGTTTTCGTTTTAAAGCCATTTTTAACAACCGTATTCTGTGTAACAACTAACGTTACGTTTTTGTACGACGCAATCTTATGCAAACTGGAACTTGCAGATATTGTTGACAATGCACTTCGGATAAGCTAATCATAAAAACGCAAAATACAAAGTACATAATGTTCTTTAAAAGGCTATTCGTATTACCGAAGAATTTGGTGTATCGCAGGTTCGGACTATTAGGTTTTACTGTTTTTCAACACATATGTATGTTGTGTTACAAGTACATAGCGTCTGATGCAAGCTATACTATACTTGATATAGAAAAGTTGTATATGAAGTAGATTACATTTAGTCGATTTTATTTTTCCGTTTTCATATTCGCAGAAAAATATTAACAAAAAATATTACTAAATTAGTATAGCAAGCAGATTTGAGATGATTAAATCGTTTGAATAAAATCAAGATTTAAATCCTGATTTTGTCTTGTAATAATCTTTTATATTTTTTGTAATTTATGTAATTCTTTACTTTGCGATAAAAGAAACACAAAACAACGGTTGCATTTTATATTTAATTTTTAACACTTGCTGCATTACCTAAAATATTTTGTAAATACAAAGAAAAAGCTATATATATATATATAAATGTTTAAAAGCGGTGTATCTTATTAATGCAAAATATATGTTTTTTAATGGTGCTATATACTCAAAGTTTTGTTAAAATCTGAAAGCAGGCTATGGTTTCTTCTTAAATTCATGCGAATATGTAATGTAGTTGTCAGTAGTTATAGTAGCCACTGATAATAAGTCCAGTTATTAAATACGTCCTCCAAAGTGTTGTATGCGGTTATAATTTTTTTAGTTTGTTCGGTAATGACAATGTTAGACCACGCATTCTAGGAACACTACGTTGCGAATAGGTAATTAATTTGTCTGGCATGTAATGCACACGAGATACTTTTGTGTGCGTGTCGATTCACGATCTAGTCTACATTGCGTATAATTATAGTAGTACTAAAAGTTAGTTCACAAGCACAAAATAATATATTTTTCTAGAGACACTGTTTTTGTTCAAGTTTGTGTGGAGTGATACTTCAGCGTCCCTCACAGTGTAGAGTAAGTCACTAAAGATTGTCATCTAGACGTGCATTTTCTGTTATTATTCAATACGTAATCAATGGTGACAAACTATATTTTATAATTTTGTAGCACGATATATAATAAAAAAATGGACATTTAAAGGAAGTGCCCTATTAACCACAGTCAAAATCCTTTCAGCTACAAAAGTAGGCAGTTCCCTCGGAAAGAGTGTCATGTCTCACGTCAGTTACTACAGTATGTTCTTGTACTATTATATTTTCCTGCGTACATATGTAGTTATTTCAAAAATATGTATGTAATAAAATCGAGAATAAGAGGAATTAGTTGTAATATTCGACGTTTGATAGCGAAGCTGCAGAAAGATGGGAAATCGCAACGGGGAATTTTTAAAATTGTAGGCAAAAGCTGTTCAATATATATTAAGAAGATCGACTGATGACAAAAGAATATTCAACAAATGCAGAACCTATTCGATCAAATTTCTAACCGAAGACGATGGACGATGGAATTTGAAAGAAATAAACAAGGATCCGAAAAAGGGCGCAACAAAACTAACGAACGAATGAGAACAATATTGGGGAAGGAAGTTCATCCCGAAAATATAAGAAGAGTGAAAATGGATTGCATAGACGTATCGTTAACGACAGCAATAGGAACCTAAGAGTCGAATTCCGAGTATATACGGAAGGATATCTCATTTCTGGGAAAAAGTGTTATATACAGATGAAACAAAAATTAGTTTGTTTGGATTGGATGGGCCAGTAAATGTGTGGCGTAAATCGGATGAACAGCTAAAACCAAAGAATTTGACAGCAACCATAAAACACGGAGGAGGGTCGCTAATGTTGTGGGGCTTGATGCCGGCGGCAGGTGACCATGAACAAATAGCAATATTTTATAGAAGAATAACAAACAAAGTGCAGAAAACTAGGTGAAAATTAGGAACACATTTATTGTATATTAAGATAGCGATCCTAAGCATAACTCCGGTGTTGTAACTTTACAACTGTCCAAAAGTTCTTCAAACTCCACCACAATCACCGGATTTGAATGTAATAGAGCACCTATGACAAAAATTAAAATTTAGATTGAAATAGTTTACCATTTCAAATAAACAACAACTCAAGCATGCAATTGACGAAGAATGGGCAAATGTATCATCTGAAGTAACTACACATATTAAATTGGTGCTGTGTATGAGCGATAGAATATGTGCCGTCAAAAATAGCAATGGATAGCCTACTAAATATTAAATAGGGTTAAGGTAATTAAAGAAATAATATAGAATTTTTCATTCGTAATAAAATATGTTTGTGAAACCAGTTTCGTTTCCTTTGTTTACCATTCCCCTTGTGGGTTTTCTCACTTTCCGCGGCCCTGTATGTATTGTCTTGATTCAAGTTGGCACGATTGGCCCCGTGTCGCGAAGTGTGTGTCCTTGTGGTGTTCCTTTCGTATCGATTCTTATTTTTGACGTTTATATTTTAAAATTTGATACGTGGCTAAATGACTAATCGTTAAGGTCAAAAAAATAAATATTTTATTTGTTTATTTATGTGCTGTTTTGGGGTAGACACTGTGATCATCAATACTGTACTCATTTTCAATGGAATGATTATTGTATAGCATATAGGCTACTTTATAAAATAATATATTGTACATATTAATATGGAATTAATTAAGCCAGATTTTATAACAAATTAATCTGTAGTAGTAGATGAACAATTTTCACTCTGACCAACTGTATATTATTCAACATGCATACATTTCATAATATAATATCACAGTATTCACGCTTTCTTGATTTTTCACTTTATACTGGCAATATTGAATCATTTACGGCATTATTATAAGCGCAATTGTTGTCCAACAACAGGCGAAACGTCACAGCTGCATGCCATCCGCACCGGTACACACACAATCGCGTGCTATGTATACGCGAGTTGTATACGTTGTATTCGCCGTTGTTGGTACTTTCTCTGGCTGGAATTCGATCGGGTCACATATGGACTGTAAACTACGTTATTATGTTACTCTAATGTTTTCATATCATAACCGGAATTTTTCGCGCCATTCCCCTAACCCATAACGGTGCGCTGCATCGTGTGAATAATGCAAGATTACGTCGCCTCTCGCGATTTTATGTTAATAACGTTCTTTTTTTTTGTTGCAGGTACGGCTATACTTATACACAATACCGGTCGTCATGCTTCTGGTAATGTTATTCCTATTAACATACGTCCTAGATGTTGAGCAATGCTGCCTTGTCGTTCACACCTCTTGACGTGCATTTCGCAAACGCTAGTTGTTATGTTATAATGGTAATCGCGTTGAAATCTTAATGGAAGCAGGTGTAAGTATATACGTTGACATATAATCTTTATACGATAAAGACATCGAAATGGCGTTTTAACTTTTGCCTTTTCTGTCAGGTATGAGTTGTGAAGTCATTAATTTCTTTATATTTTTACTGAAGAACATGAATGCGTTACTGCTTATGGTTTGATGTGAAAAAGGGCTTCTGGCTTTTGGATAATCTTAAGAAATCCCGATGAAACCGAAAAGTCTGTCCAAATGGATATGAGCAGAGCAGTAAAGATTCTAGTAACTTTGGCATTATTTTACTAGTCAATTTAATATTTTTGCGTTAATTTTAATTCACTCACTGTAAATCCGTTGCTCAATTTAATAATTAATTGAATAACATATTTTTTGTCCAGCTCGTCCCACAATTTCACTAGAGGATTAAGGTCTAATGATTGTGATGGCCAGACTATATTCATGTTCATCTTCTTTCCTTTCTTCCATTGTAAAGGGTTTTGTTGGGCTTTAAAGAAGTAAAAAACTACGGACCAACGACACTCAATAAAATTATATGCTAAAACTGCTTTGTTCTATTTTTTCTCAGTATTCCCACAATGCTGGAAAATTTCCCATCTCATTAATTCTCCTCTGTATTTTAGAGACGGCATGAGAGCTTATGACAACATTTTTTCTGTAGATATTCTTCGAAGAAAAACTTACCACTTGTTACCAAAAACTTCAAATTTGGATTCGTGGGACCAAAGAACATTTGGCCAATTTTTTTCAGCGTAATTATTATGTTCTAGAAACGCAGTAAACTGTTTTCCTTTACATTCTTTTGCGAAGTAGTGATTTTGTAGCAGCGATGTGGTCTTTTAAGACCACTGCATTTAGTCGTTGCTTGACAGTACATACAGATACAATATTTTTACAGTTTCTATTAGTATCCGCTCAGATTTCGAGTGGTATAAGTCGCCAATATCGTTTAATAATTAACAAAATATGTTGACCTTTAGAAATCGTTGTTCTGGGCCTCCCCGTGCTTGGGCAATCAAAATTTCTTTCTTTTTCCAAATCACAACTCAAAAGATCAATTATATATATAATTATAAAATTTATTGAAAAGTATTCGCATGTATAATTTACAAACATATGGTTGATAGGTTACATTTAAAGGAATGGACTGTTTCATTAAAGTTTCTAAAAATGTATACGTTTACTTGGAAATCTTATGAGTAGAAGTATGAATTTCGTCTATAATAATTCAAATTAAACAAAATAGGTAATGTAAAGAAACAAATAATAATAACAAGCACCTGGTTACATATTGAGGTTTTACCTTCCTAATCAGCATCACCAAATAAATGAGCTCTATTATACCTCTACAACATTTGGTATGGCTTATAGTTGTTGTAGCGAGGCAGTGTTCACCGTGATTACAAAGTATTCTTATATGAAGAATACGGGCGCTTGACAGCTAGCCCAATATTGACATAATTAAAGTAAACTGACGCAAAGACACTACACATACTGGCAAAATCAAAATCTTCTTTAAGACGCTGTCAAACTTTGTCGCAACACTAACATTGTGCTACTTAAATCATCTATCTGTGCGTGTATGGTGACTTATATTCGCAGTGCCCTCTACTAATAACAGCGATATATTTTGCAAATTTTCTACTGCCTCCACTACTGTGTTGTAATCGTTTCAAATAGTTTGAAAATCGGCCTCAATTTCAGGAACTTGGCATATTGCTTGACTTTCCTTGATAGGATCAACGTTTGATACTACAAACTTTATTTTGTAGAAATGCTTAAAATAGTAAAACGCTACCTTTAACCAAGTTCTTCCTCAGCAAGTAAGGATTGGCTGTGGTGATTTGGGGACGCCGGTATACTGTTTATAGAATTCTTGAATACATTTTGGGGATCTTAGAAACACTGCTCTTGTAAATAATATTGATCTATTTACGTTCAGATAATATTTCGAATTCATTCCGACACAAGATGTATCCTATGAAGTTTATACGCAGAATGTAAGAAATTATCGGTGTTCTCACATGCATGTTTAAGACGACGGCCAACATAACGTATGATTACAACATCAGTTAATACCTTATCATTAACACCAACACTACTCCATACCTACTTTCTTGAAAGATTAAATTCATCTAATGCATTCAACACCACCCTCGTAGTTGCTTCGCCAGTATATACTTCTAATCGTCTACTAGCTAGTAACAATCGATATGCTGATTACAGAGATTCCAACGTACGAACTAGCACATTAACGGATTTTTTTTAATATCCATCACCTCATCCGCATATAACCACAATCTTTTAGTGTGTAATTCAGATTTCATATTGTTTTGGATTTGTTTTCCCATACGTCGTACATATGTACATCTGCATTGTTTTTCGATATAGTAACGTCATTGTGCGATTATATCTATCCTAGATAACTAATAATCCAACAAAGAAAATGGTAAATTACATGCTGTCAACACATAATTTAAGTTACACAGACGAAATTACGGAGCTCTATTTATAAGCCAATGGAATAGCGTCAACAACATCACGTTTTGCTATCCATGGCGTCTCCTACGTTACAGCAAGAAAGATGAGAAAGTTGTTCAAATTATCGCCTTCAAATGGTTATGCAAAAATAGATTTGGCGTAATATAAGGAGGTAGAAAACAAGGCGCACAATAGGAATAATAGACGTTTTGTCTTACAGCTTCGACCGAATATATGTAGGCTTGACGAAAAAAAACATGTTTTTGTCGCTAATGGATGTACTTCAGTAAACGTTAAATAATTCATATTTCTATTACGAAAAGTAAACCGGTAAACAAAACAAATATGCTTCATGGAATTGCGTATGTTACCAACATATCATACAGTATAACTTATAGTTTTTAGAAATGTATCTCTTGTACACTTTTCCATTTCATATATTATTACGAAAGTCGTGATAACGTTGCTGTTTGTTAGTATCAATATTTGTGTAGTGATAATTTGGTCAGATAACGGTGCATTGTCAATTTTATTAGTGGTTTTTCCACGAAAACGTTTATTCCAGTTAGGAGATGCTAATTTCGATTATATCCTTTCCTAGTACGGCAACAACATACATTCACATATTTTTCGAGGAGTATTTCTAGATTATTCAGTTTTAAGTTAAATGAAAGCAAATGAAAGATATAAATTACATTCAGATTGAAATTAAGTTCTTTTTCTGAAATTGTCGCAAACTATACATAATCTTACTACCATTGTAAAATAAATTGGGACATTCTGCGATACTCTGCTTCATTGGGTTAACTAATGGTCGTTTTTTATCCTTAAAGAACACAACGGTAAGACGATCAACTACCTCACGTCAAGAGCAGAAAAAAACTGATGCAAATACAGTCATGTTGAAAACGCGTCGCACCTGCATGAGTCTGCCGACGTTTCGCTCTGACTTGCGTAGAGCGTCTTTTGGACTGCTGCGTGTCGTAACGCTCATGGAACTAAATGCTATTTCAACCTAAATTCTTTAAAAGAAAACAAATACTGCTGAAGCCTGCAACAGCATATAGGACTAGTCATGTTCTAGATGCAAGAATTGCTAAGTAGAAGAGATACAAACACTTGTTGCTACGAACTAAAGTTTTCTTTATATGCTGCCGAATTTTGCCGTCAGGTTTATAAGTCGTTACTTTTGGATGGTTTACCTCTTCATATTTATAGACTACTGCAGCAACTACTGTATGAGCATATAAATTTCCCCTCTAGCAAGCCATGAAATTACTTCTTCAAACTATCTTGTTGCTAGTGAGTAGTGAATTGATAGTGACGAAAAAAATACATTTGTCATGTGTACTGTATTGGTTTACTGATACAAAAATGTTTACAATAAATCACAAAGTTTTGATAATCAAATCGTGCTTCAGAAATGGTATACAATTAGAAAATGGAAAATGCATTCATTTGCAACCATGTATAGATGAATTTCGAGCAGAATCTCTAATTTTTCCAGTAACATATGATGTCAGTTTGCGGCAAGTTATTCGAGAATCATTGACAAAATTTCGGGAAACAGAGTTTGTATTCTGAAAACCATGTAGTGGCAGACCATCAAAACTTGACAAATCCTTCTCGGATGAAGCATTGTGTCACTTATCAGGACATATAAAGCAACAAACATTGCGCATCCATCTAGTCTAGTGAAGATCCAGACGAAATACTTAAGAGAACCTTGCATTCTCAAAAAAATAGGGATTTGAATTGCAGTTTCTCGCAGTCTGATTATTGGTCCCATATTCTTTAATGATACCATGAATGCGGAATAACATCGTAATAATTTTTACAACCATTTTTTACATGACAACGAACTCCGCGAAGGATATTCCCAGCAAGATAATGGAACACCCCCCATACGTCAAGGGAAACGATGGAAGGGTGTGATGAAATTACACCACTTAATTTAAGAAATGCCTTCAATAATAACAATGCATTTCGTGTTATTGAAACGAAGAGTGGCGTTATATATAGAAAATGTAGAAGCTCACGTTGAACAGTTTCTGTAACCATTACTCGTCAGTATTAAACTTTTTATTTTTCCTGAAACGTTTTTGTGTAGTTACTGTTAAAACGTCAAAATCTAATCTGACAACCGCATGTCAATGGTGTAACATAAACTAAACCACCTACACTTAAAGCCTATCACTAACGCTACAAAATAAGTCAGTTTACATGTTTTTAAAATTATTCTATTATATTAACATTAAAGAAGACAATTATCATAGCTTGCTAGAGGATAAATTTAATCGACCGTATGGTACTAATTAGTACTCTCGGGCAATCGTATAATAATCTGGCAGTTAGTAATCTGATTGATTATGAACTCCAGAATAAATTTCTAATTTAGAACGAGGAGTTAGTTTTGATAATTCTACAACTTTCGACGAACTAAAAGGAAATTTCTGGACAAATTGAAGATATTTACTATGATCAACTGAAAAAGAATATTTGCAATATTGATTGCTTGTTGTACGTAGAACAAATTGAAGCGGATATACTTACCTTTTGAACTGAATTCAGTAAATGTTATGAGCCTGTTACTTTACAAATATAAATGTATTTCTCTTTTATTAATTCGATCATTGTAATCATAATAATTAAATGTAACGCTTGGATAACCTTATTATATGCCTGCGCTTTGAATAAATTCGTCTGATCGTCATCTCTCGACTATAAATCTCCTTTGTTGAACTGCGATAAATTTGTTTCATTACGTATGCATGTATTACTCATTCATCGGTTCGATTGAATATAAAGTATTAAAGTAATTGTGTCAAACAATACGTTTCTACTCTATAATGTGATAATTCTATTCTGTGTTGTAATGCCTAATTTATTTAATTCAATCGACGTTGGCTTCTTGGAAGTTCGATGCAGGTCATCCTATTTTCGTTATCGTACATAAAACTTGCATAATAAACCGCTTATGGTCGACCATATTTTTCTTAAAGTGACGTGACGACGATGACAATACGTCGTCAACCTTCGCCGCCAATTATTAACATCAATTGCCCAACAATCGATTACACGCCGGACGTGCATATCGACAGCCGTTTAATCGTACGCCGGTGAATTTTAGTAGTCCGGGCACATGTCGGGGTGCGTCGAAGGCGACAGCGTCATTGTCGTCGGTCGCTGTTGCTTCCCTGCTAAGTCCGATCAACCGCTTCCTTATAAATGCAATCAGCCGTCCATCCGTCCACCAGCTAACGGCGTGCGTGGCGGTATACGTGTGCGTATCTTCATCCGTCGCGGTCAACAGTTGCCGCGTCGATCGGTGTTGCTGATCGTGGTTGGCGCGTTACCTTACCGCAACATGTGAAATGCTAATTAAGCCGAGAAATGGAGGTGTTATATCGTCGAGAATCTTCTAGAACGAGTTCCTTTCAAGGATGCGGTTTAGATGCGTGGGATGGCTTTGACACGGTCTTAACGATTTTAATTATGACAGTTTTATTATGAATTGATTGCATATTTATTCTAGATACTAAATATTAATGAGGACAATAGATACAGCGACAAAATCATGGAAATTTACTCCAATTAATGGGAAATCTTACTCGTACTTAATGTCGAGTATCCCCTAATTCTATGGCAAACAGGAAACGCCCTTTAACTGGGTTAAAGGGCGTAAGTAGTATTAACAATAGCATCCGTAGGTACAATTACGTTTGAAATATGAAACTGGGTAACGTTACTCTTGCACAAATATGAAATTTAACTAAGTTTCTACTAGTTACAAATAACACAACACAGTGTAACTTCACATTGGGGGAATCTTGTACACGCAGGGGAATGTATTATGAGATAACGCTTGTGTGTTACGAATTCGATATAACCCCCAGATTTTCATTTGTGTTGATATAAAAACATCCAGTAACTTTGTTGTTGAGCGATTATATTATTTGACGTTCCTGCAATGTGAGTATAGTTTTGTTCATATTTACAGATTTATAATTATATTTTATAAAATAACCTGCACAGAAATTTCAACTTCCAATATCTCAGCTTTTATTTTATTTTATGTACTTAAATAACATTTAAAACTATTAAGGATTATAATTATTATTATTGTATTTTGATCACTTTCAGTAAATGTATTTTTCAGAAACTCTTACGTTTATTCAAAATAATATTAGACTCATTCAGAATACCAGTATAATATTTCCATACTTAAAGATATACGATATTTAAAACATACTACTTCAGTAGTTTTTAAAAGGATTTTCTTTCTTTAGCTTGAGATATTTTAGTTTCATCAAACTTTCCCACTACAATACATGGCATTTTTATAATATTATTAATTACACAATACAACACAAACAAATGTCAATTTTTTTAGTATTATGAAATCAATTTTTTATTGCACAACTTTTTGTGTGCCCATGGTAGTTTTCGTATTCATATATGTACAATCTCGTGTTTGTAAAAAATAAATACAGTACAGGAGAAAATAATAGCAGTGTTAGCAAATTAATGCAAAAGTCTTGTTAAAGTAACGTATTGTTAAAAGACTAGATCATTTGTAGAAATCTTTCTGTCTTCAGGTAAATAGTGGTAGTTAAATGTATTACGTTATCTGCAGTAAATGAATTGTTTAGTAATATCGCCAATTTGAACAATAATTGTAGGTAATTAACGATTGCAAGGACTGCGAGGATGTACAATTCACAGTTATAGCAGTAAACTCCACTCACACAAATCTATTAATTATGTGGAACGCAGCGTTTCGAGAACACGTGGACTTCCATTGTCAACCGTGTTACCGACTGTCGGTACACGGTAACACGGTTGACAATGAGAGTCTACGTGCTCTCGAAACGCTGCGTTCCGCATAATTAATAAATTTGTGTGAGTGGAGTTTACTGCTATACCTGTGAATAATTGTAGGTGACGAAGACAAAATAATAGCAGTGAGACAGCAATTGGGAAGAAAATGTCAAAATATAGAGAAATTGTTTACTAAATAATATAAAATGTTGAATGAATACCAACAAACAAAGGAGCTAGAAAAGTCTGCTATGTGTCGGCAACATTATTTAACATGTTGATGCCATTATAAAGGAATGGAAAAAGAAATGCGCTAAAGGAATACGTTTAGGCCAGAACACCACCCTAAATTCTTTATTATATTTTCCCGATTTAGTACTCCGAACAGAAACAGAAGATGATCTACAGAGAGGGATATATACATTACAAAAAATCTAACAAAACTATGAAATGAAAATATAGGCAAATATAACTGAAACCATGACTTTCTTGGCTAAATATCCAATTGGGACAAAAATAGTCATAAACGATACTACACTGGAACATGTAAAACACTTTGAGTATTTAGGCTACGACGTATCTTATGATCGAAACAAAGACATAGAAGAGAAACTGAATAAAGTGACACATATCTGTCAGCAAAACGTTAAAATACAAAACAAGAAAGGATGCGCAAATAAGATTTTACAAGACGATAGCAGTGCCGGCGCTTTTATACGGCAGTGAAACATAGACAACAACGACGTAACAAGAAAGCAAGATGCAGACACAAGAGATGAAATTTTTAAGAAGAGTAAAAGGTTGTACAAGGTGTGATACAATAAGAAATTTTCGACATTTTCGACATAAATGAGAGAATAAAGGAAACCATAAATAAGTACAAGAAACACGTAGAACGGATGCAAGTGACGAGGTTGCCAGCCAGAGCGAGATTTTGTAGCTGTTTAGGAAGGAGAAGTGTAGGTAGACCAAATTAAAGATGGATATCGTGACAGGCAAAGCACCTAAAACTTGAAGTGAATAAGAAGATATAAAATGTAATGCATTCAGTATTCTGTTGCATAATCTTTGTTTTGTAGCACTGCTGTACAACGTCAAGCATGCTGTCGATATAATGTTGGCAACATTCTGAAATGATTAAATACCGCGGCTTGTATAATTTCTCATAGTTGTTGCTGTGTCTTGGGGTTAGTATTGTAGACGGCTTCTTTAAGATCAGTCCATAAATTTTCAAGTTAAGGTCCGGGGATTGCGCTGGCCACTTCAGAACCTCAATCTTGTGTTGCATCCAGTTCTTCGCTCGTCGACTAATGTGCTTGAGGTCATTGCCCTGCATTAAAACAAATTTTAAAAGCATTTCCTTTTCGGTATGGGACAGTATAACTTTCCCTACTATTTTTACATACTTATCTTGAGTTAAAATGTCTTTGGTCCAGTGTATGGGTCCTGCACCATAATAAGAAAAGCATCCCCAAATCATGATTTTTGCAACACCGTGTTTAACTGCTTTTAAAGTGTATTGTGACAGGTACCCTGTGTTGGGAGGTCTTGTTGTTGGTTTTTGTTTTGTCTGCCACTGTATGTATTAGTCGCAGTTTAGCTATTAATTTGTGTTAATCGTAGAGAATTAAAGTAACAAAATAGATAAAAATATCCTACAAAAATAGTTTAAATAGTTTCTGTTGTGCTTGTTTACAATTTCGAAGCAGAACAAACAAATTATTGATTAAAATCCTTTGGGTTTGCAGCAAATGTACACTTAATTTAGATATAATTTAATTTAGACTAGATAAAACTTAATTTAGCTATTATAATGCAAATGAATCTGATTCACTTGCGTAAAGAAACAACAGTAATATCCAGAAATAGTCGATATATATTTTTGAAACAAATTAATCGTTACCAAAGTTTGATCTGGAATATATAGAGCAAAATCTGGAAAACTGTATAGAGTTCCATTTTGTTGAACCGTTTTATTGAACTGTACTATGTATGTATATGTGTAGGTATAGGGACGATTTATATTATATAAAGCAACTAAATAGAATCGGTATTGAGTTAGTCACTGAATCAATGTTTAAAATTCAATATACCAAAAGAAGAATTTCGCTGAAATATACTTGTTTAAGCCGACTGCAAATGTCAGGATTAAATTCATTCCTGGATAAACTACTAATCAAACATTCCGACGCTACTGCGGATTACCTAGAAATTTCCATTTCTAACATGTATGCGATAAAATAAAAGAAACTTAATCGTTATCTCTTAGAATTTATTACCAGTATTTATGTAGATCTATCGAACGATGTAGGTGTAAGTCAATATCGCCGTGAAAATATTTTAATATTAGACGTAGTCGAGATGTGTATACAGTAAAACTGAGAGTTCTAGCATATCGCGAAAAACGATTCGCACATGCTGTTCAGGAAGTCACGCTGTTCTAAACGGCATATGTCGACTATAATCTACATTTAGCTACATTCAACCGCGTACATGACAGAAATACTTTGCGGAAATCACTGGCGCGTGAAAGCATTTCCTGCGCATGTAATTGTTCGTATATCTTTCGAATGCATTCGGATTTTAAAAAATACCATCGCGTTTTTTTCGTTTCGTTAGTTAATTGGCTGTTTGCGCTAGAGGTATCGTTTTCTCCGTATAATGCTGACTCATAGGATAAGCATTTTTGAATAGCCTAACCTTGTCCTTAAAATAACTATAAACAAGTTTCGTGGTTAGACGCGAAAGAACAATATGTTGCGAAGAAGAAATAATATATTTAATGGTCGGGGAACTTCGGTGTGAAATTTAAAATAAAACAAAATAGAAATGCATCTTCTGTAACTAATTTACGTATTGAAATTTATTCAACGGCAATGTTGTAGGTGATTATAATATTTCCTGTAAAATAAATTGCGCATACAAGGCTCCAGGTAAGTATGACCTAGCAAGAACTGATCTGCATAACGTTATGTAAATCTAAATTATTAGGAAAGGCGCGTTGCTTAAAATAGCAACAAAGCCAATACTTGGCCAGATTGATATCAGGAGAATGCGCTACTTAGGTGTTATAGAAAAAGTCAGCTTCCAGGCTTATTAATTAGCTGTCGCTGTTATTTGATACTTTTTCCAAGTATCATTTAATAATCCTTTGAATATAAATAGATCTGCAACACATGACAACCTTCAAGCCATATGGCTCTTAATGAACTACTGATTTAGAGACTAATCATGCAATTTTCTTATGTATGGATATTAACATTTGAAAATGCACCTCATTAGCTCATGAAACGTCTCTCCATTATCGAGGATTCATTTGAATTTCTGGTGGTAGCGAAATCATACCTATTTCGTCAATGAATTTTCTGTACCTTCAAATAAAACTTGGATTCTTTTAAAAATGTTCCTGGAAACTAGAGGATAGCTTCACGTCCTTGTATGTGGTTCATGGTATGTTGCCCGCTTAATTGCTCGTTGCATTTGGATAAGCCGCAAACAGAACTGAATGAATTCGCACAAAGACCCAAACAGGGGGTTAAAAATCTGTAAGCAGTACAATAAAACTAAAATAGAATTTCGATGTTGCGCTTGAGCAGGACGGTTCTTTTACCGTTCAATGGAGAACAAAAACAAACCTTTTGAGATACTTTGTAGCTTGATTAGATTTGTCGTTGGTATTAATTTCTTTTGAACTTTCAGTTTGGTTTAATACGTGGCATCATTGATACCATTAGAGGCTGTTTGGCTGCCCGGACTTTTGTTTATTAGTAACACAGAACAATCGGTTCCAAGTTATCCATTACTAAAAGATCATTAAGTACATGCGCCTATGCGACTCGTAATAACGATATTCAAAACTAATTCCAATTTCTATGTTCAAAAGCATTTTTAGAAAACAGCAAATTATTAATGACTTCAAATTTCAATAATTGAAAGTGTTGCCTAAAAAGTATGGTTACTACTGCGGTAGTCTAAACAAATACAAATATAAAGTAGATATGCTTCTCACTTAAGCGCTTGGGAAGTTATAACCACTTCAAACATAATTTTCTGCGGAGTAACTTCTTTGTGCAATTAGTTTACTTGGTATCATACTGATATATTTAGCGAAATTTGTTATATACTTCTATATAATTTTGCAATTCCATTAAACCTATATTTCTAAGTATAATGGAACAGTGAGGGCTTTATACATTGTTGGTATCACTGCTAATAAATAGGGAAGTACCTTTAACATAAACGTATAAACACAAACTATATTTCCATACATCTACAGAGTTAAATATGTACAAAGTCCGTCTTTGCCCTTTAACGCAAGGTATCTTCTAAGCATACAAGGAGGTGCAGAAGTTCGTGGAATGAAAGGGTTTTAAATAAAATAAAACAATAAATCTATTTTTCTTTTTCAATATAATCACCCTTAATCACAATACATTTATTAGATCTATGAATTAATTGTTGTAAACCATCATAAAAATATTTTTTTATCTTTCGCCTCAAAATGGGCCAAAATTGCCTCCTTTACCTCATTGTCGTCAGAAAACTTTCTTCCACGTCTTTTTTTAAATTGGGGAACAAATAAAAATCACTAGGTGCCAGGTCTGGACTGTAAGGTGGATGTTTCTGCAGCGGCGTGAGCATTTTCGGTACCCATCTTGCTGACTTTTGTCATACCTAGGTGGTCATGTAGGATACGCAAAGTGGTGGTATCTGATAGTCCAACTAATGCAGATAATTGTTTTTTCTTCAAACGGGCATCTTGCACTAGAAATTTTTGCACTTTTTCGACGATGTCTGATGCGGTGGCCTCAACTGGCCGTCCTGAGCGGGAGTCGTCTTCAATCGACTCGCGACCATGTTTAAAAAGACCATGGCACTTATAAATCATTGATTTACTAGGGCATTGTTCCCCATAAACGGTTTCCATTTCATTCAATATGGTTTGAGCGTTCTTTCCTTGCTTTGTAAGGAACTTTATCACAGCACGGTGTTCAATTTCCTCCATAGTTTCAGTTTTCTTCCGGATTGACTTGTTTAACAGGCAACTACTCGTAAACGACTGACGCTATAGGGCTGCAATTTAACTTATATAATGATGAGTCACCAATCAGAATGACACCTAGCGAGCGCTCCTATCCCCACTCCATCCCCTCCATTCCACGAACTTCTGGACCTCCCCTCGTATTAAAAAGTTTGCTTGCTATGAAATACATATGACATTAATATATATATACCAGTTTTTCAATATGCCAAAATATGAAAAACCAAAGCAAAAACAGCTCGGTGGTCCAGTGGTTAGAAGGCCAGTACTTGAATTTGACAACTCAGGTAATTGGAAGAACAATTAACGGCACTTCATCCTTTACGGTGAAGAGTCCAGTCACAAAGCCTTGGAACAATTTCCTACACCTTAAGGTTCTTACGGTTATGACAAGCGAAAGTAGCTTATACCCCGTTGGGCAGCGTGCCACCAAAAAGAACTAAAATAAATCGTTATTTTAATTAGGAGTTAGAACCTGGCTGTAGCTAAGAAAACTACTTAACAACTTGGTTATTCCTAAAATCAAAAGCAGCTGACCCCGATTCAACAGTGGTTACTGATATCGCACTCAGCGTCTTCTGAAAATGTAACAGTACACTAAATAAATTCATTTAAATTTGTCAGTAAGTAGAACACGTACACAACAAATTGTTTCCGACAAATGTTTTCGGTACTTAGCATAATAGTGCTACCATGGTATTTGTAGGATCATTCACGGGAAAGGCAATGTGAGTAGAGAAAAAACGCCAACACACGTATATCTGCCTACCGGGTATCATCAGCGCGGGTTCGAGTGTCTTTCTCTACTTCAAATTGAAATTCCCTCTCGGCTTATATGACGGTAAATAAACGAACAGTTAAAGTGGGTATTTCTTGGCGCTATCTAGTGTTATACACCTGCTGCTGTTCTGTAGTTAAAAAGAGCATGGAAGTTTGTGCAAGATCATATGGAACGCGATCATCAATGGAGGAGCTTAGATGATCCTAATAGTTTCAAATATTATGGACTTAAGTGGCCACACTCCTATGATTTGAGCGACGTTTACGCATAACAACACCTTATATTTAATTTTGGCTTGAACGAATTAGGATGTTTATATATACAAATTATCTGGAAATAAGTCCAACAGTCATTGCATAAAGGATTGCTTTTTTGAAAAGGTAATCGTATTATTGTAATGGCTAGTTCTCTTCCCCGATCTAAACTTCATTAAGGATCTACGAAATATTGTTAATAAAGGTATGTACCAATAATGGGCAGTATAATAACCTCAGTGAACTGAAATCTGTGATAAAGAGGTTGGAATAAGGTTCCTAATCATACTTTGTCCAAGTTAGTAAATAATACGAAGAAGCGGGTTTCTGATGTTATTTCGAATGAAAGGATGCAATACCAATTATTAAGTTGAAATGAATTTGTAAATTATTTGTTTACAATTCTATTAACATTTCATGTTAATGTGCTTATAGAAATTTCATTGTTTTAAATTATCGTTATTGCATTTCTTGTGAAAAGTGCGATAAGTTTTTTTGTTATTTCACTTACCTTTCTTTGTAGGTTATGTATGTATTAACTTTAATGCATAAGTATTCGGGGATATTAGAAAAAAATGCAAATGTGGTATTAAACAGTTTATGTGAAACTATAAAACTGTGCATAAATGAGACATTTTATTAACAATATTAACCATGGACGATTTACTTTATATTTATACACTTGATGCATATACCATTTACTTTTAAAATAATTAATCTCTTCGTTTACTCTGAAATGGAAATAATCTCTATTCAAGGAAATAGAATTCTTTAGTACCTTTTTGTTTAAGTTTTGATTAGTGTCTAATCGCAACAGATAGCAATATGTACTAAAAATTATAGAGCAGCTAAAGTATTTGAATAATATTTACAGCGGATGTTTGCAAAACATGTATGTGCATTTCCTGATAAACGTCTTTAAATAATGAAAAACTAAAATCGCATTTCACTTGAATTAAATTGCTTTTCGAGCAACTTATTTACTTAGCTATATCTACAGAATTTTGTACATCTATTAGGTTTTAATATCTTATCTAAGTTTACGTTTTACAACAAAAAAAGATTTACAAGATTTAATTAGGTAATTAGTGGATTCCGTGGAACTTTTCATGGTATGTCATTTAAATATAAACTTGTAAACTTTTATATTACATCGAATATAGAATTATTCAAATCGATATTGAGTTAAATCGATGTTGAGTTCGATTTGTTCAAAGTGAAAGATTTATTTATAATGCGTTACGATTAAGTCTATTGGCATATTTAGCGATTTAAATTATCATTGTTAAAAGAACCTGGTAGAAGTGTTATAACGGTAATAAAAAAGTACAAAGGATTAAGTTATGTGAAGTTATTTCAAAATTACGCAGAACATAACGTTTAAAAATTCACATAAACGTATCAAAATTGATATCGACATGAGTGCGATTGTGACAACATCAAAGTAAATAACATAATAGCTAGCACATGGAAATACGGAAGACATTGAATTAGTATTACTTCTGATTCATTTGTGCAAATTAGTGCTATATAATGTATTAATTTATTATTGAAAAGAAAAGAGTAGAATCTATTAAACAATAAGAAAAAACTTCCAATAAATTTACACTTAAATTATCTTTGCTGATAAAATATCTATAGTACTCTAAAACGTTTGTGAATTACATAGATACACATATTTTGGATTATAGAGAAGGTTTTTTACTGTTTTAGCATTCACCGTTTAAATGTACTATATTTCATTTTACTTGATGTAAGTAAAAAAATATTAACAAATATAACGTTTTAGTGATGGATAGTATAACCTTATTAATTTTTTTTAATAAATTTCTGTCATCTGGAGAATCGCAAAGGTTTATAACTAATTCTGGAATTTCTTCTCGTTCGTAACCACTTTCATTTTTCCACCCCTCCTAAACTACTTTCTTGGTAGGATTTATATTACACTATATTTACGACTATTCCTGTTATTATTTCCAATTCTTCTCTCCACACTGCAATACAATTTGCAGTGTCCTAACCATCATGTATGTAATGCTTGCGAAATATACGTCTTCCTCAAATATATTCAATTCGACTAAATATACAATGATAAGTTGGGAAACGTAGTGCTCCATTTATCCACAAAATACACTACGACTCATAATAGTATGGACACTTCTTGTTTCATGTAAAATTTGACGCTTGCTTCAAAACTTGAAACAAAATAATTATAAGAAAAATATTTATTCGTCTACGATTTATGTATACATAAAAGAAAAAGTAACAATAACATTAGAAAACGTAAAGTAAGTCCTTATCAAAAAGTCCACCTCTTGATCTAATAACTGTTCGCACAATTCGTAATATTCTTTCTACCAATTTCCTCAGTGTATCTTGGCGAATATTGTTCGAGATAGATTTTGGACGTTGCGCATTCTCTTCTAGTTCGTCTGTCTAGTTCATCCCACAGAAGCTCTATCGGATTAAGATCTCCACTCTGGGGAGGCCAACTCGTTATTTTTAATATTCCTATATTTGCTGCATCGGCGAGGTAGTTTTTACATAATAACAACGTGTGCTTCGGATCGTTATCGTATATCAGCACATTCACAAGCTCTCCTGTTTCACTTAATGAAAAACAACCCCATACAAGAATCTTTATTGTTGGTGTAATGCACAGGAAACATTTTCTTGTTTTTTTGAGTGCCCCTTAACGGGGTTCGAGGACGTCCTGGACGATTTCCGCTTGCAAGTGCACCAGTCTTTTCGAAATGGCGAACATTTAAATTTACCGTCAATTTGTTACACAAAATATCCTTCTTGATGTAGCGTTAATATTGCTGATCGTATTTCAGCAGTAAGCGGTTTTTCGCGAGGCAATGCTTAAAATATCTATACCTGGTATTGTTTGTGCTGTACCTAATTATTTCACGATTTTGGAAAGTAATATTTATTACTTTAACGTAATTCTTAAATTAGTAAGTTGTGAACATGACTACAGAATTATTACATGAATAAAGGTACTTTTTAAAATATTTTGTTAAAATTTAAAGTGTCTGTTCTATTATGAGCGGTGGTGTATATTTTCCATAGTCTGTTGATCGCCTCTAAGTGGAGCTTGTTTCAGTTGAATTCTCTTCAAATGCATTATTATTTGTTAGTTTTATTGCTTCTGTGGTCCAGGAACAGTTTGATGTTTTCCATATTATAATTGAATGATAGCTCGCATTATGCATTATGATTATCGATGGTTTCTTTTTTAAATTCGACATCAATTGTTTTTCAACCCATTTTAGAAAGTTTCTTTGATCCTTTGGTTTCAACGAAAAGATTAACGAACCCACTAGTGTGAAACCATTTCTGGTAACGGTACACATAATTTGGATTTTAATAGTTTTTACCTTTTAATATTACTGTCTTGCCATAAACGGCAGATAATGCGGATTTCAAATACCTAAATCTCGTTAAATAAATAACCCTCAAAAAGCTACTTCCCAATATTTTTGGCATATTTTTGTTAAAACAATATTGGATAATAAGACTTACCCTAGGACTCCCTTTTCTGCAGAGAAAGTTAATGAGACCTTCAGCGGAAGGTCTCATTAACTTTTACGTCCCCATACATGAAACAGCGTTATATGTTGCTTGTTTTTATGCATGCAATGTATCGTATATTGGCTGACGTCACATTAACTTTATCCTTTTTGGAACTTCCTGCTCTACCGGTCGTTTTCAATTTTTATTTTATCTTAGAAGCAGACTGGAAAGTGATGTCTAAACCAGATGCTCTGCATTACTGCAGAAGTTATGAAATCCCTAATACGTAATTACACCTCCTCATATAGCGTCAATAGGTAACAATGTATGACTCTACTTTTTTCTTGGATACGATAGTTAAGTTGTAAGTTGCGTTATATGATTACAAACGTTTTGGCATCTTCAACAGCCCCTCACCCTCGAAAGAACTAACAGAAATAGCGAAGGATAACAAAATAAATAGAACGGCGAAGTAATTCAGGATACGACGAGAAAGGCAGGTAGGTTAGAATTGTTAGAATTTAATTATCGTTTCGTGTAAAGGCAAAATTACATGTTACACCAACAGGTATCCTAAACATTACGACGGAATATATCCTGTGTCCTTTCGCTTGAGTATCACTAGGACAATTCTCTATTACTCTATTAGCGAAAATGTTATTCTAGGATATCAAGACGATCTCGTATATAGAAAATCGTAAAATTTTACAGTATTTGAATTCAATAGATATTTTGGGAAAGTCCATCTATCTAGATGGTATTGATGTTGTACATATACTTACCATACGTGCATTCATTCAGGTATATGAGTATAGTATAAGAAGGTATGTTTTGAATAATGATTTGAGATTTACCTAGGTCGAAGTATTTAAATAGCACCAGCGATAATTAAATTAAAATTACCTAATTAACATTAATTTTATTCCTATTGAGTACTTCCTGTTATTGTACATCTACAGCAACAATACACAATAAGAAGGTAATTAGAATTGTAATGCAGCTTAGAAGGAAGTACTACCTACAAAGTCCATTTTTTCGAAAAGACAATTTTAAAGTTAAAAGAGAACTTAATGTTATGTAAATCGTTTTATAATTGAGCACAAAACAGGAAGCAGCTTCCTAAGAAAATGAGTGACAAAAAACACAAAAAGATATTCACAAGTATTAGAATTTTTCGTGTATGAAATAAATTACCTTTCACTGCAAAGTATTCAATTTTCTACATGGATTTGTATTAATTAAAAGTATAGCATGAAGTTGAAATTATCTATAAATTAGCCTGCTATAATTATTTCTAATGTATCTTCAAAACTTTAAATGTTCAAGTAGTACGTTCAATATGCAGTATAATATTCTACCACTCTGTTGTCGTAGGATCTCTGTGTTATCTAATCTAGGATTATCTAACAAATAAAACTCAATATTAAACATTGAAAGATTCTCTAAATTGGGTAATAATTTTATTTCGCACATGTAATTTGTAAATAAAGATTACGCAGCAGCTAAAATGGATTGATTTACTATTCAAGAAATGTGGTATGAGTAGTATTAATTATTCATTGGTACCAATTCTATTACATTATTCGATCGTGAGGCACCCTCTTATAAAATATTCACAATGCTCAATTACGTCAAAGTCTCTTATAATGTGGCAAACATGCACCACTGTAATTTAGTACCATACGTTAGCTTTTTCTGTGGTTTGGATTCTACTTGGGAAATACATTTACGAATGGAATTACTCGGAAATATGTGAATAGTACATACGCAAATTTGTAAAATTACTAAGCTTAATCACCCAGCTTTGCGCGTACAAAACCTGTTTACTTTTAGCAAACAAAGGTGTATTATTAGTCACAATACACAATCAAATGTAAACTCAGGATGCGATTCGTAGTGTTGCTTGAATGGAGTTATTCAATGTTTGTGCTTTGTTTTATAGAGCAGGCCCCGTCAAAAGGAACTTACGTACCTCAAAGGACAGCTACAAACAAACAAAAGAAATACAGAAGAAATTCTTTTATTTGTGAGCAACAAATACTATGCCATTTTACATTACTTGGTTTTAAAAATTATGTCCGGTAAATGGCGTCCTGCATTGTTGGCACATTGAGGAAGCTTTTTCCCGAAATTGCCCACAGTTCTTCGTATCATTTCCAGTGCAACCACTGCCTGGGTGATTGCTTTCTTGAGTGTTTGCAGGGTTGTAGAGCGATGTTTATACACTTGCACCTTTAAGTATCCCCAAAGAAAAAAAATCACAAGGTGATAGATCGGATGACCTCGAGGGTCAGGCGATTTCTTCAGACGTCCAGAAAACAACTCGCTCAAAATTGTTAGAGAACGCCAAGAAGTATTAGCTATGGCTCCATCTTGTTGAAACCAGACTTCTCTCTCTTTATGGTCTCCAACAAACTGGTTTAATTTAGGCCAGAGAAACGTCTCAATCAAATGACAATAACGATTCGAAGTAACCGATTCCATTAGCTCATTTTCGAAAAAATACGGACCCTACACACCAATTTCACCAATGATGCACCAAACTGTTACACGAGGGTTGTGAAGTGGCCATTAGTGAAGTTCCTCACAGTTTTCTGCTGCCGAGTACCGGAAACTTTATTTATTTACCGTATCTGACAAATGGAGGTGGGCCTCATCAGTCAAAATCTAAAGATCGCCATGGGGGATGTTTTGAAGAAGACTGCCCCCCTTCGCGGTCATATTCTCACCATAATGCACACAGCGTCCTCTCCAAATACGAGAGATCTTTTTGCCGGACGCCGACAACTTATTAACGACCTATAAGAAGATATTTTATAATGCGCACAGTAAAGTCAAGCAACAAAGTACATTACACAAAACGACAATTTTTACAGCTTTTTTCTAACACGTCAGACTTACGGGTGAATATGGATTGACGATGTCATTGAAAATGTATTTTAAGGCTGATGATGTACCCCATGGTAACTCCTAATAAGTTGATTAAAAGTTTCTTCAGCTTCTGATTTTCTTCTTTCCTAAAAGAAAAGTCCTAGAAATGCACTATTTCACATAAACTGTTGAATAGAATATTTACTTCCTTTTATTACCCATGGCAACTGATGCCAATGAATGACTATTAGAGATGTTGTTTGTGCTATTGCCATCGTTTATGAAACTTTCATATTTCGACGTTTCGGGAGTGTATCTACTGCCATCTTCAAAGTAGCCCTGATAAAGGCTTCTGCTTAACAGATTCATCATTAATTCAGTGATTTGTAACAGATACAAGTAGCCAGACAAATTATTGAATTAATGAGGAATCTGGCAAACAACAGCCCTTATAAGGGCTACACCGAAGGCGGCAGTAGACACACTGCCGATACGTTGGAATATAAAAGTTCCACAGGCGATGTAAATAGGCCAAAGAACTACTCCAATTATACATTAAAGTTAATACTAAACTACAACGAAAGATAAATGAAAGAAAAATTGAAGAAATTTATAGAAAAGATTTATCATAATGATAATTTAAAATAACGAAATTTTTATGTACCTATTAATGCAAAACGAATAGATAAACAAGAAATCTAAAAGTATGTACATAATTATAGTCTTTGCAGCTATCTTTTCCCTTTGAGAAAATAATGTGCTACGTCGTTGCCAATGGAATGAGGACAATGAATATAATTTAAAATACATAGTCTTTCATTATTTTACTAGTGTAATATTTCATTATAATGTTATACAATTCATTCACAAAAGGGCAACTGCTTAAGAATCATGTAAACATCTAATGTAACCTCTATTTCAGTTTTCAATTTCATTTAATTAAATTTAAACAAAATACACAAGTAGTAGCATATTGGATACTGAATTTAATTCCATTTTTAGGTGATGGCATACCCAACTTTATTTCAAGTTGACTATAAATGAAGTATACATACTCTAGCGACAAATTTCCGACGATTTTCTTTAAGAAACTTTTTTGATTTAAAACCACCAAGTTATGATATTTTTCAATAATGAAGGTCTCTTAAATTTGACGATCACGTTAAACAGTACATCTTGGGATCACTTTCCTTTAAATATAAAGCCATTAAACTTACTTTCGATTTTTTCTTGTACTTTTATGCAATGCTTCATATGGTTTTGATGTACTAAAAATAATAACGTATTATACTCGCATCTCTCGAGCTTATGGGAATTTCAGTTTTAAGTTTTGAATACTGTGTAGGTGTGTGAATATTCCCGCTTCACCTAGCACACACCGAGCTTATCCTCATCTAACGGACGTGTGAATGCACTTTTGAATTGGCCGAATCTAAAATAACGGACATATAACGTGCTCTAACGAATCGTGATAAATTACTACCAGGCAGTGGAGGCCGACGGTCATTAATTACAGTACGGCCCACGTAATTACCGGCCGTAGTGTATAATAATTGGCGTGTAATGTGACAATATGAAATATTGCAACACTAATCCTTTTTACTGTTGGTTCCGAAAGTTTATATCAATATAAATACGGTTTTAATTGGCCGTAATGGCCAACAAAAATATAGTTGAAAGCGGTCGTATAGCAATCATCGAGCGGAGTCGAGGGTTCTATCGCGTATTATACACAGCACTTTTTATGTGTCTTAACGTGAACATTAACTAATGTTTGTACGGTGATAAAGCGGTAATTGCTATTTAATCTAGTTAGACTGGATGGCTCAATTGATATCCTAGATTCCTCTATATTTGTTTGTGACTGCAGTGGTAGTGGAAGTGAGTTCAATGTTCTACTAGCAGTAACTTATACCGGATGAAAAGCTCCGAGGTGTTAATTGCGAGTGGAATATGAATCGAACACCGGTTCACTTGAAGCGAATAACGCACTTCTAGCGATCATTGAATCGATTCAAATTGAAAAGATCGATGTGACGATAGCATTTTGTAATAGTAGTTAAACAAATGTAGAGAGTACCACGAGAAACAGCTATCGTACTGACACACAATCACCCTGCAGATTACCATGCGTATCTCTCGATTTTGTTAAATTATAAAACTCTTATTTCATCCTTCTTTTACTCACAACTACGGCCATCGACACGTCAAAAGTGTGGTCATGGCATGAGTAATATGCATATGCTAGTAATGAAAAACAAGGAATAAAGACAAGAGAAAAAATGGCACAGTAATACTTGAAACAAAAATGTTTGGATCTAGGCTATTGTTGATTGTCCAAACACAATCATAATGACACTCAGTAAATTCTAGATGCGATTACAAAAGCTGTTGCTTTGTTTTGCAATTACGTGTCTTTCAATACCCATATACGAGGGTGACCTAAAATGTTTCCGGGATCGGCAAGAGATGGCGTACGAAGGTTGAACTGGATTTGAATAGTTGTTGTTTAAAACTGCGTTTTGTGTAGCAAGTCAAATCGAATTTCGTGCAGTGATAAAGCACTTTTGGATGGCTGGGAAAACAGCCACGGAAATTCGAAATACTTTGCTAAAGGTTCATGGGGGATGTACTCCATCATCTTTGACCATCAGCTTCTGAGTGAGCGAGTTCAAACGTGGTCGCACAAGTGCAGTGACGAACCACGCAATGGAGGAAAGAGATTTGCCTCAAATAAGGTCATCGCCGCGACAGATGACTATTTTACAGACCTCGAAACATCCTACTTTTCCAACGGCTTGAAGAGACTGGAGCACCGTTTGAAAAAGTGTAGTGATTTTGGAGGAGACTACATCGAAAAATACAAATAAAAAACCTGCATATTTTAGGTTGCCTCTATACATACTACAGAACAAAAATAATATTTTTTATTGTTTAGTTCTCGTATAGAAAACAAGTAACCGATTCTTTTAAAGTAGTGCTCTATAAACTAAGAGTAATCAATCTCCCTTTTATTCTTGCATTAGGTTTGATCTAATTAAATGATCTGATGAAAATTGCTGCAGTTGCAACAACGGAATGTAGCAATGCCTCATCCGGTAAGTAAAACGATTGAATTATAGATAACTTGCTTTCGCTTTTAGATAATGTCTCATAATTCTGTCCTCTTCTTTCTACGCGAACTTTATCTACCTCTTCTACCATCGCATTTGAGAAGTTGTTTAATGTTTGTTTGAAGTTAGGTTTTTTCTTGTGTTAAACGGGATTCATAGATAGTATTGCTGTGCAGCAATAACTTCGTATTATATCAATAATGCATAACTATGTATATATGCACTGCCGCTACAAAGCTTGAAAGCAGTAATAACCTTTCGAAATATATACGTATATAACAGCTAAAATCTCTCTGGATATAAAACGTTCAAATAGATTTTGCCTCTAGTAGTCTATCCCAATAAAAACTTTTGTCGTAACTTGTTCTATTTTCAGTTGAATTCGTTGACAGAAACTTGTTAAAATTGTATTGTAATTTAAAATGGTTTTTACAATAAAACACAAATCATTAATGGCTGAATCTTATTTTTACGTGTTTGTTGCAAATAAGAATATTTCATTCGGTTAAAAATTTTCGTTTTATGATTTTGACATTTGTCATATTATTCAAAGAGCTATTAGCAAACAAAGTTCGTATTAAGAGCTTTAGTAACAAGCTAAGACATAATTATAATTTCAAAGGCTACTATGAGGTAAAATTTATTCGAATATATTATGTCTGTTGAGATATTGTATTACGACATCTTGGTTTTAAAAGTAATTTGAACTTCCAATTGGTCCCGTGGTCTAATAGTATAACATCTGCCCGTATAACGAGAGGACGTAGGTTCAAATCTTACCGGGTCCGACATTTTCTCGGAAAATTTTAAAACGTTGGTAATTACAAAAGAAAATAATTTATTGTGGATATATATATATATATATATATGCATATATAGACATATTGTTAATAGTTTCCTAAGGTAACTTGTCAACATTTCCGTTACTCTTTATACTATCAATTTGGTAGCTAAATGAGGTACCAAAGTATCAAATAAAACTTAGGAGTTATCTTTTTAAAAAATGCTTGACCCGTTGCTTTTATCTATGCAGTGAAGCTTGTACATGTCTCTCTATACTATGACTACCTGCTTGTAGTCACTATTTTAGGTAGAACAAAACTACCCTAATGATTCCTAACGATGACTTTGTATACAATGACTCTTTCTACAGTGACCGTTTCTTGGTCAAAGTACGGCCACTATATACAGGTTTTACTATATGTATATATATATATATATATGAAGTAATCTCGAATTTGTGACCGTGTATGTTGTAGGTTCCGAGAGGTACGGTTGTGACTAAGCCATTGTTTTGATGTAACTTTAACTGATCAGTTCATCTCCGATCGCTAGCCGCACAAGAGCTTTCAGAAGAAACAAAAACCAACGCCATACCTTTTCTTTTTAACAAAATGTCTATCAGCTTTAGGGTTCCTGGTTCGAACCCCGGGTCTGTTGTTGCTCAAGGTTAAGGTTTTCCGTGGTTTTATCACTACAGGCGCATGCGCAGCTGTTAGGGGACGGGAAGGCATGGATTATTATTAAAATTAATAAACTGATGAGCGTTAAGATGGATAGAATCTATTTTGATATATCATGGTTAGTGTTTGTTATGTCGACGTCATATATTACATAAATATGTGTATGTATGTGCAACAAACTAGTAATTAATTTTGATGCAGAAAGGAAAAAAGCTCTCCGAAAGTTCCTAAACCTGCGAGTATCGAACGAATTTAGATGCATTTCAAGTAAGATATATACAGTAATATTTAGTTACTCCCTAAACCAGTGCAATTAATAAAAGGGATAAGATAAAGTTACTCCTAATTCCATCTAAACGCCAGGTAAATATATTGAGAACTATAGTTAGAGTTAAAGATTTGATACCCCATTTGACGAATAAAATTTTCGTTTTAGACATTGCACATGACAGTTATTATATCTAATCTGTACTTTCATTATATATATATTAGAATCTATTATAATAAAAGATAAAGTTAAAAATTATAAGTGGATAATATTATCTGTTTAAAGTATATAATTTGTTGGATTAAAAAAATTTTCCCATGACATGTAAAAATCTATACATATCACCACTGATATGTGTATATATTGCTTTTTATGTGCTGCGAAAATAGCAGACTTTAAGCAACGTTGAAAAAGCAGACCAAGCAATATATTTTCGTATGTATACGCAAACAAGCTAAATCAACAAAAGAAAAAAACGCTTTCCACGAAACTAAAACGTTTTCGTATTCATGTATTAGTTTTCATGCATGCGTCACGGTTTCTGAGAGCATACATACATCTATGAGTTCATCTAGACCGTCTAGACTTAGGTTCGGATTCCCCATGAGTCTTTCGTTACGAAAGGTTAAAAATGAAAGCACGCTTTGAAAGGCATCGATATTTCGCTGCGTCGGTACCGAGAGAACACACGAAGAGGAACAGCAGACATATGGCGATAGGGGCGAGTGGAAAGATGATGAAAGATCTAGTTTCACTGAGACCGCCAGTCAGTACTATATCAGCCCGTCGGTCTGCATTTTAAATTAAAATAAGGCACACTGCCTCTGATTGAGTTGAGTCTTTAAACATATCTGCGGGGGATGTATTGGAAATTAACAATCGGTAAGTACTTTTGCCGAGTTTCAGACGTATACGTTAACCGATCAAAGTTGGAAAGTAAGTGCGATGCCTGCAGATGCGGCTATAGATAGAAAATACTGTAATCTGGAAGAATACGTTATCAAATACATTTAATGAAAATTCTAGCAAATTAGAGAGTATGAAAAAGGGAAACATTACATATTTTGCCTTTGCACCGGTTCCTTGGATGTTAAATTATTTTTCCTGTTTTAAACCATAACAGTTGATCCAAAGTTAAAGAAAAAGTTAATTGTAACAAAGGAAACTAATGTCTGAAATTTTTAACCAGCATTGTCAACGAAATGATTTTGCCATCGGTTCTGATTTGAGAAGGCCTTCAGAATTCTAAACTACGTCGCTTTTTATTTATGCGTAGTGCTTCGTATATTTTTACATTTGTCGGAGATCCTTGTTGTAATCCCGAAAGATTCGTTAGATAATTGATACAATATCTAGGAATACTACGTACTGATTACATATGTTCTTGTTGTAGAGGATACTATTTTATTGAGACGTAGGCACATGTAAAATATGTAGGACAATACCACAACTGAAACAGAAGTGTTCTGTACTGCGTGATGAATTTAATGTGATTTACACAAGCTTCGGTAAAAATTTCATATTCGAAACCACTCGATAATATCCTAATTGTGAATATTATTGGTTTGAGATCCTTTCTTTTGAAACAACTTTCTCTGTTTTACCATCTTTTGGATTACTATAACTAAGGATGGGCACTCAGGGGCGTATGGAGTCTATTCTAGGGACGGTTCGGTTTATAAAACATATTAGGGTCCGTTTATTATCTCATGAGACCATCCTGCGCGATCTTCTTGACTTTACATGATATTCACCAACAAACATCGGCCTAAAAACATCAACTAATAGTCTGTAGTATAGTTGTTAGTAATAGAAATAACATGGAATAGGAAAATAAGCATTTGAAGCTGTATTAATTGAAAAAGTTACAGATTTCGAAAAACATCCATAACAATTTTATAAACAAGTCTATTCTAATGGAAATAAACAAGGCTTACACATAAATTCCCAGTTTTCAGGCTAATATACTGGATCTATTGAATGCGCGGTACTGGTGTCTAGCAGTGGAAAATGACACCTCAGAACAAATCAGTACACATTTGAGGCTAAGTTTGAATATTTATATTACTCTTTTTAATATTTTTATAACCTATATGGATTGGATAATTGAACTACAAAAGGTCACGTGATTAACAAACATATTTTTAGAACGGTCCGGTTGTATACTTGTCTTTCTATTACCATATTTACCTCTCTTTTTAAAAGGCAAATTGGTTTCTGCGCCAGTCTCATAAAATAATAAAACAATTCTACTCACCCTGACTTCACATTTCACGCAAAGAGTTCAAATGAAAATAAATCACCAATAATTGTTCAATATGCTCAAATATCTGTGACCGTAAATCCATTTAAACATTCAAAACGACTGCTCAACATCTACCGATGTAATAGGGGCACATTTAAGGTAGTTAACGGTTTTTAGTAACAACACATTTATCCCTGGTTCAGAAAAATCTACTTCGTTGCTAATAAATAAGTCAAGAATTCGGCCTGTATTACCAAATTTGGGATTGTTGTTTAGAACTGCTTCAGATTTTTGATTCACATTATCAGCAACATCTCCAGATAATTGGGAAAGGAATTGGCGATCATATAAAATATTCATGACGTTAGTTATAGAATGTTGTGGATTGGTCGGAGTAACTTCTAGATGATGAGTGCTTCTTCAGCTTCAAAAATAGAAGCAGCATCATCTGGACCTAGTAGCTGTATGATAGTTTTAATGTTGTCAAATAATAATAGGATGCTGCTTCCATCCCTTCACCGCAACTGATGCAAGTACTTTTATACATGTATATCGTAATTAGTAAACATCATTATTGAAAGCTTACGAGAGAGGGAAGCCAGCTGTGCCGTATGCGTGTGATGTATGCGAATACGTTATGTACATAATTTTCAACGTGCTACGTATTATTGCGTTGAATATCATCTAAGTCCGGCCCTAGAATGTTCCCTGGCATGTCAATCTCTAATTATAACTAAACAATGATCGCTACTTTTCTCTTCACTTTGATCAAAGAAAATACGTCAAGTCAAAAACATTAAACCCTTGCTGATCTTTTTTGACATTGATGACATTATTGCACCTCCAGGTCGAACGATAAATGCGGAATTCTATTGCGGGGCAGCTAAGGGAGAATATGTGGAAGCATCCAGGGAAGCAACTTCACCATAATAACGCGAGGTGACATACCGCTATTATCATACACCAGTTTTTGGCGAAAAACGAAATGGTCGTTGTTTTTAATTCAGCCTACTCGCTCGACTTGGTATTTTGCATTTTCCTCTTCTTCCAAAGATGAAAATCAAGTTGAAGTGGCGAAGTTATTTGTTTGATGCTCTCTTGTTTCGATCGCAATTTCAGATACTTATGTACTCCGTCCATTAACGTAACAGAATGCTGAAATTTATAAGCAACTACATATTTAATGAAACTTACTTCTGTTTAAGGGTAGTGAATTCAATTTACAAACAAAAAGTTCCATGCTGGAGAGATTTGTAGTAACAATTTATCTGTGGATTCCTAAATTTGTATGTAAAAAATGTGCATAAATTTCCTAAAGATAAAATTCAAGTAACGTTGTCGGTAGTATTAGCAATATTCATGCTTTTATTCATCTTTAATATTAACTTTACCGGGTAAAAACGTTTAATATATCTTTTAGTGTTCCGTTTTTCTTTCCTTCTCGTATTTGCTTTCTTTTACCTTTTAGAAACTCGATGTGCGCTTCGTTAGTCATTTGATTGCAAACTCGGATGTTTAATTTAATTTACTGCGACGAAATGGTGAAGAGATTTTATGAAACTTGAACAGCGCGTCGAAGTTAGCTGACGATTGTTATATTTTCTTTCTGTTTCATTCTTGCTTTTTCACGAATGGCTTAATTGGAGTTACGAACGGATTACTCAGTCAAATACTCTTATTTAATATAGTGCAAAAGCACTGTGCATTACATATATAATTCTGCGCAAAATTTTACTGATAAAGCTTTTGTGGGTGTTATTAATAATGACGGTTTTAGCTACATTATTTGGGAGTGGTGGCTGAGTGCCTAGCATGCTTGGCTATCTCAGGATTGGAGTTTTCTGAAGATAGGAATTAGAGGTATGGTACTCGAGCCGTTTGCCTCGCATCTCCCCGATTATATGAAATTCTAAATAATATGAATGTGGAGATTAGCGTTAGCTATTGTTTGCTTCACATAACTCTTCCAGATTAGTGTATCTGTTGCTTTCTTTGGGAAATAAATTTTTATTGTTATTATTACCTTTTAAAAAAATTAAATAATTTATCGTTGACAATGTCTTCAGTTATCTTTGAAAAACTTGGTCGATATATATACATATATTGTTCGATAATAATCTAGTGACATCAAAGGAGGAATCCAGAATGTGGAAGATTTTTATTACTTTCATCTGCGTTAAAAGTATTCTGGTGATAGTGAATAACATCGTGTATTTCCAAGTTTCAACTGCAAATTTCGACTACCACCCCTATTTCATGCAACCATACATGGAAATCGTCAGATTCATGGATAATGATCTCTAATTAATCAGATACGTACGATCTGTACAAAAGCGTACCATACAGTAACAGCCGAAACATAAATCGGCTGGGCGGTATCTTTTATCTTCGGCAGGCGGCAATAAAACACTCGATGGGTATAAATGTTTTTCCATTACCGTTTTCAATATCAAGCGTGGCGAGCGCCGAATTCGCTCCTAAATTTTCGCGTTCTGCTTGTCGGTCGTCAACTTGCAATGTGTGCGCTTGATGTGCCCGTATACAGAAATGTTGTGTGTAGGTTTGTATATGTGAATGTATCATGCGGTCTATATTTAGAACGGCACATCGATCCAACTTACCGATTAAGCTCGAAGGTCGCCTATTTGCGGTCGTACAGTAGTCAGTCGAATGGATATTGTACATATACATATTTCGCGTTTGACTCTCTCTGTTTAGGTTTTTATATTTTCGTATATTGATTTATCGGCGGGCCAATGCGAGCGATACGGTGTATATCTGTTTCAGCCGTTTGCTGATTGACATCTACGGTTGCGAAAAGCCTTCTGCACGTTTGGTGAATTTGTTTTTCTTTTTGGCTCGCGGTACATGTAATCGAACGATTGGACTTTCAACAACTGAACTAATATCACTTGGAAAATGATCGAAGAAATGCGACGAACTTATTATTTGCTATTACACTCAAAACTAGATAAATACTGAATCGTGTACCTCTACTCTGTCTGCATTTTGAAGATATTCCAACTCACTATGTTGAATCATGGCCACATATGCAGACTATTCCAAAACTCGCACTATATATACACATATCTATATTCTTCTATGCTTTCTCAAGAAAAGATCTAAAAGCAATGTTTATTTCAGAAGTTTAATTTGCTTTACCATCGGCAATCGCCCATAAAAGTAAATAAGTAATAATTTACTAATAAATAAATTCTCATGAAATCATCAAACTATAATTTAGAGTTGTAATTTTCTTTTCTTTTTGAAAGCAGTATTAAGAGCAAGAAATATTAGAAAACTAAATCCGACTACTTAATTATGAAAACTGTTTCTGTTTCTGTTTCCTATTTTCAAATGTTTTTGCAGCTGAAAGTCAAGTGATAGTTGCTAGCTAAATAGTAGAATTTTGAGAGTCTTTTCTTCGTTGTTCTCAATTAAATAGTTTCAAACTGATAAAATATATTTCATGTCGTCACTTATAATAAGCAATAGACCATCAATATTATATTTCCATTTTCTTAACATTGAAAAATACTTTTAAAGAAAATTGCTGGAAAAATGATTAACTGTAATTAAGCTTATTTTTTTCTCTTGTCTCATGGTCTCAAAGAAAAATATTGTATTTTAGTGGGGGTGGTAATAGATGGGAGTTCATTGGCAATTTGAAGATTCTAAATAGTAGCATTACTTTTAGTGGTACTCTATGAAATATTATGCTGGTCTAACGATTACCATTGTATTGCTAGCCTTCAAAAGTTAATAGTGTAAATAATGGAAAAAAATATTTCGTGTGTTAATCAAATATCACTCTTTAAAGGAAAGCCTTACGAAAATTTTGTACCTTCATATGAACTGAAATGCTAAATAAAATCCATGATACTGTATTGGCCGCTCGCAGAGTGAAGGTTAGAGATATTATTGGAATGGTAAATATCTCTGACGAACATACATTTAGGCAAAGAAAGCTTTCAGGGTGCTGCGCCCCGCATTTGTAACAAAAGCCGAATTGAGTAACCTTTTCACAACGATGTTTGGATATGTAGCAGTGCATTGCAAAACAATTTTCACAGCCATATGTCACTCTTGGTGAATCGAAATAATAATCAAAACACTCTTTCACTACATCTACCACTAGAGCAGTGAAATTGGTTGATCTACGCTACGAATTAGTGCCTCGTCCACCCTATTTTCCGTTTTTCTCTCTGCAATTTCTTTCTTTTCCCTCAGAACATGAAGAAATAGCTGGTTGGGAAGAAATTCTTCTCAAATTGGGAGCTTTTTTGCAGTTTTGGAGAAATCGTTGAACTTTTGGAGGACTTAAGAAACCTGAAATATCATTTAATGAAGTATACCAAATTAAAATACAATTATCTTTAGAAATAAATAAAAAATGTATCAAGAAATTTTTTTGTCCAAAAATATGTGCATTTTCGCTCAACTTTTATATAACGGGTTTTGAGGTGGAACCATTGATACAATCTTATGCTTAAAATCTATTGAATACGCACAGATATAGTTTCAAGTACACAAGTCTATGTAAATATCAAACTTATTAATACATTTGTTTCCTTTAGAAATATCTAATTCATTATCAGCTAAAAACAAGATTCCTGGATTATTTGTTGACTTATTCTTACTCCTCACGTTCTCGATTTTAATTCTATTCTCTGCTTTCCAAGAAATCTAAAAGCAACTTCGATATTTAGGATTGTTATCTTCTTGTAGCATCCTTGTGTTTGTGGTATTCTGGAACCGAATTTTGGTAGACATTGATGAGTATTTTCTGTATATTTTCACCATGTTTTTGCGCAATCAGGTTGTCGGCAACGATCCAAAAACCCAGAATATTGGTGCAGCTCCAATGTTGGGTTGTTTGCTAAGAATTTGTCATAATATAACAATAATAATGCAATTCTATATAGGGGAGGTAATTAAATGTTGTAAACTTATAAATTTTATAAGAAAACTTGGTAAACGAGTATTCGTTCATTATTTCATCTAATGGATTTTGCAAATAAGATTCAAAGGGTACGTAGGACATATGAGCACCATTGTAAGGTGCAGTGCATGTCTCTTCTATTGAAAGTCTTAGTTAATTTGCACCGCCTTACTTTTACTTTTCAATGTTACCTACAACTATTGAAAACATTTGCTCTGTGACTAAAGACATTGACCATAGAAATTAATGCGCAATAATTTTTTTGTTAATTTTAACATTGTACTCGGTGTTTGTTACTAAATTGAATTCCAGATGTTAACAAGGCAATAATAGTTCATTAGTAAAACATTGGAACATCCTCGTATCAACTCTCAAATGTTGTTCCATGTAGTTATCAGTACGGTTGCCATTACGACGGCCTAATTTCGACCTGCCAGATGCACTTTATGTCCCACGCTTCAGTTAAATTATTACCGAATGTCCGTTGCCACTCCACACATACGTGTGTAACATTGGCGGTGACAATAATGGAAAATATTCGCTTTCTCTATTGACGATTGGCTTATTTATTGAGTATGAACGCTTTACAAATCCGCCCGCCGTCACAATGTTTAACATTTAAATCGGAGCAACGTCTCTTTCGGACCGTGACTAGCGGCGTGGATCGAAAAAAAAAATCGCGAAATAGCGATAGTGTAACAATGGTGGCGGCGCCAGCGTTTTTGTTTTTCTACGCGAAACAATGGGATACGCTCTGGCAATACGCGTCGGTCGTTAGTTACGTGCATCCATGTCAGGATATGTGCTCGCGTCATATACCGCTTACGGGTGAGAGAATAACGTTGAGGAAAAAGGTATTACGCGCAGAATATTAAAAGTCGCTACTGGATAATGAGAACGCGATTAGTAATTATGTACCGCTACCTACTGCGTGGAACCAGTTCTCTGCAAGAAATCGAACGCTTAAGGAAAGTGTCTGCTCGTGTCTTGCTGTTTATAGCTTTATGTTTACTATATGCATGTACTAGAATTTTAAGTTTATTTGTATAACTAATGGATTGAGAGAATGGTTTTACATAAACATTTGTGTAGCTATTTGTAGTTTATTTCATGAAATTAATATTTAGGCGAAGCTGTGTTTAAGTATAGTTATAATTCATGTCCAATACCCGGTTTTCCATAGCAATGTTATAGCAATTACAAACATTCTGAAGTAATGCCATATAATTTATCAGAATTATTATTATACAAATGCTAAAAATTGTACGCCTATTAATCGGTTTATACTCCATTCACGTTAAGAATGCAGAGTTAGAATAGGTAGGCCTTAAAATACGGAATTGCAACAACTAAAGCAGCACGTCGCTGCCAGTAATAAAACTTTTAAAATGTAGGAGGTGAAAGCATTCTTACTGGAAGGGCTGGATGTTCTAATATCTGAAGCTTAGGCAAACTGTGTCAAACACACTATTGAAGAAGAGAATAATGAGAATGTATCAACTTGATAACATAGTTGAAGATATGGTTGAATTACGATGATTTTTTTAACGTTTTACAATAGTTTTAACACGCTTTATGTTTCATCCAACGATCCACACCTTGACCGTACATCTAACGTCATATATTTATAATTTCTTTTATTTTTTATGAAGTTCGTCTATTTTAAATAATTGCTTATTAAAACCATCTATCAAACATGAATCACCGATATATAATTCATCTAGTTGTTATCGATAAGATTAGTAGTCCCACTTTCTGATCTTCATGGCGCCAATGGGTGCGCATATGTATGTGTGAGATTATGTGTTACTAGTATATACTATGCGGTTATGTAAATGTTACTTAAATGCCTTCAATTAAATTTTCATTTAGAGTAGCCTATGATTTTCATTTAGATTTGGGAACACTGTGGAACATTAATATTTTTCGAAAGTCAAACTTTGACAACTGTCATAGTAAAGTCAATTTAGTGGCAACTTGTTTTATGAATTAGATTATTTATTATCATATCAGAAAAACAAGAAAAAGTTTTTCTCTTGTTGAAAGCTATATTGGAACTGGTAAATTAGTAAATGGACCTCACAACTGAATTATAATCAGTCAGACGATATTGTCAAAGTTTGATTTTCCGAAAACATTACTGTTCCACAGTGTTCCCAAATTTAAATAAAAATCATAGGCTACTCTAAATGAAAACTTAATTGAAGGCATGGCATATACAGTATAGGACAAACTATTTGTAGTAGATAGATGTTAAACGAGAGATGATGATATATTTTAGAGGACTCGCTGAAGCGTTGACGAATTCTAAATAATTGGTTGTATGTTACAATTATTTCAACAGTCGTGTTATTTCCAACAGTAAAGTGCTTGTGGTTAATAATGTTAAAAGAAGACTGTATGAACCATAATAAGATTGTAAGACTGAATTGCAAGTCGTCAATAAGGCAAATTTTCCTCAAATAGAAATTTGTCGCATAAGTTTGTGTTGCTGCCTACTATTTGTTTCAAATACATTGATTATACTACTGATAGACAAGAACCAAACGCTAGTCAACTTCAAAAAACAGTTTAAATCCTCATTAATTTTTTTTCATCTCACTAGTTGGTAATTTCTCATTAGTGCCATCCGCCTACATTCGGCTTTGTGTTCGAAACGTTGTCGTGTAAATAAAAGTATTTCTAAGGTTACGTGTTTAGAACTAGAAACGACTTTGATGAAAATATATTCGACTTTTTTTGTTTGTTTCGACGCAAATAAAATTTACCAAAAACCTTTCCCTTTTACGCAACTAGTCTGTAGATAATATTTAAATGCCTATAATGAAACGGAATCAAAATCGTTTTCTTTTTATCGCAAACGCAAAATTATCCTTAGTTCTTGTTAAAGTGAATTAGGGATATTTATACACAATGCGTTTATGAGCCATTTACTAAACCTACCTTATGTTTACTTAATCCCAAAGTAGCTTAAAAGATTATATTCAAAAATTAGTATTGCGTACCTATGCTGTCAATATACTATGTTGTGAATCGGGACGAAAACTGTAGATTCTTACTGAACAAGGTCTCTAATTTTGGAATAAAGTTGCATGTCTTCTTCCATTTGATTGATCATGTTTTACGCAACTATCCTCGCAAGGTCGCGAGTAAATCTCAAGTACGTAATCTAATGATTCATTTTCGTGAAATATAGAAAACGTAATGTCGCAACAGCAACTCAGCGTAAAGTTTCCAAGGTATCTAATACGTATGCGTCAACGTATCTACTAGTTTATGTGAAAAGATACCTGAATATAATGTGTTTGCGTAAACAAACAAAATGTAAACAGGATGTTGTACCGTGTATTTATGGATCCTTGTCAGAAATTTGCAAGAAAAACGTGTCTATTTTGTGTTTTCTAAAAATGGAACATAAAAGTGTGTTCTGTACAGTCTAATGACCTCAAAATGTCTTTCGGTTTAATAAATATTGTAAGTAGCAAACACTTTGGAATGATTTCGGAACTTATAATAGATGCCTTTCAGCGACTTTTTTCGGATTTATTTTCTCCGATGAAATTTGGAACATTATACATCGAAAAAACTCAACTGAACTTTATGAATATTACTGGAAAAAAACAGTTTCACACTACAACGAATCTGTTCGGATGTGTTTGAGCCGAAAGAGAATTTAAATAGAAATTGTATCCTTGCTTTCAATTTTGTTTTATTGCTCATTTGTGATTTTAATTGTCAATTCTAGTACTCCTGCATTTCATATATTTTTTAATTATATATATTTTTAGATTATGTTTTAAATTGTTTCCCGTCCACGGGGTTCAAGACAATATAACCAGAATATTGTATTAGAATTACAACTGAAATACATTGTTTGATGAATAAGTATATCTAAAAGGTTTATTGTATATGAAAGACAAATGTGCTTCATTTGTGAAAGGTTGTGATAATTTCTTCTTACAATTTGTGACCGTCACTTCAAAATGAAAAAAAGGAAAACAGACCGTAACTTTCAAGGAGAAGAGTATAATATAACAGTTTGATATTAATGTAGTCAAATATATTCCTAAAAAAACAAATAACTTTAATGTCTGCCTTATACTACGAGAAAAAATGAATAGGATGATAAGTGTGAATCAACGATAATCTGATGGTGTTTTAATCAATTTTTAAAGAAATTATGGACGGTAATATCATTTTATTAGGATTCTGAATTATCGAATAATATTCTCCGACTAATAAGAATAATGACTTTTTATAAGAAAGGAACTGCAATTTATTCTTTCTGTTGATAAAAATAGCACACTTTCTAGAAATCTATTTTCAATTGAATCAAGTCGATTTTTCGTTAAAAACCTTATTTGGACACTTTCGTTTCATTCAAAACTTTTTTCGGATTATTATATAATTTTTTATAGTTTGGTATTTGTCTTGCATTACTACGGATTCTCTTAGATTAAAAATCATATTTTATTGCATAAATGCGTAATTAGTGCGTGCCTACTATTTTCTAATACTGTGGTTTGTTGTGTAGGACTGTGCAATATTCGTATAACACTTTGAAACATTTGAGTCAGTATTTACTACTTTTGCTCGAAAGATGTACAGACGAAATGAATGTGTTTACCAATTGTTACTATATTCATCAAGCAATCCGTTCGTTAATAGATTTAGCTGGCTTCAAAGCTGTTCGTTCGTTTATAAATTTAATACATGTGAGATGTAATATTCTCGGGAATTTATTAGCAGATCTCAATACAGACTAGACCGATTGTGAGGCAAACGTTAGTATATAAATTAGAATTGGCTCAATATAATATTTAAGAGAATAATGAGAATGTATCAACTTGATAACATAGTTGAAGATATGGTTGAATTAGGATGATTACCTATTGAAACGACTGAGCATTTTTACTTTAAGTGCCAATGAATGTCACACATAGATAGGTACACAAACTAAAATCATTTGTAATCAGCTGCTAAATTCTCTATTTACTGTGATTACTAACCCCGCATCAAATGTAAAAAGTAAAAAAAATCCTTGTATCGGAAAGATAACGTGTGTAAACGTTTGTGGCACATTGATAAATAATTAATGCGGTTGTACAAATTTCATGGAATTAATTTCCTCATAGTAAATGAATAATGCCGAAGTCTAGCTAATAAAGACTATAAGTCGGCTTTCGCCTATATTATGAAGTAAGAATGTACACTACTGAAAATTTTCGAATACGTAAATTATTTTTATGCATACGAATTTACTGGAAGTGAAGAAAAATAAAAATAAAATCAGCCAAGGAAAGATATTTATTATGTCTACACATACATTTTCCTCCGTATATGAACATTGTGAGATTGAAAAAATATGATTATATAAGTATTATTATACTTGCGGAAAAAAATGATTTGGTAGGACAACGGTATTATGTGAAGGTGGTTACAGCCAATTGAAAGTTTTATGAAATGCTTCCAACATGCTGTGCTAAAAGTACAAGGTTTAGAGAAACTGATGTTGTGTTGAACAGACTAACATCAGGCTTTGAGGTGCAAATAATAAAAATGACACATCATTCAAACTTAAAGGTCTTTATCAAGAATCGACATATGAGTACACTGGCGAAAGGAAAATAACCTCCAAATACAAAATAAGCAAAAGGCCATCCTATCGAACCCTAAACGAACATAAGTATTTTATCGAGAAAACTATTCCTCACACCTACATATGTGCTAAAAAGATCCTTGAGAAAGGACTTCAACATGCAACAGTCAATATTTTTACGTATGGTAAGGCAGCGTTGAAACTCCATAAACGTATCCATTTAAATTGAGACGTCAAAATCACATTAGCCTACATTAAATCTTATAGATCGCAGTAACTATAGACACTGACGTTTATAGAGTAAATATATGCAATATATGATTAAGAACCAAATTATATGCAAGTTCCTTTAACCTTTCCTGGATAAATACAACGTTTTTTTCATTCACTTTTCTCGGTACTTTCGAAATATATTGACTGCTTCTTTCATTTGCACAGTAGTGTACATATGGTAATAAACGGGCGCCCTCTGTAACGATCTACTAAATAATTAACGACTAATTGCGAACCGTAATTAACAGGTGGATCGTATTTTGCTTTTCACGCTGGAAAAAAAAGTGCTTTATTAATAGATATCGGGGTATATCAGGCATGAAATACCCATCCGATGTTTTTCAAAGTCACTGTCAGGTGTCTATTAATTTAAACAATGCTGTGAACGTCAGTAGTAAAGTGTTGCAGTTTTATACAATATTCGAAGGTATACCTCGATGCTGACGTGAGGTAATTATCATTTAATCTCTTTTTTTGTAATCTTGCCACGAGGCACAAATTAATTTATAGCAGGCAGAACCTGCCAGTTGCGAGCTGCATCTACATACTACGTATATTTTTTATAAATTGTATGAGAAGTTTGTTTCATGACTCAGCTATATAACTTCTGAACTAATTGAGCAAAAAGCGTAGAAGTGTTTAATAATTGTAGAGAGAATGTGAAAAGCACTCCAAAAGTGTAGTAATCCCATTCGTGTCCTTCGGAGATGGTTAGGCTCGACTTTTTTAAAGAACCACTGTTTTCGGCAACACAAACTTACACTTTCTTCTTTGTTAGTTCTGTTAACCCACGCTTTAGTTTATTTTGATGTGGTATCTACCGATTTCTAGACAGATTACGAGGGCGAGCTGGAATGTTTCCGGAATCGACAAGAAAAACACGGCATTGGTGTGCTTTTTTATTTTAATTTTTCGATGTAGTCACGTCGAACACCAATACACTTTTTCAAACGGTGTTCCAGTCTCTTCAAGTCGTCTGAAAAGTAGGATGGTTCGACATCTGCAAAATAGCCATCTGTAGCGGCAATGACCTCCTCATCTGAGGCAAATCTCTTTCCTCCCAGTGATTTTGCAGGTTTGGGAGTAGGGAAAAGTCGCTGAGGGCTAAGTCCGGCGAATATGGAGGACGAGAGACTAATTCATAGCGCAACTCATTCAATTTGACACGACGATGCGGGAAGTATGTGCCGGTGCATAGTCATGGTGGGAAAGCATTTTTTTCCGCTGCAAACGAAGTCGTTGCTCCTTCAATATTGCATCGAATCGGGTCGTCCTTCGCTTCTGCAGATAGTCGATGAGGATCACATCTTAGAAATCCTAAAAAATGGTCGCCATGAGGTTTCTGGCCAATGGAACGGCCTTTGCTTTCTTCGGAGACTATTCGCCCGGAATAGTCCATTACTCCGACTGTTTCTTGGTCTCCGGTATGTAGTGACGGATCCAAGTCTCATTCACGGTTACGAAACGCATGAAGAAATCGCTTGGATTGCGTTGGATCCTGGCCAGACACTCCTCCGAAACGACACCCGATATCGTTTTTGCTCCGATGCGAGCAAGCGCGGTACCCATAGTGCCGAAAGCTTTTTCATACTCAAAATTTCGTGCGAGATATGGCCAACGCGTTCTTCTGAGACACTTGTTGTTATTGACATCATGAATCTTTTCGTTCATTTCAACGCTTTTTGGTTTTTGGGAGTCCACTGTGTCGTTCGTCACTTGTGCTTGTGCGGCCACGTTTGAACTCGCTCACCCAAAAGCTGATGGTCGAAACTGATAAGAGTACATCCGCCATGAACTTCTAGCAAAATATTTCGAATTTCCGTGACCGTTTGTCCAGCCATCCAGAAGTGTTTTATCAGTGCACGAAATTCGACTTTATCCATTTTTGCGAAACCGCCTCCCTTGCTACAGAAAACACTCTCTTAAACAACAACTATTAACAGTAGACTTCTGAAATTTTGACAGTTGCCATAAAAAAGGATGCCATTGCCCGCCAATGTACCTTCGTGCGCCATCTCTTGTCGATTCCGGAAACATATCAGGTCGATTTCGTATTAGAATATACTATTATTAAATTTAACATTTTATAAATTTTATAAAAAAAGCATTGCCGGTATAGCCCATTTATTTTCATGCATATGTTGGCATATTGGATCAACCATTGAAGAAAGGTTTACATTCCAGGCTATCAAGAAAACTAGCGTGGTTTAATAAAACTAACTAAATGCGAACAGATATCAATGGGCACATATAATATTACATTACCAGTTTTATCTAAAAAGTAAAATTCCTTTATGAACACTTCAATCACGCTTGTACTTTCGCCTAATACGTACTTGCTAACCACTTGTTTCTTGTTTCACTCCTTTCGATCACAACGAGACCGAGGTTTCATCTTTCACTAATTTTCTTTCCCCATTAAATTGCCCCTACGATGTTTTTATGTTCTCGATCCCTCCATAAATTCGCCCTTAACGAACACCGTCCATGACCTTCCGAAAAATTAACCGGCTACTTTTCGCGTTTAATTACCAACCTACATTACTTTCCCTCCCTGCCACATCGTTCGACCTTTAGCGTTGTTTCTATGGCTTTGATTTCGGCCAGCCATTTCATAATTCACTTGCTTTTCGTCTGTTTACTCGATATCGGTTATTTTCGTGCGTAAATCGAGGAAAGTTGTACGTGAAGCGATGCAGAAAATGACAGGTAAATAAACGGAGTAAAATCGAACGTTTATTTTACGTGAACTTTGTGGGTGTTTTCTAATAAAGCGGCTTCTAAAACGCCTAAAGCTGTTTAACGTCTGTTAATTGAGTATAACGTTATTGTAAATTAATATTTGTACAACTAGTAGTATCTAACTAATACTCGATTTTGTCTAGTCATAGCTTCCTGCGAACATACTTTATACGCCTACACATATATCTTTCATAAAGTAAATAACACACATAATGTGAGTATTCTTGTATCTAGATTTTCTTACAAAGCGAGGGCGAGGCCTGGGATTTTCTGCTGCTAATTTTGTGGAAAAAATGATCTAATTTTACTTTGATCCATATGAAACTTGTAGAACAGAATGCTGATAATTGTAAAATTACTTATGTTTTCAATTAAATTTTCATTTAGGCTTGCTTATGATTTTTGTATAAATTTGGAAACAGTGTGAAACAGTAATATTTCCCGAGAATCAAACTTTGACAATTATTTTCTGCCTGATTATAATTTATTTGTGGGGTTAATCCTATTTATTCTGAAATATTTTAAATGAAAGACAGTATTTACAGACATGCGTTTATTACAAAAACATTTAACATTATTACATTACATTTAACTGTTATGCAATTGCCGTATCAAAAGTATAGTGTCCGTGAGATATTACAATATATCTACAGGCATCGTGACATCTAGGAGGATTTAAGGCGGGTTGAACTCAATGGTGCAAAGGAGAGCACATTATGCCGGAGACATAGAGATATTGGGTTCGAGTCCCCTCCGAGACCGATATTTTTTCGGAATTTAATTACATCGGGTAATTGCAAGAAAATTGTAATTTTATTATTACATTAAAGAAGATGCTCGAAATGTTACCCTCTTGTATCGATGCACGAACTTCAAGAGTTATATTATATCAAAATCCTGTAATAGTATTGCAAAGTTCTTCAATACTGTGTTGTGGTGTTCTAAAAATCGTCTTCTTCATGTGCTGAAAAATAAAATAACCGAGAATTGTGTGTCTGGAGACTTTGGACACTGTTCGATTATCAAAGAACTCCTCCAAATGAACAAGTGTTTGTTCAACCGTATGCGCTGGAGCATTGTCTTGTTAGAAATGTGCTTCTGCAATTACATGATCATTCAACTGATTAATAAAGGGTTCCAAGATCAATTCTTTTTCTTGTTCAAACATCGCAAAAGATGAAACCACACCCTGTCAGTAACGAAACATTGAAATCGTGATGAGCGAACTATTTCCGGAATTGGACCGAATAAAACGAGAAAATGAAATGAAACCGAGAGAAAAAGCAAAAAAATAAAAAGAAAAGAAAAAGGTGAAAAAATAATAAGGGAAAATGGGGAACAGAAATAAAGGAAACGTGTACTCTACGGTACCCTATTTTTTCTTCCACTGAAGAGGCTTTTTACGACGGGATATCGAGATCCCGCCTTTCTCTCTTTTTCTTTTTTCTCCTTTATTTCTACCCCCTTTTCTCTTTTGCTTCTTTTATTCTTTATTTACCCTTTTCTTCCATTTCATATTCTTGTTTTTATTTCTTTGTCTTTCCTCTTACTTTTATTTCATTTTCTCGTATTATACCTTATCATGACCCGGTTGAATTCCGGAACACGACGATGAATTTGCGTAACCAGCTGTTCATACGTAACTACAAAATCAAGGAACTGGTGACGGAAATCCTATATACACTGATCAATTCTATACACCCACTGCCCATTTACTAAGCTACCAGTTCGAAAATAGCTTTCGACAAGAAAAACTTTGTGTTGTTTTTCTAACATGCTAATAAATAATCCAATTGATTGAAGACAAGTTTTCAATAAATTGACTTTAGTAAGACAGTTGTCAAAGTTTGACTTTAGAAAAACCTTACTGTTCCACAGTGTTCCCAATTTTAAATGAAAATCATGGGCTGCTCTAAATAAAAATTCAGCTGAAGGCAAGGTGTATACTTGTGTCTGGTTAATAAGTGAAACTTACACTACCAGCTTCGTTTATGAACAAAATAATTGTAGAACGGTTTTTTAAAAATTGATGAAACTAGGTTCTTTAGCATTATATAATGAAGTGTAATTACATGATTTTAAAAGTCGAACGTTAAGTGAAATGCTTGGCGCAAAAATTATAGTGTAGTAATTAGAGCTACACTATTTACACTACTTAGTGTCGCATTCCAGTGCAAATGGAAACACAAAAATAGTATGCATTTATTACGTAAATGTGCATAGGAAGAACGAAATATAGTGAAGAAATTGATTATACTGTTTGAGCAAATTATCACCGAAAAAGATATGAATACAGAAACTTAACAAAATAAACGTAAACATAACATTCGTATATTTTAGAATGTGATCAACTAGTAAAGCAACTGCATTTGCCATAGAGTAAAAATAAAAATTAATAGAGTACTAAAGAGATTTTTTTGCATTTCAAGCGATATTAATTATGCGCAACAATTGCAATCACTATGTTTGATTAATTCACAGGCATCACAGTAAAATACTATTATCAACCGTGTTACCGACTGGGTACTAGTCGGTAACATGGTTGACGATGGGAGCTCACGTGCCCTTGAAACGCTGCGTTCCGAATAATTATTAATTTGTATGGCGTGGAATTTATTGCGGTACCTGTGAATATTAATTATGCAGTTTGATAAAAGTACTGCACCAATAAATAGCATGATAGATTACGGAGAAGGTACATATTTAGTGACCAGCAACTATTTTTTTTCTATTTTAGATTTGTAATTCTTCATATCCCACACAAAAAGAAAGAGATGGTCCAAAATGTGTGCTTAGTATAACTTTAAACCGCGTATTCGAATACTGCAACGCCAGATCACCGAAATCCTAGATTAACCACACTGGTTGTGCGTTTCGACAGCTGAACTATCTGTTTCAGCAATAACACTAAGTTAGCAAGCTGAAATAAAACTACAATATTTATACACTTTTATAGCTACAGTAGACTGACAGCTGACATCCTTGATTCTTAGTAAAGGCTGGGTTTTAAGAGTTGTAAATCTGTGTTCATTAAAATGTGTTTGTTTTCTGTAAATTTTCATTTTAGAGCAACATATGTTTTTAATTAATTTTATATTATCGACATATTTATTATATTATTATATATATTTGTTAAAACTTCCTAATTTAAAATGAACCAGGCGCTTTTTGTAGTAATACTGATTGATCTTCTTGTTGTACTTACTATATGTATGTATACCTGGTCTTTAGGGTTCCTAAGATGTTTTGAATGTTTGTAATGACATATTTAAAGAAATACGTATAAACTTACTGTGCACATGCATCATAATGCGATTTTGGCTTGATTTACATTCACGTACATTGCCTCAATTCCTTTATTTCGTTTACAAGTACTCCATCTATATCCTATACGAAAATTATACTACGAGATCCTTTAATGTGCATCGAAATGTGTTGAAATATGTATGTGCGCACACTAGCGAGTATCATTTTGTTCGTGTTAAATGGAGCTCAGTATAATGCATATGATTATTTATGTTACCCTAGTTTCTCTAATCTGATGTCCGCACTACCTCATCCTCCGTGCTAAAAAGTACTGTTGGTGTACATTTTCGAGATTATCGGGATGCTGGCGAACCTCCAACATGGTTTCAACCCAAAATATCGAGTATTTTTGGAAACCTGTATTTCTAGTGTTGAAACACCTCGTGGTAAGAGTCATTAAAAGAAAGCACAACCTTTTGGTTTTGAAATTGATCATTTTCAATCTCAATACGGCTGTCATCCCTGAAAAAGACGTTGTGCTGGCTGGAGAAAATCATATAAAAATCGAGCTACTTCCGGAATTGGACCGTGTCATGATGAGATATATAGAAAAATAAGAGTAAGAGGAGAAAGAAATAAAAGAGAAAAAAAAGGAAGAAAATAAAAAAGGGAGGCGTGAAAAGGAATGAAAAGGTGAAAAGAGTAACAGAAGGAAAGAGATACAGAAAAAAGGCTTGAAAGGAAAGAAAAAGAAAAAAAGAAAGAGTAATTTTTCTTTCTTTTTATCTCCTTTTCTTTTTATTTCTTTCTCCTCTTACTCTTATTTTTCTATATATCTCATCATGACACGGGCCAATTCTGGAAGCAGTTCGTTTATTACTGGCTCGGGTCGTGAAAGCCTGCGTATTCAATTCACATAAAAATCACTTAATTTTCTGAGGGCCTTCACTTTTAACTAGTTTTACCTCATTAGAGCTTATGACGAAATTATGAATGAATCAATATAATATAAGTACTATAGTGAAGCAAGGTACTTAGAGTAATGTTGCAGACAGACGGAATTTAAACATGACGAAATCCAAAATATTCTTTGCCCAAGGTAGTGTAAATAAGCCCAGTAATCCCGTTAATACTATAACTGTTTAATATCTAAAATGATTTCCTATTAAAGATAAAACCTATGTATTTGCAGCGAATGCTGTAGATTCACGTCGGTAAATATACAACAACTGAAAAAACAAATAATAGACCGCCGCGTGGTGATGTAAATACGCAGTGTTTTTTATGTGAAAATCTCATTTCGTGGCGGAAAATTCATTTAGATTCTTTGACGTGGGCGCGCTTCATTACCCCGTTCGGCGGCCATTCGATTTGTTTGTAGCTCAGCTCCGACAGGCCGGCGACGGCATGCAGCCGTTATTAATTACTGGCATCGTACTACCGGACGATGTTCATTTGTTTCACTGCACTACGGATTCTTAATGTTGCGCGTTCTTTTTGTACATTTTACCATACCTCACTATCGAGCTTGTTTCGATTTTGCCGATGAATACAGATTGCAACTTTGTTAGAGCTCTTATAGTCAGCGCTTACTTTTTTCTAAATGCTAGAGCAACTTCCAATAAGTTTTACAATTTTACACTCGTACTAATAACTAACGGTTATGTTCACATGCCCCGCATTGTCACAAGTGCGCTGCTAAACAACGTTTTCGTCGAAACCTCTCAATAGAGTCGACAAAAGGTTATTTAGCAAATGTGTATTTTATGAAAATGGTTGGTTGGGAAATAGTTGGTAATATCTAAAAATAAAAAATATATATCCAGCATATCTGGTCCCATTAAACTTTTTTTTATTTATTGCTATTTAAAGAAAATGCTTGGAGTTGACCATGGAAAATATTAGACAATGCATGCCAGATGTACCCAATAAAGTTTAAAAGTGTTGAAAGTTTTAAGTATATAAAAATGGCATTCGATAAGTGTGCTTCACCATATGTGACCGCAAAAACTGGCTTTAAATATATATACATATTTCTCTCTATGGGTAAACTAGATTTTTCATGTACATAACTCCTTGGGGGCTCGGAACAGACCACCTTTTACACCTTCTATGTCCATTATAATTTTCGTTTATTTTGGTACTTTGTAGATTATCTGGAATTGCAATATCGGCAACACTTAGAGGATTCTGATATAAAAAAATGAGCATCCCGGAATGTTGTACATCTTTCATGACCTACTCTAGAGTGTAGATTGTAAATTGAAACTGCATAGACATTATTTCTCTCAAATTTTCGACTAATTTGTTCAATTCATCGCATTTAACTGCACACACATGCACCGTTTTAAGCGATCAGTGTGATACTTTTCATAAAAGTAGAGGTGTCTATGAAATATGTTTTCTGGTCAGCACATACCATACCATCTCGCCCTACTAGAACTCCTATTAATATATATGTTGAACTACACTGTTGTCCATCCCCCAGTATCGTAACGATAAGGAAAAATCACAATTGGTTAATAAGAAGAATAATAATTACGAGAATATGCTCTTGTACAATATACTGGTTGAGTTATTTTATTACCAAATAGTGTCAAATATCGCGAAGACAAGTTCTTAAAATTTCGAAAACAAAACTAATGAAATATTTCTACAAAACAAATTTGGACGCCATATTTTCTTATGGTTGATGCGCAGGGTTGGATTGGGATCTTAGATAGTGACGTTACTGATCTATTGTTTATTGGTTTAGTAATTTGACCAATGCAAATTATATTAACTACGAGGGCCATTCGGAAAGTAAAGAACGTTTTTTCAATAAAATTTTTATTAGATATAATTAAATGAAACTCTTACATAGAATAAGTTACCAAAGCTACTTTTCTACGTAGTCACCGTTCAAAGTTAGGCACTTGTCGTATCGTTTTATCAGTCTCTCTATGCCTTCTGCATACTTAGTTGCTACCAAGTTCGTTGAACCACTGAATAACGGCTTCTCTAAGTTCATCATAACTTCCGTAACATTGTCCACTCAAAAAATCTTTCAATTTTGAGATCTCACAGCTATGCAGTAATCAACCGTATTGGATCGTAGCTGCCGCCAAACTGAAGTAGATAGTACCAAGGCCAATGGTGGATCAGCGGTGGTGGTGGAGGGACGCGATTACGTGTGAAAACAAAACGTTCTTTACTTTCCAAATGGCCCTTGTACTACTAATTTACCAGGGGTAGATATGGAGCAAATTTGATGACAACAGGATAGCAGTCCCGTATGCAACAGTTTAGAAGTACACACATTCGTAAACCAGAGAATAAATATGTAGTAAGGCTGCAGAAACGAGTGCTCTTAGAGATGCTTGCGGCTCGATTTCCATCAATATTAAAAATAATTAATTTAATTATTTACTATTTTAGCTCGATTATGTTGTTAATGCAGATTCTACTTCAACAAAGCCTACATCAACAACACAATCCCACTAAAACAGTAACTAATTACATTAATTATTTTGTAATATTGATAATAACCCAGTCCCACGTATCTCCGAAAGCTCCCGTTCCTGCAGCCTTAATAAAGAGCCGTAGACATATTTGTTGGTCGGCGCAATTGTACCTAAACATATAATATACTTGCCCAAAAAGCAAATATTTAGGATAAATTCTAGCGAAAAATTCAAGTTCCGAACATGGCAGCATATTTATTCAATATTAGACAGATTTTATAATAGATTAGATTAGGTATCTCTCGGTTTGCAGGCGGAGAATTTGACTTAGTTGTATAGTAACACTTTTTTAATATCTCCAGAATTTAACTCTAATTTACAATCAAGGTTCTTTTTCTTTTAAGACTCACTCCTTGTATGAAGTTTTTACGGTTATCTTTTTTCTATACCTTCCAAGATTTTTCTTTCTAAACCTTTTGCTTAAGTAATCTAATATAAGCTTTCATCTTGTGTTTAATAATTGTCATTTTGATTTGTTTAGGATTTATCATAATCTATTTCCCTAATATGTAAGTACTGTAAACGTAGTGCCAAAATATTTTGTACCGAGTAAATACTATTTGCTATTTGGAACATAGGTGACAACCATTAATGAATATGAAACAAATACAGAAAAAAATTGATAAATGTATAAACTTGAACAGGGACTAGGTGCAGAAACAGTGTAGGAATCATAGTAAATGCATAACAAATTTTATTTTATTCTTTCAACTAATAAATATCCTAGAAGAAAATATTCTGTACCTTCTGAATGACCCTCGTAATTTCTTTGAAAGAATGTAATTGAGCAGTTCTACGGTTACGAACAAAGCAGAGGGTAAAGATACAGAGGACACGGAAAATATCCGCACAAACAGATGAAACGAACGCAGATGTCGTAGAATCTTCTGAAGCTTTGTTAGAAAAAACGTGAGTTGCTCTTGCTGTCTACACTTTTCTAAGCAGACAAGAATTTTTGGAATACTAATTTATTGAGTACTCCGTAGGTCTAGATTGAAATATAAGAATGATAATGGGGACATGAAACAGGTTTCCTGCTCGTTTAAAAGATTATTTATTTTACTTTGTATTTTTTCTGAAAAGAATTGGTATTTACATTTTCTTTTCTATTGCAGGTGAGTGTTCAGCTAGCTGTTCTAGGCAACTTTTTTAGGGGATTTTAAACGGTGTTTAGAAGTACGACGAGCTGAGATTTAACAACAGATATATGACATATGCTAAAGGTAATTCATAATATTCTTTTGTAATTTCTAATAAGTAGTGCTCACATCATTATAAAGTTGCAAATGATCAGCAATTAGCCATTTATTAGAATTAACCATACCATATGCATTACTCATACAAATGGTTAATGTAAACAGTAAGGGCTTTTAATTCGTTCCTTGGGGAAGACTAGAAGTGGGATAGATAGGATGCGATACGTAGCATAAATAAGTTACGTAATGCTTCTTGTGCGTGAGATACGATGAAAATAAAGAAACTATAGTCGAAAATCCGATTGTATCTAAGTTTTGGAACAGAGAATAATCACTGCGATTAAAAATTTGGCTGAAGTCAGTGTAAATTACTAACATCAAATGTTTTGTCACATATAAGCTGACTAATGATTCCTAACTAGCCTTCCAAGTTTCCTTTACTGAAACATTTCAGCGATTATAAGGACTGAAAATAACACCGAATTTCAAAAATAGCCCAAATTATGTCTTATGTTACCAATGATTACAATACGAATAGCCTTCAAAAAGCTCTTATTTAATAAATATTTCTCGAAAATGTAAAAAGGGAACAGATAAAGAAGGTAAACACAAAGCAACTAATTGAATTGAACAGGAACTGTAAAATATCCTACTTCAAATAAAAATGATTTTAATTTGAATCACGACACGAAAGACAAAAAAAATATTAAGAGCTGCGGACTTCTAACGTGTTATGAAGATACCCTTGCTAAATCTGTATAATTTTTTTATAAAGAAATAAAATGATTGTCCATGACAGCAGCAGTAAAGATATTTAACCAAATACACTTTAAGTAAGCTCGTATGGTATTAAAATTACCGAAATTTACGTACATTGTGCAAAAGCTGAAATTAAAGGTTTGTTATGCCTTTTTTTCATCCTTATTCGCAAATTATTATGCTCGTTGAGCGCATATCCGGTGCTATACGTAAGTCACAAATTATGCCGCCAGAATAAGCATTTGCAAATTAAATACACCAAGTGCGTAACATAAATAACGGACAGAATTAAGGTCGTTGCGACAGAATTTCAATTAACAGCGTGCAGATACACTTCAAGGTCGTATCGGCATCGGATTCTTATTTTCCCACAATTCCTCGCCACGTTTACTTCAATTATAATTTCTCCTTTTTTCTTTTTCAATTTTTTACTTTTGACAAGTAAATATTTTTCGTTGCACTGCATGCGAGCACAGCGCAGCTCTCTTACACAACAATCAGTGAATAACGTAAGAACGCGAACAATCGCGTATAATTGGTACGTCAAGGTTGACAAATTGATATTGTTTTTGCCTTTGTACACATGAGCAATGACAGGTCTGCTTCTCACAGACGTTTTGTTTATAATGATGATTACGCTGTATGTATGTATGACGAAATTCTCCAACTGCGTCGTACATCAGACAGAATATTTCGTTTTCTTTTAGCATCTCAATACCAATTTTCCAATTACTTTAGTCAAAATGTACTTAAATGCGCAAGCTTGTAATTTACTGCAAATACTTTCTGATGCTATGTATCTGTTACAGCGAGATTATAGAATACTATACCGACTGATACACTGAGTAAAGCGTTACTTAAACTTAGTAATGGGTAACAATGATTGTAAGGACTGTATGGTTGTATAATTCCCTGGTATCGCAATAAACTTCACACTGCACAAATAAATAATTTTATTCGGAACACAGCGTTTCAAGAATACATGGACTCTCATTGTCAACCGAGTTGGTAACTCGGTTTCAGAGTTTGCTGCGATACCTATGAGTTAGTAATAACCTAAGACCCGTCTCATCATACTGTCTGCCAACTTAGCAATGTTGAAGTGGAAAACTTATTTCAGTACTTCTTCTTCGCACATTTCGGTTCATTGACGCTATTGTATCGCCTATTACTAGTATATATTTTTATTGACTATATTTCCCAGATATTTTCAAGGGTTCTTTCAGACTTCGTGCTTATCGGAGGTTAAGATCTGTTGAGCGGCCTGGTTATTAGAATAATCTGATTTCTTTTTTATGAAACCAAGTCTGTCTGGAAGTATATACAGCAGCGTTATCTCTCTGAAATATTCGGCGTCGCAGTGATATTTGTTCGCCATATTCTATTACAGCTGTATCCTGAAGTTCTATGTAAGATTTGGAATTTATTCAAGTAGAAGTTTAAGGTGCAGATGTTGTATTGTTGTGTTCGATCAATTGCAACTTTAGCATTCTTGGGCAAAAATATAACAAAATATGATATTTTTTCATAGACATTCTTTCATATGATGAGCAAATTTGGTCCTTGCTTGTTTATATTTCTCCATTAATTTCCTTTTCCTCTTCCACAACGTTTATTACCGAATAAAATGCTTACTAATAAAATTAGTAAATCACAAAACTCGAACACTGTGGCACTAATACACTGAAACACTTCACTATCTTCCTAACCCCAACCAGTTTAGTATTAGTGCTGAAGATGATAGCTTAGCTGTCGAAACATGCGTGCTGCTTCTTAATGAAGAGTTGTGGTTAGGGAGATAGTGAAGTGTTCCAGTGGTAAATTTAGGTCAAATTTTGTTAGCTGTGCGGTTACTTTACCAGAAGAGGCTATCCGTAACATCGATAACGACGGACCCTATGTCAGTTTTTGATTTCTTTGTTTTAGCCCGATCTTTACTACAGTACCAACATCTATAAAATCGTTGATTAAGCGATAAGGTCATTCTATTTTTTCAGCTATAGCTCAGTTTGAAAATCCTACCTCCTTATAACAATTTATTTTAGTTTTTCCTTCTTAAGTTAACTGGTTACTTCCAAGCATATTCAGTAACTGGTATATAAAGTATTATGTTACATGTGTTCAGTACTAAATAAAGTTCTTAGCACGTTTAAAAGAAGAAAACTATGAGTGCCCATAGATGTTTAGCATTTTTAAAAGGCTAATAAATACATTAAACTTAGTGCAATTAACAGTTAAAGAGCGTCACCACCAACAAAACGTGATGGGTTACACTTTCTAAACGTTATTGCACCAATTACATATTTCCATAGCACCTTAGAAATGAAAGACATATGTATGTGTGTCGATATTTTGTATGAAAATTTAGCAGAAAATAACGAAAGCTTGAGAAAAACCCGATTTTGAAGCACTGATTTCACCCTCAATCTTTACTCGTTAGTCATAATTTATAATAGTAATAGATACCAAGGTATTTTTTCCGAGTAGAGGCCATAGATAGGGAAAATGGTAGAAATGATTTTGAATCCTTATTTCCGTGTACGTTTATGTCCATTTATAAATAAAAATTATTACCGTATAAGTATCTAAATCGTTTTCGCTTTTAATGCAATTATTCAGAAGTGTATTGGTGTTTATTTTCTCCCACAGAGCTGCATTAAAACCATTAATTTATAACCGCCCCTTTCCGTAAATCAAACGCTACCTATCTGATTTACAGATTCTCGAATTCTGCGCTAATATCGAAAAGTACGGATCAATTTTCGCGAACCGCCAACACGTAGTGGATAATTTGAATACATTTTAAATTCAAAAAGGGACGATTTAATTGAACGATTTCGTTGCGCCCGCGAAATGCAGATGGCGCTGCATCGGTATCATTACGATGCGCTGACGGAGCGCTGTGCAAATATCGCGAGCGGAATTCGCTTCTGTTAGAGCCAGCCGCATTCCTCCGGCGACGGCACAAATGAGAAATTGGAGTTCGCGATAAGTCATTAACTTATCCGGAACGTATCAATCGATTCGAAACCTTCCGCATGGTCGTTTTCTTCCCGCTTGCAACGCTAATGTTCGCCTACGCGACGTGGCACTCTCTCAGATGTTGGAAATCGAGTTCGGATGACTGTTGAACGGTTCAAGAGAAATGTGCAGTCGGTTGGTTTTCGTAAAGTGCATTAATATGGAGAAGGTAAAAAGGCAATAATCCATCGTGAAGATGTCTAAGGAACTTTTCTAATTAAAGTTGTTAGTAAAGGTTATTAGCTGCGAACGCTAGCACCCAAATAACATTACGCATTAATGCATTCTTGTATGATTTAGTGATTACTACGTCTTTGATGCGGTGGTATTTTGTAATGTCAAAGAAATATCCATTGTTTTATAGAAATAATTCTTTTCAGTAGCGGCAAACCGTATAGTTATTGAATCAAAAGTGTAGTTTTTTTCGTTTGATAATTCTTAACGTGATATTGTCGACAATGGATTATTATAATTGGAGTTGTTGTTTGGGCTATTTCCATTGTTTGTAGAACTTACATAGTCCGTTGCATCTCGGCAGACTTTAACGAGACTGATTTTGTCTGATATATTTGTCTTTTCCTACTTTTAATTAGTGGAAACTTCCTCGGTGGCGCTTGAACTCGATTTATTTTTCTGAAATTTCGTACTCTAATGCACTTGACCATTACGGCAATACGACGGACAGAAGTTACTGTGTTAAACTTATATTTAAGTTAGAATTTTGTGCACAGAATAGGTTGCGCCGTGGTTAATTTTTTCCATAAGAGGGGTTGTACCTTTTGTTAATATTTCTCCATTCTGCGAGGTTGATCTATGCACGCTTATTATTCTTCTGTCCTCCGTATCTTGGTTGCCGGTCTTCGGTTAATGCCTTCTTTAATCATATGCAGCAGACATTTTTGATCTCCAGATGGTGTGCAGCTTTCAACATTTTTCTTTTTGGGGCGTTGGCTTCTTTATTGTACACTAAAAATGAAGAATTTGTTGAATTAAACACATATACGGCTTTGAATAAAATATATTTTTGAGTTAAAACTAAATAAACATGGTCACTTTTGACTGTCTGTTTATTCAGAGTGATATTAGCACAGAGAGGGAATTTGCAATGTGAGGTTGAGAAAATTGCTGGATACCGTACTGATGACGGCGAGTATCCAGAAACATGCGTTTTCTCTCGTCTTATTGTCTTTCCCGTAAATGATCCCACCAATGCTATCAGTAGCTGTATTTAGCAGGATTATATTAGATGTGATTACATTAAAACAAAAACGTAGGCATCACAATTACTAGTCTCAGCAAAGAGGGGCAAGTTTCAGCGCCGTGCGGAGAACAACGTGGAGGGGCGAAGCGCGCGGTATGGAGACTCGAGTGCCCGTATTAGAGCACGCTTGTTCAGTATTATTCGTCTGGTCGTTGTGGGTGTTTGTCAGTACACGCATACTTAGAAAATGTCGCATTTAGGTACGTTTAGAATACGATGTATTTGGAATAAACTAGAAAATGTAATGGCGAGTATGTCGGGTTTACAATACGAAGGCGATAGAATTAAATATGTAAGGTAGACAACCATTTGATGTGTACCAGCAGGTGGAAATGTGAACGTCACCTAAAAATTATAAAACACTATTCTGCAATGCGTGGCAAACGATACAGCGAACAATTAATGTTTGATATAGGTATTTGTTTTATTCTATGTAATGTGCCGTTCACTTCACTTACCAAGAAAATCTTTCAAGATAATCAGGTACAGTGCATTTAGAATTAGAAAGTATTCGCAAGAACTACTGTGGGTTAGCGGAGGGAATTGAAAAATTAGAAAATGATTCGATGTCGTTTGTGGATTCTGGTAAAATTCTGGATGATGTTCACTTACACCTATGTACGACTGAAGGCGAAAAACACGAAAGTATAATACGAAAATTTGAAGGTGTTATTGACAAGGATTCAGATTTTCTCCTACTAAGACAGATTTGTAAAGGTGCGTCGAAAGATCCACTAAGTTGTCACAACAACTACTTTAAATTTGCAAAGATAACGTCACCCGATCTGGAACGGTCGTTTTCATCATTAAAAAATATTTATTCCGCATGCCGTAATCGTTTGACTGAAACAAGTATGGAAACATATTTAATTATTCTAATATTCAATAGATGCCACCCAGTTTGTGATTTCGTGGAAACTTCTTAGAACAGTAAGTGTTTCAGCACGTTATATAATATATTTTTATCATTATTTTATGTGTAAACATTCCTGCGTCCGCATCGCCTATGCTCATTCATGAAGGTCACAATCATAAATGATGCGGGGACGTAAATGTTGCTGACAACACTCGCCTTGATACGGCCATTCGATCCCACGATGTTTTCACCGCTCTGCACTATAACTTGCTGTTATGTATTCAGGTCTCTCTGCCTACAGTGCGAAAATATTCCTATAGATGGCGATCCGCTTAATTTTAATTCCCTCTGACGTCGTTAAAGTGTTGTCAACGTTTTTTTTTAGACCCCGAAAATATAGAAAACAATGTCGACCAGTTACCTACATGACTATCTTTCGTTTATTCTCGTTTATCTTACAGAAGGAACCACATTTCGAAAATCTCTTCTATTTAGTTCTTATTTTAGTATCCACTTGAATTATAAATGGTAATTAACTTCACGCACCTAAAATTTAAAATATTTATGGTGTCTATTTTCGCACCTCACCTTTATAATAACTAATAAGGCTTTTGTTATAAAGATGTTATTATTACTGGGGAAAATTCATTGACCTGCTGGTTCATGCGCGTACTTCCATATAATTAACGTTCTTTATACACTAGTTTTTGTGTTCCTGTGATACACACCCTAAAAGATGTAGTTTGAATCCTACTTTTAATAGCATAAAGAACTGTAGATAAATGAAGAAAAATTCTTAATGTACTAAAGAATTTAACTCAGCGGAACTACAAAATTATATAAAAGTAATTTAATAACAATTGAACTTAAATTATTCATCGAATTTTGTTAATTTTACGAAAGAAAATGCACGATCTTACAGAGTATTATTGCCAAAACTATATGTATAATATCGTTATATTCAAAAATAGGCCGAATATAAACTTACAAGATATAGTGATTGACCTGTGGAACCTAAGTGCTATAGTTAGATCAGTAAGATTGTTTTCACTGTGTGGCATATCATAATTTGAAGGTTAGCAAATATTTCGTTAATAATTCACTTTAACGAAGCATACGTCCCTTAAAGAGTTGAGTAAAGCTTTGATAAAAACTATAAGGTGTTAATTTCAAGAACAGATTTGAAGGACGTAATGGCATTTGGAAGTTGCGGTAATGCCACATATAAGAAGTTTTTATTGACAGAATTACAATTTCCTTGCAATTGCACCATCGTAATTAAGTTACTGAAAAAAATATTAGTCTCGGAGGGATTTGAACCCACGACCTCTGGGTTACCGGGGCATTGTGCCACCATTACACCATGAGACCACTTGTGACTTCAAATCGCTTTAATACCTAGATGTCACAATGCCAACAGATATATCGTAATATCTCACAGACACTATGTTATTATTAAAGGCAAGTTCCTGGTAATGGTGGCACAATGCGCCGGTAACGCAGAGGTTGTGTGTTTAAATTCTTCCGAGACTGATATTTCTTCAGTAATTGAATTACGTTGGTAAATTGCAAGGAGATTGTAATTTTATCATTACGAATACCACCGGTGGTTTAATATTAATATTAAGTTTTTATTGCTTACAATAAATATGCAAATTTATTGACATCGAATTTGTTGTCGGAGCATGTATATGTGTGTATATGCCTAAAGAATTTCATATTAAACTTTTACAAAATGAACTAGTGTTTTGTAATATAAGCCTTTATTAAAATGACAATTCAGACAGAATTCATCACTATTCCCCTCAATATTCAGGCTAACATCGTACTTAAGCAACTCTTTCGCCGTACTATAGTGACTTTGACGAGGTGTTATTGTTTGTAACTTCTTTGAAATACCCTACTTCGATTGACGACGGAAGGTGTCAGATTTCAGCTATCGAACGATGAAAGGCAAGAGCCCTCTTCGTTGCAACGCGGCGAACAAAAATATTTCCCTTTCATCAAACGATCCAACCGCATGATACGCATAGATCCTAGTGTCCTCGTGAGACAGAACAAAACGCGAACTTGTCCGTTCCGTTGGAGGAATATCTTTGTTCAACATCGCTTTCTCCTGTCGGACGATTCTGTTGGAAATCAACTAGGGCTTGCATGCGTTGCCATTTCTATGTAGGTGCGTGTGTTGCCGGAGGGATGACAATGATTATAATGAAGACATACTGTTACGAAGTGGATGTTATTATACTGAGGGAATATTGCGTCGTTTCACGCAATGTAGGTAGTAAGTGATGTGAAAGAGGGACGCTTAGGGGAGATGGAATTCGGTGTAATTATGTAATTATTTTCTTGGAGAAAAATAGAACACTGATTGTCCTTTCCCGTAATTATCGTCTTGAAATTTTGAATTAATTTTCTAAAAATAGGAAATACGTAGCTGAATTTCATCATTCTTTTGGTTTTCAAAACATCTCAGGGATGGGATAGTAAAATAATTATGTGGTACGGTGATCCAGTAATGTTAGCGATTCTTCTCATACTAAGACTAGAACAATTTGAAAATTAAGGGCGAACTATTACAGAAATATATTATCTCCCATACACGTATATACAGGAAAACACGCTTATAACGTACTCGTTGGGACTATACAAAACAGTATGTTATATTATATATATATATAGTTATATATTATATATATATTTATATATATAGTTATATAGTATGTTATATATATATATATATATATATATATATATATATATATATATTAGGCGACTCTGTCAAAAAAAGTCTAGTAAGGAGAATGTGAATGTCATGGAGAGAACACCACTCGTGTACAACCAATCTTCTGAGACCTTTAATAAAGACGAAATGAACCTCCTAAATAAAGATATAGTATTCGCGGACCGAAATCGCCCGTTGAGGATTCAATCGCCTCAATAGAAACAAACATTAGAAACTTAGATGCAGCTACAAAAGACTTCGTTAGAAACGCGTGCAAAATTCAGATTTCGAGGAATTTAGAAAATGATAAAAATTGCGGCCAAGATAGGAGGAATTTAGGAATTATTAAAAGTCTGAGAAATAAAAATTGTTTTTATCTTAAAGCAGATAAAGGAAATAAAATAGTCATTCTGGACAAACCGGATTATTACAATCGCGTCAACACTATGTTAGCGTCAGGACCGTACAGAGAATTAAAGAAAACCCCCCTACCGTCAATGATTAGAATCACTAAAGATACTATTAAGGACTGTCCCAACTTAATCAATAATAACCTGAAATTCAAAATAACAAGTTCAAACCCTACCATTCCAAAAATGTATTGTCTTCCAAAAATCCACAAACCAGGCAATTCCATGAGACCTATAGTATCCGGCATTGATTCTCCAACATACAAATTGTCCAAATGGCTAGTGAATGAATATAAGAACTTGCCCCATAAAGTAGATAACCTATGTGTAGAAAACTCCGTAGATTTTGTAAATAAAATTGAAAATATTGAATTAAAAGATGGGAAGTCCTTGTATCATTCGACGTTTGTTCACTTTTCCCAAGCGTACCAATTCCAGAAACGATGGAGTATTTGGTTGAATTTTTGAAATTAAATAACGTAGATGATGTGAAAACCGCGGAATATAAAAGGTTAACTAAATTATGCATGTCACAAAATTGTTTTCAAATAGGCGGAAAATGGTTCGAACAGGTGGAAGGCACGGCGATGGGTAATCCTCTATCGCCTTTTATTGCGAACCTTTTCATGCGCAAATTTGAAACAAACCTGAAAAAGAAACCAAATATTTCCGAGAATTTGGCTTAGGTACGTAGATGATATTTTCGCTGTGTTTGACACCAACAAAGGAAACATACAAGATTTTCTAGCAGAACTGAACTCAAAATTTACCACGATAAAGTTTACCATTGAAGAAGAAGTGAACAATCGCCTTCCGTTTCTAGATACTCTGGTCATACGCAATAATAATAAATTAGAAATAGACATCTACAGAAAAGAAACTAATTCCAACAGATTCATCACGTTTGATTCGCACCATTGCGAACAACAAAAAATGTCCGCGGTTAGTTTTCTGGTCAATGGACTCGTCAGATTTCCGCTAAACAAGAGCAGGTATGACAAAGAATTAAAATATATCAAAGATGTAGCGAGGTACAATGGTTTCTCTTCTATGGATGTCGACCGTATTTTAAGGAAGGTCCAATACAAACAACACATCAGAAATTCCACGACTTTGACATCAACAAACACCGGTAACAAGAAATTTATAACTCTTCCTTTTCACCCAACAGTAAAAGGGTTAAGTAAAATTTTCCGACAACTAAACATGAACGTGTCTTTTGTGTCAAAAAACAACTTAAAGAATCTCTTAGGGAATCCCAAAGATAAACCGGAGATGATAAAAAGTCTGGAATATACCAAATCGCATGCAATGATTGTGAGAAAGTTTATATTGGACAAACAAAAAGGAGTATCGAAACGAGGTTCAAAGAACATATTAGACACTATCGTTTCGACAAACCTGAACTATCAAGCGTAGCAGAGCATATGGTAAAATCCGGACATAAGATTGATTTAAAAAATCTGACACTACTTAAGAACGTGAACTCGTATAGAGAATTAGACGCGTACGAAACGGTATATATGAAAAAGAACGGAAACTTATTGAACAGAGAACTACCCCCAATTGCACACTCGAGTTTGATGGATTTATTACCATAGACCCTGTTAAACGATACGGTTCGCTTTCGGTCCATCCTTCCCCGTAAAAGGCATGAGGCCACCTAGTAGATTGTAAATAGTCATATGATTAAAAATCTTAGAGCCTGCGTAGAAAATAATTTGCATGTGTGATACAGTTTTTACTTTCAGTCGGTAACAGGGTTGACAATGGGAGCCCACGTGCTCTCGAAACGCTGCGTTCCGCATAATTAATTAATTTGTGTGAGTGGAGTTTACTGCTATACCTGTGAATTGTACATCCACACAGTCCTTGCAATCGTCATTTGCAATCGTCATTCAGTATGTTATACGTTAAAAAAGAAATATCTTACAAAAGTATATAACCAAAGTATATGTATGTACTATCAAAATGTATTTTTAATTATAAAATAATAAAGGGGTACACAATGGTAATAGTAAATAATAATAGCTAATAAGCAAATGCATATAAAAATTTAATTAGTAAAAAAGTTGGTAAGAAGAGTCTGTTGTTTTGATTTTTTGAAATAAATTTATCCTAAAAATGTTCAGTACCTAATCCATTACTTAAAATTATATGGGTAGTACGTTCTTTAGTTTCTAAATATCGTGTAACTGTCTTTAAGCGCATCTTTATAACAGGGTTTTACAATTTCAGCTGCCCAGTCTTCTTCGCTTATTTCATTATCGTTGCTGTTATTTTCTTTATTTAAAACTTCCTCAACAAAACCTGTATCACGTGGACACACGAAGTAGTGAGATTATTATCCACTGACACATTCATCTATTGTTTCTAGACTCACGATACTATGATCATGTAAATTATAATTTAGCCATACACTTAAAGGTAAATTATCATCGATGTTTTCGTTATATTTGGCAAGTCATTGAGACAACGGTAAATCGTCGTCTTCATCAAAATCGATTTTCTAGGGGTGCTGAAAACAACTTTCTATAGTTTCTTGCGATTCTTTCCATCGCTTCTAGTAAATTTACTTCATTAGAAGTTCCAGTATCCAAATTCGTAATGTGTTTCATTACTAACTGGTGTCGATAATGGGATTCTAAAGTATGAATAATTCCTTGGTCCATGGACAGCATCACGGGGGTGTAATTCGGTGGTAGAAACTCCAGACGAATATTTTTTAGATCACTTATTGTTAAGGACTGAACATTGTTTTTTGTATTTTATAAATTTTTTACTACTATGTATTTTATCTTCTTTGCATTATTATTTTCATTTAGAATATTACTTTGTTTTCATTTTTATATTTATTTATTTTGCTCTCTTATATCCAATTTTATTTTAATATGTATGTACATTACGCATTGTATATGTATGCAAGCCAGCCATTCGCATTACGCTAGCTAAAACTGCCTAATTAGAAATCATTCACCGCAACGTCGTCGAATAAGTAATGGGAGTTTTCTTAAAATTTAAGGTACACAAGCATAGGCAGTCGTCTCCCGCGCGACGGTCGAGGTATTAGCGATCGTGTACTCTCGGTCACCCTTCGTACCTCGTCGTAACGTGTACAGTAACGTCGTCGTATGATTATTAGATATTTCTAAGATTTTCTAGTTTTGGCGGGAATCGTCGAGGACGTTGTCTCTACATTTATTTCTGGCGGGAGTCATTTGGTAACGTCGCCGAATCGCATGTATAGATTTTTTTAATAAGTATAAATTCTCGATTTTCTATCATCATACGTCGAGGCTACTGTGTCCATTGTCGCCTATACATATTTTTAGTCTTCGGTTAAGTTTGTGTCGGAAATTATTTTGGTGAAATTGTCGGCGCGCATGTATAGACATCTTCTATAAGTACGATCACTCCGCTTCTTGCGTTGCGGCCCCAGCGCCCGTTGTCATTTGTACGTTTGTTCGGTCCTTGTCGTATCGGGACTTTTTCATTTCGTTGCTCGTCGTAGCGGACGAGTGTCACGGACCAGTTTTCTTATGTAATGTCGGCATCTTCGCTCCGTTTTACTTGTCGGTGCGCAGTTCGCACATTTGCTGGTTACTGGCTTTTTCCCTTCTTTGGGGCGCAGTAGTAGAGAGTTAAAGATTGCACATAGCGTAATATTTCAAACGAGAACGCCTGGGTAGCTGTGACATTACTTTTGTATTGAGATCGGCTATTATCGCTACTGTCGCCCTCGACCAGGCGTTCAAGCTCTAAGAGATAGGGTGGATTCCCCTATAAATGTGAAAATAACGAACGTATTTGGTTCAAGTACAAATACATGCCAATAATACAGGGCCAAGTCCCTTAGGCAAATTTAAAACAAGGAAAGCATATTAGGCTCCCGGAAAGGGACATATAAATAAGCATAGCACCGAGGTGCGCTTATAAATTTAATAAATAAATAGGGTTGGCTCCCCTATAAAAAGGTAGTGGTGCATGCAAACAGATAGAGGCATTAGTACATGCCTCTAACAAAGCTTCAGCGGAAGCATATAAGAGTTTAACCTTTTAAACAGAATTAAGACATAGCTTTGCAACGTACATGCCGGAGGCATTATTTTATGTTGCTACCAAGAAAATACATATACACATGCTAATGTACATTACATGTATAAGAGAGCTCGAATAACTGCAATTATTGCAAATATATATATCTTACGTACATCGTACATGTACATAGGCAAGAGTGGACACCGTGTACACATTTTATTTTTAAATATATTTTTTTTGCGCATGCGCATTGAGTTTCACTGTACAACCTTTCCTCTAGTAAATAAGCGAACATACTCTACAAGTAAGTATTGGTCAAGTAATTTAGGAGATTACGAGCAGGCTACAGCGGCGTTGTTCTTCAAACCAGGAGAACGTAACACTTATATAGTTTAGATGTCATTCATGCCCGACGATTAGCAGCCTAAGTACAAGGTACTTTCTTAAAGTGTTTGAAACATCTTGGGTTTTTGAATTTTCCAATTAAAAAAGTTTACGTTTCTCATTTTCTGCCATATTAACACGTACTGGATGCTGCTTTATACCGGATTTATATAATAAGTACATTACTAAAAAAATCAAATACGTACATAAAAAACATAATTCTTTTTTGAGTACGCTCCAACGAGAGCTGTAGGTGGAGTAACAAGGAAATTTTAATTATCAAAGTGTACTTTTATCAGTCTATTAATTACAGTATATATATATATATATATATATATATATATATTATAACATATTATATATAGTAAATTGTATATTTAAAACGTGTGTGGGCACCGTTAGGGTATTAATTTGCAATTACAGAGGCAGTGTAGAACCAAGGGAGGTATTCGGATATGCATCTGAATAAATTTATTCTTTACTTAATCGTTTAAAACTTTGTTGGTGATTTTTGGTTTCATGAGAGAAGATTATTAGAGTTTTGAATACACCGTCGCAACTGGAAACTTCAATCACAATATTAAATTACCACAGATTAAAGTTAAGTTGAATGAAATGCAAAAAATATAAAAAATGTCGCAGTTCCAAACAAAAACACTTTATCTATTTTCAAAACTTTAGATGCCGGGATAACTATCTTAAAGGACTAGCATGTTTTAAGTTATATAGGCGACAGTTCTGGTTAGGATAGTTCCTCTTGCACTTAAAGTTTTGAAATTGAATTTTAAAATGCTCGTAATTGCGGCGCTCTTAATGGGTTCAAGTATTGTTTAATTTAATTTTAAACTTTTATAATTTCTAACGGTTTATGTGAAAGTTTCGTAATTGCTTTGCTGTTCAACAAATAATCTTTAGCGATGAAATCAAAAATGGCCAAAGCTTAGATGGTTAAAAGATAATTTATTTAGCTGCATATTTTCTTGTACCTCCCCTTGATTTCCTAACAAGCATGGCTGTTGTCGATTGTTTTATGAGGTCCAACTTCATTCTATAATACTCAAACGTAATATTGACATTTCTTCTAAATTTTCGCCAAATTTTAGAATAGAAGAAAATACATCACTGTAATTTGAAGGAAAATCAAATCCAAATGGGGACCAAGCGAGCTTCACATAAATGAAAAAAAATCACCCTGCTAGCAAACATGCAATAAAGATTTTTTCGTTATCGAAGTATCTGAGGTCAATTGTTTTCATATTAATGTAGTGTACATAGACATATGTACATATATTATTGTGAAATTTTCAGAGGTTTGTAATGAAGTGTGTTTATCTGTGGGAGATTCTTTAATTTGAGGTTTTGATTTAAGATTAGGATATATATTTTACAATAATAAAATAATATGAAAGTTAGAGCAAAGGAATAATATATTAATCTAAGGAAATGAGGTTATATCACTTTACAATGGGAGTAAATTCGACAAAAACGCAATCCCTGTGTTAGCTAATTTTGAAAAATTTAAAATGAATTTCATTTAACGAAGTTGTTTTCCTTTTTATTCTATTCATACACGCAATCCTTTCTAGAACTCCTAGATCAGTTACGCCTCAAATTCTGTACAGGGTGTCAACGGAAGACTCCAGACTGCTTTTTAATATTTTTCCTCTGGATTAATGGTTTTCTCCTTGGTGTCAGGGTATTTTATTGGACAGCCAGTATACTCCATGGGTTTATGTAATATGAAGAGGTATTTCCTCTATTTTACTTGAAATATTAGTGAAACTAAGGAGCTTTTAAACTGTGTTGTGCGCCGTATTAGCTACCCAAACTAACTCTCTTTTGTTCGCTGCCTCCCACTGTGACCACACGTGGATGTCACTATTAGATTCTGGTATAAAATAAAAATTGTCTTCGGTGTGTTATCATGATAATATTTCCCAAATACTTCCAGTGATGAAGATGGTGATTGGATGTGATTCTACCTAATTGTCGCGCGTGCGGGCTAAACAATTTTGTAACAAATTTTACATTAACTAATTAGATTTTGTGTGATATAAGCTTTACGTTGGAGAACTTTATTGCTGCTCCTTTCTTGTTGTTCGAATGACTTTTCTTTTTAAAGAAAGAGGATTTTGGAATTAACGTGGCGTTTTAAATTAAGAAAATTTTAGCAGCGGAAGCTCAACTATATATTTTCCCCCACAATACAATTAGTTTGAAAAGAAAACTGCAAATGAGAAAATTCGAAAATCTAATACTGGCGAGTAGCAAAGTAAAATAAAACAAAATCCGGAGTAGAATAGAGGTCTTATTAAAGCTCTCATTACAAAATGAACACAATCGATTAAGTGAGTGTGGTAAAAGGATTGATTCATTTATTCCTGACTACAGTTCCTCTGTCTATACTTTTTTATCTTTTTAGTAATGTAATTGTCTGATAACTTAATCTTCGTCTCAGTCAATGGCGTAGACAAACTCAATAGACCCAATATCCTTCTAAAGAAACAGCAAACAATATGATAATGAAATATGTCATCCACATCATCAGGGAATCATTAACTTCATGAATAAGTAATGGAGTGAAATGTTAATGCACAGCCTTAAAAAAACGCTGATCACTGTTTTCCATGTCCGCAAAGACATTAATTATACTCCTTCCCATACATTACAAGAACGCATTGTCTGCCGATTCCTTTCCGTTCGATTCAGCCAATTCTATTTTTTTTCTCCGTCGCATCGATAGAGACAGACAAGCAGGCGTTCTTTTCGCCCGCTAGCGGTGAGCACACAAAAGTACGAAGTACTCTGCTTATTGTTTACGTTAGTCGGTAATGGTGGCGTTTCTTTTTTTTTATTATTATCGTCTGTTCTCGTGCACCGCACAGTTTTTGCCGTTTCCCTTGGTCATTGCAGTGGTGGTGCGGTACGCGTTAACGGAAAGATCCGTCAACCGTATCAAGAACATTTATAATAGCGAATGACTAATGCATTTTCGATATATGCTCGTCATACAATCTGTGTGTTTGTACGGGTGGTCTGCATTATCAAGAATTACTTCATGGCAAACAAGTAAATAAGGTTAGATAATGTCTCGCATTTAACTTTTATTGATGAAAAATGCTTCTTCTCTTAATAGTACCTGTCCGTTTCGGATGTTGGCTACCATACATGCTATTATAATTTTGTTTGCTGCTGCTCGAAATAATTTAGTCGTATTCATACCGAACCAGGTTCTGAGATTTTTCAACCAAGAAATTCGTCTTCTACCAATACCCCTCTTTCCCATTAGTTTTCCCCGTAGAATATTCTACATTAGGTGAAATCTATTCTCATCTCTCATTATGTGTACTAAGTATTGTAGTTTCCGAATTTTCGTGTTGATGTTTGTTATGTGTTCCCTCCATGGTATTTTCAATATCCTGCGATATAACCGTATCTCAAATGCTTCCAGTTTCCTTGTTGCAGCTTCACTAAGCGTGTCTGCATCTTCCCCGTAGAATAACATGGAGAACACATAGCAGCGCAGGAATCTTATCTTGGTGTTTAATGTTGTATCATGGTTTATGAACAGATTTTTCATTTTATTATAAGTAGGCCTGGTCTTTTCGATTTTGCTACGTGTTTCTTGTGAGTGGTCCCGTTGCTCATTTACAGTAGTTTCCAGGTAGGTGAAACTGCTCACTCGATCGATCCGATGAGTACTGGATGTCTAGCCATAAGCCGCCGTCAGTTTGCGATTAAAAGTCTAATAATATCTTCAGAAAATACATTAATATTGAGAACTGGTATATTAGTGAGAGAAGCATTATCAACAGTTACGGGAGAATTACTACTAGGGATATAAACAAAACTATCGATGATTCCTTCCGAACTGTTTAGGGCAGTATCTTCGAAACACATAATTAGGGATTTTATATGAATTCTTCCTATTCTGTATGTATGTAATGATCGATAGCAGTATATTGTTTGATATTGGCCAGATAGGCTCTACTCCAAACTGACACCTGTGACTTAATGAACATTCTTAATCGTTGAGAATTTTGTACTGAAGTAGAATTTTTTGCGTTATTATAACTCTCGTGATAGCTGCTTTTTACCTTTGTATTACTAATAATATTGGGAATAAACAGCATAGAGTAATTGCTCAATCAATTCTTTAACTTAGAAACGAACAGATTGAAAATTGGGTATAATTTGTTGTAGAATAACCGAAAGCTCTTCACATTAGTTATATTATTAAGAAGTCTCTAATTAATATTACATAAGGTTTCATACAGCAAGGGAAAATTCGCTTCCTGAAGTTAGACAATAAAATTAGTGGGTTTATTGTACCAAAATATATAGAAAACTCTTGAATAAACCCTTTTTCAACATCGATCATACTCAGATTGTCATTTCTAATCCGAAAATATATTGAGATAGTTACTGATAATTCATTAATTTCAATCGATACCTTTTGGATTGTCCAACGGTTTTTTTCTATGTACACTCATATGCACGAAGATAGAAAATTTATTTATTTATTCCTACATGTCACATAACTACAATAATAAATAAATAGATTACTTAATACGAAAGAGAAAATAAAACTATTTATATTGTAGGACATAGGAAATAATCAAGCATTAAAATAGCAGTCATTCCAAAATACTATCCAAATTCATTTCTACTTAGGTAATTGGAATAGGAAACTTAATGTTTTGTTGCTTGTTCCTTATCACCTTTTGACACCTGTGAGGGAGCCGGTTTACCAGTTGTCTCTATTGAAATTTTTTACCATTCACCTTGGCATATTTTCCACAGATCGGCGATTTTGATGGCCAACCCAAAACGTGAACATTATTATGTTGAAACCATGATTTTGCTTGACGAGATACACGTTCTGGGTCGTTATGTCGCATATATAACCACCTTAATGACATTTCTTGCTCTGCATATAGCAGAAGCACAGTTTGTAATACGTTTACATAGACATCAGCATTAAGAACTACGCCATACCATGAACAACACCCCTACAGCATGATGCTTGAGCCTCCAAATGTTTCCGTCTTTTTGGTGTGCGGGAGTTAAAATACTGTTGATGGTAGTTTTCGTATGTGTTGTTGGTATGCACCTGAATTAAATAAAACTATTTCAGTTTCATCTGACTACAGTACATTGCGCCACTTTTTTTCATCCCATTGTACCTGTTCAAGAACAAACGACAATCTATTCTGTATTTGCCTTTTATTTAATAATGCTACAATTCTACGCCTTCTTGCACGCTACTTTGCTTGAATTAATCTTCAGCTAATAATAGAGGTACATATAGAAAGGTTTAATTCATATTTAATTGAACTTATGAGCGGTGTCTTCTTTGCACAAGATATGTGTCTGTTTTCTCTAGGACTAGTTTTTTTTTTCCACCACGATTTTCTCTCACTTTTCTCCAGTTCTTAGCATTTACAGTCATTTTCGAAGAGCAAGAGAGGGTTTCTTGTGTAAGCATGTCGCTTTTCTCTCTATTAAGGAGATTTAGTATAATTGCTCTTTTTTCTGAAGAACATATCTTCCCCGGCCCATACTACAACAGAAATAGATAATTAAAAAATGGCAATGAGCAGAACTTTATACATCGGCAGTTGGTACCACCTGCCATGGTACTTATATTTCAATGCATAGGCAAATAACAGCGCATGAATAGAAAACTCAGTAATTCCCCGTCACATTCGCTACTTTACTGGAACCATATGTATCAGAATTGTCTGTTGTAAATGTGATTTATAAGTACTAATTTAGAACTGCTGTTTTCGTGCCCGTGACTGTATGTGTATACTGCAGCTATACTTCCCGTTGGCTATAAATAAGGAAACATATAATATTGAAGTGCGTCACTCAATCTGAACTAATGACACACAGCGCTGACCGAACGGTTGCTTCTTGCCGTCGTCTGTAACTCTTAACTTGTTTAATAAAGCTGTCAGCGGCATGCTTGCAATAGACAGGAGCGATTTTTTTCGCGCTCACAATTCCATAACTCATTATTTATATCTTTGTCGTAGAAAACAAAACGAAAGATACCGGTGATTTTTTGCCCATCGCCCTTACAAACACCTCTTTCGTTCACGTCGCTTTTTCGATTCCTTTGTTCAAATCTAAGCGAGAAAAGTCCCTTCTTATGAGAGAGCATTGATTGATTTCTTGTGTCGGATACGAGAAAAGGACTCCATTCGTCACTGCCTGTTGGAAACTAGAACGGATGTGGTGGTTTGCCGTAATTTGAAAAACCTACCTAGATCGTTCTTCTCTCCATACAGCCCTTCTCACTGTTATCATACATGAGTTTTGTTGGAATAAACTTGGCGAGTACCAGTCCTTAGCAATTGTATTGAAGCTACTTTATGGTTTTGCGAATTTTCTTTGATATTAACGACTGCTTTAATCCCCTCTGGAGCTGCTGTTAATACAGTTTTTGATTACTTATAGTTTTACATTTTTCTGCCAATTTCTGTAGGTATTTTTTAAAGATTACAATTACTGGATTGGAGGAAAACACAGAGATTTACACTATTAATATACAGTATTATTTATTCAGTAATTATACCCCAGAGATTTTCAATGAGAAGTAGGTCGGGCAAGCGAGGTGGCCGTTATAACAATTTGATTCCATTTTTAAGAAACCAGAACCCTGTTAATCTGGAAATATGAGCAACAGCGTTGCCTTGTTAGAAATTTATTATTATGACAGCATTTCTTCAACGAAATTTGCTTTAACGTTTTCAAAAAGTTCTATGCAAGAATCGAAATCCATTCAAACTATTATCAAATCGTTTCCAAAATTTGGAGCCATTACTTCTTCAAGCAAATCGTATAAATAGTATTTGAAACCGTCAGAACTTTTTCAATGCATTTTCTTTTCGTCAGAAAATATGTTTGTGTTTCTCCATTAGGTGTGATGTTGGTGACTCAGTGCCTTGCGCGTTTAGCTATCGGTCTCGGGGTCTCGGGGTCCCGGGGATGTTGTTTCTCAGAGTTGAGGTTTTCTGTAGTTTTCGTCACTCGTTCGTGAATGCTGAGAACGAAGACGCACCACAGGCGCAGGCGTAATAATAACTCATGGACGCCGATGCCTCTTGTAATTGACGAAAGTTGTTGGGGAGTTGTGAAGGCATAGCTTATTATTATTATTTACTGCAGGATAAAGTTTATTATAGATGTGGTTTAGTTAGTGGTAAATCTAAGACAAATTTTATTTGGTATATGTATATAACTATATGTGTGTAGGAGCGCTAACAGATACAAAGAAGGTTTGTCGGAAGAAAGTTGACAATACGAAGTAGTCAAAGTTAGTCGTTAGTAATAATTCGTAATTAGGAAATAAGAAACAATAAATTTCTTAAGCCAATACGTTTATTGTTTATTTGTTAAACCGAAGTATCGTTAAGGACACAATATCACCAGATGAGTTTATCCGCAGTACGGAACACTGTCTCCGTTAGTTGATGTTTTCTTTTTTTATGTATTAGTAAATTAGGATGAAATGGATGTTTAATTTTCACTTCTATAACTTCGTCACCATTCATTTTTAAAGATCGTTGATATTCAATAAATGATTGATTAATGTGCATATGTATTTACCCTTTTTTCAATGTTCGTGCTTTCTCATATTTTTACTATCAGTTTGAGTTTCTCAGCTGATCAACAGCACTTGATGCCATTCGTGTATAATAGTGACCGCAATGTATCCTCAGATATGTTTCTATAATTGTTAGTTTTATTTCTTTAACAACTCTTTGATAGGTACTTGATGACTTTCAAATTCTGTGTTCATAATTAGTCGGCTACCCGTGTTAATAATCTTGCGAATGTTGCAACGCAAATTTTCTTTAATTCATATCTCACCATCTATCTTGTACCCTTAAAGTTTTGGCACTATTGTAATTGTTGGCATGCTTTATTTTAATTGTGTCTCTTATAATTTAAATTAAAATTGGTATTACTCAGAAGAAGTTTATCATTTAGGGAGGGCAGTATTCTAGTCATAAATCGCCGGTCATAATTAATTAGTTTCTTTAGGAATATAAAAAAAAAATAAGGTTCCACCGAGATTTGAACTCGGATCGCTGGATTCAAAGTCCAGAGTGCTAACCATTACACCATGGAACCTCTTGCATGCTGTGATGCTCTTTCATAAAGAATTAATTATTTGTAACTGAAATACATCTTGCTAATTTGGATTTTATTCTGATACACAGAATAAAAATATCTACATAGTTCATGAGTTTATGGCTATTTGGTTTTCAGTTTACTATATTAATTTTACGTAATAGGATGAGTTTGTGTATAAACTGTTTCTTGTAAACCTATTGCAAGTTAGCTAAACTTATTGTACCTTTTAAATACGTATAAAACTAGGTTGAGAGACCAGTATTAAGAATCAATTAAAAAGAAAACATCTCTAATTTGGTCCGCTTAAAATTAAGACACCTCCACAAATGTTTCCCGGAGATTATGGTCGGGAGGTCATATTTTGAATAACTCCTTTTCTTCTTTCTTTTTCTTATGTACAAAAACGAAGTTTCATAATCAACTAATATATATATATATATATATGTATATACTGAAAAATCTTGTGTAGTTGAATAACCTTTCTTCACTGGCATTTTACTTACATTTTTATGTTAAAAACAATATTCGTCTATTTTTCTTTAAAATTATAAATCGTGATACGTGACATATTAAATAGTTCCAGGATTTTTTGAGAAAATGTTTGTAACTGTTGCGATTCTACCGCAACCCAGATTAAAAGACCAGTAACCTACATAGATAATACTATTGTCTAAGATAACGACTTGTTTTGTTGAGTATAAAAGCTATCCGTAGTGGATATGAAATCGGTAAAATTACACCAAAGAGACAATAGCAAATATGGCAAGAAAGGACTGCAGAACATAAAATAGATAAGGATAAACAGAATAAAAGCTTAAATTTGAAAAATATAATTAATAATTTTCGCCAGTATTATACCAAGTATCTGTTTAGTCAAGTAAACACAACGCGTTACTTGTGAGTTTTTAGTTTGTATATCCTTGTTTATTTTATATTTTGGAGTCGCTTTTTATCATATTTGCGATTGTCTCTTTAGGCAATAAAAACATAATCAGAAATTAAATAAACTTTAAAAAGTGTAATTAATAATCTTCCCTAGCAATACACCAAGTATTTATCCGGTCAAGCAACGTGCTGTGTATAATGTGTAGATGACGTCTATACTAGCTACGTTTGTACAAAGTGCAGCATGTCAGCAGTTGTAACCAATATCAGGTTAATATGTACCAGAGGGTAGCAGTGATATAAATTTTACTTCAATAGGACTGATTCTTAATTGATACCGTTTAGTACGCTATTTCTTTCTTGTGTCATTCGTTTTGCAGTTCTACTGATCTATCTATTCCCGTTGTCATTTAGACCATACATTTTTAGAGCACTGGATCTTCTGTACACGTAAGTATAGATATCATTTCTCTGCTCTCAATTATATAGGTTCGCTGTTTTAGCTATTATTTTATGTATAATTACTGTAGATCAGAAAAATTTAAAAAAACAACACTAAGAAAGTCGTAGGGGTCTATTCTCGTATCCTAGATCTGTTTGATATCGCTGAGATTTCTCTACGACAACTTTTATTTCGTAATATCCTCTTCGGTCATCGAAAATACTTTCCTGGAAAGTTTCTGTTGTTGACGATTCTTTCGGTAATTGGCTTTTATACTTAACCCGCTTTACAACCGAGAATGCCATAAAGTACTTCACTTAATTCCGATCCGATCGACGCCATCTATCGACCGACAAGCGTCAGCCAACACAAAGCAATTTACTTTCATTTAATAACCTTCAGCGCTCAGTCGGAGCCTTCGCATAGCAGCAGCGCAGCAGTCGTGATGGGAGTACGAGGTGACTATAAATAGTGGGACGGGGAGAAGGAGGCAATGCGGTAAATAAAAATAGGACCAGGTGAACGATCTCGTACATAAAAAGTAGTGTTGCAGCGGGTTCAACGTTTGTTATTGCCCGCGACGTGCGTTCTATGAACGCGGCGGTCCCCACCGTTTTATTTTTGTGCCGGTTATGTAATTGAGCCGTGTGCTGCTCTCGCGAAAGTTCTAGGTTACTAGCCCACAAGTCGTCCGCCGCTGTACGCGTTGGTATTGACGATTGTAAAGCTGTACACGCACCGAGACGAATTAACGATTTGCCGCGGTGGTTTCGTCAAAGAAAGCTGCATCTCAGCGTTGGGTCCGTTTCGGCTACGTATTTGGATCGAGCGGGACATGATGATAAATTGATCGAATTGTGCATGTTTTATGGTCTCCGGCGATATCGAAAGTGATGACCTACATAGTTTTTTACGGCTATTCATGTCGGATCAGAAATTAATCTTGAAGTTGTGGGGTCAATGGCATCACACTCATTATATATGTAATTGAAAGTTTCTCCGTAGGTATTTCTACGTAGAATGCGCTTGTGATTTCATACTTAATCGATGTTCTTGTCATACCTCTTCATAAATAAGGTCGTGCGCTGTTCTAATATTTGTTTTCTTACGCATTGCTTATTTCTTACAAGTTGTTCTGCTTGTTTTCTGAATGGTTCGATTTGTTTTACCTTGACTTCTTTACATATTACTCTGGTAATGCTAACTATTATAATTGCAGCATTAATTACAAGTTTCGCGTAAATTATTTATTTTCCTTCAACAAATAACGCTTGAGTAGATACAGTGAGCCTGCAAAATATATAGAGACAAGACAAATTCTTCGAAAAACTAGCCGATTTCTACATAATTTTCTTTTTGTGCGTTTCACAGCTTCAGAATTTCACGACTAATAAAGTCATTTATATACAGTTTCTCATGTGCAATTAGATACTAATTTTTCTGTTTTGAATATTGGGATAACCAAACAGAGAAACTGAAATTTAAAAGCTATTAGTAGTACGATTGCATTTTTTTACAAATTGATTAAGAGAACTATATTCACAGCCCATTTATGTTTAATCGTGAACCCATTCACTTTACCATTAACGGCTGAATAATATCATATTTTACTAAGTTAGAACACGTACGTTAAGATTCTTGCAAGAGACAAACATACGTAGTCTCAATTGGCGCGCACGATCGCATGACATATCGCTCATAGAATATACCATGAGTGCACTTTTGGCCTGACGATGACCGTAACTGTGAGTGAAAGGGGGATGAAATAAGATAAGTTAATAAAATTGAGAAATACACATGGTATTCTGCAGGGCGATTGTGTGTCAGATGGACGATTCGATATACCATCTCCAATCCACGATATAATACCCTCTCTAACCTTGTTTAAATGATACTACAAAATGATATCCTCTCATCCATCTTTTCAATTTGAATCGATTCAATAAAACACTTATTTTGCATTACAACGAGGTGAGGGAGGACATGCACTATTCGTTTCAACTGATGTTCGATTAATTTTCCAATCGTCCAGAATGCAATCAACAGCTCGCGGCTTTCTACCTGGTATAAACTAGAATAGAGGGCCTTGGTTATAGAAAACACCACTGCAATCCTTAACTACCAGTAATCTAGGATAGGATAGGAATCCTACAGAATTTTGCAATGATTTTCCAGGACCAATGATTCACGTTGCCTATACGAGAGTAATCTGAAAATGTTCCAACCTCTACAAATTGCGTTACTAGTCATATTATAGTAATGCAATTACGTATGCGTTGAAAGATGTTGGACGCTCAGTTGCTGTTTAACAGTCGTTTGAGCCAGGCGATGTTAACGTTTCTGTAAAAATGGAAAAATCAAATATCTAGCCGTTAATTCTTGTATTTGGAAAGCAATGCGTCTAATTAAGGCTGAGATAGACGCTGCTTACGGGGATTCTGTATCATCATTTGCCACAATGATTCAATTTAAACCGATTCGTTGAAGCCCTCATTCCGTATTACTGCAAGGTGAGGGGGACGAATCGCTAGACATGCGTAATTGATTTAAAGTGAAGCTGCTGCTCTAAAAAATGTGCGTACCAACGGGGGCAGTTATATAGTAACATTTAATAAATAATTTATTGTTATTACATTTCGTTGTTTTATTTATAGTTTTATATTTGCTTGCAATTATTGCTTTTAAGTCGGAGTTGTTATATTTAGTAATTTAGTAATTCTTAGTGAATTTCAGAATTTTATTTATGTTTATCGCTTTTATTTGATAAGAATTTTTATTCAGTTTAGAACGCTTAATATTATTTTATTTTTCATGAAGCCATGAGGAATTCGGTCAATAAAATCTATTATCAGTTACATTATTTGATACTTCGATATATATATTTAGAAATAAGTATGAATAAAAACAAATGAATGCCGCAGATGCTATACCAGTTTATTGCATCTTTTTGTTATCAAATGGGTATTGTCTTATTATTTCCCATTTCACTAATACAAATGTAATGTTGTATGCAATATTAGTTTTACAAACTTTGTAAATTGTGTTTACAATAGCTCGCTTAGACACTTGGTTATCAATGTGTTATTCATATCATTAATAATAGCGATATAAGAGTGAGATGTAGCGAGAAAATGAATATCACGCTCATTTTATTTCGACTGGGCTCTGATGTGTCGCCGAATGTTAACAAACCTGTGGTGCCTATGTACGCCTATACCGGGAGTCTTTCCCATTTCTAGTGGCCCAGAATGAAATCCACAGCTTGTAGCTTTTCACCAGATTTATAATAGGTTGTTGGCTAATGACGCAGGTCCAATAATAATAACAATACAATAAGTCGATAGTGAAACGACAATTCATTATTAAATTTTCTTTTTTTCAATAAAGATTTAATCGTATATTTTCGGAACACAGTAAATATTTATATAAAGCTTAAAGAAATATGTGTTTTACTGAGTGATTATTTTTTTTTTGTCACAGTATGTATTTTATATGTTTTAGAAGTAGAGATAGTGGTGACACCATTTTCATGTTCATACAAATTTTGCTAAATATTAAGAATTAGTGAGACAACAACAATGAAAGAAAATATGTAGCTCTTAATTCTCGTAGTATATTATTATAAAAATGGGGTTATTATATTTCAATAGCTTGTCCTTACGAGTTTTTCTTTCTTTAGTCTAAGTTATTAACTTATGGATGATCCGAAAATAAACATAGAAGAACATTCAGATGTGTAACAGGATACTTTATTTTCATCAGATAGCATTCAACTATTTCGATTGCAGCATAGTATCGTTTTTCAAAGTCTACAGCACTGTTTGCAAATGCAGTACTTATACAGTTATTAGTTTTAATTAGTCATTGAGATACAACGTTTTCGCAAATTTATTTTCTGAAGTGTAGCTTATTTTAGTATAGGCATACAAAACATTTAAAATCAAAGTGTTATAAGTCGAGATTTTTTTACCTCCAGAGATCTAATCCTCTCTAATCCAGGAAATCATACATCTTAAATATCAGCATTACGTAACCATCCCTTTTTACCTTCCGCTCTTTTACGAACAGATCATGTTGCAGTTTGGTCCGAAGCGAAGTGGCATCGTGTTACTTCCGAGTACCTCGGTATATGTATAATGATGGTTCACGTATAAGTGTATTTACGCTTTCCTTTATATTCCAATTCGTTTCTCCGAGATTTTGACATCATCGTTCAGCCGGAGTTAGTGGAAAAGTCGACGCCAGCGACAACGGTTAGTGTTTTACGCTGTAATGAGTGAGGTCTTTGTGCGCAGCGACATGGCGCTATGCGGTTTCGGTTCGGTTTAGTTGCTATCGTGTTCTCTTTGTTCAGTACGCTATCATGGAGCCTCTGTTTGTCTGAACGCGAGGAAGAAGACTAGAACACGGCCAGACACGCATGAACAAGCTTTGATTTGTAATGCTATACCCACTTATTAGGGCGTCTGAAATTACAGTCGTGTTTACTTCGATGTGTATACGTAGGTACGATGAGTGCGTAAAGTGTCTGACTGTAGAGCGTAAATTTGGGCGCGCTTTGAAGTTACTCAGCATCACTTTGTACAAAGAAAGGCTTATGACATTGGAATTGGTGGTAGCTTTTAAGCTCCGGGAATTCCTTGATTTCACGTCGAATGTACATTTCTGGCAGTGCTATAATGTTATAATATTAGCTCCGTAGAAAGCTGAATTTATTTGTTGCTGAATGTCTTAAATGTGATGGAATAATATTAAAGCGCATATGCATATTGTTTGAAATTGGAAGGCGTTTATTCTACGTAATAGAGCCAATTCTTTTAAACAAGAAAACTAATACATACATGTATGTGTTTTAACATGTTGATGCATTTTTCATTGTGTTACTGAAGGGTCCTCGGTTAGTATCTAAAAGTTTATCGCTAAAAGTAGTAGTAGTAATTTTGAGTTATCGGGAATGGAAAGACATAATGACCTGTCAGAAATAGGAGCTTGCTTGGAAGTAGGTAAATCAATTAGAATGCTCAGAACCTTGCAGTCAGCTAAAGACTCTAGACTTTGCAATCGTTTTTCGTTTTTGGGAGTTGAAACATTAAGAAAAACCGCTCTATTAATACAACCCAACTTCGAAATAAGTTTGCTGTTGCCACTGAAAAACTAGTATCAATGCAAACAGTAAGAAATTCTATTACAGAGCAGAAAGGAACTCGTACAATAGGGACGTGCTTCGTGTTGCTAGTCTAGATTTACATTACAGGCAAATAGTAGCTGATTGCTTACTTTTGTGGTGGTGATGGTGGTGCAGTAGCACGGGTCAGAATAAGCAGAGCAATAGAGCCTTTTATTTGAATAAAAATTAAGCATTTAATGACCAAAGATATCTGGATGATCGACCAGTTGGAATAATTTCACAGAAGTTTTGTATTTGCCATGGTTAATTAAGATATAGAAACATTCTTTAAAACTGTTTCTAGGATAAAAAGGAAAAAATAACTGCTCTTACTTCAATCCACTTCAGACAATCGGGAATCTTTGTCTAAGAATTACTTATACCATATTTTTGGAGAAAGGCTTACTATAGTGTGTAAAGAACTTAAGAATATATTAGGTTTAAAGTTTCCGGGACAATGAAGACCATTTCAGACATTTATTATATTAATTTTTAATGCGAAATACTTTCAAATTTCAAATACTTATTTATGACCTCAATTTATTACCATGCATACGAGGCGTCCCACTTAGAAGAATATAAATTACGTTAAAATTTTAAACTGGTATTGTATTGTTGTGATTGTCTTGCTAATTTAAAAAAAAATACAAATTTACAATCTTTCAGATACTGTGATTTCTTTTTCCAAAGATAAACCTATTATTTCCCTTTATATCCAAAATTGGAATTTATTTCTATTTCGTTTTTTTCGATCGCCCAATCTATAGCAATCTTCAGAGTTGTTGACTTAGAAAAATCGATCAGCTACTTTATGGACTAACTGCACTAAGATCTACTACGTAGATTTCAACTTCTTGACGTCGTTCGGGTGCTGGTTCTCATCGTATGTGTTCGCTCCTCGGTTGCGTGCGTTCTATAGCGGGTTCACCGCCGCGTACGGTGTCATTAAGGATAAAAAAGATGAAAAGAGGGGTCGAGAATTTTCACATCAATTTGACTCGTTTGCCGGAAGTGCATACTTGTAGGTTTTGTTTCTAGATCGTCGCATGCTAGTGCGTGTAGAACGACTACTACTTTGTTGTGCACTCCATCCATTCTGTTTCTTTTTTTTTAGTTGAGGTGGTAAGTTGCGTGCCTATACGCGTACATATATGTATGTATACCTTGTTTTGCAACTAATTCTTTTTCTGTTGTTTTTACCACAATCATTGTATTTTTCTTGCTGTTGAAGCGACGCTAGTTCTTGTAAAGTGCTTGATGTCATGCCAAAACGATATGCATATAAAGGCTTAACGTTGAAGGCATTATTCATTTAAAGTGCCGTGATCTTTACTAAAACATGCGATCTTTTCATAGCAGTGTAGTATTTGATCTACGTGCTGATATACATATGACCTCTATTAATCGTTGGCAACGCCAAGGTACTAAAGTTATAACTGAAGCACTTTTCATGCTTATTATATAAATATTATTGTAACCTATGTAATTTCTTTGTCTCATATCAATATCCACAATACGGGAAAAAATTGGAATGTTCATATTTACCATTTATCAAATTTGAGAGAATTTGTATTAATTTAATAGGAAATGTGGATGTGCTACAGCCAATGGCTGTTGCTTAGGTTGTAATGTGATGTGGTATTTAAGTAAGTCTAATTTGTTGAGAAAATCGTTAGATATTGTCTATGAGCTACTTAACAATCTGCACCCTAACGACGGGGTTGTCTAAACACCATTGAAAAGTGTAACAAAGGAATAATGTATGAACAATAATGATGTGCCCCGATGCAAATTGCATAGAGCAAATTTGAAAATGGAATAAGAAAAGAACGTATTTTTTCCGAACATCTCCCAGATATTCTCCAAAGAGAATGGAGAAACAATTACGAAATTAATTTCCAGAATGTTATGTACTGCGTGAGCGGTATTACTTGATAAAGATTCTTGTTTTCAGTTTAATCGCATCCATAAGCCTGTAATAAAATAATATCACCCGAAAAAACGTTTATTATGTTATAAATCGTTAAACATATTTAAAATTAACGAAGGTAAATACCTTAAACACAGAAAATACTTACATAAATGAACTCATATAGTACACGAATGTAATAAATACACAAAAAAATGATGCTAGCTGTATTTGTAAATGTAGTGTTTCAGTGAAGAGCATGCATTTGCAGTTGATTAAGGTAGGATACCGAAAATTGTAATCATATTTTTAATTAGTTTCGAAATGACAGTACAGGTGATAACTGGTGATCTTGTGTACGTCTTGAGTTCGTTATAAATTTATTGCGACCGTGGTACTAAAAGAAACCAATTAAATCTAGAAACTAAGGGTCGACTTCTTAAAGTACATGTTATAAATGTATTGAATCGGGTAATAATAAGACAAACCATTAAGAGGAAGGAAGAAATAGCACATTTACATGTACACTCATTAGTGATAACAACACTAGCGACAGAGTTTAATATTCAACCCCAAAAAGGTCATATAGCCGCTAAAAAATCCCTCTTATCAGCGAAGACGTCTTCAATAGGCAAAGTATCGCAAACATTAGATTGTAAATGAATGGAACAAAGAATAGCGGTCCGATGAATTTAAATTTGAGCTACCTGGAACCAAACGATGAGTATGTGGCACTGTGATGCTAAGAGAATGCTGGAATAAGATGCTGTTAAAATTATGAAAAATGGAGGTAGGAAGGTAGTAGTTCGCGGTTGTTTTGAAGGTAGACACAATGGTATATCAATTATAATATAAAAAGTTTTCCTACAGGAAGTCAATTAATTGATAGCAGGTAAGATTAGTAAATCAGCAGGAGAGTGATCAGAAACATACTGCGAAGATTACACATACTTTGAAGTACAGCAGTAGTTCTTACATTAACCTGATCACCGCTGCAATCGGTTTGATATGGAATCGTCTAAGACGTCAGCTACACAAATCATTGCAAACCAATAAAGGAACTCCTACATAATACTACAAAGTGCCTAGAACTAAATCGACGCCGATTAGGTGGAGAATTTAATATATATACAGTTGTCAGACTTATTATTAGTACATTAACATGAATCTGTAAAGCGCAATATCTCAATTGACATAAAATTGTGTGTATCTTCAATAAATAACTTAAAACGAATATGCATAAATACACATATGTATGTGTACATATGTCCTTGCAAACTACACTACTTGGCACGCCACAAAGTTATTGTGTCAATATTTATTTCTTCTCGAGATTTTCAGTATCATGTATTTACACGCAACGATAAGCTTTGTTTAATGTTGATAACGTTATCATTCTCGTTTGATTGTTGCGTTTGTAATTTTTATGAATGAAGTACGTGCATCTCAGTATTACCAAAACCGATTCAATAACATTTACACATCCGGTTGTATATAATACCGAACACTAATGTTCGTGTTAGAATTATCAACGAAATGGGAATCAATGTTGTCAGTGTAACAATCCCTTAATGGAGTATATAGATACGTATGGTTGTATTAGTACACCAATTCGAACTTAGTTTTCGTACCTGCAGGAAATTCGACGGTTGCTGAAACATTTGAAAATTTTTCTTTTACAATGCACAGATGAGTATTCGCACATTGTACAATTATTACATTATTCTTAAGTACGAATGTTCGCACCAGCATTTACTATGATCGGTCGTTTTCGTTCGGAAATCGAACACTTTAGTCCTTCATTTGTATTGTCAACTCATTCATATGGTGTTGTAACACATGGGCTGAAAAGTCCCGGGCCTAACACATAGATGACGCTAGTTTTATTGCAGTCACCTTTCTCTCAGTTAGTACTAACCTTCAAAAGACAGCTGTTAAAATTTCATGATATTCTATTCATTAGTTTGTGAGTTATTGTGCTAAGAGTCACGCTACTTTTGTTATTTTCAAAACAATGAATCAATTTCGTGTTTTAATTTTACACTGCTCCCATGGGAAAAAATACCGTTCAAGCGAAGCAATGGCTTAAAAAGTGTTTGGGGACTCCGCTCCATCAGAAACAACAATAAAACGTTGGTTTGCTGACTTCAAACGTGATCGTAAAGACATCGATGATGCAGAGCGCAGTGGACGTCCAAATGAGGCGGTAACACCAGAAAACATCAAAAAAATCCATAAAATCGTTTTGAATGATCGAAAAGTTAAGTTGGGTGAGTTAGCTGACATCGTAAAGGTATCAAAAGAACGTATTGGCTTTATATTGCACGAGCATTTGACTATGAGAAAACTCTGTTCAAAGTGGGTGCCGCGTTTGCTCACTGTTGACCAAAAACAAGAACGTGTTCATGATTCTGAGCAGTGTTTGGCCATGTTTAAACGTAACAAACCGGAATTTTTGCGTCGATATGTGACAATGGATGAAACATGGATCCATCACTTCACTCCGGAATCAAAACGATCGTCATCTGAGTGGACAGCAACTGGTGAACCTCGTCCAAAGCGCCCGAAAGCACAACAATCGGCTGGAAAGGTTATGGTCTAGATATTTTGGGATGTGCGTGGTGTAATACTCATCGACTATCTTGAGAAAGGGAATACCATCAACAGTGAATATTATATAGCGTTATTGGAGCGTTTGAAGGCCGAAATTGCAAAGAAACGACCGCATATGGCAAAGAAAAATTTTTGTTTCATCAAGACAACGCACCGTGTCACAAGTCAATCAAAACAATGGCAAAACTACATGAATTGAACTTCGAATTGCTCCCACATCCACCGTATTCGCCAGATTTGGCTCCTAGCGACTACTGGCTGTTCGCAGACCTCAAAAAAATGCTCGCCGGTAAGAAATTTCGCACGAATGAAGAGGTTATCGCTGAAACTGAGGCCTATTTTGAGGCGAAAGATAAATCGTTCTACAAAAGTGGTATTGAAATGTTAGAGCGGCGCTGGAATGATTGCGTTGCTCTTGATTGAGATTACGTTGATGAATAAAGCTAATTTTGAACCAAAAAAACCGTGTTTTCTTTGTTAGGCCCGGGACTTTTCAGCCCATGTGTTATGTGTAGCATGTCTCACCTATACAAATTATTAACCAAAATATAATCTCGCTATTTCAATATCTATATTTACCGACCTGTATAAATTACAAGACGCTTGAGATCGATATCTCATTATGGCTCTAATACGTACACATTGCAATTCCCTTATGTGTTGGTGCTCCCTTACAATAGAATGCCTATCGCTTGTGTTTTTTCATATGAAAACAAAATATCGTTTATCTATTTTTATTTTTATTATTACAACCTGAATCCCATCCTCATTAATAATCTTCTAGATGACGTTGTTTCCAGGAAAATCAATGGTCTTGTATTGTACTATCCTTAAATCTATTTAAAATTTTCGTGCGCTGCAGGTTTTTGTGTTTCCGTAATGTGAAAGTTATAGATAACTCAACGAGTAACTTGCTTAGCAATTCGGGAACGGTTGATTTTGTTAAAGGTTTTGCTATTGTCTTTCTTGAAGACAAACGACTTTTTCTTTTCCTGTCTGAATTCGTCGACCATCATTTATAATTAGTTTTACTATTTGAAATACCTGTTGCCTCCACAGTTGACCACAGCAGTGTTAATTAAATAAGATTTAAATGGCATAATAAGTTACATTGTGTACCTAGTGCCGATTGTTGTGTAAAATAATTATAATCATTCCAAACTACTTCTCTGACAATTTTGGTGTAATATTTCTTCTTCTCAGTGTCACCCAACATTGCGTAAGATGCTTCGGTTGTAGTAGAAGATATTGAGGATTGCAACAATCTAATCTCTACAGTAAATATTAAATTAAATCATGCAATATATCTTCGGTTGGAATAATAATTAACTTGCACTTTAGCGTAAAGTATAATACAAGACTTTTATGCAATAAAATGCGAAGTATGTATATTCCAAAGTAACTGGGAAAGCACAATACGAAAATATAAACAGGTGACGATGACAACAGAGAAATGGCGCTTAATTACCAAGTACAGGAAATTAAGAAAGCAACCTACAAATAAAATGTAATTGACAATTACTTTTCTAATTATAATTCCAATTACATTTGTGTAGTTTTTTGTTGTACATATGTATATAGTATACATAACTACAGCTAAAATAACCATTCTAGTGAAAGTATCAGATAGTTGTGGTTACAATAATTAGCGTAACAAAAAGTTCGTGCCATAAATACTACTGTTTTTACTGACGAAAATAAGCTAATTTAAGGTAATTTACTTACACAAGTGTAAAAGTGATGTTGCTGGCAAAAACTCACATTTATGTAGGGTAAAAAAATTAGGTTGGTTAAAGAGATCATACATTTTCCTCCCAAAATTATTAAGTGTTCAATGTTTCCTTTTCATGTTGAAGGGTTGTCACTTTTTGTGATGTACTTTCATATATAACGCCTTTTTCATAAGACTATATAGTTTTACATAGACTTCAATATCATGTTATTCGTCTTTTTGGCGTTCTTTCCCTGTTACGCTGTAAAATGTATTAAAATGGTTTATGAATTAATCTGGTTATTATTTTTAAAACTTTAGTTTTTTTTATTGAAATATTATTATTAATTAATATCATTCTTATTGGAGGAGACCGAAACAAAAATGGCACCGGATTGATATATATGTATTACCTAAAAATCACCGACTAGTTTAAAAGAAAACGCAATCGACCTATTTTCATCTTCAGAAGATGATGGAATTTATTAAATAAGTATTTTTTGTTGTTACATTCAATACAAAACCCTAACGGATATTGGCGTTAGCAACAATATTGCCATATTTTATGAAATAACGTATATACGTGACTACTAAACAGGTAGTAAAAGCTAATAGGCTCAATTTAAAAAAAATGTATAAAATAAATAAAATATTTTTTATTTCAACTTTAATACGCTGTATTTTAGTGTTGGTACCAAATCAATACAATGTGACCGCTAAATATCTAGCTACATTTTTTTCTATTACCAATGAAACATTTTGTATAACGTGTAAAGGTGTCATAGAGTTCGATTGATGATATAAATTTAAACAATCCCGTATATCTGAAAATTATTATATATTATTGAGTCTAACAGACTACGATTTTTTTAAGCACAATTCTAGGCTACTGGAAAATACAAAGAGATTAATTGCAACTATTAATTTCTAAAGTAATATATTAATTCCTTTTTGTAAAATTACTCAGGACAGACACTTCCCTTTCCGATGGTGTATGTATCCTTTTTGTTGGTTCAACACTCGTATCTCGACCAATACCACAAGGACTCTGCTTTTATCAACGTAGGGGTGGTTTTCATCTATAACATCAGAACCCTTATCATTATAAAGAAAATTGAAATGCTAAAATTTCGACAAAAAAATAATATGCAAATATATAAAGATTGAATACGCATTTAATCATTAAGTCCCTGTTCAATTTATTAGGGCCACTTTCTAAAATAGTGATTTTGTTAAAATATATAATGAAAAATGTATTGTACAAGCATACATCCATTCAGAACTGTTTATAGACATCCTCACAACTATATAACTACTATTTTGTAATGCTTACTTTGGATTTTATTATTGCTCTTATTCTTTTTGGCATGCAGTCTATGCAAGCGTTAATGGTATGTCTAGTTATATCGTCATTTTGCCACACATCCTCAATATTTCTTACTAATTGCTCTTTTGTAGTGTTTCTTCTCGTATACACGCGTGATTTTACAACACTTCATACGTTCTCAATTGCATTGAGGTTGGAAGAATTTGCCGGCCAAGGTAATACCGGCACAGCGTGCGCTTCCGAAAAGCTTTGGATGCAAATGCCCATCTCGCACGGTGCCTTATCGTGCATGAATATGTAAGGGCCTTCATTCGGATCTAAATCATTGATATATGGCATCAAGACATCCTTCATTACACGCTTATATTGGTGTTGATTCATGGTGCCTTGGCAAAAATACAGTGGTCCAGGACCTTCGACTTATATACAGGAAAAAATGCTTGATTTACATATTCACTTAAGTTATTTTGTCTTACCTTTCGCCAATCTTCAATTCGGTGTGTTAACGTTGCCCATTCATAACGTGCCTGTTTCATCATCGGTGTTAATCTTGGCTTTTTCGGAGGGCATCCGCATTTCAACCCGGCTTCGTACAATCGTCTACGTACTGTACGCGTAGATATTTGCACTCCTTGTTGACACATTACATTTCCTATTTCATTGGCAGCTAAACATTGGTTTTCAGTTGCTAGTTGGAGGATACGTCGATCGTTTCGATTAGTAGTTATCCTTTTCTTGCCGCAAAACGCTCTTCCGGTAGTGCAGTGGGTATCCTTTCTTTTATTAAAATGGCAATTCGCTGCAGTGTTTGTCGGGATACTTCTTCTTTCTTTGCAATTGTGTGTTGAAAATGCACTCTTGTACGCAACAATGCCTCAATACGCAGTTCTTTCTCATTTAGTATGTCCTTTTCTTACCCATAACTATAACGCATACAAGCAGTAAAATACTAACACGTAAAGATGGAAAGAACGTTGTTACATAATCAAACAAATATTCTTTCTACAACAGTAACCGATCCAAATAATATTCTACGAATTACTGTGTCTTTCAATCTTGTTTCTGCCCATTTTCTATTCAGTACGAAATGATTCATGAGGTAGATAATAATAGGCAAGCGATCATTAAGTGGCACTTTCTCAGTTTCTTAGAAGGATCGTATTTAGATAGGTATTGTAAACCCTATTCAGAAATTTTACACTGCTGTTTATGGGTTTGGAAACACACAAGAGCTTAAATTTATAAGGTGGCCCTAATAAAATTGTCAGGGACTGTATAGAGGATCTTCCATTAAAAACACTAAAACTCGATTTTTGTCTCATCGATCTTGTTTCCCAGATACGTGTTATTCAACATTAAAAACGCTCTCACTTCAATAATTCAATCCGCCTACTTAGTATGGATCATTTTGCATATTATACGTAGCTACTTATTTCCAGTTTTCAATATTTCATTCCTCAAAATCATCTAGGCAAACATACAAACGTATACACTCCAAAGTTTCTATCCGCAAGGTAAACAGAGTACGAACGTGCATACGATACCGTACATTTTGTTGGGACGGCTGCGTGTGTGTAAAATAAAGTACAATATTAGGGTCTGGAAGTGAGGAATGCCGTTACTGCTGAAAATAAGCGACGTCATAATTAATATTAATGACACGGGTACCATACCCACGTTCATTCGACGTGCGTTACATCAAATTTTACTCCATAGCGGGCCGGTACAATGTCGTCATGTTTGGTCCGCCGGTGCCGCCGCTCTCTCTTTTCTCTCTCACTCTTTCCTCTCTCCACCGCCCTTGTCAACGAAAATTTAAATTAATCACCAACACACTACCGCCCGTTGCACGCTGCTGGTCCCCCTCGCAGTAATGTCTACTACCAAATCAGCGTCACAGTGGTGATGGCGAGTGTCAGAGCGGATAGAAAATGGATGCCGAAATTTATATCTTTTCGGCGTGGTGCGTTTAAATCAAATTCAATTAGAATCTTTATTTTGTTTACAAAAAAAAGGAAAACACGTCAAAAAAGGCTTTCACAACGATAGTAGAAATAACAACCGTGGGCGATGTACACTTCCGCACATAAGGTGAAGACCACCTTGCGAAATCTGTGTCAAGATTTAACCCCTAATATGTAGAATAATGATAATACCACTTATTTCAATAACAGGAAAACGCAACAATTGAAATATGCCCCAAACAGGCCAAAGTAGAGAAAATAGTACATGAGCAAGCATGAAGTAATAATTAGAGTTGTTGTTTGGGCTATTTCCATCATTTGTTGGATTTATGTAGTCCTACGTTTCGGCAGCTGGTCTAATGCCGTCTTCAGGGTAGCCCTGGAGAAGGGTTGTTAATTGCCAGATTAATCATTCGATGATTTTGTCTGTCTTCCCTATTTTCTATTAGTCGTTGATTTTCGTATTCCACCTGACTTAACCACTAAGCTAATAGGGGGGACTGAAATTACTGTATTAAACTTATATTTAAGCTACAATTTCATGGCAGAAGGGGGTGCGCAGTAGACCGACAATTTCCAGCGCAAACGGGCATGCGCAGTAGATCGATTTTTTGCGCATGAGCGGTTAGGTATTCTACTGATCCTTCTTCATTCTGCAGGAATGTTCTTCTGTCCACCGTATCTCGGTTGCCGTCAACAATATCACGCCAAGAGAGTGATGAAGTAAACTGGATATTATGTCGATCAAAAATTATAAAGAAACTGATAATAAATGTTATTTAAGCAACTTTCTAAATTAGTTACAGTTTGTGGCATCCATGATATCATTAGAAAGATTGCTTTCCTGTCAGGAGGGTCCACCAGATAATATTTACATGTGGACCACGTGAATAATTGTAAAATTAAAATGTGTCTTTGTACTTAAAAACATAACACAATATTTCATAGATGTACATATACATAAATCGTCGAGGGTAAACAGAGAGCTTTCTTTGAACGAGTCTATGCATTTTATATTAGTTCTCATAGTTCTAATTACTCGTTTTTGTATAAGATAAAATCTATCTGAATTCGCACACATTCCCTAATATAATACCATACATGCTATAAAATTCGAAAGATGAAATGTTTTCAGTGTTTCTTGGTTACAAGCACCTTCAAGCTGTTTCGATGAACAGCACCCTTTGGAAGTGTGTTACATACGTATACAATGTGAAAAGACCAATTTAAGGTATCGTTTAAAATTAAACCTAAAATATTTGTTGTTGAAACAACACAGTAGATAATTTTATTAGTTGAATTTCTTTTATTTCTTTGCGAGAGTTAAGAAAACTTATTTTTCCCTTATAGTTAAATGGTTACTTGACATACATGCATTAAGTTCATTATAAATAGTTTCTTACCATATCAGACACGCTTTTTCAATTTGGTAGAATACTGATATCATCAGCCTAAGATATAACTTCCTGTACTTGAGTTAAATTCATTAGTGACTCATTGATCTGTAATAAATATAACGTAGGACTCAAAATAGATCATTGAAGTATCCAGGCATCCACATCTGTAAAATTAGATTGCAATTCACCAATTCGAATAGTTTCTGTCATTAAGGTAAGATCGAAACTAATCTAACGAAATACTTTCCACACCAAATCGAGCTTATATAGAAGAACGGTGTGATTAACAAAATCGAAAGCCTTGTATAAGCTAATAAACATTCCAAACAGTATTCATTGCTTATCTAAATGACCAAATATTATTTAAAAAGTTAAAAATTGCTCTGTTGGCAAAAATGCTAGTATTTTTTTCTTTTGTTTTTGTATTTACAATTTACTTGCTAATAAATTATTATTACTATTAAAAAAAGTGGTTTATATCAGCTAGTTATTACAGTATATATTGAAATTTTGCTATTATTTGATAAAGCTTATAAACTATAATGCAGATATCCGTACACTATCGATAGAAAGTGACCAAAATTACTACAATCTCTTTAATTAACATTGTACAGTGACAAGTATAATTTCTATCGAATTTTCCACCAAATTGTAATACCTTGTTTCTAGTAGAAATTACTAGTAGGATAAATAAATTTTCATAGTTTTATTGTCGAAATTACAAAACAATATACCTCGTGTTGGAAGCCTGCAAAGCTCAAATATCCTATAAAATTTCCATTTAAATTTTATCATCTTACAACTAAGCCACCGATTTACATTCATGTGTTGGCGAAGATAATAATAATCGGAGAAAATGGCACTTGACACAAGCTTACTTGTTACCGGATAGTTATATCTATACGGGCATCTAAAAAGAAAAGTCATAATGAATAGAAGTTTAATATTAGTAAGATCACTATTTGTCATAATTGTTCCTACGAAGAATTAAAAGTTGTAGTTGTATTGAGATTCCCTTTTCCCTGTCTAATTATATCTTGGAGATGACTGCTAAAGGCTAAATATTGTTGCCCTATCTGAAACCGAAGACCATGGGTTGCTATTGATTACTTCGATCGAATATATCGTTACGAAATTACATGAAACACATTGCTTATGAAAAGACAATTGAAATGGTAGCCATTATAATGCTATCCCTCTGATGCTGATATTCAAGAATTTCTGTAACAAGATACTATCGGTTGACACATTTAAATCCCATAGGCGTAAATTACGACAGAAGAATTGAGATAACGTTAATCATCACGTCGAAGTTAATTTGAAGTAACTGTTTCCTCGTGTGTCAAATCTTAATACCTAATTGTAGGTTATAGCAATATGCAGTTAGTGAATGGATGGACACTATTAGCTTTGGCGGAAACTATAATTAAATAACAATTACATTATTTGATGCTATAACTGCACAGTCATGAAGAGCAATTCTAAAATTGTTATTAGAAGAATAATTTAACTTTGCAGGTGCTTATTTAGCACTAACGAACACTGTAATCATTTCGTTACTAGTAACTGTTTATGTGTAATTCCCAGACTAAATGCTAATTATTATTTGTTTTAGCTCCGTTATTCACTGCTATCTTGCGCTATAGTGTACAAACAAATATGCATTGTGCGTTAATGGTTCTTAGCGTGCTGTTGGTCTTCATCTCGTTTAATATTATTCATTATAACGTAAATATTTAACGAAAATGTTAAAATACTACTGTCAATAGTATGAAAGTTCGAATTTATAGAATTTACTCTGATGTTGAACTTTTTCTATGTCCTCTGGATACCTACCTTACTAAATTTGGAGAGCTTGAAATTATATAGGAAAGCTTGATATATTTGAAATACTATATAATAAAAGGTATCTTAAGATACTGTCGCGTTAAATCATAGAATCGCAACTATTCTTTTGGGTATACTTTCTACGGGCTTGTATTATCAGCTATGCTAGTTTCCTATACTCCTCTAATATCGTTGATTAAATTTTTATTGCTGGCGTATCTCTTCAAGGATACCACGTACTTTTAAACTTTCTGTATTTTATATTCGATTTACAGTACCGGCCATAAGTATTGACCCGCCCTCAAAATATTACAAACACAAGTTAAACACTTAATTATAAAACGAACCTTTACTATGTACTTATACAAAGAACTATAACAGTTACGAAAACAATGTGCTAATCAATTTGCTAACAAAGATAGTTACAAATTAATTTTGCTTTTGTTACTACCTTACATAATTTTGGCATTCTCTTTAACAACTTCACCAGTGTTAGAAGCTCTATTGTCGTGTGGTGTAGTTGCGCCCAAGTACGATTGTCGGAGTTGGAGCAGATTTTTGAACCTGTCGATAGTTTAAAACACATCTAAAGGAATGCCTAGAAAATAACACCAAGATAAGAAAACGCTGTAAATACAGCATTCTCATGGTATTAGTCTATACTGTCGATAGTTCCTCCTACAAATGTTCTATCAGATTGAGATATGGGGATGGCCACTTAATAACAACAATTTGCTCTCTACCTCTCGCATCTTTGCAGTATATTTTGGGTCATTATCATGCTGGAACACGAAGTTTTCACCGATTAATCATCTTCCAGGTGAGATGATGTTCCTCTCCAAAATCTTCCAATAATCTTCTTTTCTAATGATACAATCTGTTTTGACCAAATCGCCCATATAGGTACCGCCAAAACAACGCCAAACCATGGCGCATCCGTCTCCATGTTTTGCTGTTGGGGCAATACAGGATTCAAGTGCTCTTTCCCCTTTCGATCTACGGATAAATGTTCTTCTAGTTTAACCAAATGTGAGATATTTAGATTCATCGGTCCATAGTAGTTTCTTCAAATCTTCCAACGTCCAGGCTTTGTATTTTTTTGCCCATTTACCATTTAGCTTTGTTTGTTTTGTGTAATAACTGTTTCCGCATAGCAATTCCTCCATAAAAACTAGTTTGGCGCAAACGCCTTTTTACTGTGGTGACGCTAACTGGTATTGGGCGCCGGCAGCAATTCCTCGCGCTGTTTTTTCGTCGTTAGTTTTACCGATGTTGCCATTACTTGAGCATTCCTTTTCATAGATAATTCCTTTCTAGCTGACATTACTTTAACGTTACGCGATGTTTTAAAACAGTGCATAAATCCGTAAGTATCCACTGCTTATAATACAAAAACTGAATGTAAACTAAATTTTCCACTATACGTCCGTGTCGTCTATTTCCATATTTTGGACGGTGGTGATAAACACTTCCGAAAAACTGTCCTTTACCTAATCCTCTGTACACCTGAAAGTGTCTGATCCTCAAAAAGGGTAATTTTCGATATCTAAAAGCCAGTCGGCTGATTACGTACATACGAAGCGTTACAGAGTAATTATAATGTGCATCGTAGTTACAGTTTAATATCTACTACAAATACGAAATAAAGATGGTCTTTGAATAATCTCTAATTAAGCAGGTGCGTAAATACTTATGGTCGATAGTGTTTGTGCTGTAATCTCCAATAATTTTGATGTTTCAAGGGTTCAAAGTAACCTGCTGATTAATTTAAGTAATAAGCTATGCGGACCTTCAAAGTATTGTTCCGGGTTATAAAGCCGCGTTTGATTGCAATTGCTCCCGTAAAAGTTTCACACATCATCAGTCAAAATCAGTCACAGCAGTCACATCAGTGTCGCGACACCCTAGCAAAAACATGAGAATTACACTATAATTAGATTCATTGTTCTTACGTAGAAGTTTCAGACCTCATACCATTTGATGAACCTCCCCATAGAAGCGAGTCAATAATATGTAGAGCGTCACGATCGATTTCTAATTTTGTGTTGCTTAAGTAATGTTGAAGTGCATCTGTTCAAAATTTATTGCGAACGTATGTTTTTTGTTTTCTAAATAAGATTTGCTTTATGATATGTTCTGATATTTAATTCTAAATTTATTTTTCCGATTTCGTTGCCATCTGTTTCGAAAGTTGATGATACTTTTGTAGTCTTCGAAAGAATAACCTTTGCTTAGCTATTAAACAACTTAGAGCAAATTACATATTGTTAATAAACGGTTACGTTAAATACATACTTTCTGTAGTAGCGAATTTTCGTGTTAGGGAGCTTCCCTCCATCTATTTGTTTGTAATGGAACTAATCCGTAAGTGCTTATCGGTAGTAAATAGAACTAATGATTCTTAGTAAGAGTTGTAAGGACGTTTTACCGCCAACAGCAATTAGAGAATTACTAACTAAAAAAAAAGAAAAGTTTGTAAATTTAAGCGGCAATAGTAAAGTCAAGGGAATATGTCAAGAAATGTGTTACTATTTAACGATAAATTTACATTATTGCAGTCTTCATCTTCAAAAGTGAAAAGGATTCTTCGTAGTCAAGTTATTATGACGGCTTTTTACAGTTTGCGATAAATCTTACTTCTACACACAAAACATAATTAAAACAAACTATCTTTTCACTTATAGTCTTCAATAATTGCTGCTGCAGTTTGGAGTGACCTCTATATCTTAATACTTTAATAGAAAATATCTTACGTACACGATACTTTCATACAGCATAAAATTTATTTCCAGTTACTAGTAGTAATTATTAGTTACAATTTGCTAAGTAAACGGAAACTCTCAAATTACAATTCCTTCGAATGGGAGAACAAACGGAAGCTATTCGTAAATAGAAAAAGTTATTCGATTTCGCTATGCAATTGTGGCAAAGCCTTACAAAGCGATTGTAAATGTTAAAAGAGAAAATTGAAACTATTCGCAAACGGACAAATTTACGCGAAACAATACCGACAAAAATAACTCGTTCTTTCAATTGTTAATGTAGCGCCGCTTCCCCGATTTTAATTGAATTTTCTTAGACCCTATGAAGTGAAGTGAGTTGTTGCTTTTGTTCGGAGGTAATTATATCGAAACGCTTTGTTTAATTCAGCGTTATTTTTTCGTTTAATTAAGCAATTTAACTGTTAATTTAATGTTAAGCGAGAAACGAGAATTTCTCTCGTTCAAACATTTTCGTTATACCCGAACTCTTGCTGACGGCAATTTATATTTCGGTAGCAAAATAATTATGTTGAGTGCTTTGCAAAATATTAATATGTCTAGCTTATTTTTTTTGAGGTATGGTAGGTACATGAAAATGTTTTAAGTAACATAAAAATTATCTTTTTTTAATTTTTAAGTAAGTAGATAGGGTACAATACAAAGTAATTCTGACAAAATCGAAAGAAGCCTAGAAAAAAATTAAGTTACAATTACAATTCATAGATTCTAGAACTTATACTAAGAATTAATCTAAATATTCAATATCAAATTTCGAATTACTTTATGGTGTGAGTCGTTTAGATACTATTAAGTATTTATCTGATCTATCTACCGGTATATTAAATTATAATTTACGATATAGGTACATGAAGCTGACTTGTCTTAATGCGCGCCATAGTAATTTACTTTGGAATTACCTAAAATTATCTTAACCATTATCATAAACTAAGCTATTAAAATCTCCGATTTCCCATGTTCTCCACTATCAATTCCATAAACTAAAGTTTTCTGCCGTACCTGCTAAAAAATTTGGAACGTGCCGTTTGCTTGGCGTTTAGAATTCCCTTTTAAAAATTACGTCCAAAATAATCATTTGTCATGATTGTGATCTTTATCATTTATTTTTCTTGACGATCCCTGCTTGTACCTCTCCCTCTTCCACCCTCCTGCATCCTCGTCACCATTGCCACGTCTATGTTATTTGTTGTTTTCTTGAAATACGCTGGAAAACCTTCAAGAATGCCGTCTGGACCTTGCTGAGTAGACAGATGTTTTGGTCCGGCCAAACCTTACTGTTGAATGAAGATTTCTTGCTGAGGAGATACCATATGGGAAGGAGCAGCACACCTAGGGGATCCGTTGATGTTGTTGCATTCGTTGCTGTAACTGCTGAGACTGTTGTTGTGGCATTTGTTGTATATGTTGTTGTTGTTCTTGAATTTGCTGTTGCATCCTGTTTTGCATGCCAACCATTAAAGTGCAACCGAACACCCGTTGCAATAGGTGATTGTGGGACATAGTCGCTGTTATTTATTATGCCAAGAGAAGAGTAACTCTGAGCTGCACTCTTAGAAGAACTTTACAAGTGCGCCAGTATATAGAGAATATCATCTTTCTTCGACAGTTCCAATTCCGTGTCGTTTATATCACTTTCGACGATCACTTCTAGCGGAGAGTAACAACCGCTTTTGGATAATTTACTATTCATTACTACTAAAAATAGCAGCTCATGTATCCGTTAATGTGAAAATTGCGAAGTTCGAGTAAAAATATGATCAATTTAGAAAATTTTGTATTAAGGTTTGTGCACTCGTAATCGCCGATTTCTGATATTAATCTTGTTATAGTGTTGGTAAAACATGCACATTTTAGCCAAATTATGCAAAATCATTCCGACAATGATGTGGATTATTTTAGATATTGGTAAATCGTCAGCAATGCTAGTTATAGTCGCAACTAGATTAACTATTGATTACTATTTGTTCGAACCATCTAAACTCTTACTTACTCTCAATCACAGCTCATTGTCGGTCAGAGAATTTTTGGCAGAGAAAAATATTGCGGAAAGCACAAAGTTCCTATTACGGAATAATAAACAACAAGCAAAGAGTCGCCACGCAGGTTCCAACCAGCCTAACGGTACAACACTTCCGGAATTGTTACCAGGAAGGGAGACTCATTGGGGACGCTGTGAGCATTCCAAAGGAACTTAATTTGAAGAATACAATATTAAATTGTAGATGCATTCAATAACAGATTTTAAAACTAATCATTCTCATTAATTCTGAGACGTACCTTGTATACATAGAACCGAATTGTTAATCCCTGGCAAAAGATAAAGCCCCTTTCAAACTGGGAACTTACTTATGAATACTTATGAATAGTATAACTACTTTCTAATATGCCGTATTTTACATATTTAAGCAAATGGTTTAAACGAATAGAAATCGTGTTTTTTTTTCACATATTCGTAATGGTTTTCATTTTGTCTGATGGTAAATTCCTTTTCAGTATATCGGACTAAAGACGCTGCTATAACTATCGTTTTCCATTACCGAGTGAGGCGTTATCGCATTGTACGCGACATGAAAACGTGCATTTCACCACGAAATAAATATCAATCGAATAACGTCTAGCACAAACGTTATTTAATATCTCCTCTGTTGTCGTTTGCTTTCTAGATATAGAATGTAGCTCGTCTGATGATCGAGAGGCAACCTTAGATAAAGAAAGGAAAAAGAACAAGATAATTGCGCTGTGCTCTCTCCGATCGCTATTGACGAAGCTATGAAGAGGCAACTAAGATAAGAATGCGCAGATAACCATACGCTCGTATTCTTCATGTGCAGTAATGCTGTTAGTCGTTCATTTTTGCGCAATTATCTTCTGTCATTTCAAATGTATTTATCACAGCCGGTGCCTTTACATACATATCATTCCTAATAACCGAAACGGGCTTTCACTTCTCTTCTTTGCCCTTTTGACAAGCAAACAATTCGCAATTATTTGTATAATTGTAGAGTGTTCCTCAATAACATCATTTTAACCGTATGCTCACCTATATTATTTGTTCTTCGACTGCGACGTAACGTATGTTTTGTATTACTTCCCTATACTACGCATGACTTACGAAAATAACGTTTTTAACGACTTTCCAGGTTGTATGAGGTGTGCCTGAGGTATTCTTGTTTGACATATAAATGGGAAAATACGAAGTCGCCTTACAAGTTGTTCTCAACATCAGACGCGTGCAATTTCAGAAATGGTAAACTGTGTAAGGAAGTAAAATGCGAAACTGAATAAAACGCTAAGGTTTGTTTCTTAAAATGTTTGTATTTAAATTTTATTGGGTTAAGAATATGCGACTTGTATTTCATGTATTTTTGCTGTGTGTCTGAAACACAAAAAAACTGAATGCAAAATTTACATACGTTGTAGTCAAATACGGTGTTTAAGGTTGTAAATTGAAATACCAGAAACGGGAAAATAATTGAATGTTTGGGTTGTGCATACAGGACAAGTTTTTATTTTAATATTGATCTGTGGTTACCTTACCTTGGACCTTGAACAAAACAATTCTCATGCTGTTTAGACCAAAGGTAGCGATGTTTCCTCATGCATTCCTTTAATTTTATTTCTTTTTTAAATTTTAGTCTAGCATTATGTAAAAAACCTTCCAGAACTGTTCGGTAGAAAATATTCATACCCAGTTTTTTGAGCATTTGGAGGATAGCGTACAGTTTTGTATTGCCTGTTACGTTCTCCTGGTTTGAAGAACAGCGCCGCTGCAGCCTGCGCGTAAATTCCTGAATTACTTGATCAGTACTTACTTGCATTGTATGTTCGCTTATTTACTAGGTTGACGGATGTACAGTAAAACTTAATGCGCATGAGCAAAAATCATATTTAAAAAATAAAATGTATACACGGTTTCCACTCTAGCCTATGTACAGTTACGATGTACGTAAGATATGTAATTTTTGCAATAATTGCAGTTATTCGAGCTCTCTTATACATGTATGTACATTAGCATGTGTATATGTATGTTTTCCTTTGGTTTGGCAATATAAGGTACCGCGTGAGCGTGCACGTTGCGGAGCCATGTTTCAATTCTTATATGCTTCCGCAGAAGCTTTGTTAAACACATGTACTAATGCCTCTATATGCATGCATGCACCACTACCTTTGCATAAGCGAGCCAAACGTATTTACTTGCTAATTTATAAGCGCACCTCGGTGCTATGCTTAATTATATCTCCCTTTTCGGGAGCCTAATAATATTTCCTTGCTTTTAATTTGCCTATGGGACTTGGCCCTGTTTCAGTGGCTCATGTTTGTACTTGAACCAAACACTTTCGTTTTTACACTTTTATAGGGGAACCCACCCTATCTTTTAGAGCCTGAACGCCTGGTTGAGGACGATAGTAGCGAAAATAGCCGATCTCAATACAAAAGTATGTAATGTCACAGCTACCCAGGCATTCTCGTAAGAAATAATACGCTATGTGCAATCTTTAGCTCTTACCTACTGCGCCCCGAAGAAGGGAAAAAACCAGAAACTAACAAATGTGCGAAGTGCGCACCGACAAGGAAAACGGAGCGATGAAGCCAACATAACATATAGAGAATTGGTCCGTGAAACTCGTAAGTCCCGTTACGACAGAGGACCGAACAAACGTACAGATGACTAAAAATATGTATCGACGAAAACGGACACAGTAGCCTCGACGAACGATAATAGAAAACCGAGAAATCGTACTTATTAAAGAAATTTATACATGCACTCCGACAACCTTACAAAAATTATTCCCGCCAAAACTTGAAACTATTAAGAACTTCCTATATTCGCCCTACCACGTTACTGTAAACGTTACGACGAGGTACGAAAGGTGACCGATAGTGAACGATCGCTAATACCTCGACCGTCACGCGGGGGGACTGTCTGTACTTGTATATATTAAATATTAACTAAACTCCCATTATTTGTCCGACGTTGCACTTAATGACCCTTAAATTAGACACTTTTAGGAAGAGTCTTGTGAATGGCCTAATGCATACATATTCAATGCGTAATGTACATACATATGAAAATAATATTCTACATATTTTACAGAGAGCTAAATAAATAAATGATAAAAATGAAAATAAAGAAATATGCTAAATAAAAATAAAGTAATAATGCTAACCGATACGGTTGCAAAGCATATAAAATACATAGAGTAGTAAAAGAAACATGGATGAAACAAATACACTTCCTTAGAAACTTAAAACTCTTACAAAACACAAAAACAACATTGCTATTTAGCTAATTTTGCGATTATCTCTTTTTTCCTATAGCATTGACATCCTAGTTAGACAACTACACGCTGTGGTGTGGAATGACAATATTTCGAAGAAAACAAAAACCTAAATCTTCCACTCTTGTTGACAACGGGTAACTTTAAATAACAACACTTTCAATCTGTTGAAGTTGTCTCTTCAAAAATAAAATTAATTTATCGAATAAGTTGCAATTTTGCGGATCTTCATAGTAAACTGAAGGAGTATGGTGTCCCCGGATGCTATTCATTCATTAATTGCAGTTGCCGATGTCTTGCGGAGTTGTAGTCCGGGATACCTAAAATACAGTAAGTGTGTGTCAGTACTATTCAAAGATAAAAGATGCGCTACACTATCAATAATATTACGTAATATTCAGTATTAACATACAAATAAATCTCATTAAATTCTTCACTCAATCCAAAAGAGATTAGCTTTTGTCTTATAAAGCTATCCATGCTGTTAAAGAACTACACATACATGTAACTAATGTAGTATGATAAATGTTAGTAAGCCATTTATTTATATGTTTGCTTAGGCATCTGCAACACATCATCCAAAAATTCGAGAGTAGATTTGAAAAGAATATCTCATCAGTCACGTCTTAATGAATTAGTTTTGACTAAAAGAAGCCTGTTACATTTGTTACCGGTGGATCTGAGAAGATAACGCAAACTTCTCCGTATGTTAAAGAATTGACTAAAGATAGCACTGAATAAGACTTTGTTGTGTTTTCTCAAACATTTTTTAAAAATTAATATTGTGTTTTGTGATAATTGCGTGTAAATTAATACAAGGGGTTTGTTGGAAAATTTAGCGTGATTGTATTTGTAAATAAGCACAAACTGCAATAGTGCTTGTCAAGATATAAAAAATATATTAAAATAATAGCCAGATTTAATGAATAAACGTTTAGTTTTTATTAAAATACAGGCTTTGGGAAGTATGTTTTCTAAATGTGTTTCGTTATTTTGCTCGCATTCGTCTAAACGTGAGGACAACTTAGCGATTGGTATAACCTCCATCCCCCTCCCCTTCCACACACACACACACTCAAAGATTATGTTGTGTACTTTAGTTTTAATACTACTCTATTCCGCACATATCTAATCTAACTTATGCGAACGTTAAAATAGGATTTTTTTTCTGAATGGAGAGGCATGTGAAGCAAATGCGAGTATAATACTGTTTATGCGATCTCCAAAAGCTTTTAAAAAGTCGCGTAGATGATGTCATAAACCTTTCACGCGACGATATGGTAAAAGCAGTAGGAAAAATGCAATAACGAATTATGCTAAATTAATTGCGAGATGAATTTCAGCGTGACATATACGTTAATTAAAACTTTGAATTGGACGTCGCTTTCGCTTACACTACTTTTAATCTATCCAGCTACGGTAGTTCTTTTTTTTTTCGGCGAGAAGAGAAGGCCTGTTTTGCGCCGGATGGGCAATTTTTCCGACAGGAACGATGATAATTTTTTATGTTTCACGTTGATATTTTAACCATTGTTTCGCCGTAAGGATTTATGCACGTAACCGGAGAGAATTTTCCGGGAGACTTCCGCGTTTTTCCGTGTTTTGGTCGCTATCGTTTGTTGATTTTATATCCCTCTCTCGTGTCCTTTTTTTCCCTCTTTGTTCTCCCGCTTTTGCCTTCGGTTAACTGATTTAACGTCACGAACACGCCGCCGCCCGCGAACGATTGTACTTTAATTAGAGAAGAAAGTGAAAATATGCAGTGAAAATAATCGCGCGCATTTTAAATAACGCGTATTTGTTGTTGATTCTGCTCTAGTTATTCTGATCGCGCGCGTCGCTGATGTAATTTACATAATAATTAATATTGACGTTGCGTGCTACAAAAACACTCTTTTGATCTCGTTGTGGAAATTATTATTAAAGTAGCTTTCAACAACCAGACCTTAGATTCATTTAACGTTTGTGGTTTGTAATTACTCAATTTATCTTTGTATATGCTTATGCTAAAAATAATATGATACAATATATGCCGCAGTTACTTCAATCCATAATTTATACCATAAGCTTTTATTTTTCTAGTTAATTCAGAAACAATCAGAAAGCTTAAAAGGACGGGAGTAGTACTTTTCACCAATAATAACATTTTATATGCAAACACTACGGTTAGAACGTCTGAAAATAAGTATAAATTTTCTCAAATCATATGCAGTCCCTGTCCATTTTATTAGGGCCACCTTATAAATTTAAGCTTTTGTGTGTTTCCAACGCGATAATTTACAAATGCAAGTATAAAATTCATGAATAGAGTTTACAATACCTATCTAAATATGTTTCCTAAATATCTTTCTAAGAAATTGAGAAAGTGCCACTTAATGACCTCCTGTCTATTAGTATCCTCCTCATGAATCATTCTGTACTGTGCAGAAGATGAGTAGAAGCAAGATTGAAAGACACATTGATTTGCAGAATATTATTTGCAGCGGTTACTATTGTAAAAAGAATATTTATCTGTTTATGTAATAACGTTTTTGCCGTGTTTACGTGGTAGTGTTGCACTTGAAGTTATTGGTTGTATGTGCTTTATATTTTTTCGTTATTGGTAAAAAGGACATACTAAATGAAGAAAGTATTGAGGCAATGTTGGGTAGAGGAGTGTATTCTCAACGCACCATTGCAAAGAAAGTAGTATCGCGGTACAAACGGTGTAGCGAATCGCTGTTTTAATGGAAGAAAAGATACCCACTACAAGAAACGAAAGAGCGTTCTGCGGCAAGAGCAACTGAAAACCGAGGTTTATCCGCCGAAGAAAGGAGTGCAAATAATAATGCGTACAGTACATAGCCATACATTACACAACTAAAGATTGGCGAAAGGTAAAACAAAATAACTTAAATGAATATGTAAATCAAGCAAAATTTTTTTGTTTCACGAATATGTTTTCGTGAAAGATCGTATTCAGCGATGAGTGAAAACTAGAAGCCATGACTGAAAGAGCTCAATTTGTTAGACGACATCCAGCTAAGCTGGTGAAGCTAGGGTACTATAAACGGTGAAACACCCTCCGCCAGTTATGGTATGGCCCAGTATATTAGTGGAATGTGCTGGACTACTGTATTTTTGCCAAGGCACCATGAATCAACACCAGTATAAGCATGTATTGGAGGATGTCTTGATGCCATATATCAATGATTTAGATCCGAATGAAGGCCCTTACATATTCATGCACGATAAGGCACCTTGCCACATGGCCAAATCCATCCAAAGATTTTTGGAAACGCACGCTCTGCCAGTGTTAGGTTGGCCGGGAAATTCTCTCAATGCAGTTGAGAACATGCGGAGTAACGCTACAATTACCATACCATTGACGCTTGCATAGACATTATGCCAAAAAAATAAAAGCAATTATAAAAGCCAAAAGAGGCATTACAAAATACTCGTTATTTACTTGAGACGATGTCTATAAACAGTTCTGAATACTGAATGAGTTATGCTTGGAAAATACGTTTTTCATTATATATTTTAACAAAATCGCTATTTTAGCAAGTGGCATAATAAATTGGACAGAAACTGTCTGAGGTATGTCGTAGAGTTTAAGGGGTTTGTTAGTTTTAAGGTGTTTAATTTCTTCAAAGTATGCTCCTTTTAAACTTGCTCCTTTGGAATGCACACAGCGTCTCCTGCCGGTTTTCCATGCCCAGTAACAGTTCTGGAAGTCTTGTTCATTAGATTCTTTAGAAGCTGCGTCATACCTTTTGTTGATGTTTTTTTATTGTTTCTCAATGGAAACTCTTCAATTTACCCTTAACCCTTGGAAAAAGAAAATGATCACTTGGAACCATATCTGGAGTGTAGTGCGGGTATGGAAGTACTGGAATGTTCATTTCTGCTAAAAATTCTCTAACCGATAAATCCCGAATGAAGTCCATGCTTATCACCTTTTTTGAGTCTCGTGAAGTTGTACACAAAGGATTAGTACCGCAAGGCCAGACAGTGAATCAAACCTTTTATCGCGAGGTCTTTGAACGTTTGCAGAAGGAAGGTTTGCCGGTGCGACCTCACATTGTCAGCTCCATCCAATATGAGGACGTGTTCTTATATTGGATCCAGATTGCCAATAGCTGTTCGCAATGCGTAGGCTAGTTTTTTATAAATTTCGAAATGATTGCATAAACTTTTCAATTTCAAAAATCTTTTGTCGACATCTATTACCTTTTTAGGTATTCATCTTGTTCATGTTCATGTTGATTTCGTAACTGCCCTAATTTCTCTGTGGCTATATACTTCCTGATACGATGGACTCTTTTGGTAAACTTTTCAATATCTTCAAGTTCAATTTTGCTTTTGTATTTGGATTATAATAAAATGCAATGTAACCCCTCAAGACAATTTTATTATTTTACCTCATATGTCAAATTTGTACCGCCCATTTAGCATACTAAAATCGTCGGGAAACATAGTTAACTATTTCGATGTTGGTATGCGTCACGTCAAACATTCGTTATTTATTGGGGGTTTTTCACAGAATAAAATATATATTGGATTAGATTAAAGTAATAATAAAATAACAATTGTTTTACATGGTTGGTATTCAACAAAATATTTTAAATACAGAAATTATTGAACAGAAAGAATTTTCGAAGCATACATTCTTTGTTTTCTTTTACATGCTTAGAAATAAAAGCGTTTGTAAGTAATTTTTATGAATAGTATAAATAATCTTACATGCTAAAGTATTCATTCACATTTTGTTCTTCGTTTCTTTCAAACGTAACGATAATTTATCAAGTTAACATTCTCCTTAAATTGAATGTTAAGGTTTAATACAGCATAAAAGCTATTAATACAAAGTTCGACGGTCAAAGAATAAGGTATGTATACGAAGTACATTTGAAACTACTCTATACATTACATTTTCAATGGATTAACGTTGTAAAGCCCACTTATTTCCGTTAGACAGGTAGGGATATTAACAGGCCGTAATTTACCGGAGCAAACTAGTTCTTTGTGCCATCCTCTTCCTGAATACTTCTTTACATAGTTTTGCTGCTACAGTATGTATGAATAGAGTACCGTGGGCGGTTGTAATATAGATGTACGGGTCATGATTACTGACTGTATCGAAACGGTCGTTGTATTGTGTGTGTTCGCTGATTAAGGTAGGCATAACATGCACATGTAGCGGATGAGAACAAAAGCGAAACTGATTTGATGGCTACAAGTTAAGCGAATTGCGGTATGTTAATTAAAAAAACCTCGTACCCCAGGGAACGGATGGATTGTTCTAATTCTTACCAAGCGCACTTATTAACCAAATACAGCAAATTAGTAGCGTAACAGGAGATTAAAGAAGGTGCTTAATTATTGATTATATACCTAGTTTGAACAATGAAGCTTTTTGTGTCTTCTTAGACTCAACATTTCTTATTGCAGGTGATTCAAAAACAGTACTCTGACATTTTCTCAAGTTAATCAATGGAATTAGCGTATTTAGTTGATGCTGATGTTGCAATTTTTGAAATTTTTGCTTGTTTTTAACAAAAGAATCAGTCCAAATTCTTTTCGACATATTATATTACCTACAATAGAAAATGAATTACTTAAAGTAATGGCTACATTACCAAGTAAATACGAGTTTTCTACCTAACCCCTTACTGTGATATTGTAAGCATGTGTTTGCTTTTCCTCTTCAAATAATTATCAATATCTCCATTTCTACCAAAACGTCTTCCGGTAAATGGAAAACAGTAATACGTGTTGAAATTGTAGACCCTTATCCATACAATCTAACTTCGCCAAGATATTGTTCGCTTGTTTTTCGGTTAACATGGTTTTATAGCAGTTGCAAATCTGGCGGTATTTCTTCAATACATGCTTTTATCTAGCGAATATACTTTATTGAAAGAAGTAATACAAATAACACAGGGCAATGCCATCAAATAACTCACAAACTGCTGTGTAAAAGTTTAAAATAGCAGTGAGCTATTTCCCTATCTGTCACTATGTGTCAGTACAATCCAGCTTTATAATACTCAAGTGACGCGTACGTAGGCAGTGTTCAAATGGCGAAATTCAAGGTTGTGTCCTCAGCTGGTAGGGTTATGCTTACCATGTTCTGGGATTCTCAAGTCCTCCTTGCTAACTTCCAGGATAGAAACGAGAACGTGACTGCTGACTCATACTGTAGAATGCTTTTTGTTGTTGCTTCGACCAAAACGTCCGGGCCTACTGACGAGAGGAATATTCCTGCATCACGATAATGCCAGGCCGTATTTGGCCTCCCTTAACCCGGGCGAGAATTACAGGATTAGGATTTTAACTTCTTGAACATCTGGCTTACAGTGCAGACCTAGCCCCAAGCAAATATTTTGGTCCACCCAGGAAACATTTTGGCGGCAAACATTTTGAGTGTGATAATGATGTTCAACAAGAGGTACGCCGGGGTTCAGACAGCAACCCAATCGTTTTTGTGCAGCAGGGACGTTGATAAAGCGATAGGATAAGTGTATTAATCTAAATAGAGAATTTGTTGAAAAATAAAACTTTTTTTGGCTAACTATTTCTCTAATTATTTTGAAAATAGCTTTTTGGGACCTACTTACTGACTTTCCCTAGTACATTGAACGTGCAGTAGTACAAGCTAAGGAGATAATATTTGTAATTTGCTAATATCACGATGAAATGGCAAAATAGAGAAAAGTACCGGTATTAGGTTTTCCTCATCACTGAATTAGCTGTTTTCTATATTGGATGAAAGTAAGAGGGTATCATCTTGATCAATGTCCTCTTCTGAATTAAAAATAAAATCTGAATACTCATTAGCAACGCTGCGTTCCGAATGAATTATTTGTGTGTTGTGAAGTTTACTGCGATACCTGTGAACCTTTAAATTGTAATTACTAGAATTTAGGGGTTGCAAATGGGGGGTTAAAAATATAAATGTAACATAAAAATAAAAGCTGATATGTGCCAGTCATTAGTAAATAGCAGTAAATGATTGATAGATTTTATTGTAAACTTTTGAAAAAACCACTACATACAGTTCATGGAGTACAGAATTTTTTTTTTGGTTTAATTGTGAATTACGTATTGTTGGTGCTGACGTTTCGTCAGTTGCTGCATCGTCTAAGCTGCTGACTGCGTCCGTTTTTATGTGTTCTTCCGGTGTTGTTGAAAACGACAATCGTGAAAGTTTGAACGCCATGAAAAAGTTAAATGTCGGTAATCTGCGATAAAAAAGTATTGCATTTCTATATCTTAGGCAACATCTGCAGATTAAGTTTGAAGTCTTATGTGAAACAGCAACACAACATTTCAGCATTGTAAATACAATTATATCCTACTTTTCCTTCTTTTTTACAGCCGATTAATTGTTACTGTTCGACAGGTTCAGTATTAAAAGCTTTTATCGCCCGGAAAGGAGAAGAAGGCCGGTTGAGATATATCTTTCCGTGCAGCAGCAATTTTGCTTTAATAGCTTCCGGCCCGATTTTATCCTATTCAACACGATTTTATACTTTCGCGGTTTGCTGTTCAACAATAATCCAACTATTCCCTGTCATGCGATTCACGCCCGCAATGGCTACCGTGCAACCTTAAAACGTACAGTCTTCTTGCCCGCAAACTTCTCCTCGCGGATCGTTTCAAGCGTAAGGACGTTTGTTACTTCATCACATACTACACGCCTGGGTGTCGTTCGGAAAGCGCAATGAAATAAGTTCCCACACCGAGTGGCGCATTTTATTTCGCCCAACCCGTTCCTCTTCTGTCGCGCTCGGAGCTTCCGTCATCAATAGCGCACGAGTGACTTCTCAAGTGGCGGGCGCTTGCATGTAGTACCGTTCATAAACGATTCAAAAAAAAAATTAAATACTACGGAGAGGAATATGGGAAAAATGGCATTAAATCACCCTTTTATATGCTTTTCAGTCACTTCTCTAAAATTCGGATTAAGCGAGGTGCTATTACTGGAGTTTTGTAATATACACTCATTGGCCATGAAATTAGGACTACTTTATCGCTGCTTTCTTATACTTTGGTATTTTTCAATTTTTAATAGGTTGCGTCTTATGACAAGATGGAAGATAAAAAGAATCCTAAACATTTGTACCATTATAAATCGGCTTAATTGGTGGTACAAAGTACTAGGTAACTATTAAAACTGCCAAATTATTTCGGTAAATCAGTGCAACTAGAAGAAATCTTAGTACGTAGTAACAGCTATGAGAAGAATAGAATACGTGATATTCTTGTAATAATAATAATACTTTACTTCATTGCCAAACTGATAAAAAAAAGGATTGATTATACGTGTTACACGACCATTTTCTTCTATGACAGCCATTATTTATTTATTTCGCTTTTGTTCGGTTTCGACTGGAGTATGCGTCTTTGGTCTGGTCACCTATATACATCTTCTAGAGCAGATTCAAAGAAGGTCTTTGACGTTCTTATACCTTAAAGAAATGTAATATTTACCCGATACAAGGATTTAGTCACAATACTCTGCTAGAGATATTTAATGTTGATTCCTTGGAACTACGTCGAAAATAAGCTGAGTGCAAATTCCTATTTACTTTACTTAATAATGGTCTTGATGTCCCTGAATTGTTGAATAAATTCAATTTCATTATACTACGTTCAGGATCTAGGCAAACAAATATATTTTATTGTTTTGCACCTAGAACAAATATCGCCATCAGGTCCCCAATACATAGAATGTACAGCAACTTCAACTCTATGGAGTTTGTTGAGTTAGATATACACTACCGCTCAAAAGTGTTTAGGCACTGATGTTTTCATGGATTATTGATATAGTATTATGTTTACCAAAAGAAAACATTATAATAAAATGAAATATGTATTAAAAATGTAGTTCAGTAAGGTAAACACCCATTATATCGCATAAGGTTTACTATCATTTACCTGCACTTGGTCGGATAACCATAAACTGTTTATTGCGGTGCAATTACAATAACAATCCCTCTGAATTTACTGGGTAAATTTAGTCATCTGTTAGATTGTAGGTAATAATGTTTAAATTATCTTCCTAGAAGATTATAGTGAAATCTGTAACCTATGGTCAGTTGCAGTGTAGTATTTACTCTATTCACGTCGTGAGCGAAATATCATGTGACAATTTTTTAAAATGCCTCCGCGAAGAGAAATAAGTACGGAAGCACGTGCGCTTATAATAGCTTACCACTAAAGTGGCATAAGTAATCGACAAAAAAAATTAAAATACACCACGCTACGGTTGACTATAACGTAAAAAAATATCGGGAAACTGGCAGTTTTCCTAATAAAAGACGGAGTGGAAGGCCAAAAGCGACAACATCTGCAGATCATCGCAGAATAGTGGTTACCAGCAAGTTAAATAGACGCAAAACAGCTCCGGAAATCACCGCAGAATTAAATGTTGGTCGCCAAAAACTAGTCAGTGTTTTTACAGTCAAACGTCGCCTACAGAAAGCCGGGCTCCATGGACGTATTGCGATGAAAAAGGCATTACTAAGCAAATAAAACAAGCAAAAGCGACTTAAATGGGCTCGTGAACACCAACACAGGACCATAGAAGAGTGGAACAACGTCCTATGGACGGATGAGTCCAAATTTGAGCTGTTCGGAACCCGAAGACGCATATTCGTAAGAAGATCTGTGGGTGAACGTGCCAGAGAAGAATGTATTGCTGCTACCGTGAAGCATGGTGCAGGTTCTATCATCATTTGGGGCTGTTTTGCTGGCACTAGTGTACGTGACATTGTGAAAATTGACGGAATATTAAAAAAAGAAGGCTACCGCGAAATTTTGAAGAACCACGCAATACCTTCCGGAATTCGACTTTTGGGGCAAAATTTTATCTTCCAGCAAGATAATGACGCAAAACGTTCCTCTAAATCATGTAAAGACTATTTACGCCATTTAGAAGAGGAAGGAACTCTCAAAATTATGGAATGGCCTTCTCAAAGCCCCGACTTGAATCCAATCGAGTTACTGTGGGAAGAACTAGATCGGGAAGTACGGAAATCGGCTCCGACAGCAGCTACTGACGTGTGGAACAAATTGCAATCGAGTTGGACCTCAATAACACAAGAAACTCTGGCAAAACTTATTGCAAGAATGCCTCGATTGCGTGCTGCAATTATTAAATCAAGAGGAGGTCACATAGATGAAAGCAAAATTTAAATTAAACGTTTTAATTTTCACATTTATTTAATATATTTTTATTCATGCACGTGTATCTGTACATAAAAAATAAATATTATTACCATTTTTACTGAGTTTTTATACATTTTTGCTGTCAGTGAGAGTGCCTAAACACTTTTGAGCGGTAGTGTACATACCTGCGTTTTGCCGTCCCTTTTGGCAATGTGTAGACTGCGGGTGCATTATACATAGCTGAGTTCTTTTTCCGTTCTCCTCTTTTCTTAACCACTGGTGAACTATTTTTTTTTAAAGATAAATTAAAGCAATTTGGATGTGACTGTAGATAGTCATAGTATGATGTAGTTATTTATAAGTTTATTGTAGTTTGATCTACCTTAGTCTTATGTTTACTTATAGGTAACTTGTTTTTACAAGTGTACACTAATTATTCAATTTTTTGCCTTGCACTTGGATATTTTTTATCTGTTGGGCAATAAAGTATTATTATCATTGTAATATATTCATTATATCCTAGCAATTTTTGGGGATAGCGTAACTATATCGGAAAAATTTGTGTTAATGCTAAAGTTACTAGAAAACGTCGGTTTGCTGAGGATATATACAAATATATAAATCAATTTGGCTTAATTCCCTGAAGCCTGGCTTAATCCACGAGAGCGCAAAAGTAATGTTCACTGTGCAATAAGCCCTTCTAGTGCCTGGATAAGTGTGACTGCAAGAAACACAATAAATATGAATGAAAATGGTGTTAAAGCTTGTAAGCTTGTAACCTCGATCAGTATTACATATAGTCTTAGAGCTTAACAGTATTGGAAGGTACCTCTGAACTATGCACTGTAGCAGTAACACGTTCTCGTCTTCATTAAATCACATTTAATAGTAAAAACGCCACCCCAATCAAATCCGAACAAACTGGTGCTTGAAATTTTACATTTCCCTGACACATCGTATATAATTTAACCACTTATGAACTGAAGGACAACTTGTTTGTATTCGCTAGGGAGAATTGCTTATTTTCCGAAATTTATTCCAATGTGGTTTGGGATGTTGCAATTTCACCAAATGACTCAAATAAATAGTCATCTAACACATGGGCTGAAAAGTCCCGGGCCTAACAAAGAAAACGGTTTTTTTGGTTCAAAATTAGCTTTATTCATCAACGTAATCTCCATCAAGAGCAACGCAATCATTCCAGCGCCGCTCTAACATTTCAATACCACTTTTGTAGAACGATTTATCTTTTGCCTCAAAATAGGCCTCAGCTTCAGCGATACCCTCTTTATTCGTGCGAAATTTCTTACCGTGTAACGTAAATGGAGAGGATAGTCTCCAATCAAATTCATTAAATTTATAATAATAAGATCTTTGTTGTATCTAACTAACTACAGCACTGTGTTATGATTTTTTTTTTTAATACTTGTAGCTCTTTGGTTTGTTCGCTAAGGGTTAGAAAATTTATTATCGATTATTGTGGCTACAATTCCATGTTGATTAATAGCACTAGCGATTTAACGGCAAGCTGCTCATATGCGTATCTGGTGTTAAAGGGACCGTTCCTTAGCCGCGGTTGTTTAGTGCAAGTGCACGTTGAGCACGCACTCGAATAATGGTACTTCTGGCGGGCTTTCGGTGGCCTCATTGTGTCATATACGTAAGTGCTAAAAAGAACAATCCGTTTATTTAACGAGGAAGGAGATAGTTACGCGTACACGGAGCGGAGGACTTAACGAGGGAGAGAACGCGTAGATGATATAATTAAAGTGGACTTCTTGCGTGCTGTCATCGATGGGGGAAGAGCAGAATAAATGTTCTGTTCCGTTTGTCCCCTTTTATGTGTAATTGCCTTTAAGTAAAAGTGTATGTTCTTCGATTGTTTCCTGTATTATTTGCTGCAGTATACCGAAAGAAAAATCGAAAATTATGTTTACAATTGGAAGCAGTGTGCCATTAGGGCTAAATTTCTATAGTAAAAATAATCCTAGTATAAATTAAGTTAACAATTTCACTATTTTGCAGAGCCGTTAACGCAATTATTATGTGATACACACGGCTTTATTTACTGCAATTTTTCAATTATATTATCTTAGTTTTTACTTTGGATATCCAACATTCATTGTTGTCGCAGGCAAAGGACTGTTAGGACTACCTCTGACATTGTTCTGAATATATTTGGAGAATATTTGAATCAGGTATATGATTTTTATATTTTATAAAAGTAAAAATAAAGGAAAAAGTCTCACCGGTAACTTGCATTGAGATGAAAACGCCACTATCAATATTACAAGTATTCTGTTTTACTTAAGTAACTATATGTCAGCTTTCACGTTAAAATGCAAACTATGCTAATCTCAATTGCATATTACAAAACATTTTACTGTCTGTAATCCATTATTTACTTAGAAATAAGAATTATATTTTATATCCTCATAACCACTTGACAACAGCTTAAAAGTAGCATGGTACGTCATCAGGTATGTATGCAGTGCTAAGAGTAGAACAGAATAGAATATATTATTATTAGAGACCGGATTATATGCAAAGTGCAAAAATTTAATTTAATTTATTTATTATATTTTATATTTGTAGATGTCTTACACAGATTAAAGTTAATTAACTTTAATCAGTGTAATATCCAGTACATTAAATAATTTTTCATTGGTGTGAAGGATTACGGAGGGGATTTTTTGAACTTTGAATTTTTCGATAAATCGTTGCCTTTTTTAACGGGAAAATTTCGCCATCCGGAGGCATACAAAAATATGCTGGAATCCGACTACGCTCATTTTAAAATATTCAAATGTATGCGAACAGCAAATGCCGATTTAATTAATCGATTGTATACATCGTGTATATTACTGTATCAATATTATTTTTAAGGCAAAATTTAATTTACTATCGGCTTGGCGTACCAACAATTTCAAAAGTTTATGAAATGCATGTGCGTTATTATGCAGCAATGTGGACGTAGATAAAAGGATAGAGCTTTAAATGGTAATACCTGCTGTTTTTCAATAATAACAGTAATGATTTACTAATTGCGTTTGTACTTGTTGTGTGCGTAGGCCAGAAAAAGAATATCGGAATGTTAAACGAATGGAATTTTGTAAATAAAATGTTAACTGGCACTACTGTGCACGTAAAATATAATTTCTTTCACTAACAATTTTTTAATTTTCGTTAAGCAAAAAGGAAATGGTGAACATCGAAGACCACGTAAATGTCATTTCTAATATCATTACTTATCTTAAATTCTCTGCATTTGGTTACATATGTTAGTCGAGCCTTTAGAAGGATCCTCCAGTTATTCATATATAATCCATGCTATATTAGCTGAGTTTTTTGTTTCCCACAGCAATATTATCTGTACGTTCTTATTGGTTACATTGTCATTGGCTGCACAATTAATGAAAAAATAAGTGCAGTCAAATTCAAATTCCGTCATTGACCTAACCCAAAACTTTTAGGTACTACCAAAATATCTGTAATTTTTATGATCGTATCTATAACACATATTTTGATCAATCTTACGGATTTGATCTATAGGAATGTAAAAATAATGAAAAGAAATAAAGCAAAGATAGATATTCGTAAATTCTCTCGAGCAGGGCAATTCTGTCTATGACTAGTGACCTGCTTCATGAAATTCGTATTGAAGACAGATATATAATTAGAATTAATGTTATAAATGTAAAATATATGTACTTTATTTAATATTCAATGCGCTTTGTTCGAACCACTAACGAATGTCATCTCCAATGGAAAAACAATATTATTATAATTTTTCGTACTTCAGTCGGATGTTTAATGAAATAAAGAAAAAAGAAAAACGAGAAGGAGGTGAGAAAGAATAATTTCGGTATAGAAAATTGTAAAAAAACTTGATATTTAAGGGGAAAGGATTACGAGGTATGTCTCAGAATTAATGAGACCGATTAGCTTCAAACTGTTCAATGGAATGTATCTGCAATTTAGTATTGTCCCTTTCGAAGTATGCTTCGTTGGTATACACAACGTCTCTAACGAGTTTTCTTTTTGTGGTAATAATTCTGAAAGTCTCGGCTATTTAGAACCTGCATCCTGACTCTTTCGATGTTGTTTATTATTTCTCAATGGGAACTTTTTAATTCCGCCTTAACCCTTGGAAGAAGAAAATGATTACGTGGAGCCGTATCTGGACAGCACTGCGGATGTGGAAGTACTGGAATGTTTTTCTCAACTAAAGATTCTCTAACCGAAAAGAGCTGTGACCAGGGGCATTAGCGTGATGCAAGATCCATGAGCTGGTAATGTCAGGTCGTACACTCAGAACTTTTTTCCTCAAACGTTCGAAGGACCTTGCGATAAAAGGTTTGATTCAATGCCTGACCTTGCGCGGTACGAATTCTTTGTAAGCAATTCCACGAGAAAGGTGATAAGCATGGACTTAATTCGGGATTTGCTCATGCGAGCTTTCTTTGGCTGCGGCGATTCAGGTGTGTACCACTCCGCACTTTTTCGCTTTGTTTCAGGATTATATTGCAATGCTTAAGCGAAAATTGAGACTCCATTACAGAACCATAAGCAACATCCAAAAAGTCACGACGCTGCTTTTTAAGAGTCTAATGAATACGACTTCCAAAATTGTTATCATGTATGGAAAACTCGCTGGAAACGCTGTGTGCATTCCAAGGGAGCATACTTTGAAGGAGACAATACTAAATTGTAGATGCATTGAATTAAACAATTTAAAACCAATCATTCCCATTATTTCTGAGATATATCCCATACTTTCTTCAAAAATTAATCAAGTTATTACAATAGCTATCTCGCTCACTCATCTGAAACTCCTTGGAAATATCTGGAAAGTACTGTCAACAGGGATATATGGTAACTAAAATCTATGATAAAAAGGTGCTACAATGAACATTGTACAAGTTGGTAGGAATTTCGAATAAGCGGATTTTTGAAATTACTTTGAACAAAGGATCCAATACCCAGCATTAAATTTAGGTGGAATTATAAATTTATTGATGATTTTTCCGTTTGTGTTAATATGCGCTATAGAAATTTCATTGTTTTAAATTACCATTTTTATAAAATCTTCAGTAGAAAGTGCAGTAAATCTTTTCTACACTGAAAACTACGAAACTTTGTAGTTACATCATAGTTGGTTATGACATATGCTAAGTACTGCGACCTACATATGTTATATACTTGTGTATGCGTATGCTTCTGACTTTTATATATAGCGCTTGTCTACACACTATCGATAAAACATTTAAGAAGAAATCGGACGGATTTTGAACGTCTTTATAGGCAGAATGGAATTTCAAAAATAAGTATTTTAATGCACCAGCTTAAAGCTTGTAATAAAATTCCGTTATATAGCTTGCGTTTCTAGTTACTGCTGATAAAATAATCGATGAAACGTGAAGTTTTCGTTTCAGATTAATTCGGTTATCGATTTTTTAGAATTACCGTAACTTACGAGTAAAATGAAGTTCAGTTGGGTATAACATTCCTAATTATACTGTTTATTTAATCCATCAGCGTCAGCTTCACTTGTTCAATCAGTCAATTTATCTTTTTTAAAAGAACCGGAATTCGTATTCGGTCGTACTAAACATCCACGTTTCGCGATTGGGCCCTCCTCTGTGATAATCTCATTTAAAAGTTATACAAATCGGAGATAAGCCAGCATTTGAAGCGATGTTCCAGGTATGTGCACGTATATAGGGAGGTAAGTGTATATATTGAAGCTCTGACATCATCAAATACTGCCACCGGGGAACTACCCAGAGAGATGTACCGACTCGTTGCTCCCTCTCGCTCGTTCCAGCTCGCGCGCGACTGAATTATTGACAAGTCAAGCGGAGCACGTCAATTAAATATTAAATTAATCTGCCGTCGAAACGATATTTGAATTACTTTCGCAAATACCCTTCTACGCTTTACCCTTTGCTACTAGCGCGCTCCCTTCAACCAACATGTCGGACCCTGTGCGCCGTCCTTATCTTCTCCCTTCCCAAAAAATAGAGAAGGTCTATTCAGAAAACTGGCTAAAACCTTATGTTGTCGCCGTCGTTTACATCTACTCCTCTCTTTCTATTTAGCGCGTCACTATGAGCGCTACACTGCCATTACGACGGAAAGCGCCATCTGACAAAGCAAACACGTACAATTTGTTTCAATTTTGCAGCGAAGCAACAAAGCGCTAAATAACACACCGTACATAATGAGCTGTTGGAGGCTGGAAAAGGGCGGTTGCGAAAACTGCCTTTAGAATACCAAATCGTCGTCCCGTCGGAGTTGCCGGAGTATTGCGCGAATCGATCTTTTCGCGTAGATCCTCGCCGTTAGCCAGCGAAAGCGCGCGGTAATCCCGGTAAAAGGAATGATTATTTAATTGGAATAAATATTTAAGGGGGGCCAGCAAAATAAGGTGAAGAATTAATAGCACAACGTTGATGATATTAATTGTTGTTTGCATATACAGACGTTTGCAACAAAAGATTTAATTGGTGCAACGCTAAAAGGCTATTTCGCATTTATGTACCATGCTGCGATGGTTTATTTGGGATTTGTTTGTTTCGTTACCACAGCGTATGGAAGACTACAGTGAATAATCAGCTAAATAGGCGTTCCGACGAAGTTTACTAGCAAGTAACTAACGTTATGGCATTATGAATGGACACACCTTGTGTTTTTCTATTTTATTCATAATATTGTTGTTATTAGATTCTTAACGTATTTCGTTGTTTTTCTCTATGATGGTCCGTTTATTTTAAATCGCCTAAATAATTTGGGAGAAGCTATATGTTCTTATAGGCTTCCGCGCCTAGAAAATAATACCAAGTATGATAATACTGCTAAATACAGCTACTCATAGTATTGGTGAAATCATTCACGAGACCTCTCTGGTTTAGCAATGCATATATTGCTCGGGAGAAGGATTGGGAAACTGTACCCGCTTGTTTTCGCTGTGTTTGAGAACGGCAGACGAGTGTTGCTTTTTTTGCACCAGCTAGTGCAAAGACTGTTCACTTGACTTGTAAGGTTAGATATAGTGATAGTAACAGATAGAGAAGTGCAATGTGTTGAGCAAATAAAATCGCTCGAAACCACGCTGATGACACCGGGTAGGTAGAAATAGCAGCATTTTCATGTTTGGTATTACTTTCTAGGCGTTTTAAATATGCTTTTAACAAAGGAAGAACTACCACAACTTTTGTTTTCTCGAGTTCAAGGGCTATAAATTATATTACACACCACTACAATTTATTTTGTCAAATAGCAATATTTTTCATTTATGGGCAATAAGAAATTTATTGTGATCTTTTATGGTGATATAGCCGCATATATGTAAGTTTAGTAAGATGCTACTAAAGTACGTTCCAAAAACGGATTTACTTGCAAAAGTATATGCTTAATGTTAGTACATCTACTTGACAGTAAAGTTTTCACACAAAATATGTGTTCTTAGTGTATATTACTTTTTTGAAAATACTGTTTTGCGGAAGAATATTTACTTGAAACAAATGTAATTTTCTTCACTCAAGCAAGCGGCTTGTATATGAACGAGAAAACGTTCTGTTCAATTGGGTAATAACATCTTAACCCTACTGTACAGTTCGTTTCAAATTGATTCGATGGGCGACAGGACTGGTAATTGAGACAGCCAGATCAACGTTCATTTATTTTATTGAGAAGCATCTCCATAATTTTGGAGGTGGTTATACTGATGGGAAACCTGTTTTGCAGAGGTGAATTCCGCACCATGCTATGCAACCACCCATTATATCTAAATATTTTTTTAACAAGTTTTCCCTTAATTTTTAACAATTCTCCGACTTAGTTATCTTCAAAATGTCCTTACAAGAACATGCTACTACCTCTTTTTTGTACTATATAGTATTTGAAAACTGTTTCATTTTTACGACGTTATACATAAACTTGCCTTAAACATGAAATTACATAGCTTTTTCTTTACAAGTAGTAGTAACAATTTCATCATCTCAGGCAGACCTACCATCGCGGCGATAGAGATTCTCAAAATAATCTTGAAGATTTTAATTTAGGAATATTCTAGTTTTGATAAGCTTAATTTTCCATTGTTCATCATGAAAATGCTTAGAATAACTTTCGTTAGGTTTCAACGTTAATTAAATTTAATGTTGGTAATAACAAGGAAATTCCATTATAATCATCAAAATGGTCCAAAATAGAGAAAGATACGTTGACCGATGTATTATTGCAGCCTCTTGCACTTTACTTTTTTGTAAATTACCATTCGTTTCCGTGTTTATGGTGACTACTATCTATGCACACCACTTTCGTTATACAAATTTTCTCACCTTATCTAGAAAAATTTTAATTTTTTATGTATTGTCATATTAACAATAGCCAATGATACGCATTTTAGTCCCTGCCAAGAACGTAGACCAATAACATCTCTTCTAAGTGTTGCGTGAAAGACGATTCAACCTTATATTTACTAAGAAGATTTTCACTTGAAATAATTTACTGGATCCTAATGTTACTTTAAATAAACAAAGAGAACAGTTTTCTTAAAAAAGAAGAAACATTTTCCTTTATGTATGTACATATTTCTAAATCTAACTATATACTATGTAATTTTGTTCAAATGTCCAGCAACCTATCAATTTTCATTATCTCATACAACTTCTGTACCGGATCCTAAAGTCCTCTTTCCATAAAGATACCGGAAGGACTGCAAATTGCTTGTTTGATATGTCAATTGGTTGTACGTTTCGGCAAGCATATAAATTGGTATTTTACGTTTAAATTGAGTTTAAAAACTAACCTATTCGGAAATAAAATGCGAATGTTTTTTACCCCGCTTTCCCATCTACGATCAACGAATGCATGCGATTTGTGAAAAAGCGGTGTACACTTTGATGAAACTTGGTGTGGTTGCAATGGAGACGTCTGCAAACTTTCGAATAAGCTTCAAAACTTCGAGATTAAAAACGAAATAGCACGTAAAGGGGAAGAATTTCCGCACGGCAAACTTGGAAAAGAAGGCGAATGTATGCACAGATATACATTTGACATTGAAGGATCGATAATTATGTTATCAATGGGTAATTAGTTTGGCGAACTCCAATTACTATATGCCTAATGATTTCACTAATCAAATTATTCCGCATCAAGTTTCACAAATCCCATCATATGTTCTTATACTCAACTGGTAATTATTCACGTTCCATCAAACGTAATCTACGTGTTTTATTCAAGAAAACCACAGACTGGGTTGTTATTACCATTTAACTTTTTCTCATAATTTAGATATTAAAAAAGGTTGCGAGTTTAGAATTATATGAGCGTTTATAATTATTGCAATGCTGCTATTCTTACGTGTAGTCGAAATATTGTTTCTAAATGAAGTAACTTGGAAAAACAAAATTTTAATTCCTCCAAGAAATTCAGAACGATTGTAGGGGCTATATGTTTGTATAATTCACAGGTATCGCAGTAAACTTTACGCCACACAAATTAATAATTTATGTGAAACGCAGCGTTTCCAAAGAACGTAAATTCTCATTGCCAAGTTATTAATGTGTGTGGTTTTCTTGACAATCTTTATAAGCTTGTGTATACTACAGAAACAAAGTGTTGTAATTTTTGCAAATTTATGTTTTGTCGTTCATCCATTATTGACTTTTGCTTATGGTTTCTGTTGATCTCACACACAGAATTGTACTTTCAGAAGCTATGTAATAATAGATCTGCTGAAGGAAATCTGTTGGATACTGTTTGTTTACAAAATTTACTTTTCTTCTTACTGTAGTTTTACAACTTTATTCAGAATTTTAGTTATATAACTTCAACAAACTGTGTGTTTCGGCTATGACATGGCTACTGTACCGCGCTCTGTTAACTACCTCGTATCGACTACTTTTTCCTTTCACTTTAGGTTGGTTTCTTGAGTTGCCTTTGCGGGCATAGTGTCGGCAAGTTTGAATCTTCCCTTTATTTGAATACCGTTCCATAATAAAAAAGTTTTGTAAGGAAGGTTTGCTAGAATAAATTTGGTGTATAAACTATAACCATTTAACTCACCGGTATTGTAGCAAACCACATAAATTAACAATTTATTCGAAACACTGCGTTTCGAAAGTGTGTGGACTCTCATTATCAACTATATTACAATGAGAGTTCATGTGCTCTTGAAACGCTGTGTTCCGAATAAATTGTTAATTGTGGTTTGCTACAATACCGGTGAGTTAAATGGTTATAGTTTATACACCAAATTTATTCTAGCAAACCTTCCTTAGAAAACTCTTTGATTATGGAACGGTGTTCAGATAAAGGGAAGATTCAAGCTTGTCGCCACTATTCCCGCAAAGGCAACTCAAGAAACCAACCCAAAGTGAAGGGAAAAAGTAGTCGATACGAGGTAGTTAACAGAGCGCGGTACAGTAGCCATGTCATAGCCGAAACACACAGTTTGTTGAAGTTGTAAAACTGAAATTCTGAATAAAGTTGTGAAACTACAAGGCAAGATGTTGCTTTCAACCCTGAGAAAAGTAACTTTTGTAAACAAACAGCATCCAACAGATTTCCTTCAGCAGATCTATTATTAGATAGAGTTACCGATGCATTATACACCGCACAGTCCTTTTTAGTTGTGAGCTTTTGATTTTCTATCATTCCCAATTTTTCTATTACTCCAAATTGAGAAAATCCATGCCAATTTTGCAAGTTATTTAGAGGAAAATACCTCAGAATTTAAAAGGTGTACAACTAAGTTCTCGCTATTTTTTTTTATTGTGAAAAAATGGTTACAAATGGATCACTCAAAGTATTGGCCATCGCTAGCTATAACTTTTTCCTATCTCTTTGGCAGAGCTCGAATACTGTTACGGTAAAAGTGTTCATCTTTTGAGGATATACACGATTCAAGCCATTTTTCGATGCCTTCGTATGAGCGGAACTGCTGATCACCCAGACCATGTGACATCGAACGGACACATGATTTCCTTTTCTTTCGGTTGCTTCAATGAATCCGTTTTCAATCACCTGTCACGATGCGATGAAGAAAACCCTTCCTTTCTTGCCGCTGGAGCAGTTGATCACAGGCGAAAAAACGACGCCCAACGTCCCTTGGTTTCAAATTACAGGGAACCCAAGTTCCTTGCATTTGAATCATTCCCAACGCATGCAACCTTGGGCCCTCCGCCAGCAGCGTCCTATTTGGAAGATATAAGATTCGTCGATCTAGAATACCAAAATGCATGTCTGAGTACAAAAAGAAAAGGACTTTATTCTTGCTAAAATTGTTTATTAATTCAAATTTTAATGTTTTTTAGCTGGCTACGGATTGCCTTAGGTATTTGTCGAGAGTACTATCCGACGTAACTGATACAACCTAAATTATATAATACATTACTATTTTACGATTTAATCTATTCTATTTTCCTCATTAATTTAATTCGAGTCATCTAAATTTGTTGTATAAAAACAAAATCCCTGATAAATTCACACCCTATACTGCATTATGAACCCTGAGAAATTTCACTACAATATACATATATATGTATATATATATATATGTTTGTTGTGAACTGTAAGTAATTGGGTTGATTTATTGAGTGAATATTTAAATAATCATGAACCACGGCAAACAATCGGGCCATGTTTGTTTACTTAACAATATCGGAAGATTCAATCATATGTTGTGCTCTACACGGTCTGTTGGAAATTTTCACGGTTATTGTTTATTGAAGAGCGCTTTGGTTGGAACAAACAATGTACTTAAACCGTCTACCTACGCTTGTATGTATATTTTCGGGCTGAGGACAGATAATAAGCGGTACAAGCCAACTTGGTAAAAAATAAACTATGATATTAATCACAAGGATATGCAATCATCGTATTTAGCAATCCGTAAGTAATTAAATGCAAATTAGAATATTATTCCTACCTAGTAATGTTGTTATGTTTGGGCACTGCAGGTAACCCGATGTAATAATACCCATAAATTGTGTTATTTCTGTAAGGCAAAATAAATATAAAGTCTTGTTTTGTGTAGATTGAAACCGTCTTTTTATATGAAAAAATAATATGCGAAACGAAAGCGTAAGTATGAAACAGGTCTATGCCTCTACAGTTTTGCTATATAGTTACAATACTTAGGTGGAACATTGTAATTGTTTTAATCCGAAAATTTAAACAATTCAAATATTCATCATACTAAAACTTACTACTATACAGTTACTCGACGAAAATCTACGTACACCAGTAAAAATTTCAACATAACCATTACAAAAAAAGATATATTAATGATTGTAATGCAATTATTATAATGCAAAAGTAAAAATATATAAAGTTAAATGGTTTTAAGTAAATTGTTTCCTAAGCGATGTTTTAATTCTTCTCATAAATGTTCAATAGGGTTTAAATCCGGCAACTTACAGGGAAAAAAATTGATGTGGCATTATTGTCTTGTTAGAATATCCTCACCAAGCTCCAATTTCTTAACACTTTGAATCAAATTTGCCTTCAAAATATTAACATGTCTGTGTTCGTCCATAATCCTATCAATGAATTCAATATTCTACCCAAGCCGCCGACAGACAACCCCAAAGTAAAACCGACTACCCACCATACCTAACTGTAGGTTATACATTTTCTTTTTTAAACTCAGCGTTAGGTTACCGCTAGTTTTTGGTGTTTCCGCCGAAGCCGGTAGTACCAGAAAGTTGCTAAACGGAGGAAAAGAATTGAAAGTTGAATTCGTAGAAATAATCCTATAGATAAGAAAATAAAATGCTGTATTTATGGTGTAAATCACTCAGTATATTGCGTGTGATATTGCTAAAGCAAAGTTTTGTTGAAAACATATGTGTTGGTTTAGTAAGAAGTTTCTGTCATATATTTTGACCATTATTTTTAAATACACATTCAAAGATACTTCCTTCAGCATTACGGTAGATGATGACAATCTGTTAATACTAGAAGCAGAAGTTTACAATAAATTAACCGTGGGCTGTTATTACTAATATAGCATTTCTAGACTGTCATAGCTTATAAAGTAATAATGTAACTTCCAGTAAGACTAAAGTATATTTATTGTAAGAGTTCCTATATTGCACATTCAAGCTAAATACAAATATTTTGCAAATGTGCTAAATTTCTGAGATTATCTTCCTGCTATCAAACTATCAAACCTATCAAACTAAGATAAGCTGGATCAAAACCTCCTAAGTAGCGTAGCGTTGTACACGTTGCTTCGTATTTGGTCTTGTACCCATGGGATTTCCGCATCCTACAAATTACCAATACACTTTTCGCCACTAAAGTTCACAGCATTTGTAAACCAGGACACAGGCTTCGGTCACCCCTCGTCACATCACGTTACATTTGGAATCGCGTTAATATTATTGTCGTTGTTAACGTTGCAGTTGTTTACGTTCCCGTTGATTTGTTTCGTCACTTGGGACACCTAGATTTGTAGCTGTGGGAGTTTAAAATTGTTTCGTTTTTTTCTTATTTCCCGAATATAGCCGGAAGTGATTGTCCATCCAGCGTGTACATGTATAAACGTGTGAGTGAATGTGTGTTATTTTGTTCTCCCCGGTGTCTTTTCTCGGTCTCTCGCACCGATCGTAACAGTTCGATGGGTCGATAGTTTTCCGTATAGATCTGGTGGACTAACAACCAGCGGACCTTATCGTGGCGTGTTTGTTCTGCTGATGAAGTTCTCGTGTTTCGTTTGTTCAACTAGTAGGTGGTGTATCGGGCGAATGAACGTGAAGGTAGGTATCCGTTTTAGTAAATTCGTTTACGTTCGGGTTTCATAGCTTCGGCACGTTTGTTAACTTCTTTTATACGTCCATCGCTTTTCCTGTCTTTCTTGACGATTGTTAGCTTAAAAGTTTCTATACTTGTACGACACGTATACGTTATTAAGGAATTGTCTCAGTAGAAAGGCTCACATCTGGATCGAATAGTTCTGGTTGTTATTTTGTCAATAAAATTTTCATTAAGCCAATGCATCTTGGGGAATCGCTTGAAGTCTAGGTCATACAGTATATAGTATACAAAGCTACAATCATAAAAAGGTAACTATTTTGATTTCAATTTTAAGACGTGCACTTTCTTATTAGGTACAGTTACACAGATAAAAAATTTCTTACGTAAAACTTAGAAAACAAATGATAAAAAACTTGTGTCATATAAAATTAATACCAAATGTATGCATATATTTTGTGCCTCAGCATAATATTGTTTCAAAAATAAGAGTCATATATAGACATATTGAGAAAAATGAGTGAAGTAGAGATGGAAGTGCTCAACTACTGCGAAACTTTGCTTATTACAGCACTTTTACCAGTTGTAATAACTACAAGAAAAAATGGTTTGTGTATCGCCCCAAAAACCGTTGGGTGATGCTTGTAGAAAACTAAATAAAACAATTTGGTAAAATGGGCGCTTGTGAATGTATGTATATTCACATGCATACAGAGTCGAGGAATTATGTCAGGTTCGTCTTTATTATATAATAATAGCGAACTAATTTTTTTCGGTATCATTTCGTGTTATTCCTTTAATAAATTTGAACTATTCTTCGAGTCTTAAGATTCTATTGATTTTGCTATTTTGTGCATAGATTCTCAGTAAAATTCCACTAGGATATTATTTGGTTTATATATATATATATATATATATATATATATATATATATATTACATATTACTTCTTTAGGGGAATAAATTATTATTACATTTAGCTTCTTATAATGTCCATGTTCACTTTTGAACTATAACTAATACGGACTATCATTATTGTTACATTATTTATGATTTATGATTTATGATTTATTTATTATTACACCTAGCCTTGTGGGAATGTATTGAGTTTAACTAAACTAAAATTTTGTTTCAGGTATGTACCACTAGTTGAGACCATTAAAGATATAACTTAGGTAAGTTATAGCTTATATTGTACTTCAGAAATGCAAAATATGAAGTAGGTGATATTGCTATATCGCATTCGCGTTTATCGTTAAACAAACAATTCAATATCATCCTGTAAGGGATCTTAGTTTCTAAGAACGTTAAATAAATAAAGCTATCACATGTTAAACATATTATATGTCATTCTGTTTGTATGTTTAAAATTCTTGCTGTAGGCAGTATGGTTTTGTTATCCATATTATGCTTTCATATTGCCTCATAAATTGTTTATATTTTACTCCTATATTAGCAAGTGAAACATTTCTTTGTAACCGATATTTCCACACTTGTTATCTTTTTCCCACCACACCTTCCTGTTAAATTTTTAATAATCAGAATTTAGTTAGTAGTAATTAAGTTCTAATAGAAATCTTCCACATTTTGTTCACTACTTATTAAACAAAATGTCATTATGTCGACATATATATATATATATAATAATTATAATTCTCTAATATGTAAATATTACGTTATACAATATCTGTTTAACCTCTTCAAGTACAAATTGACAACATACATAGTACGTAAGAAGTTCTTGCTTAATCACCAGATTGATAATAGTAAACCGACTATCAGTCTGAACGATCTAAGCAAGCTGTTTAAAATATCCAATACCTTGAGTAAATTATAATTAAACAAAGCAGTATATGGAAGTATTGCATGTCAACAATTGCAAAATGAAAAACGGAGTTAGAAAAGATTCTGTTTAGTTGAACTATTAGTTGTTTTTGTAATAATGCTTTATTTAGAAAGCCGTCATAAATATTTTCAGGATAACTATTTTATTCTTTTTAGCAACATACGGAACCTGGATAAGAGATCGATGTTTAAATCGTACCTTCCTTTTTCCTTATTTTTTGTGTGTAACTTGTAGATCCAAAAGTAGTAGTCTCTAGAACTTTTGTTGTAAAATTCCAATTAATAGTGATTTTCTAATAGAATTTGGAGACAATAGCTAGGATGGAATTGAAATACTAATACGTAGAAACCTATGACTAAGCTTAAAAATATTTTTATTATTAAATCATCAAAACTACACCACTGCAATACCGGTAATATAAATCGTCTTCATTATCACATTTTCGGTCTGTAGAAGTATTGAAAATCTCCAATTTAATAATCCCATTAAAGTTATTAACCATTTTTTATTCGATTTCCTTGAAAAATATCTTTTAAGAAGATTTAAACCAGCGTATAGTTTCTATAGCTTTCGAGGAACGGCTCAATGCTGTGGATACCTAATTACTATCCATTTTGAATAATTTTATTGGTTACTATTTCGACCCGCTCATAAAAATGGGATATTCGAATTGCTTCTGACATTTATTGCGCTATTGCCGATATAATCGGATCAAATTTTTGTTTTTCCTTCTGCATAACATTCTTTTTCTTTGAGTGTAGTCAGTGTTAAGAGATTGAAATTGATGAAATTAAATTTTAACTGTATATGTATACAATAATGATAGTTATATTAGGGCAAATAGGTAAATGAACCATTTTCTATATGTCTATGATCTCTGTATACAATATCTAACAACTGTTATAGTAGAGATAGTAGCATTTTTAACGTTTTACTTCATTTCATTAAAGTAGGGGAATGGAATACAGTAACGTGCAATGTTTACATTTGAGTCAATAAGGCATAACAATGAAATAAGATATGTTTCATAAGGTATTACGTACAACATGCAAATTGTTGCATTCGATTTTATATAGAAATGAATGGCCAAAATTATTTCGTGTTTCGTTAACGTATACTAAAGGTATACCTATTACTACGCGGCTACTATTTCATAAAAATAATAAGTTCAAACGAAATTGATTTCGATCTTTATTTAGTTTTACTGTTTTACTATTGTGTTTTAAACTTGTATGCCCGAGTTTCAATGTAATCTTGTTGGGAGAACATAAAATGTTGCATTTTTATGCAGCAAATGTTTAATTTGATTTTATAATATAAACTAAAAACACTTATCATTAAATCAATTATTTTCCTTGTAATTGCCAACGTTAGAATTTCATGAACAATTTTGATGGTTTCCAATACGATTCGAATTCACAACTTCTAGTTTTCCAGGCAGGTGCGTTACCAGTACTCCATGGAGACCGCGCCAACGAACCATTTTTAATACATTGATGTAGTAATATCTGTAGATACATATATCGTAATATCTGAACAAACACAATATCAATAATGCCAAGTTTGTGTCAATTAATATTGTATTTGCTCAGATATTTCGATATACGAGAGGGTCCTGAAATGTTTTCGAAATCAGCAAGAGATGGCGCACGAAGGTTGAAGTGGATTTATTGGTCGGTAAAAGCAACCCTGTTTATGGCAACTGTTAAAATTTCAGATGTCTGCTGCTAGTAGTTGTTGTTTAAGACTGTGTTTTGTGTAGCAAGTCAGACGGTTTCGCAAAAATGGATGAAATCGAATTTTGTGCAGTGATAAAATACTTCTGGATGGCTGCGAAAACGGCCTCGGAAATTCGAAATATTTTGCTAGAGGTTCATGGCGGATGTACTCCATTATTTTCGACTATCAACCTCTGGATGAGCGAGTTCAAACATGGGCGCTCAAGCACAAGTGACGAACCACGCAGTGGGTGCTCAAAAACCGCTACCAACGATGAAATGGCCGACAAGATTCATGATGTCGTGTTAGCCGATCGCCGATTGAAGCCCAAAGAGATAGCAGAAGCAATAAGCATCTCAGAAGAACGCATTGGCCATATCCTAGACGAAATTTTGGGCATGAAAAAGGTTTCGGCGCGATGGGTACTGCGTTTGCTCATACCGGAGCTCAAACGAAATCGGCTGACCCTTTCGAAGGAGTGTGGCCAGGATCCAACGGAATCCAAAGAATTTCTTCATGCGTTTCCTAACCGTGGATGAGACTACAATCCACCACTACATACCGGAGACCAAGGAACAGTCGAAGCAGTGGACTTTTCCGGGCGAATCGGCTCCGAAAAAAACAAACACCGTTCCATCGGCCGGAAAGGTCATGGTGACTATTTTTTGGGATTCCTAAGGTGTGATCCCCATCGACTATCTGCAGAAAGGAAGGACTATCGCAGGACAATACTACAGCGATTTACTGACCTAATTCGATACAGTATTGAAGGAAAAATGGCTTTGTTTGCAGCGGAAAAAAGTGCTTTTCAACGATGATGCACCGGCTGATTGATCCACCATCGCCGTGTCCAAGTTGAATGAGTTGCGCTATGAATTAGTCTCTCATTCTCCATATTCACCGGACCTAGTCCCCAGCGACTATTTCCTATTCTCAAATGTGAAGAAATCACTGGAAGGAAAGAGATATTTGCCTCAAATTAAGAGGTCATCGCTGCTACAGATGGCTATTTTGCAGACCTCGAAATATCCTACCTTTCCGGCGGTTTGAAGAGACTGGAGCAGCGTTTGAAAAAGTATATTGATCTTAGAGGAGACTAACGTCAATTGTTATTCCCATAATTCACTCCCATTGTGTAGTTTTTATAATCCGACTATATGCAAACTACCGTCGGCGTTCTATTTGCAAATTTGTATAATTTGACATCACCTATTTTTTTCTCCATTTTCGCCAGTTCACAGATACGTAAATAACCACGTATCGTATCACAATCTTCATCTGTTTCTTCCTATTGCTGTTGCTATTATTCCACTAGTGAGTTTAATTGACGCCGTCCGTTACAGGTCAAAAAAAGCGCTAGCTGCATTTTACCCCACCGATAAAATTCAATGATCGTAGATTTAAATAGTCACTGATAAATTTCTTAGCATTAAGGCCGACTTCCTGACATATTAGTGGCACTTTACGGCAATTAAATGATTAATGTCCAATGGGAAATAACATGGTTTCTCGCTAACTGTACCTGAGAGCTCAGCCGGAATCCATACTTAACATCAGATTGCCGGCGACGCTCATGCGGGCAAGGGAGAACTGCAAGTACTAATTATCTGCATGTGAAATATTAGGTCGAGTGTGATAGAGCGGTTTCATATAAACTAGCCGGGAGGTGTGCAAAACAATAAATTAAGTGCCGTACGGACCGAGCGAGTACGCAGAATGGTCGGCTCTGTGTATTATACAATGGAATGCGGTATTGAATTACGTACTTACGGCGTGTAGTAAATTAAGATTGCAGTTCTTAAATCGCTCGCTGCAGTGTAATTTAATTCTATAAATATCGAAATAGCTCTCGTAATAAATACATCAGATAAACGTACGGATCGTATTTACCTTCTACGGTTGGGAAACGGACGGGCGGAGATGTCCGTTGCTGATGATTCATTTTATTCCATGAACTGCAAATATATTTTCTCGTCTCTAAATAATTGGAAAGTTAAATTTGGTTTACATATATTAAATCTTAGCCTTAGAGATAGATAGATGAATGCTTAGAAAACAATACCCAACATAACCCACAGAAAAGACAATGCGAGAATAGAAGAAACGCTAACGGGCGGATATGCTTCTGTCTTGTCTTTCTCTACCTCAGTTTCTCCGTTAATTGGGCTGGACTCTAGTTGGACCAATCTTCCTCCATAATCTTTCTTCTTGGAACTTGCTGGGAACTTCTTAGCTTCTTCTTGAGTGCTTGAAGTCTTCATTGTTTACATCCTCACATCTTCTTCTTTTACCTAGAACAGAAAGTGTATTAGGATCCGTAAATTTTAAAGATGAGAGACACTTTCTGACAAGTTACAGTTTCTTGATAGTCTGAGTTACTGTTCTGAATTCGGTTGCTCCACCACCTCAAATTGAAATTCCATTTCAGCTTATATCACCACTTTCTAAACGAATAGCCAAGTGCGTATTTCTTAGGTGCCATCTAAAAACCAGAGAAGGATGCTCGAAACCGCGTTGATGACGCCGGGTAGGCAGAAATATGTCCGCGTGTAAGCGTTCGGTCTTTTCTCTCATCATACCTCTCGTCAAAGATTCATTATGCATTATGTTGGGTACGCTGTCACTACTTTATTGAAATTAAAGGAATCGGTATGTAACCGTAAAAACGTTAAATAGACCAGCTTACATCATTATTATTGAATTGAAATTTGGCTCAGGAAATAAGATAACAGAGAAATAGAATATTGGATTCCGAGATTTTACCAAGTTTGAAAATACTACGGTATTCGTCATGTAGGTATAAAAATATACCTTCGTATCTGGTACATATACGTTGCCCACAATAATAAACGGATATTCTATAAAAATGATAATAGATTTAAAAAAAATTGTTCCTCACTTTTTTTAGTTTTAATATTTTAGTCTCAATACTTAAAACCAGTTCATTATTATGTGCTAATTTACTGATTTGGACAAGGCTTAATGTAGGTCAACTTGGAAGTTGGGAGAGTATAAAACATTGCAAATTTTAATTCTTACAAAATAAATTAGGATTAATAAGATGAGCTGCTAAAAATGCTTGGCATCTTGATTTTATGGGTTGAGTTAGAGTACTGAATAATTGGTATCCCAACATATTCCAAAGAATCACATCATATTCGAAACCACTTCAAGCGTGTTCTATTCGATTAGCATCGAGGATATTAGCTGGACCCTACATTCTCATGAAACTAGTTACTTACATTGTTTGCTCGACGTGGACGAGCATTGTCGTCCAATAAAATAAATTCCTCTGCTGCTCTATACGGAAGTATAATAAGTGGCAGAAGCTCACCCAGGTATCTCTACCTAGTAGGAGCTCCATTTTCTATGAAATAGAGGTCGGTTTGTCTTCCAGCACTTATGCGAACTCGCACCATTGCGCCTCTTATAAGACAAGTTCTAGGTTATTACGTGCTTTTGGTTCACCCCAAGTTGGAATATATCTATTACCTGCTTACAGCATAAATCTGGATTCGTTAATGAATAATACTCGACTCATTTCGTTACAATCCCAATTGATATGTCCATTAGACCATACTCTAGGGGACTTTTTTATGCTTTCCAGCAAGTGAAATAGTTACCAACGATTGTCGGCGTATAAGCTGGAGCTATGCAAATGATTTCATATTGTTTACGTGGATAATAGTCTTCCCATGGCAGTAGCAAACTCTCAGTAGAAACTACATTAATAATGCGTCTCAATCATTTCTTAGTGTCTTGGTCGATCGCAATTGCGGTTTAGCAACACTTCACTGCATTCCCCTACTTTGTCCTATGCTCTACCAAGCTTCTATCTCCCACAGATGTGCTTCCATTTCAGGCCACATTGAAAATTGCAAATCGCCACTATTAACCACAACGGTAAACTTTTAGATATTGACCGAGGAACGTGGTGAAGCGCGTTCTTGTCTATTCCAATGAGGTTCACCTTCAAACGTGCATCAGAATGTTAAAAGTCGTATGTGTATTCGATCTCCTGCTTAAAATAGTTGACATCACTTTTATAGAAATATCTCCAGGTATTATATTAATTAATTTTTTTGTACTAAGCAATATATTATCATATTACGAACTAACAACTTCAACATCAATCATCTACTCAAGTTCCTTATTAGTACTTGCAAATAAATTACACCCTCAAGTTTTGGTTTTATAGCAAAATGTTACCTTTTAAAATAGTTTCACATAATTGAGAAAAAGAAACGGCGTGTTCTTTTATAACAGTTATTGGATTCAAGCCCCTCTTCTAATGTGCCTAATGGGTATGAAACTCTTTATACACTCTTTACATGTTTACTAGTGTCATAAAGTAGTTGAAATATTTTTTTATTTATTGGCATCTTTCTCACAATAAGGTACGTATTGCGATATCAAACATAAATGTCCATAAAATAACAGTGATTTTATGGAGTTATTGTGGTTGAAAAATAATAAAATAAGAGTATAGAAAATTCCTGATAGAACTTGGGAACATTTGTGTAGTACTGTATGTCTACATATAAAAACTAATCAGCTACTCTTATTAGAGTGTCATATGGAAAGTATTTCGGCTCCTATTCCTATGATATTAAGAATTGTTATCAAATGTGCTTAGCTACTATTAAACTCTTACTACAATCCTCGTGTATTTTGTGTTCATAAAACCTTATTTTTGCATAAATTATAAATATGAATTAGAAAATTTCTATGAATATTAAATGTAAAATATATCTGCATTCATACTAATATACATATTGTTAGCGAAATGAATGCTGATCAGTTCGAAAACCGTGGTCTCGATTGATACATATTCTTGTATATATTGCTTCCCTTAATTCTTTATATACGAGGTAGTGCTCAAAAGTTCCAAAAATGTAGTGAAAAATAAAGTTACAAAATACCAAAATCTCAAAGCAGTCTCTAGTTTTTATCATGAAAGAAATACCATCTACGATTCAGCTTCAATCTTCTCTCAGTCTACGCTCTCTCAACTTGATTTTCATTTTTAGAAAAAGGAAAGTGTCGCAAGGAGCCAAGTCACGCGTCTACGCTGGATGATGAACAATGCACATGTTGTTCGTCATCCAACGATTGGTGTATGATGAGAACGATATTTGGCCTGGCGTTATTATAACGAACAACCCAGTCGTTGCTGCGCCACCGGTTTGGGTGTTTTCTTTCCACACCCGCCTTTTCCCATCTTAGGATGTCATGAATGCGTTCCATATTAATCATCTGATCTGGAAGTGCGAACTCTTTGTGGATAGTCAAGTAAGGTGTTGCTGCTTCTGATTTTAGGATCTTTCTTCGGCCGAAATGAAGAGGAATTCTTCCATTGTGACGATAATTGACTGGTTTCGGTGTGTTATCTGTAAACTCAATTTTCGTCACCTGTGACGACCTTATAATGAAAATCTAAGCTACTCCTTCAATTCTCTACATACATTCACGTGGCGTTGTTTGTGTCCATGGTTTAGCAGCGGAAGCACGAATTTTGCTGCCATAGCACTCATGTTCCATAACAAATACACTACACCAGCAAATCGGCTAAAATCACAAACACAACATCTAAAAACTGTTTACTAATTTTTGAGTATCATCTTGTATTTTGATTTGATGATTAGTGCTGTAATACAAATATGAATTGATGGCTGCACTTACATTTAGTCAGTAGTTAGTGTCAACTTAATTCATATCATGCAAAGTTAATGAGCCGTCGGTAAAGCAATAATGCCTATTTCCGGTTGTTACAAATGCGTACTTTCTATTGTTTTCGCCTTTCCCCTTTTACGACGACTGCAATATTAAAGCGAAAACAAAAGGTTTTCTGCTGACGCTAAGACGATATCGACGTGCCACCCTGTTTCGCAGATAAATTGTATTGGGCAAAAGAAGAAGGCCATTATCCACTTCAGCCGAAGCAATCTCCAAGGGAATCGCGTGTGCGGATATTTGCATGTGTGTTTCTCTTGCATCCTTTATCTGCGTACGCGAACACACGTTTTACACATTTTACGTCGGAAATTGGGAACTCTCCCCCGTCGTTAGAACATTAGAAGACGAGCCCGGTGGTACGTGACGCGAAACCCAAATGGCGAGACGTCAGTGCATCTGCACGCCATCTCTTTCGTCCGTATCAGAGGTCACTAAACTTTGCGGATCATGTATGCGTTTAAATTTTATGCATGCTTCGTCGAGCGTCGCAAGCTATTTTGTGTATTTGTCCAAACAATTAAAAGATTGCTTGTTTGTACTATAAGCTTTGTTATTAAAAAATAATGTTATCAAACACAGGAAAAGCTCTGGTGAAAATTACTGCAACTACTAGTTGGATATTGTTGGATAAAGACGATGACAATTTCTGAACCGTTTATACACAAAATTAATGTCCGCTAGTTTGATAGGAAATGTGTTACTTATTTGCACAAACATTTAATTAGAAAATAATGTTCGCGGAATTGCTTTAACTTTTTGCATGATTGCATGTATTTCGTTTTGTATTTCTAAACAGAATTCTGTTGCTAGGAGAATTCTTATAGCGCTGCTCATAGAGCACGTGTAGCAAAGAATCGCTTATAATTTTCTTGGTACAAAATTATATTTAGCAAAAGTTGCATTAATCGTAACTCCTACAATTATACGAATCGGTTAGGCAATTTGCGGTAGAATCTTAATCGTGCAACGTTATTCGCAAGTTTTCAACTAACTTTCTTTCTGTGAAGAAAACAATTGAATAATCAGTTTGTTTAGCAGTGATCTTCAAAGAAATTTAGAACATTATTTGTAGTACTTAAGATGCACTGTGAATATCGCTGTTTCGAAGTTATCTTTAATCTGTACCGCACAATTGAACCGCTTCTTTGTGTAACCATTTTATTATATTATCATTACAGTATGAAATACTATCTGATGTACCTCAAGGATCCAACCTTGGGCCATTATTGTTCATATTATATATGGATGACTCACTCACAACTTTATCTTGTCCAGCATTGGCTTATGCTGATGAGTTTATTCCGTTGTCACTGGTGTGGATAGTTCTATTCTTTTGCAGTGCGATTTGGACGTGGTCGCTGACTGGTGCGAGCGTAATCAACTGAAGTTGAATCTCTCTCAAGTGCTCTAAAGTAGCATACACTAAAACAATCATCACCTTTTGTGTATCCGTACCTACTTCGTAACACATTCTTATCTACAGTCGACACTTTCTGCGATCTTGGAATGGTCTGCGATGTGCATTCATTTATTCCGCATATTAATGAACTGCGTAAAGCGGGTTTTTAATTAATAGTTGTAAGGAATTTACGGACGCTACTACAATTAAATTGCTGTATATGACATTTGTTGTTGCTGCTTGTTTGTTGTTGTTTCAGTTTAATTTGGTTCCAGATTTATTCAACACATACCTAAAATTTGGAACAAATTCATTGAAGATTTTTGAAGTTTACAAAATAAGAGATGTTTATTCCGCATATGGTTCAAATATTAGTAACATTATGGAATAACTTAACTTGCAGCCGTTGTTAATTGGAAGAGAAAAGCAGAATGCAAAACTTCTCGCTATTGAAGCTATTGAACAATAGTATAGATTGTCCACATCTTGCTGCAAAGATTTATTTCAGCGTCGCACGATTGGCGGCTCGATCATCTGTAGCATTTTATTTCCCTACAGCCAGGGCTATTGATTTGATGCGCTCGCCGAAATAAGTATCACGAATTGGGGTGATTCTGTTTTAGTGTAGGATTCTTTATATTATTGTATTTTTATCTATTTACTTAACACATGGGCTGAAAAGTCCCGGGCCTAACAAAGAAAACACGGTTTTTTTGGTTCAAAATTAGTTTTATTCATCAACGTAATCTCCATCAAGAGCAACGCAATCATTCCAGCGCCGCTCTAACATTTCAATACCACTTTTGTAGAACGATTTATCTTTTGCCTCAAAATGGGCCTCAGTTTCAGCGATAACCTCTTCATACGTGCGAATTTTCTTACCGGCGAGCATTTTTTTGAGGTCTGCGAACAGCCAGTAGTCGCTGGGACCCAAATCTGGCGAATACGGTGGATGTGGGATCAATTCGAAGTTCAATTCATGTAGTTTTGCCATTGTTTTGATTGACTTGTGACATGGTGCGTTGTCTTGATAAAACGATTTTTTTTCTTTGCCATATGCGGTCGTTTCTTTGCAATTTCGGCCTTCAAACGCTCCAATAACGCTACATAATATTCACTGTTGATGGTGTTTCCTTTCTCAAGATAGTCAATGAATATTACACCACGCACATCCCAAAATACCGAGGCCATAACCTTTCCAGCCGATTGTTGTGCTTTCGGGCACTTTGGACGAGTTTCAGCAGTTGCTGTCCACTTAGATGACGATCGTTTTGATTCCGGAGTGAAGTGATGGATCCATGTTTCATCCAGTGTCACATATCGACGCAAAAATTCCGGTTTGTTACGTTTAAACATGGCCAAACACTGCTCAGAATCATCAACACGTTGTTGTTTTTGGTCAACAGTGAGCAAACGCGGCACCCACTTTGAACAGAGCTTTCGCATAGGCAAATGCTCATGCAACATAAAGCCAATACGTTCTTTTGATATCTTTACGATGTCAACTAACTCACGCAACTTCACTTTTCGATCATTCAAAACGATTTTGTGGATTTTTTTGATGTTTTCTGGTGTTGGACGTCCACTGCGTTCTGCATCATCGGTGTCTCTACGACCACGTTTTAAGTCAGCAAACCAAACGTTTTATTGTTGTTTCTGATGGAGCGGAGTCCCAATAACACTTTTCAAGCCATTGCTTCGCTCGAACGGTATTTTTTCCCATCAAGAAGCAGTGTAAAATTAAAAGACAAAATTGTTTTTGATCCATTGTTTTGAAAATAACAAAAGTAGCGTGACTCTTAGCACAATAACTCACAAGCTAATGAATAGAATATCATGAAATTTTAACAGCTGTCTTTTGAAGGTTAGTACTAACTGAGAGAAAAGTGACTGCAATAAAACTAGCGTCATCTATGTGTTAGGCCCGGGACTTTTCGGCCCATGTGTTATGTTAGTCTTTTTATATAAGTTGGTTGTAGATTAATTGTAATTCCCTTTTTGTCCTGTAATTGGGTTCTTCTCTGTTGGACAATAAAGTGATATTATTATTATTATAGTTAAAAGGGCAGCTGTTTTGTTTGTTTAAATCGGAATAATTCCGGTATGCTACCGTTCAAGGTATCTAGTATATATTTTGGTAGTGCTGCAGAAATAATGCGAGACGATAACCACAAAAAGAAACAGCGTAATCTCTGGATCTATCTGACTTTTTTTTTACATCACAGTAAACCGAAAATATTACCGACGAAAGACTAATATGCGGTAAACTAAGGAGCAGAGAAGAAAAGTGGATTTAAAGTTCAACGCAATAAACGCCCGGCTTTACAACGAAGGGAAAGGAAATGAAAGTCAGAAGCCGTTGCCTACATGCGTGCGTACATTCGACTCAATTTAACGAACATTTATGACAGTTTTTATTGGTTATAACATATTCTGTTTAGCTTTACAGTTTGCTGATAAAATTAAGATCCATAATTTTTTTATTCATTTCCTATGCGGAAATGTAATAAAATGAAAGGGAAGAAGTTTAATACAACCGCAATTTCGGCGGATATATTTGGTAGTAAAATTATTTAGCGGTTTTTGATGTAATGAAATTTTTTCGCATGTAACTCTGTCTCTATTGATAGCTTTTAGTGATTCATTTACTCCTACGAAACGTTGTCTGTAGTTTCGGAAGGAATGTAAAAACGTTTTATAGTGCGACACCCTAAAGTAATGGCATATTTCTGTTTTATAGTTTTCCTGTACCGCGCAAGGGCTGAATGATTGAGTTAAGTTGAGATGCGCGACAAATCGATGAGCATGCAATTGTGTTATGAGATAGTGGGCAGTCATTTTAATTACTGTAAGTTAAGAATTTTTGGTGATACTTTAATTCTGGATCCAAGCAGAACAACTTTGCCAATTGTTCAAGTGAAGAAGTACTTGAACTATGGTAACAAATGATTAATGACTATAGTAAAATAATAGCCAGCTTGGGAAATTGTCTCTTAAAAATTATGTTTTCTGAATGTGTTCCGTTATTTTGCTGGTACTCTTTTAAACGTGAACCAAATTTTTCGAGACCTGCTGGGAGCACATTTTCCGTGATTGCCGCCATTTCTCTTCGAATATGCTCCTTTAACTCATTCACAGAATGAGAGATGTTGTTGTATACCTTTGGTTTAAGGTAGCTCCATAGGAAAAAATACATTGGTGTCCAGTAGTGGATACGTGTCGGCCACTGTACGTCACTGCGTTGGATATCAATTTTCCAGGGAAAATTGCACGAACAACGGGCAAGGACAAGTTCCCTGGAGGTCATCTTAGACTCCACACCCTTACACATAATGGTGGAGGAGCTCGCTCATGCTGTAATGTACAGACTAACCAGGGCGGGGACTTAAGGGGGACAATTCTCTGTGCCAGAAGCTTTGGCCATCTGGAGCAGAACTCTCCCAACTTCTAAGTCTACCGAGCGATGAAAAAGAGCTTTCCCACAAAGCTAAGTAACAAAAAAGAATGGAAGGGAGAATTCTCCACTTACTTTCTAATGGTAAACACCATTAAATGATATACGGATGATTCCAAGACAGAAAAAGGAACAGGTGCAGGGGTACTCGGATCAGGAACAAGATACTCAGAGTCAATGGGAACATATCTCGGTGTCTTTCAAGCAAAGATCAATGCAATTGGAAGATGTACTGAATTGAACCTCGACGGGGACTATCGAATTTGCAATTTTGTCCGACAGTGAAGCAGCGATAATGGTGCTGAGCTCTAACACCATCAGCTTAAAATCAGTCTAGGAATACCTAGAAAAATTAATTAATCTAGGCAGAGGAAACAGAGCTGGCAGCGACAATGAGAGAGTTAACCTATTAACAAAATAGGCCGCCACAACTTCCTTCATTGGACCGTAGCCGTTCTATGGTATGAGGTCGAGCATCTATAAGAAAGACAGGAAGGCGAAGCTCGGAACATTTCTCTGGGAAAATCTTCCTGGTCTGAGACACAAAGACCATGCTAGAACTAATTAAAACCAGACTGCGCGTTCTAATAGGTTTCCTTACAGGGCACTGTCACTTTGGGGAACACATGACATGGAAGGATACGTCTGAAACCGGAAAACCTAACATCTATCTGTACTACTATGATAGAGACCCATGCCAACCATCTCGACAAAGACGTCATAGCCGAAGGGGAAATACTTTCTCTAGAACCATGACAGCTACTGCAATTTATTAAAGCTCCTAGACTGGATAGGGAGCTATAAATATTGGCAAACCCTAGCAGCTTGCAGCTCGTATAAGTGGGTACAATGCATCAATAGGTCACAGTGCAACATCACCCTTAATTAATCCAAGCTAATCTAATCTAAGGACACGTTACACGTCTCAGATTTGATCCATACCGACTAAATTCCGAAGGACGGGACTAGCGAGTTCTATTCACCCCACTCCTCACTGAGTGATTGTGTTCGCTCAATAAACAAAACAAATTGAAAAGAAAAAGACTTTTGATACAACCAGTATTTAGGCAATAGGTTTCAAATGATTTGTAATATTAGATCGAAACAGAGTGTTTACTTAAAGTAGTGATGTTGGAATTAACATAGTATTAATTTGTTTCAGTGTCAATTTAGCGCGAGTCAACAAACACTTTAGAGCAACACACTTCTTAGTACTGCTGTAATACAACTTCAATGACGCAATTTTATGCTTTAAATCAACTCCCGAAGTGTGTTGCTCGTATAAAGCTAAAAATATATTCAGTAAACGGTTTCTAGGTTGACTGAACGTTATTTTCGCGGTGCACAAAGGAAACGAGCAAGAGGTGCAAAAATACGTACATTAAAAAGACTCCTCTATTTCATTTAGAAACCAGACATAATTCGTATTTATAGTTTCTTTTTTCACATAAGTAAATTTCAATAATTTGGTCTTTTCTTGTCAAAAAATCGTAATTATTTCCATTTAGTGTATTTCTTATTTTCAGGTATCTTAGGCATCTCCACTTCTTATATGTACTCTCCTTAGATTGCACTACCTCTTTTGTTTTTAGATAGGATTAGTTAAGTTCGTTTCTTTCTGATGTATGTATCTTTACTAACGTTCTCTTACTTCATACGCTACAATACGCTTCACTTTACAAGTGGTAGATCTATATTTTGGAATTTAAGATTAATGGCAGTTCGGCTAAAATTTTCTGATCGTCACATTTGTCAGTAATCAGGTCAAAAAGAGCACGCGACGCTATCTTAATCCTCTGAGCGTAGAGGGTGCGTGACCACCAACTGATCTCACTATTTTAATCACACATACAGATTCTGTCAGGTTAGAATAATAATCTGTAGATTATCTAAATAGTCTATTTGTTACTGTCCTAAGTTCATGAAGACTAAATATAACGCGAGCTGCTTAATCGGTAACTAATACTTGCATGAGAACGAAATGCAAGTTAGAATATTTGAAAAAGTTCTTGGGAACCATGCAGTGTAACATTATCTAGCGATTAATTTCAACATTCATCCAATTCAGCTGCAATGCAATTATGCACGGTACTCGTTTAATACTTACTGCAAATTCAGTAAGCTACTCCTTTCAAGGGATTATTCCGAGTCATTGTTTGTAGTACTCGATCGCATACACGGAAATCCTGCGACGTAGTGCTCATTATGCAAATATAGTTAGATTATAGTACATAAGTAGCTGTAAGCTCTGAATATCACACGTAGACACGTATATAATAATATGAGTTCTATATAGCCCATTTTGGCGGAGACTCTGCTACTGGGAACTTTAGAACGACCCGTAATAGCTTCCAGGAACGACGACAAAAATGCAATTTTCCATGCAGTAGCTGCAGCTTTGTACGACTTAATTAAAAGAGCGCAGTTTTAAATCTTCGTCTTCGTGCAGACGAAAGAGTCGCATATGTATACCGAACGGTATACGTTTAAATATGTATATGCATATTTCATTTCACTCTATGTAACCATACATTTTTGGTATACGTACGAGTAAACTTGGATTTCATTTAGTATTTTCGTATTTCAATTATAATTTGCAACATGTCGCCAACAGCACTGTGTTGTAGGTTAGGTATAATATTTTAGCAAATGTTATAAAACTAGCTATGTATTTCTTTCCCATCAACTCTTTTTGCAACTTTTTCAGAAAAATGTATTTGTACGTGTAGTGGTGCAAATATCAGGCAATATATGTGGTAACAAACAGTTTATTTTTAACCTCAAACTTAGCTTAAATTATTAGTCAATTAATCTGTAGTATCATCATGAAACTACAATTGCCAAAATATTAGTTAGTTTAGTCACGTCAGATAGTTTCCTAGTAAACTATCAGGAATTTCCAAATTTTTTTATTAAGGAAATAAAGGAAATAGTAAAAGCTTCTGTCATTTATTAACAAGTATAACAATTAATTAATATAATAATACGTTTCCATATACCTATGTTCGATAAGCGTCCTTTTATATTTCTCGGATTGGGCATAAGACTAAGAGTTAATGCAACAAGAAAACGATATTCCAATTATTCCGTTTGCCATTAATCTGTTGTAAAAATATTCTTCTGGATTTTCCATAAAATAGTCCCCAACAATTGGTACAAAATTCACCATTGTTCCTAAATCTTGTCGCTCTTAATATCGTTTTTTGAGATTCGGAAGCAAAAAATATTCACCAAGGCTTCCTCAAAAATTTCGAAAAGAAATCCTCCACAATAATTAATGTAATCAGTGTAATACATCTAGATATAGACGTAAAATATAATAAATAAATTAAATTAAATTTTTACACTTTGCATATAATTTAAATAAGTCAATTGCTGCACGTGAAACGGATTATGCAAGTCTACTTAATAGGCACAAGTTGGAATCGTTATCTTGTCGCAGAGGTGTAGCCAATGGGAAATTTCTATTCAAATTTATACACCACTTTGTTGATTTCCCCGCTCTACTTTCTCGTATGCCGTTTTCCGTCACTCAGTATCACCATAGATCTTGTGACACGTTCAATTTACCTACTGCACATACCGACATCTTACTAAAAGCACCCTTAGCACATACGTGTAGGAATGCAAACACTGTATACCCGGATCCATTTCTTAAATTTTAAATACACCTATGAAGCTGTTCACAAATGTATGTTATTGCGTTGTTTGGAAGAACTTTTAAATTTTTTTTGTTGCTTCTTTTCTCTCCCACTCGTTTTAGATAGCCAACTATTGTAATTATTGATTGCACTGCATATTATTTATTGACCTTTTAAATTACAATGTTGGGCAATAAAAATTGTTATCATGTAGATGGGTAAACACTTATGATCGGTAGTATCACGTACGTATTCAAAACGCCTTCATTTTAAAAGAGAAACGTTAAGGGTAACGAAAATAAAGATAATAAGGCATGGATTTTAAAAATTCCTCTGCAATATCCACAATAGCGTAGATGAACTATTAATCTTATTATACGTAATGTATAAGCAATCATCCATTTACTCCTATATTTACAAAAATGTATCGGAAGGGGTCGAAACAATAGAAGATGCATAATACATATAGAGATATGGTCTTAATGGCGTTTTGGATAAATTACAGCTTAGTATAGGAAGCCTTTTGGCTTTCTGCTATATGAGCAATTAATAATACCATTACTATTCAACATAAGAAAAATGAATCTCGTTCTCTCGTCATATATTAAACAGTGTTTCCTCCAGCACATTTTATTGTCTGTCATAAACATATCGGATCGCCAACGTTTGTTAGACGAAGCCTTCGAACACAAACAAGAATTGATTGCTTTAATAGTGGCGTACAATAGTATCGGTGAAATTATCGCTAAACAAGAGAGGCCGTAGAGATAGTCAAAAATAACAGCAGGGAAGTTGATGTTTCGCATTTAGATCCCGTAGGCGTTCCGCAGTTCTCTTCCTTATCGATATCCAGTTATCTAAACAACGCGAACCTTACGGACCGTGGCGATCCATTCGTTCGGATCGATATGATTCACTTTCCGCAGATGGCATGTTCGCTAAACGAAGCAATTTATTAATTTAATTGATGAGCGACGTCGACCTCGAACGAAATGGTTTTGTTTAATGTTAACGCTAATTCCGTACGTTATGAAATCGATACTGTACGAATTTTTGTACGGGCTTTTGTTGTTTGTTTTCTTATAGTAAAGCTTTATTCTCCTGAATCCTGCTACTTTGAAAAATGAGAGCTTTTGAAAGTATAATTCCTTGACGGGATTTGAAAGCATCGAATTTTTGTTGTAATAACTTTTCATTCAGTTAAATGACACAGGAAATTAATCAACTTGATCGTGACATCCACGGTTGACGTTTCGTTCCTTTTTATCGACAACATTAATTCTTTTGATGGAGTTTACCTTACCTTTTTAATGATCATATTTTATCTTTACGTCACCGCAATTAATTTATTTCTTATAGGGTCTTTATTTCATATTTTAAAGACAATTTGCTTAAATATCCAGGCATGTTTCACATTCGTACATGAACTTGAATCCAAAAGTGCGTTGCAGTGCCTTAGAAGTCAGAATTCAAGGTTAACCCCCGTTCGTGCCTGTACACAGTCACGCTAGCGGTGGGAAGGTAACTGCGCATCTCCCCTACTATAATATCTGCCATTTGAAATGCCACATGCGACTAAGTTTCAGGTACATAAACATGGCTGCTACAATTGATTCTCCCGACAAGTGCGAATTGCATAGTGTAATTCGATTGAAACAGAAGGGAATACTGCAGCTTAAATTCATCGAAGAATGAGCCGCCTATACGGCAGATGGTGTTGTGCGTGAATGATGTAGGAAGTTTAAAGAAGGCCGAGCCGATGTTCACGATGAAGGGGGACAAGGACGCAAGTCTGTCGCATCGGAAGACATTGTTCAGGGAGTTGACAAAATGAGAAAAACGGAAGCTTACCATCAGTAACTCGAATGTTACATTTCTTGAAGTTTCAATATTAAGTGTGTACTCAATTATAATGTAACACCTCAACTCACTGGCGGCAACATTCTATGAGGGAACTGGAAGGCTCGTCCATAAATGCATCAACCTTCACGGTGATTATCTAGAAAAGTAACCATGTTTGTACATAACTTTTGGTAATAAATTCATTTTGTTATTTACACTTGTCTTGCTTTTGTGAGCTATCGGAAGTTGAAAAGAAGGGAGCCCTCGTACATTGAATAAGTAGTAGTCAATAATTACGTCATGAATATTGAAGTGGCGTAATAATTGTATGCCTGAGTACCCGTCTATTTTAAATAAAATTAAGTGCCCAATTAACAATATCATGTATAGTTTAAGATACGATCCACTATTATACTTTATTGTACGATCTTACAAAAGATTCCACAATTCTATGCAATATTAATCCATATTCTTGGCTAAACATACGTAAACAGTACACCGCTAGCTTTTTTAATCACTAAAATGCTCTTGTAAGTAGTTTTGTTACTGTATGTTCTTAAAAACGAATTCACCGATCTTTTATACAAAATCTTCATATATAAAAACACATCTAAAGGAATGCCTAGAAAATAACACCAAAAATAAAGATGAATGATTTCACCAGTACCATGAGAAAAGCTGTATTTAACAGCGTCTTTATCTTTGGTGTTAGCTTACGTATACGTACAGTAGTTTAAAAAATAGAATTAATTTAGCAAAGCTAGACAATGAAGTAATGTGTGCAAGTGTAATATTATAGTAACTTTACTAGAAATACGTTACTTGGAAAACAATACTGAGGAATGCTTATTGTTTTGGAAACAAAGCAACTATTTAAATGTAGTATTGTGCAAATCTTGAAGTTGTTCAATATGATGCAGGTAAAAGAAAGTTGTAAATAGTTAAAACAGTCCATATATGTATCAGTTATAGGTATAAATACAATTGGGTTCAATTAGGAACAGGAAGTTTTTCCAGTTCTCATTAGTTCTTTGATTGGCGTGCTATGACATTATAATTATCACCTGATATACTTTTCTCTTCTAATAAAGTTTTTGAAAAATTTGCAATTTTTAAAATAGAGGTGTATGTTTTCCGTGATAACTGCCATTTCTCTTCGAATATTCTCCTAAAATCAATTGGTGCCAAGTCATGGCTACGTCCCGGCTAGTTACTGCCACCGCGTTAGATTATCTATTCTCCAGAGGAAATTTCACGAACAACTGGTAAGGACACGTTGGTCGTGTTAGAAGACACTTCATCTTGTAACTAAGTGTTCGGATAAAATCTAGTAAAATCTTGCAAGGCAGGTGTGAAATACTTATTAATCATCTCCACATATCGCTCAGAATTTACGATTACTATACTACCTGTATCATCTTCAGAAAGGTACGGGCCGATAATTCCTTGCGCCAACATTGCAGCCCAGACAGTAGCTTTTGGCGAGTCAGGTAGTTTCTCATCCATCTGTTTTGGATTTGTTGAATTGCAATAACGGCAGCCATTAAGGCGAAAGCGCTTCTCATCTAAGAAGCTTTTATAAAACTCGCACACATGCCTGGTTCCCGTAAAACGCTCCATACCGACTACTACATTTTCAAGGACGGGGCTAACGATTGGCATACCCTCTACTCCCCACTCAACGATTGTGTTCGCGCAGTGAATACAAGAAATTTAAAAAGACTTCTGGGACATCCAGTATAATTCACTTGCAAAACTAATAGATTGTAATGTTTTTTTATACAGTTTTACCGTAGCTTAACAGAATTTGATTAAAATCACATTAGCATACCTTTTGTTTTTCTACGCGTTTCAGCAAATTTCAATGGAAACCAACCACTGCTCGTTACGTTTGATTTTTTTTCTTTAGAAAAATCGGTCGGTCCCCGTCGAGAATGAAAGGTCAATAATGGGTTTTTGTCGTACCATCCGTAAAATGTACATACGTTTGCGGTCTCGATTCCGCAGTACCTCAATTGCGTACATGTTCGTGCCCGTACGAGGTTGGGACTATTAAAGTGGAACCGGAAGGATTCGCTTGTACGGCAAAAAACGAACTGACACTAAATTGCTCTGTGTTTTCAAATTCGGGTAAAAACTCGACCCATACCTGGTGTAACGAGGATTTTTAAGCTAGGAACGGTCAAGGATACTCTTACCGGTTGCTTGATTAGAATAACTCGCAAATTTGACTTGCTGTTTTCGGTCTGCAATGAACAACGTGTAGTTATGCAGTTATTATTGGTTTATTTAATCCCACAGTCGGCCCATGAACTTCGAAGCTGCATAAATTACATTTTGCACCTTCTTGAGAATGTTCCACAGACACCTTATAGAAAATATAGTTATATATATTATTAACTATTCTAGAGCGATTAATTTCAACTGAAGACGTGGCCCACAGTTTTAGGTTAGCGTCACTGACGAATTGACAACAATGGTGACGCGAGTAAATGTTTGTAAACATAGTTTTGATAGATTTTATGAAGGTTGGGAAGCACAGATTTTCATGTTGTTATGTTAATAACTAAATTTTTGGTGTTTTTGGTATAAAGGTAAATTTTTAGTTATTTTAGAGATATGGGAGATGAAGCATATAAGTATACATTAGAACAGATGTAATTAAAGAGACATTCATATGTGATTTATAAATACCACAAATTACTAATGATGGTGAATAAATGATATGTATGTTCAAAATGATCACCTTCATTGTGCAGACACACATTCGCACATCTTTTCTTGTTATAAGATACATTTTGCAAAATTGCAATACGAACATTTATCTTTGAATAGAATTTTCTGATTCTTCCAAATTATGTAATCGGTTAGAAAACACATGCACAAAGAAGAGACAATCCAATAGGTTCTATTCGAGCATACAAGCTAACCAACCCGTACCTTGTTGTCAAAAAGCTCCCTTCTCTAATTTATTAGCGAAAGTAAAATAGACCTACAAATAACATGTTATAGACGTCTTTACAGTTTAAAATCAACAAATTGTACTAACCTGTTTGCGCAGATGTAGTTTCCATAAAGAGATTTGTGGAATAACCGTTTGTTGACGGATATCATCCAATTATGGCATTAGTTAAAACGGTTGTAATAGCGTCATGTTTGCTTTTTGAAACACTACTTGTTTCCATGAATCGTTTTGTGCCGTAACTAATGTTCTCATTAGAGTACATAATAAATAGGTTTACTCCTCCTACTTTACTACTCCTGATTTACCTTGCACACCACTTCGAAAACGAATCATGACGATGAGCGGATTCTGCCGTAAGTGAGATGGTAATTGAAGTTCAAACAAATTTTATAAAAAGAATATTATTTACGTACACAATTTGTCTTAAAAATCACGCAATTTCCAACAAAAATTGGATAGAGACAGATATCGAAAAACGCACAAAAAAATATAACAAAGAAGAAAACTAACAAGGAGATGATATTAAGCAAAATAATCGAATAATAGCAACTAATATTTATTGTTAACATTCATTCTTTCAACATAAAAATCCTCTGAAGTTAGGGACTTTTATGATACCACAACACTTCACTTGAAACAAATCACCTTGTATTGTAAATTGTAAAGTATAAGACTGCCCGCTTCTGAAATTTGAGAACAGACTAAGAAATATTCTATTCGTGAGTTTATCTTTTCAAATCTCCTTTGATGGCAATATGGTGGTCAAAAAACAAGTCAGGAGAAAGTATTTCATTTGGATGTTCAGATCGTTTACCAAGATAAAATTACATGATCTGAAAGTTTGTTAAGAGACTCGCCAAGTTGAAACACATCGCCAAGGATTTAAAATAAGAAATACTTTAAATATTTGAAAAAATATTTTGCGCAATGAAGTTTTAGCATAGTTAAAAGAATAATCCAATTACAGTTTTGACATAATCTCTGTCAAATTTTAGTCCCAATGGAACTGTTAAAAAAATCTACAATTTTTTGCTAGAAATCTGTTATATTGGGTATCCTAAAAGTCCTTTTCAATTTGCGCAAATACAACCCTTGAATGGGAAGCGGGGGTATCCAAATGGTTAACTCCGCTCTTGGGAATTTAGTCGCTGTGCACCGTTTTGCGGGAACAGAGCGTGCGTGTTATCTTCGCGAGTTTTACGAAAGCAATAGTCCTGTCACTATTCGGCGGCGAAACTTTTCTAACCTCTATCCTTTGCGTCATACTAGACAAGCACCGTGTACTCAATTCATCAAAAAGTGGGTATAGAAGTGCAAGGAGACCGATTCGACAATGGGCAAATCTCGGACTGGGTAACAAAAACGTTCAAAACCTCGGAAAACATGGAGGGCGTGCACCAGTCGTTTTCGCGGTCCTTTCATTCGCAAAAGCGCAAGTGCTTGCTCCTAAAAGTTCCATATATCACATATTGCGGAAGGATTTGCGTCTCTATCCCTACAAGCTGCAGTTAGTGCAAGAATTAAAGCCAGGTGATGCTGTTGAGAGGCTCAACTTCTCTAATAAAATGATTGAGTGGTATCTGAAACGAAATTTTGTTCGCTTTGACTCGCCACCAATGAATTTTTTCCCTATGGGATTACCTCAAATCAAGGGTATATAGCAACACTCCTCACAGTCTAAGTAATTAAAAATGAATATTTGGAGAGAAATCTTGGCTATCACGGAGAATATATATGGGGCAGTTCTCGAAAATTTGGTCTCAAGCTCAGGGGAGTGCCAGTAAAACAGCGGAACACATTTAGAAGACATAGTATTTAATTTCAAAAGCCTGTAGTTTAAAAAAATAAACATTTATCCATTAAAACTGGCAATTATTTTATAATATTCTTTTTATTTTAAAAAGTACTTTTGGGAGACCTTGTTATTGGTTATGAAAATTATTGGTCTCATGCAGAAAAAAGACGAACAATGTATTCTGCTGTTAATTGCGTTATTAGAGATGATATTCAAGAATGTGGAAAACCTGCAGTGACCTAAAATCGTTTTCTTTAAATAACACTCAGCGATATAAGTTAACTCGGATCACTTAATTAACCATTAATTATGATCACAATGTATTCCACACAGAATAAATTAAGACAATGGTTAACTGATGTCCATGAAGGAATTACTCTTAATTATATTTGAAATGCTAATCTGGAAAGAATTTGCAATCACTAGATGGAGGCATATGTATGAATCCTATAAAATGTAAATATAATGTGAAGTAAATTTCTACAAAATAATGTTGCTTTTAACCAGTAATGTTGTCTAGACAAGGTATCTCTTAGAGCAATTCATCCCCTGCTTCTCCCACTAACTATACGTTTTCACATATTCCTTTGTTTCAATAATACTAGGTTTCTTATTTGTCTATGCAACATAGGTCGCATTAAGTATTAAAGCATTGATGTAATTTTTTTCTAAGCGAACTTATGACCGGATGCACAGGCAACGATTTCCGGAACATTCCGGTTCCGTTGGCAGTGAAAACTAACTCGGCCGGCACTGAGTTTTCAAAGTTCAATGAAACGCTTAAATTTGGCGCATTATAAATTTGCACTATTTCTGTCTAAATTTATTTTTGACCCTGAATATTTATTCGTAATGTAATAGGATAATCGTTACTCGCGCATCTGTTAGACGAAACTGCATTGGTGTTTTGAAGTTGCTTTTATTTAATTTATTTAATTAAACAATTGCAAGTATACTGTATATTATCGCTGTATACATGTGGCTAACCGAATCGGTGGCTTAATGACGGGGGAGAGCGCAAGTGCGTACAATTTTAAGTGAACTTCGCGCCAAACATTAGCGCCATCTACTTCAACAGTACCGTTTAATTGGAATAAAGTCGGCAAGTCATTCACGAATATCCTTTTGCATAGGAGCTGCTAATTGATTTTGTTCTAACCAATGGGAAATCAAACACTTGGCTCATTTATAGTGAAGATTAAATTGTTGATTGAATATTTCCTCCTACTCTTCAAATTCTATTATACGTTTTTGTTATTTCAGAAAAAGGGCGTTTATGTAATTATAGTACCTTAAGAAGGAAATTTTTACAGGATTAATAATATTGCATTCTCGATTAAACTTATATTTTGTTAATAGCTGTCCTTCCTTTTCTGAATGTCAACCAGGTTATCTTACATTTTCTCGTAAAACTATAGTTTACTATGTATGTATATGTATATGTATATATAGTTGGTAAGATATGCTACGTAAAGGAACAAGAAAAAGCCCGAAGCCACGGACCTCCGGAACAAATACGCTATTAGCTTGATATTTTGATCATTACACGAACACTATCGCCACTTTATCTCTCTTAATTAATGATTTCGAAGAGAGTCATTACGTAAAAGTTGACTTAATTAATCTCTATGGTCCAACGAGTATTACTGCAGATGACTCTACACACTTCATGCAGAAAAAATACGTCGGATAAAGAGCAAGCTGGCCTTGTCTCCTTCCGATTCGCGTGGCTAAACGTTGATAACGAAAGAAGATAGAAGAGTCAAACGTTACGTTGCCTACTTAAGTCGACGAAGTTGAAGTTGAGACAGATACCAGTGTATGATGTGGAGTTCTGTTTTCTAAAAGTAACTTGTGAAGTGCACCTAAATACGTCGTACGGTTAATGGCACAGCAGCAGAGATAATGTAATGCGTTTTCTTGTATCATTAAGGAGATATAGCGGATAGTTTATCATATTTTTGTTCCGTTTCGAGATGGCGCTACCGTACAATTGGTTCATCGCAGAGCGAAAGTCTTTGTTCGTTGCTTCACCGGCGAATATTTTATGCCCGACTGTCACAGAACCTCTTGCGGGATAATAAACGTAACGTAACTTTCGTAACGATCGCACGCTCTTTAGTTAAATGACGTCGGAATATTACTTCAAAATAGTAGATCTATTTAATGAGTATCGTATGAAATAAACATCGCCTTTATTAAAGCCATCAACGTTTATGGTTCGTCCGACGCGAACTGTGCCGTATTCACCTCGGTTTTTGAACGCATATAAAGACATTTTCTCCGATGGTATGTCGGCTAATAGAGCCCTTATGTTTACTCCAATAAAACCAGTGAATAAGTAGTAGTATGTAACATTCTAAAGTGTGAATTTTAGAAGTACTTAAATGGATTATGATGGCGGCAGTTTTTATAAAACTGTTAACTGCTGAAATGGATTTTTTCTTGCTAAACATTTTAAAAATATTGCTATAAAAATGTGTTTATTCAATGATAAACAAACGTGAAAATACACAATGTTTTACATCAAATGTTCCTTGACTAGAAGAACATCAACATGCTCCACTCCTCACGAATTGATTAATATATTAATATATAGACATATTACTGGAATTCTCGAAAATAAACCAAAAGCATTTGCTTCCATGGCGCAAGGCATAACCCTCCTGTACATTCCCATAGTAAATTTATCAGCATACAATGATTGAGAAGGCCTTTTAATCCTTTCATGGAAATAACTTTGTGCGCGTTTGTGTTATATACATGGTAATGGTTTCATCGCGATTTCCATATGCAGCGTGGAAAATTCCTGGTTTATTTCTCGCATTGCCGAGGAGATTTCTTGGCACATTTCCTAAGGTAGACAACATTGGAGAGGTTGTAGTTATAGAATTTCTGACATAATGCCTGCATCGAACATCTTGAGGACGCGTGAAATAACTGAATAAAGCTAACACACAAACCTGAATAAAAATGAATTACATCGTTTTTGATGTACTTCGGTTCTTTATTAAATTCATTTTTGTTCTAAGGGAATATTAGTAATCTATAAATTAAGAAGCCCATTATGGATGTTGTGTGGGCCCTTGTCTATTAATACTATTAAATTGTAGTGTGCAGCAGGCTTAGATTTTTGGTAAGTGCTATTGGTTTTCCAGATACTCTTGAAGAAATTGAAAATGCGCTGCATATTTACTTGGAATGTACCGAACATATTATTCAAAGTTACCTTTTTTCTTTTGCATAAGTCCCTATTTATAAACTATTCGTTTAGGGAAGCGGGAAAATATGCTTTATCACAACAATATATCGTTAGCTATAGTAAAACTACCTAATATTTATACCAATAAAATTCCGAAAAGCACAAAAAGTATCTGTCTGGATACGGGTGTGGAGTTAGTCAACAGTTTTCCAGGAATGATTTTGTGATTTAGCAACTCCGCATACGTCGTTTACAGTAACTACAGAAAGCTTAACCAAATGATAATACGATATCGGTAAGGTTAACAAACACTGATGATTATGGTGTTCATTATAACACTATCCAATGACGTTGAAATCTCATTACAGACCATGAAGAAATTTTAAAAAAATATAAAAATTTCTTTTCTGGATTTATTAAATACTAGGATTGTTGTCGGAATCTCAAAATTGCACAAACGATGGAAATAGCTCAAACAATAACTTCAATTATAAATGATTGATGTCATTGATTTCAAAATTCCTCGAACTGTAGAGCAGTAAGTGCTTTGCAATACCAAAAGATAAGTTCGTTACCGAGTCCTCAAAAGGTTGTAAAAGCTTGCAAAGTGAAGAAAATGTTCGTGATATTTTTAACATTCCTCAAAATTTCATTCAACATTTAATTTTGTCAATTTCTTCCTCCAAAAGCTTCGGTGCTATTTACTGAACTAATTCCTAATTGGTATATTAATTAAAATTAAATTAAGGATTTCGAGAGATCAACCACTACCAATCCTCACAATTGATAGGATGAAATTAGTAATTAATAATAACGACAATTAATAATCCATGGCTTCGTATTCCCCAACAACTTTCGCCACTTCCAGGGTCCATCTACCGGCCATGAAATATTATTACGCCTTCGTTCGTGATGCGCTTTAACGTATTCATTCTCACCATTCGGTATAAAATGAGGGAAGGCACAGAAAACTTCAGTTCTAAGAAACAACAGCACTAGGATTCAAACCCGGGACGCTGAGACTCAGCGAAGCATGCTAGGCGCTAAGCCACTAGACCCTATGCATCTCTTACAAAGCGGTTTATTTGAAATCTTCCCAATACATGCTTTACTCTGTACATTTCTTCACTTCAAGGATGTTTAGACCATTTCTAAGATAAATGCGTTAACTAATAGCTTTGTATGAGTTAGAATCATTGGAGTAACCTTCAGATTTATGGCCATTTCTCATAAACGAAGGTCACAAGATGATCCAAACACGAAGCATTACAAACATTCTACACGGCAGAGAACCCGAGAACCGTAGAACAGCCAAATAGAATCGTTACATAATAAAGCTGTCCTGATACTCAAGATGGCATAGGGAATTGCTATCTGGGTTTCTTTAACAAATTTTGGCAAGGCAAAGTCGGATGCTTAAGTTAATTAGTTATAATTCAAAAGAAACTTAAGGAGAAAATGAAAAATAAATTCTTGTGAGGAAATATGCAAAAATTAGTTTTATATTTACATAGAAAAATGAACGATGTTTAAGCAATTTATATGCAGATCATTCTTTAAATTGCAGTTCAAGTAGAAAGAGTTCTTTGTCTATCGTTATTAAGATTATTCCTTTTAGATAGTCATATATTTATCCACACCATTGAATCGCAACTGTGCGTCCTTCTTGCGCTCATCAACACAATGCCTCTACTGAAAGAGGATGAAGTGATCAGAATTATCCACTTAATATTTAAAAAGCAGCAAGTACGATGCCACAAATGTATTCGTTCTTTTACCATATGCTTCTTAGGTAAGGTGCTTATATGAAATTTAAAAATCCATGACCTCATTTTTTTGAAAGAAACTAATAACGCCATCTGTTGTGTAAACGAACCGCAGCGTATTTCAATGTACTTTTCGGATTTCAATTAATCGCGGACTTTAAAAGGAAAATCTCGTCTTAGAAAAGAACGCAATTCTTGTGCCAGTTACTCGAAACAAGTGCCCTTTTATTCTTTACCAACAAAGGCTAGGGAGAGACGTCTTTCTGCTAATCCTGTTAATTTTGTCTAAATAGAGTTAAAACGTTTCCCGATTCGTAAATGGAGACACTTGTAGGGTTGTTTCCTTTTTTACAACGTTGTAATCTCATTAAGCCATTTAAGAAGTAAATCCTTTCCAGCGTGTAAATATAAAGTGGAGTTTATGAGAGCCGTCTGATTTGTAAAATTGTTATTTACGTCTGCCCAGCGTAAAAAGTGTGTGTACAACATACACGTTCGCATAAGCCGACCTAGTTTTGAGTCGGAGAGCAGCGTTGTACATGCATGTAAAATGTTTACGCTTGATGATAATGCGAGATCAATACGTCTGTATATTTAAACTTTTAAGCATTGAATTGTTATAGATTTTTTTTACATATTCAATTCAAGATAATAAATGGAACACCGCGGAAACTATAGTATTTTATCATAGAAATTCAAAATAAATTGTCTATCAATAACAATGTTTGTTGATTATTTATCTCTTTTATTGTACCTAAAGTATATTCCATATCTGGATCTAATTTAGTTGAGATGCGTTTTTAGTAATAGTTATAGCATATATTCATAAATAGAGACGGGATTATATAAGTGCATATTTATTTATTATATTTTACGTCTAATGTAGATGTATTACACTGATTAAAGTTAATTAGCGTTAACTAAGTTTAATCAGTGTAAGACATCTACAAATAGACATAAAATGTAATAAATAAAATAAAATGTATACACTTTGCATATACTCCGGTCTCTACTCATAATATATAATTTACTTATATTAATAGCAATATCACTTAGGTGTTTAACCTCATTTGCAGTTAGAGTAATAATGATTAAATGGTAAAACAATCAAGAGGTTCTACAAATAATTTCATGCAAGGTAAAAAAACATTTTCTAAAAATTTTGACACTCAGAAAATACAGTACTTGCTAAAATAAACTGTATCGAAAATGTAACTGCATTTATTTTTTTTAAGTTGTCTAATGTACATGTTGAAAATCCACTGTTAACGCTGGAGGTGAAACGCGTTCTGGAAAATATCATAGATGCAGGAACTGTTCGAAGAATTCTAAGGCGTACCAATTCGCACAGATGAATAGCTAGGAGCCAGAAGAAGAAAAAAAAGTCGCATACAGTTCGCATTAGAACACCAAAATAAAAATTTCCACTTTTGGAAAATTTAATCTTGGTGTTGGAAACCTTCATTTTATTGAAGATACTATGGATAGGTTTATGTACCTAATCCTCTTTAAACAGAATTTAGTGTCTAGTTCCAGAAACCTTCACATAGAAGATGATTTTCAATTTTATTAGGACCACAGTTCGAAACATTCTTCGCGTGTGGTCGAAGAATGGTTGTTATGTAACTGTCGCAGTACAGCGAAAGCCCCAGCTCAGCCCAACATAAACATTATCGAAAATTTGTGGCGTGTTCTTGAAACAAAAGTGTGTAGTCATCTAATATCCAATAGGAATGACCTAAACAAGCTTTGTTACAATAATGGAACACTATTTCGCCAGATTATATGCGTAATTTAGTAAAATCTGTTCGAAATTGATTATAATTAATTATAAAAACTGAAGCAAGCCCAACTGAATATTATTATTGTATGTGCATCATTTTCACTGTGATGTTGAATATGTAACCGCTGTAATGTTATCTGGTTAGAATTCGCCATACCTGTCCGAATTAGTATTGTTCTATCTTTGTAATATATTTGAATAGTAGATACTGATTTGACCTGCTGGTCAGGACGGTTCCGACGTATATCTCGGTAGCTCATCTGGCTTTATTTCGAAGGACTAGTAGTACACTATCGGCTGTACACCGTTAGGAGAAACAATTAAGTTGACACACTTAAAAGCACTTAACCAATTTTATTTACTCGTACAATGTTTTTGGCTTACAATTCGTGATTAGTCTTTAGTTGCTTCCGAACTCCTTATAACTATGGAAAACTCGTGAACTATGTGATCAATGTTACTGAATTGTTACTACTGTTTGGATGCTTTATAAATTGAGATGAGTTCTGGTGATATGAACTGAGTTACGTGAACTATCTGAAGTTACATTGTGTACTATCTTACAATGTGTACTGCTGGTTATTTATATGCAACTTGGTTTTGAATTAATGAGAAACCTGGTGCTATTTAATTGTTATTGGAGATAAAATGTCTAGACATTTGGTAATGATTTATTTAAAATTAAAAATGATTTGATAATGAATGAATGTAATCCTAATCCCGGGTAATTCCCGAGATTTCCTTACGTCAACAAATCTACCTAATGATAAACGAACTACTTCCGGAATTGGACCGTGTCATGATTCCGGAAGTAGTTCGTTTATTACAAACTCTGGCCGTGGAAGCCTACGTATTCATTTCTACAAATCTACCTACTTAAGCAATACTAATTACTGAATACATATAGATTTTGATTACAATAGCAAACGATATACTAAATATGTTTGTATAAGATGTGTGAAAAGCAGAAATTAATGCAAAATGCAAATAAATGAATTGTAATACTAGGAAGATATTAGATATGTAAATATAAATTAGAAGTTGGTCCGGTTGTATCTGAGCAGATACAATATATTCAATTTACTTTTCCTAAAATTTTCAGCTTACCGAATTATATACCACTACATTGTTTTCACTGTGAGTCACTCTAGGTATGAGTTTTATTCTTTTCCTACAAACGCGTTTTGTGACATGGCACGTCATAAAAATAAAATTTTACACTTAGAATTGTTACTCCCCTCGTTATCGTAGTTGATTTCACAGGTGTACATGTACCAATGCATCGGTGAGTACCATTGGTGGATTTTAATAGTTGAAAGCTCGTCGTCGTCCTTTTGAATTAACCCCCTTTTACAAGCAATTTTTCCCGGTCAACAGCAGAACAAACATCGCACGGATTACGTGCCACCTATCTAGACGCCCGTTATCGTAGCGCAACCAAGCGATGACGTTTACCATAAAATAGCGCTCTAACGCGGAAAGGCCCCCGACGTCCATGTTAAATGTTTGAAAAGCGAGAGAGTATATTTATGGCTTATGATGGCGGGTGGAGCGGCGGTTTTATAAATTCGAACGATGTATTTTAATTGAATCGCTCGTGTAAATATTTGTACTGGGGAGCGTATAGAGGTATCCACCTCTGCCGATATTCCCTGTCTATTGCAACAGTCGCGCGCGATTCTACCAATATCCAATTACGAGGCATATATAAATTATAAAGTGATATCATTAATTACATCGCATCACGATCTGTATTTGTTTTCGGAAATGTATTGTTTTATAGTACATACATAGATCCCCTTCTACCGATTGTGAAATTTATTAAATTACACATTTATGCGTGTGTACTTCGCACAAAACGAGCGCGTTGCGATAAAGGCGACCTCTGCGGATGCGGAGGATTTTCCGAAAACCGCATCGTTATAATTAAAATTTGTACGAAATCCTTTCTGGTTCCCTTGCTCATAAACCAAATTTAAATATTTCATCGGATTTGTGCATAATCTCTATTAGTGAATTAATGATTTATTAAAAGATAATTAGTAAAATATTTCCATTTGCAATTTATTCCGATTTTATAATAAAAATCAATACGATTGGTATGTTCATAAATATAACTTACAACGTTTAGTTCATGGTTAGGCTACTGATGTATTAAAGGGTATTTAACTCGTCAATCATACAGTCCCTGTCCAATGTATTAGGGCAACTTGCTAAAATAGCGACTTTGTTCGTCTAACAAATTGAGCTCTTTCGGTCATGGCTTCTAGTTTTGATTCATCACCGAATACGCCCTTTAACGAAAAGATATTCTTGAAACAAAAAAATTTTGCTTGATCTACATATTCATTTAAGTTATTTTGTTTTACCTTTCGCCAATTTTTAGTTCTGTAATGTTGATGACGTTTTGCCCATTCATAACTTGATTGCTTCATCATCGGTATTAATCTTGGCTTTTCCAGGGCGTGTCCCATTTCTTTCGCGGATAAACCTCGGTTTTCAGTTGCTAGTTGCAGGAGATCCGTCGATCATCTCGATTAGGAGGGATCCGTTGTCACAAAACGCTCATCCGTTTCTTGTAGTGGGTATCTTTTCTTCCATTAAGACAGCGATTCGCTGCACTGTTTGTACCGCGATATTTCTTATTTCTTTACAATTGTGCGTTGAGAATACACTCCTGTGCCCAACATTCCCTCAATACGCAGTTTTTTCTCATTTAGTATGTCCTTGTTTTACCCATAACGAAAAAATATAAAGCGCATACAAGCAATAACGTAAAGTGCAACACTGTCACGTAAACACGGAAGAAACGTTGTTACATAAACAGATAAATATTCTTTTTACAATAGTAACCGATGCAAATAATATTCTACAAATCACTGTGTCTTTCAATCTTGTTTCTATCTGTCTTCTACACAGTACAGAATGATTCATGAGGGAGATAATAATAGGCAAAAGGTCATTAAGTGGCACTTTCTCGATTTCTTAGAAAGATATTTAGGAAACGTATTTAGATAGGTATTGTAAACCCTATTCATGGATTGTATACTTGCATTTGTAAATTATCGCGTTGAAAACAGACAAAAGCTTAAATTTGTTGGATTGGTGGCCCTATTGAAATGAATAGAGACTATATATCATAGAAGGAATGAATTTTAAAATTTTCCAGGTGTAATATTTTCGTATTTACCTTCTTCAAATGATTATACTATGCAAAGAAATATAGAAGTAAGCTGTGTATTCAATGATGCCTGAATCCTCGATACTGGTAAATACGTGGATCATTGAGACTTCTATAATTAACGTTTTTATTTCAGTTGGGTCTGCCGATAGTTGCTGGAAAACCATATCAATCATGGGCAAAGAAGTAAAACACAGTTTTACAAATATATCCAGTATATTTAACACAATTAATACATATACAACATGCTTCGATATCAGTACAGCTTCATCGGATGTTCTATCATCCGTTGAAGCTACACTGATAGCGAAACGTATCATGTACATTCAGCGAAATTTCTATAATTCCGCATGAACTTTTGAACAGAATATCTTTGACAAATTATGCATCGAAGTTAATGCTCAATTACAAAGAAACACAAGTGCAACAGAAAATAACATTAAAAAATTTATTACATTTTATAGAAAAGATATTTACAAGAATGGTAATTCAACACGGCGAAATTTCTATAGGTCCATTAACACATAATTAATAAGTAAAATAAATACATAAAAGAATTATAATTCTTTCTAAATTTAGCCGTGCACTAGCACGCGGTCTATCAATTTGGTGAACGTCAATAGAAATATCCTTCCAATACCTCATTATCGCAGATTCTAGTTTTTTGACGCTATCTTGAAAGTGTATGGTGTAATTTAAGCGTTACTCGAGGACTCTCAACTTAAGTTATTAAATTTTGTATGGAAGCAATCTTAGATCTTCCTATAATATCCGCTGCAATGATCACCGAGTAATGTTTCTGGGAAGACAATATCGTACAGTTGATGTTCATGGGTTCTCTTTATCACTTTCTAGTGGTCACTGAATATCCTCTTTACGTTTGATTGAATGTGGTCTTTCAGATTTTGACAAATACTTTATTGAAGCCCCTTACTGAAATGGCTCATTAAGCGTGTAATCATGGAAATTGGAAGGCGGATGTCTAACATCACAATTTGCGACGGCAATATCGTCGAGTCGCTATTGTCGAACGTGTTGGTTTTCAAAATACGATTTTATAATTCTCGCTCACTGCCCAACAGTGTATCTTTAGGTAATTCATCTCCTGCGCCTCCTCTGGAAGATCTGAGGAAAGGAAAGAAGAAGATGAAATTACAAACGCTTCAAAACAGCCACTTTTCCCATTAAAAAAAGTGCCTTTGGTAATATATCTAGTATTTTGGTAATTCATTTTGTAACTGTTTCCTGACCAAAGTTCCTCCATTTCTCTATTAGGATGTGTATGCCACATCCCAGTATGGTTCTTCATATTGCTTCAGTAACATTGTCGTGTGCTTTGGATCATTAGTGTGCATATTTTTGAAATTTTCCCCTAGTAGTCTTGTCTTTGACGGAGCTGGATATTATTCCAAAACATCTCAGTATCGTTGTTTGCTTAAATTCTTATTAATTTACTATAAACTTCCCGTACCCTCATATGCGATGCAACCCTAACCCTTAATAGAATCACTCTCGTGCTTGACAACTGCTGATATAACACAATCGCAATCCTTGTTCTACTGTGAGCTCTGCGAACTCCAAATTCCTCTTGTCTACTCCCCTATTGTACACGACATGTTTGTGTCCACTGTAAAAGTTTTGCTCTAATACATCGCATAGCTATCTACTTACTATAATCTGGTCGTGTAATTCTGCAGTCAGCGTTTTACGGTATTCACTGTATCTGAGTCCCTTGCGATTGAATTCAGCGGCTAGTTCTGGCGTCGGTAATCTTCGAGTACGTTTGCTAATGAGTTTAAGTCTTAAATTATCGGCTCCTTCACGGTCGTGGGCGATTGCTCTCTTCTAAATTCTCTGTTTGATGAAATCAGTGTAGTTTAGATACCCGTAATTAGTGACATCAATACTAGTATTTCATTGGGTTTATAGATCCTATATGTGTTACCATTAAGAAATAAACAGAATGAAAATCTTAGTAATAATAGTGCAATTCCAAATATAGTATAGTATTGTATCTTGAGATTATGCGAGCTTTATCTCTAAGATAATTTTCAGATCCCTTTTAACTGGACATATAGTTTCTACAATTGTGATAAAGAATAATGACAGAATTGTGAAATAATTTCAGTTTACAGTACAAACTTTTCAGCAAAAATGGAAGCACTTTGGGAGCGCTAATATAAGCAAAACATAAACGTGAAACTGAAAATAGTACGTAGCAACCCGCTAACTAAATTTGAAGTATCCGCGTTCAATTTGGAAACTATTAATGTATGCGGAATATAACAATTTGCGACAGTACGATGTAAACTTCCGTAATTACATGTAAATTTGCTCTGCGTCGCAATTGACTGGGATACGCGCAAACAGTAGAACTATTGATGTTTTTGTTGTCATTTCATCAGAACATTCCAGTTAGCTAGATTAGAGTTCCAACTACGTACGAATCGGACTAACACCGATACTATTTTATTGAAGTTAAATAATCAACATGATATATATTAAAGGTACTAACAGGGAAAGGTTCCCTGGTATCAAATTCAGATCTTAATGAAGGTAAGAAGAGTATGTTGAGATTTGAAAATATTTTTTTTTGTGCTGGAATTCACTCTGGAACACCCCTTCTTGATTTAATTCTTAAACGGAAATAAACAGAACAAAAATGTAAACATAAATGTTTTACCTTATCGAAAGGTCTTTCGGGACATGTGAATGTAGTATATACAGGATGTTGCATTTAAGCGCCACTCTCTTTTGCTAGAGCTGTTTATGGTAATATGGAAAAGAAATTAACGCAAGTTGTTCATTTTTAACATCCTTTATTATTTTAAAGTATTTTCAATTATAGAAGCTGTTTGAAAGATGATGTTAACATAAAACTTTGTATCTTGTGTTACGCACATACTACATATACATATACATATATCAGAAAAGGAAAATAGTTACTCTATATACCCCATTTTATACAGTTTGGGTAGCTCAATTTGGTTGAAGTACATAACTGCAATCGTCAATTAATATGGTATCAGATGCAGATGTTGTTAGTGTAACTGAATATAAGTCAAACCCGACAAAATTGACACGTTGCTGTGTGTGTGGTTATTTGTTGCCGTAAATATTCAAAAATATCACCTTTGTTTAAAACGAAATATTTACCACATCCAGATACTGGTGCAGATGAATTACATTCTTGCTGTTGAATTGAAAAATTCACAATATTGCACTTAAGAACTATATCAGTAATTTATCATTACAACCAATCACGTCTAAGGTATTGTGACTACTTGAAAACAACCTCTGTCGTTGCCCTTTAGAGCCCTTAAAAGGCCCGATCATTTGCGTTGAGTTGGCATGCTTATAAAGAAACACAAAATGCTATACTGTAGATCTAGGATTTCGAGTAAATAATAACGTACAAATAACAGGACATCACGTAGTATTTATTACGTGCACATCCATGTAATATAAACATATAGAATATACATATACATATGTTGCTGTCCATAAATAAATATGCTGTGCGCAGTATTGAATATGTCAATAAAAATTCGTATATCTAAGCTTGCTTGTTATTCTAGACATTTTTTTTATCTACATATATGCCAATCCACTGTCTTGTAAACAGGGAAGGCATGCAAAGTTTTAGATTATCGCTTTACTTTGCTCTCGTAAGTAAACAATTGTCAGTTTTAGTGTCAACAAATACAAATCCTCTATTTACGATATTCCTGTTTGAGCATCGCATTTAATGTCTTGGTACTTTTATATCTTTTAAGTAAATAAACAGAATCTTAGTAATCAGTATGAGAATGTAGTTTGAAAACGAGCATTTCTCTTTGCAGTATTTTGTACGAAACTGTTACAAAGACTTGACTAAAATCAACCCTAATATAACGGCAAATCTTATGAGCTGTATACCACAATGCATACAAGCTATGATAGACCCTAATGGTTATCTCGCAATATATTAATATATAATTTATATAATTTTTCTGTCTTGAAATAGAGGTGTGCAAATTTAATTTTGTGAATATTTGTACAATAATTTATTTTACATTGTTTATGATTTTGGTTTATATTATTATTATATTATATTATTTACTTTTGTATTATAGTATATAATTATTTATTTACACACAACTTAATGTATCGGTTCAAATTTCCTCCCGTCTTTTTTTAGCTGTAACCTCTAACAATTTAACATTGTACTTATTCATTTATGCTTATCGAATGAAGCTCTTTCCCGTCCATAAGGCTTGCGACTGCAATGATCATTTCTTTGATGCATCAATTCTCGGCGAAGCCACACGAACTTTAGCTCACGCGAGTAATCTGTACCTTAACATTTGTGCGCAGGTGAGAGTATGTGCTTCTGTGATGTTTTTCATGCTATAATGTTTTGGGTAAAAGAAACTATAGCCTGTGTTTGTCAATGTACTATTTTGCCACTACATTTTCTCTCTGCGTTCATGATATATTTACATTTCTTAAAGTGAGGCGTATGATGTACAATAATTCTTAAATATCGTTGTTTATAAGAACAGACAATTGAGTCACAATTCCGTCAGAATAAAAAAAGTAATTGTGAAAACGCAACGCAGAAATGCCTAAAGGCATAGTTTGCAGTAGAGAAATCTAATTTAGACGAGACTGGTATCGGCGAGTGCACAATAATAATTAGAGGAACTCGTGTAGCATATTAATTTTCTTTGGAGCGATACAGCGGCTGTTACGGATCTAGCTGGTAGTATTGCGCTTGTATCGCGTAAAGCAGTACGCGATTGCGATTCCACCGTATCGCGACCATTAGGCGTTCGTTCTGCTAATGACAACGGTGATGGGGTGCAATCGATACTTGAAGGATTGCTTTTATCTAATGATAGCGATGGAATTGCAATAAAATTAATTGATTTATAGTTAACCCCTTGATACTTAGATGTTTTAGAGTCCGATTCAAACCTGATGATACTTGCGATTTGAAGTATTAGACAGCAAGTAGTACAAAATGGGAAAAACATATATAGGATGCAGTGCTTGCTTATTCCTCAAATTATTTTATTTTATTATTTGTCACATGAAAAGGATTAATAAAATTTAAAAGTAATCAATGTTCTTTAATTTGTTTTATCTAGTGTAGAGTTTTACTTTTTTATTTGCTTTTAGCATATAATTATTGATAATAAGAGTAACAATTTTAATTCTTTGTCAAAATTTGTCGTATAACAAAATAATTTTCTAAATATAACAACATATTTAATATAAAATTGTGTTTGAAGTAGCCCTATTTCCACACCTACTATTTTCAATTTAATTTGATCCAACTCCCAGCACAATTATGTCAAACTGACTTATTAGAATGATTTTTAAATGGAAACGTCAATTAAACCTACAGCATACACAAGTGTGCTATGTGTTACCCTTTATGAAGTTCATTGTTTATTAATTATACAAGCAAACTTTCAAGAATATCGGTTACAGATTGATTAAAAACCTGTTATATTTTATGGCCCAATACAGCAATTTTCAGCATATCCTCATTTCCACAAATAGGATTATTTTTGGTACAATATTGAAGGTACTAAATTTACAATACTCTGTGTTGGGAGCAGCCCACCCGAAAGTGTGTTGTGTATTGATAAATGTTTTAGTTTCTAAATAAACCTGCTTGTGCATGCGTTTGTGCCGGATACCTCGGATTGCGAAAGATGTTCTTCACTCAAAAGTTTCGAGTTTCTTTGATGAACGGAATGTTTAAGATATTTTTGTTTATTTTTCGTCATAATTATCTTGTTTACTTTTATACTTTAATTCGAATCGGTATTAATAAAATGGGCTGTAGTTCCGTATAAAAGGCATCGAGTTTGCGATTTTAATGGATTCTAACGCAAAGCTCACGTTTTGCTGTGTTTACAATGGCCCTTCTTTTTTTAGGAGTTTAGTTTAAGGTACTTAAAAAAACGATTTAAAAAGGGCTATTTCTAGGTTATGTTCAGTTGTATATGAGTCATAGTTTACGAAATTTAAGTTGGTACTTATTGTGTTTGTACTTAAAATTACCAAAACTGATAGAAAATACTGATGAGCGGTAAAATTTGATTTGAATATTGGGGAATAATCTGTTGTATAATATTCACTATCCTATATTTTTTTATTTTTGTATATAATATAGGTACATAGACTATTACTGATTTGAAACTGAATTACAGTTTTGTGAAGGTCTTGTATGGTTTCTATGGTTCTCGTTATAGAAAACAGCAGGCAAAAATGAACAAAAACAATAAAGATATAGTGAATGTTATTATTTATTACAGCATGCGAAATATACGAAAGTTACAGTAAATAAATGAATTAGTCTGGTTTTGAATGGAATTAACTATTTATTATTTCGAAGACTACACAAAATGTGTACCGAACTGGTAGTAAATTATATATATATATAGCAGCTAAAAATGTTCACACCCAGAAGATTGAGTCCTGCTGGAGATCCACCAAGGCTTGGTTTAGCACCAAACTTTCTGTATGGAAGACTTTTGCAGACCACCTTGTGGATTGCCTATAGCGTAGGGATGTACAGAGTAAAAGGGGTGTTGACCTCTTCAGGGAACTGCTAGACGCTGTTAGCCAGCAGTATCTAGTGTAAATTTCAGGGCTCCTTTTCTCTTATTATTTCGTATTAGGGCAGTGTGTTGGTTTATTCAATGGGGAATAATTTTTTTCCCTAAAATCATACATTAGTATGCATTAAACTTGTATCAAAGTTTTGCATCTTTAATCGAAACATCCTAGATGCTTTCCTCAGGGTATTTAGACCATGTTACAGAATTACCTTTCTTTTTTGCTGGCATATTGTTTATTTTGCAGCATTATTTTCCAATTTATTATTTGAAAAATGTTTTGTAGTATATTATTTTATTCCCAGGATTATTTGTTAATTTATTAATCGTTTATTATCCTGGAAATATGTTGCAATTTGCGGGATTGTTTTTAATTTATAAATCATTTATTACTTTAGAACTATTTTGTTTGTCCTTTTTTGGTAGTTGCTTTTGCTATGACCTATTCACAAATTAGTGCCTTGATGTTACAAACAGTATATACCATATTACTTTTATATGTTTCGTATTGACGGACGGGCTTACTTGATGCATGTAACAAAATCACGTTAATATTAGAGTGTATTTTATAGTTTACTACCAGTTCGGTACAGTTTTTGTGTAATCTTCGGAGTAATAATTAGTTAATTGCGTTCAAAACCAAACTAATTCATTTATTTATTTTATTTCGCTGTTATAATAACTAATATTCGCCAGAAAATTATTGTTTTTACTATTTTGGTCCTGTTTTCCCTATTAATTGTTTTCTATAATGAAAACCATAGAAAAAAGACCATGAAAAGTTCACAATAATGTAATACAGTTTCAGAACAGTACTGGTCTATTTACCTATATATTCTATACAAAAACAAAAAATATGGGATAGTAAATTCCAATATTCAAATCAAATTTTACCGCCCATCAGTGTTTTCTATCCGTTTTGGTAACTTTTAGGCCAAACACAATAAGTGCTAGCTTAAATTTCGTAAACTATGATTCATATACCACTAAACATAACCTAGAAATACCCCTTTTTAAATCAATTTTAGGTACCTTAAACTAAACTCCTAAAAAAAGAAGGGCCATTTTAAATACAGCAAACCGCGAGCTTTCCGTTACAATCTATTAAAATTGTTAACTCGACGCCCCTTATACGAAACGTTTACCATAAAATACAATAAAAATTTTAACTTTTGGAGAAATGAGTTATGAGATATTTTCTCGCTTTTTTAAACTTGTTTGCGTGTCCGAACTAATATGGACGTTAGTGTACATACTATTCTATCAGCACAAGCGTCACATTCTGGAGAAATGCCTTTTTCTCCTATCTAATTCACTTGTTTGTCTCTAATTGCCTTTAATTTGTTTCAGGTATGTCTTTTATCTGGATGGAACAGTAATCTTCATTAAGCGTAAGTGCCTCAATTAACCCTCAGTTCACTGCTGACTAACCTTTCTAATTTACTGCTCCAAAATATCGTACAAATGAATCATTCATTGTTCAATTAACCGAGAACGTCGTCTAGGTTACTCACACTTTTCTTAGGTGAGTGCCATCTCCGGATAAGTACTTTCGACGAGGGGGAAGAGTGAGAGACAACGTTGCGCTATCGGAGAATATCGCGCTTTAAAATTCATAACGCCCTTATCATATTTTATCGGCGGCGCTGCAGGAGAAAAATATTTAGCATATTTAATATAAGTACCTATTTATCTATCGGCGAAGGAATTTTAACACTTCGCGCATCAATACGGAACGCAAGAGCTTAGATGGAAATCTCGCAACGCCTGCGCTTTATGCGGTCGATCTTCTTTCAATGTAACGTCTGAGAGGATGCTTTTAAAGAGATCTCTCCACCTAAGAGCTTTTCGCGAAATTAATCATTCAAGCTCGATCGGTAAACAGAATATTCGAGTTAATTTCGTAAATAAGACTTCGAGCTTTGAGCGGATGCATTAATGTACAGGAAGAATATTGCTTTTTTTTGTGCAAATAAGGTAGCAGATAAATATTTTCGAAACATGTTTGATGCGACACTCAAAGAAATATAAAATGCGCTAAATGTATAAGACCTAAAATTCATATTAAAGCACTTCAGCCTCACAAACGTTTAGTGTAATACGCGCGTACGGACTACGACATGATAAATGTACTGTACACATTGAATTACATCATCGAGTCGGTATACATACGTTTATGTTCAGGTTATTACATTCGCATGAAGTGTATTGTTTACTTAATTAATTTTATAGGCACTAAAGCAAGAAATAACGCGATTAGTAGAACATTTGGAATGATTACTGACTACGCAGCGTTGTATTCAGCATCCAACACGAAATCGAGCGCTATTCAGTGATTGGAATTACTCACAATTATATGTAATTAAATTGTTAGATATATGCAAATTGTTGGATTGTCGGTTTTTGGATTATAAGCATCTTTATTGCAATGGACATGTTAGGTGTATGTATGCACGTTTCAATTGAAAAAACCTACCTAGCACATGTCCGATACTTTTCTTTTGAAAAGAAGACAGACAGGAAGTTGGCCTCAAATTCAAAATTCGATTAAGAAGTACATATTTTGCAAGAAATGCAGTATCCTTTATTTAAAATTGCATCTACGAAAAAAAAAAACAAATAATTATAATCAAAAGTGCCAAATCATGTAGTTTATGCACAGAAAGCAATGAGTATGTATCCTTTCTGTTATAAAGAATAATATGGATGTTATCTTCAAACATGATGAATTATAACGATGTTTATAACAACTTTGTAATTTTTTAATAGTTTGTATCTTTATAAAAACTGTTATGTTATCGGCCTTGTTATATAACGGGAACAAAGTTTTTTGAGCATTTCTATATGACTCGTAAGAAATAGCTTTATACATACATATTTTAGTTAATAGAAAAGAAAAGGTATAATACTCTCTTCGTATAATATCGGAGTGTTCGACTATATTCGACTAAAATTCAAATTCTTTTACTTTTATTCAATTAGGACGTTCGAATAATTCACCGAAACAAATCAGTGAATTATTCGAGCGTCCTAATTGAATAAAAGTAAAAGACTAAGTAGCTGATAGCATTCCTACGCCATATTTTACTCCTAACATACTTGTTACCTTCAACAGCAACTCTACCGACAATGTTCGCAAATTTATGTTGAACGTAATTTTAACATACAGATTATAACAGGTCTGTTAAATTAACATGGTATGTAAGAGATACATACTTCTAAAATATGTTGGTAGCTACTTGTACATCTTAACATAAAAGCTCTATAACAGCACATGTTAAGGATACATACATGGCCTGATTGCCTTATTACACATATTATGACACTAAAAGCACCTATCGGTTTGTTCCCAAAGTTGTTATGAAACAGAGAAGTTTATATGGAAGCATACAAGAATTAAATAGCGGTTGTTATTTTTAGAGCCTTTAAATTGAAATAAAACAGAAAAATATTTTTAATATCTATGGAATTGGCTTTATTTAAAAGATAATTTTATAGCACTAATGTCTGATTATGATAGGCCAAATTGTTACAAACCCTTCGGAGTAAATCAGGCTACATTTCGGCAATAACGCGTCGAGAGTTGGCTTCCAAGTGTTACATTGTTTCTGGTTTATCGACGTAGACATGCGACTTTACATATGGCCAGAGAAAATAATCTAACGGAGTCAAAGTGAACAGACCCATTTCGTGAAATTAATCGTTCGTCAAATGTTTCTAGCGGTAAATTAATGGTATGGCACGCTGTGCGGTATGTGGCGCTGTGTTGCTGAAATCACATATTTGCAACATTAATGCAATGCATTAATTGGTAATCATGTCTCTATACCGCTCACCGTTGACTGTAACGTTCTGACCATCATCATTCTTAAATACATATGGACCAATGACTTCAGCAGCCCATAAAGCGTACCAAACGGTGACTTTCTGAATGTAATAGTGTTTCGACAATAACTTGTGGATTACCATCGCTCCAAATGCGACCTATCGACATAGCCATTTGAAGTGTGCTTCATCGCTGAACAAAATTCTCAAATGAAATTGTGGATCAATTGCAATGTTTCCTTCGGCTCATTCACCAAATGTACTGCACGAACGGTGATTGTGTGGCTTCACTTCCTGTACAAGTTAAATTTTGTAAACATGTAAACCAAGGTCTCTATGCTAAATCTTCCATAAAATGGATGGATACAAGTTTAATTGTTGAGGACGATGACGAATTGACGCAATCGGATCATTATCAACACTACATTACCATCAATCGCTTATTATGTGCGCACTGTACGACATCTTGCGGGATACGTATTATCATTTAGAGTAAGCGTATTGCGAAAATGATCCACAGTTTGTCGAGTTAATCACTCTGATGGAGGATGGTGCACCATCAAATGCACGTATTCCGCTGTAAGTTTCTTAAATTCAACCATGTTTTTCAAAATAAATTTGAATAATTTGCATACATTGTTCCGGCGTCTGTCTACTTATGATGAATTGCCAAATCGAACTAACGCCAAAGCAATCGAGAGCTGTAAAATCGGCTGTCGCAGAAAACGTTGTTGCCCATTTAAAGTTCTCCGCTTCCAAAAAAAGAAATCCGATATGGATATCTTAGGGTGGATAGAAAAACAATAAAATTTTTAAAGATTTACTTTATAAAATTTGTACATAATAAAAATAGTAGATATTGCATTTATACATTTAAAGATAAAATTAAATTACGTTTATCAAGAAAGTATAACAGTGCAGAATGTTTTGTTAAAATTATTGTATGAATAATATATACACTTAAAATCACGCAACTTTGTAGTTACGTCATAGTTGGATATGACGTATACTTAAGAAGCTACGACTATGTTATGTTTTCACTTTATCCTATATGATGTAACTACAAACGTTCGTGACTTCATCGGTATTAAGGTTTGATGTTCCCTTTATTGAATATAGAACAATGCAATTAACGTAGCGTTTCTTTGGAACCAAGTACATGGCTTTCTAGATGATAAATAGGTAGTTGCATAGTTTGTGTTTTTAATTTGTTCCCTTTTATCTTTATTATTAATTTTTTCTTTAGTTTTGAGTATTGTATTTTTTTTCTTTTACGCAACTAAACCATTATGTATTTATTTTTAATAAATTAGCTTGAATGTAATACAAAATATTAATCCATACAAAAATCTGCGGTTTCCCCATTTTAGTTCTATACGTGTAATAGTTTGTCAAATATCGGTTATAATTTATTCAACTCAACACGACCTCCCGCGTACAAAGTATTAATTAGCCTTTAACAATCTGACTTTACCTACTAATTAACCGAGGCCATTTTTACCAACCCATAAAGCTATGCTGCGGCAGTATCTTTCATTCGCCGTTCTTCTTCTAGACTCTTCCCATTTCCAAGTTAATGTTGATGTTAATTAAACGTCTAGCCTAGATGATTTAATTACTCACCAATGTTCTCCCGGTTTATTTTCTCGGCAATTCCCGTTTTTGTTTGTCGCTACCCCTCCAATTTGAATTTAAACTAACCTCTAACTTTAATCAATAATTTTGTGAGCGTTTCGTTTACTGGCGTCTTTTATATTCCTCACTATAATCATCATAACTGCGCGAGTTTGCCGATCTTCCTTGATAGGCGCAGTGGTAATTGCTAATTAGTTTTCGTGTAAAGGTTTCAACTTGTTGGTATGGCAAGTAAGTTGTATACAAATCTAATTTATAGCTTGTACATACGTACAATCGCTTGTAATATTGCAGTACTAAGTTTCGCTAATTGTTACTACTGGTATAATAAATAAGCATCTTTGCAATAGATTTGGAGTTGAAGATACCTCGAATATTAACTTGTGTTAGACAATTATTGTTGGTATTGAAGCCATGGAAGTCACTGCATTTTTTAACAACAGAGAGTCATAAAAAATATTTAGGATTTGAGCTACTTCTTTACAGACATATTCACGGCTTCTGTGTAAAAGTTATCTACATTGATTTAACTATGTGTGTGGTAAATTATGTAAGCGTGAAAAGTTAACTTCGAGAATAGGTTGGGTCTATGAACTTTAGTATGATCGCCAAAAAATCAAGGCAAAGCGTGAGTTCCACATAATATGTACAAAGTTGTTATGAGGAGAACAGGAGAACCATTTTGACGATAGATATTTTTGTCTTAATAAGATTGCAGGGTTTACCAGCTGTAAGAAGAAAACCCTCATCACATAACAAACATGATCCGGTTTCTGAAATACCAATTCACAATGAAAGCGATGAGAATCAGCTGGTATTAATGCTAGCTTTGAAATCAGCAATAGAATCACTCAGCGAAAAGAATACAAATTAATATTTTTCTTTGTTGAAAGGCGATCAACTGTGAATAATTTATGCCAACTTACACAGTTCTTGTCTCATACCCTCCTACTTAGGTTGGTATTCCATATACCGATTTTGGTAAAGCTTTTGATCGTGTCGATCATTCTTCGATTGCCTATAAATTAATGTCCTTTGGATGTAGTGATTCTCTGATACATTTGTTTCTGTCATATTTGTTTGATAGAAGTCAGTATATTTTCTTCAATGCATTAAGCTCTCGCGGATTTATTACTTCTACGGGAGTTCCTAATGGTTCTTACCTTGGACTTTTAATATTCATTTTATTTATAAAACAACTACCAATATATATCTCATCTCATACATCATTGTTTGCTGATGATTTGAAATAATTCCGTGAAGTATCTAGTCTTGAGGATTGTAACTTGTTGTAGCTCGATGTTATGAATATATATAGATGGTGCACATTGAATTATCTGATCTTTAATATCAACAGGTGCAAAGTGATTGCCGTCACTCGCCGATACATGACCATTACCTTCCACTACGAGCTTGATCAAGTGGCTGTTGAACGTACTGAACTGGTGAAGGACTTGGGAATTTTATTTGACATACAACTTATCTTTACGCAACATATTTTTAACATATTACGCATCGCCGGAAGATCTCCTGGCTTTCTTGTGCGTAACTGCAGACAATTTTCCAATGAAAGTACATTGAAAGCTATCAGATCCTGTTTGGAATATGCATCTGTTGTCTGGTCCTCTTGCTATACGTCTCATGAAGTTATACTGGAGATGGTGCAGCGCAGATTCGTAAATTTCCGCGGTTTCGGTTACTTAGAAGTGTCAATCGTATTCTGTTATTGCCCTGGCCTAATTTAGCCTCCCTGAAATTTCCACTCATATCTACTGGCATATTTTGCCTCTAGAGTTTGTGTTACGGTCATATCGAGAGCGCGGCAATACTACGACAACTACAGCTTTCAATTCCACACTTTGGCGTTCGTAATGTTAATAGGTTCTATATACCTCGAAAGAATGTTTTATTCAAGTCACCTATGTACGTTATTTGCACTAACTTCAACTTCCTTTCCTAACAGTGTGATATTTTTTATGATACTATAGATCACAGTAAAAATGGTAACTGCTCTTCATTATAATACAGTTTTGTAATCATGCTTTTTATTTTCTGTAGTCGTTTTGCGTTGATTATTTTGTATTTATATATTTGTTCTATAATTGAAGGTGGGTCTGTTGGGCAATAACGCTTATTATTATTAAGCTTATCGTTATTTATATAGCGTAAACGGAAACTTTGTCTACTGCAGTAATACTTGTAAATCTTTTGAAGCTTTCGGAATACATCATGACCTCTTCTTTACTTCTTAATGCTTCAAAGACCAGCTTCAAAGCAGTTTTATTACATAATAAGAACATTTACCCTTTCATTCTAATAGGCTGTGGTATTTCTACAAAAGAATGTTATGAAAATCTGAAAGTTAAGAGGATTATTGCTGGTACATATGTGCAGATATTAACGTTGATGCACCTATTTTCGGCATACAAAGTTGGGTTATACTAAATGTAACTTTTTCTGCCATTGGGATAATCATGAGACAAAGAACTTACACTAAGCATATCTAGCCACGTTGGAAGAACTTTACACCAGGAAAAGACAATGTACTGCTGTTTGTGGGAAAAAGGGGAAAATCAATATCACGTATACACGTAAAACTGAGGTTTCTGTAAAAGATGGTTAAGGCATTGGATTGCAAACGTTGCCAATAGCTTCGGGAAAGCTTCAAAAAAGAAAGTATTTTTATTGGATTTGAAATACGAGAAATAGTAAGTGACAAATTGGATTTAAATTAACAGCGTGGGAAAATGGGTGTCTTGACACAAGTTTCTACCAATTTGAAACAAAAAACAGCACAAAATCATAAAACTTTAGTAATAGATATGATTTAAGTATTTCAGGCTGCGCCCTTTGGGAAATGGAAAAATGATACCAAGATAACAGATTAACAGATTAGTCTTGAGTGTTAAAAAGGAGGGATGTGGATGTTGTTTATAAAGGACAGTGTAATACTTCGTCATTTTTAATTGTAAAAATTTGAAACAATTATTAATAATAATTAATATGCCATAAGGAGAAAAATCTTTTTATTAAGTCCAAACAAAATTAGAGTTAACTTGATCACGTGTCATAAAATTACAATTTTCTTGCAATTAACCAACGTAATTAAATTCTTGAAAAAAGATCAGTCTCAGCAGAATTTGAACCTACGACCACTTGTGGGTTCACATCGCCTTTAATACCTAGATGTCACGATTTCTGTAGATATAACGTAGTGTCTCACAGACACTACATTAAAAACAATTTTTCAGCAGTTAAACTAATTAATATTTAACTACAGTTGGTATTAGTAATGATTTACATTTGTTAGTTGCAAGGAAATATCGAGACATCTATGTATTAAAAGCGATTTGAATTCATAAATGGTTTCGTGGTGTAAATAGTAGCGCAATACGCCCGTAACGCAGAGGACGTGGGTTCAAATCCTGCCGAGACTGATATTTTTTCAGGAACTTAATTACGTTGGTTAATTGCAAGGAAGTTGCAATTTTATCATTACTAATACCAACGGTGGTGTATTAATATTAATATAAGTTTAATTGATCATGTGTTGATATATCTCATTTCATTGCAAAACTGAAAGTAAAAACGAAATACTGACCCCTTCTAATCTTCAAAATCGTCTTTTGCACAAATGCCATCGTATATATTAAAATCACACCAAGATTCAATAGCGCTGGGAAAATGATAATTTAAACCACCTCAAAAGTAAATAATGCCATTCAAATCTAAACGGTTTAGACATGCTACGAATAGATATATCGTCGTGTTATTTTAGTGTAATTGAACTCCATTGACTTGCAATCCAAGTTTTCGGGGTGCATCATCTTGTCGTGGTAAGCTCGTGTTATTGCTTTCAGCGCGAGTCCTCATTCGTCCTTTGATATCCATCCTTATTTCCTGAATAATAGCGGTTCGTGTTTACGGCGCCAACGTTCACCTGGATTAGTATTACAAGCAATCTAGAAAGAGAGGAAATTTTATAAAGTAGAGAACGTCGTAATTGCAAAGGCAAATGCGCGCGAAGAGAAAGAAATTTCACGCTCGGAATGTTCCGCGTTGGCACTCTCGGAAGGTGGAGAAGAAGAAAAAATTGCACTAAAATGAGTTTCGCTTTTTCATGCGCAAACTAAATAAACAGTCTTGAGAGAAATAAAGCCGCGCTATCATGTCATCGTTTTTCATTTCACGCAACACCTCGTCCACCTTCGTCCGCGCTTATACCATGGATATAGACGTGGCTAAACCGTGGCGTGGTTCGTTTTGCGTTTCGGCCGTTTTTCTCTCTCTTATTCTCGGATTCGTCACAAAGCGCTTCGTGTTGACGCCCTGGAAATGAAAATGTGAAAAAATGTACTGGGAATTAAGACCGTTACGCGCGAGACGTCTAATTTAAAGTCTGCAATGAAATTACTATACATACTTATTCTCAGGGGTAACTGGAATTGCACATTTTTCCGCTGTGAAGAAATGAGAATAATACTGCTGTTTAAAATGCTGCACGTTTATTGTTTTTTAATATCTACACAGTAAAATGGAGTAAATAAGTGGTGGATCTTGCATGGAATAAATTAAAAGCGTTACATAAACTCGCATATTCTACATGTAAATGGAAAGAGAATGTTCTACACATAAAACACTGGGTATAGAAACTTATTTGTTTTATTGCTGCAACTTTACTTCTGTGCAGTGTATTTACTGTCCTCGTATATAGCTTTACTGTTACTGATGCTGGTGCTAATTTACTTGTGTGACAACATTCACACAGCAATACCTTCAGTTGTACCGCAGTAATATCCCTGTTACTATACATAAATTATCTATATTACTATTAGTTTCGGCAAAGAGGGGTAAGTTTCAGTGCCGTGCGGAGAACAACATGGAGGGGTCAAGCGCGCGAAACGAAGAATCGAGTACCCGTATCAAAACACATTTGTTCAATATTATTCGACTGGCCGTTGTGAGTGTTTGTCAATACACACATACTTAGAAAAAGTCGCATTTAGGTATGTTTCGGAAACGGCGTATTTCGAATAAAGTAATAGAGTATGGATTTAGAATACGAAGGCGACGAAATTAAGTGTGTAGAGTGCGACAATTATTTGGCGTGTAACAGCAAGTACAAGCGTGAACGCGACCTAGAAAGCATAAAATACTGTTCTGCAATTGTGACAAACGATACAGCGAACAATTAGTATTTGATATAGTTGTTTCTTTTATTCTATGTAATGTACCGTTCCCTTTACAAGACCAACAAGCATACTACCTCCTTCTGGAACAAGTATTATTTATTTATTTATATTTCTAAACTCCTCAAACCATACAAAAAGATTTCACGAACTGTTTCCCAAAGTGCCTAAACTACCACAGCCAATTATTACGTGTTGTGGAACGTGGTTAGAGGCTGCGTTTTACTACTGCGAATATTTTGATGATGTAAAGGAGATAGCTTTACAATTCGATCCGAGACAGGCCAAAGCTATCAAAAAAGAAGCCAGAAAGTATTCGCACGAACTACTATAGTGGAGGGAATTGAAAAATTACGAAATGATGCGATGTCGTTTGCGGATTCCGTTCAAATTGTGGATGATGTTCACTCACACCTATGTACGCCAGAAGGGGGAAAAAATGAAAGTGTAATGCGAAAATTTGAAAGTGTTATTGAAAAGGATTTAGATCTATTAAGTTGTCACAAGAATCTTTAAATTTGCAAATATAACATCACTCGATATGGAACGGTCGTTACGTTACCGAACACTGGCCTTGAGACGGCTGTTCGGCCCCTCTTCCTTGTTCTCCGCACTGCACTGAAAATTGCCTCGCTATGCCGAGACTAATTATTATATAATTTTGAAAGTGAAAACTCTGAAATCGCATCCATCAGTAAACATAAACTGCATCCAGGTGTGTTATATCATTTCGTATCGTTATTTCCTGTAATATCTTTGTAAGTACTTCTGATTGAACTTGTTTTCAAAATAAAACTAGAACTCTCACTTCTTCGTATTTTCCACTGCACTTTTAGTGGAGCTTCAGTCGATTACATAGACGCATTCACTTCTAACTTCTGCCCCACACAATATTACGTATTGTTACTTAGATGGTAGGATCGAATTTTCTGGAAGCTTCGCTCTGTTCGATACGTTTCTCGATATGGATGAGATGGTTCAATACTAGGTAAGAGCGAAGAGGAGTACTTGCCAGAAAATACATACTATTTCATTCTGTTTACGTACAGTAATCGATGCCTTGGTTAATTCCGATTTTAATAACTAAGTACTCTACAATCTCACAGGTATAGCAGTAAACTCCACTCACACAAATTAATTAATTATGCGGATAATTAATTAATTTGTGTGAGTGGAGTTTACTGCTATACCTGTGAATTGTACATCCACACAGTCCTTGCAATCGTCATTTACTCTAGAATCCCATCTTTAAGACAAAAATGTCATTTCAAGTCACAAAAGAGTTTACGGAACTGAAACCAAGCGCGATCTGTATATAATTTGCTGTAAAATTTTCGAAATTGAAGTATATATTTGGAATAGTGGTAGAAGTAGTATCAAAGCCCATTTAAGAAAAAAATATAAGCCAGCAGCAAACGCATCTGCAACTGATTCGTTTAGTTTTACAAATCGCACAATTTATGAAAATTGTTTTCATCTAAACTAAACATCAGTTAATTTTGCAACAATCACCCTCTCTAATTTACAACGTGTCCGATATCTGATTTCATTGGGTAGGCGTTGCTTTTTAGAATAGTTAATAATATTTAGTACTTTTTTATTATTAAAAATGTTAACTTTTATTTTCAAAAAGATATGACTTGTCCAATGCTTGGGAAGTAAAATATCCAGGTTCTGTTAATTTGGTGATAACTCCTAAACCACCGTGGGTGGTACAATAAACGTGAGACGACACAAGTTGATTAATTTACACGAAAAACATGTTTGGTGAAATTTATGTAGGAACAGGTCCCATATTAATTAATCTTTATAGTGCGAAGTGTCTACAAATTTTTCGAAAGTAATTTAGAAAAAACTTCTACTGGCCTTTTTGTTATGATGTAATAATACCCTTTCGCCTGTTTCTGTTTCCTAGTAGAGCAGCTAGTATAATTGATAGGTCTGGTATGTGCAGCGTACATTGTCATGCCAACTGTCTAAAACGGAATACGTATATCAAACCAAGAATATCCATAATTTCCATTTTCCATAAAAGTGCAATTCTCCAAGAATACATCCGTACGTTCCCATTGTCGAAGTTTTATTGCAATAACATTCGAAGAAAACACGAAACTTTATACGACCGGTAAATTTCACCTCAAATACTGCTAGTACATACTTTACAGCCGGGTTTACGTACGATGTAATGAATAGTAAAAAACGTAACGTCGCTAAAGAGGTAAGACGGCAAAAGAAGTACGCTTACCGCTGGATGTATACGTACGGCCGAATTACTGTCGGATCTGAGCTTTCTCTCTCATTCTGGAAACTAGGCGATAAAATGACGTCTACGCTAATAAAATTCGATGCGACGAAAAGGTCCATAAACTTTTTTCAACTTGTAGTCAAATTGCGTCGTACAAAGCCGTCGACTACAACCGCCGCAAAGTACTATGTCATGTGTGATCGTAAATGGACGACGGATCTATCTTTCGGACCGAGAAGATGTGATTTTAAATGGACCGGGTCCGACACGAGCGGCAACGAGATGAGACTCGATCGCTATATCTTCGTCAAGGGTAATTTGCAAGCTTACCATTTGGATCGTACGGAACACATCAAAGATTTCATTACGCTAGCGTGGTCGCCTCCCGCAATGGAGCTAATTTTTTCCGGTATAAGTAGAACGCTGTATACACACTACTAAAATTTTACTTCCAGAGATAATTTTGGATTAGATTCCAAGTCTCGCATCACAAAAATAAATTACAAAGTACTTCAGATATATAAAGGAAAACTGTCTAATCCACAGAAGCTAAGGTTGTTGTTTTCTTTTCAACGTCATTGAGAAACAATTTCAAAATCATAACATGATAATATTGCTAATGTTGTTTTCAAATTCTTACATTTTTTTGCTTAGTGACGTATTTACCAGTAATGAAATTGGGTGAAAAGTTGGTTAAAAATTTAGCTAACAATGACGGAAGCTTAGGTCATTAACTTAATATCTTAGAAATGATGTATACAGTTTGTTCCAGATAACGTTTCCATTGAAAATCTCATAAATATCTCGAAAAGGTAAAATGTCAAATATCTATTTTCATATTAACTTTTCTATCGTAATTAGTATAGACACCATTTTACCTGTATTTTTTTTCAGCCTTTTGTTTTTTCTTTTCTGTTGTGGCCCTTAGTAGCTTAATTCAATTTTATGAACTAGAAAGTAAACTTTGGAAAATAGTTGAAAATGGTTTCTTTTTCTCTTTATAATGATATATCATATAAATACCGTATTTATCTTATAAAATAATAAAGAAAATAGAATTTTTTTTTGCTAAACTGACTAGGTTAGTTCTGTTCAGCTGTTTAGAAAATGAAGAGAAAAACTGTTGAGCAAATATAAATATTAAACCAATTCTGGAACTTGTAATTAAATTGACCATTACGTGTTAGACGCAATTATAACCTAAACAATATCCTCGCACTTGAATTACGTAAGCCATGAAGTGAAATACTACGAAATGCTTCAAGAACTGATTACCGAAAGGCTTATTTTCAAATTTTTGCAAATAAAGTTCACTTTTAACGTACCTCTAGATTAAATATTTTCTCTAATAGGTTTAATTTCGGAAATCTCATTGATCATAAAATATGTTCCTGATTTTTGATTTGCGTATTGGAAAACGAATTCTTACTTGTTAAATCGTTATTGTGAGCTAGAGTTCCATTTTATTGAAACCAAATGTTCAGTGTTTTAATTAATGGTAAATAATCAAATATTTCTTCTAAATCTGTTCGTAGTAAATTGAAATATGAGTTTTCGTTGCTCAAAGTTTTTATTATTTGACCTACACAACTTTGCAATCCCGCCTGACAGTGATATTATTTGCTAATTTTATTGTTGTTTGCGAACTATTTGCTTTGATATTTATATCTATTCAATATTTTTTCTTTGGCAATATTTATAGTTCCTTTGCTTTTCCTCGTAAAAATATCAATTTTCTTTGTTACTTTTCAAGATGGATGGCGTGTCTTCTGAATCATTATAAACATGGGAAAAGGACATATTCAACGTTCTCAAAGCCTACTTGACGTTGCATAAGAAAAGATATGGTTTATAAGATATTAAAACGCGAAAAAGAAAGGCGGAAATAAAAAAATATGAGGACATTCAAATATGCCTTAAGGAAATCCTATTAGAACTGATGTATTTACTACAATAAAGAAGTTATTGCATAAAAAAAATTCCTTTTTTTAGTATAACTCCTGAATTGTGCGGAATTTACTAAATAGCGAAAAATCCTTTTAGCATTAAAAGGTATTTATTCACCTGAGATTTTAATGCTGAAAGTGCTGTTTGAAACAGCCTATGTACTTCAAAAAAGGATTAAAAATGCGTACTAAACATAAACATTGTGATAATTACAAATCAACTACGGTTATTTCTAAGCTTAATAGTACGCTATTCGATATTAATTAAGTAGTAAACTTTTAGTTAGTGCCAATCGTAACTAATTCAATCGCCCAGATGTTAAATTTTAACCTCCTGGTACAATGAATACTCACACACTCCACCTGTACCTTTATAATAATTTATTGATCCTAGGAAAAGTTGTTAACCACGAGAAATGCCTAAGAAAAATATTTAGGGTAATATTCCTTTCCTCATTAGCGCATGCTAAAAGACAAGAGCCAATGGTTAGATGCTTTAGCAATATCAGTCTTCTGTTCCTAGTACGTTTAGTCTTGATTCTTCTTTACCCCCATACCTGGAGCAAATGTGCAAATGGATCTTGGGGTGCTGTTTAATGGACAGCTGTCTTTTTCTAAGCACATCGATACCATCTCTTCTTTAGCTTCCTCGTCGGCTGTTTTTTTTTTGTTTGGAACTTTAAGCAATTTTTCAATGAAAATAAGTCAAAGGTTGTGTATTTTTTCATTGTACGTACTAAATTAGAATATGCATCATCCGTTTGGTACCCATATTATCATTATCACCAATTGTTAATTGAACGCGTTCAGAAAAGGTTTCATGAATATTTGTCTTTAAAATCGGATGTTACTTACCTTACACGTGGAGTTGATTATTAAGTACAAGTTTACTTACAAGGTACAAATTAGAATCTTTATCTTCCCGTAGAGGTGTAGCCAGTGGGAAATTTCTGTTTGAACTTATACACCGTCTTGTTGATTCTCCCGCTCTACTTTGCCGTACTCTGTTCGGAGTGCCTCAATTCCAGCATAGATCTTATGATACGTTTAATATACCTACTGCACATACCTACATTTTTATTAAAAGCACCATTAACGTATATGTGTAGGAATGCAAACATTATATACACGAATCTGTTTCCTAATTGTAGATGCAGCTATGTAGTTGTTCGCAAGTGTATGTTTCTCTATTTGTTGTTATTCTTTTGTATAGAGAGCTACTATTGGTGGCACTGCATATTATATCTTTACCTGATACATCGTCCTATAATTGGATGTATTGATATCTATTGGGCAATAAAGATTATTATTTATGTTCTCCAGAGATCATGATCACATGTCAGCCTTTGTGTGATGATGGTAGGCGATACCATAGTTACGATGGTACAACATATAGTAGGAAATAAAACATTGATTTTAAGCTAACACGACACAAAGATAATCAATCCCATCATGTATCAGGAGTTTTATCAGATTTATGTAGAAAATCGCAGCATTTTTTATGGAAGTCAAAATTTATTGATTTCTCTAACGAGAACAAAATACGTGAACTAATTAAGGGCATATTCATTATTTGCGATTACTTGCCAATAGCCTGGCAGTTTTTCGATTCCATGATTGAACAAGGTTAGCATGTCATTGTTGAAGGAGATTCTGCTGTTCGAAAGAGATGTAAATTTAATAGAACGAGATCAGGAGAAGTAGGTGGATGTGAAATCACCGTTCAACTGAGTTCCCGAGTATAACATTAGAATAGAAAAAAATGGTCGTTGCTATTGACGAACTAACAAAGAGGCACAAATGTTGACATGCTGATTTTTATTTTAATTTTGCCCGTGGAATGCAACTCTCATAGAATTATTGATTGGCCATAATCCATCATAAGAGCTAATTCCCGAGTTGACTGATGTAAATGATCATTTAGATGATATCCATTAAAATCCAATAGTGTTCCTGGTGAATGTGGTGAATCATTCATATCAAAATGGTTCTCATTTAAACGAGGAAAACTATTTCCCCTAGTAACTTTCTCTCCTCTATTGACTATAATGAAAGGATGTTGGAAATATCCGTTTTTTCCTACTTGACGTTCCATTTATTTCGCCGGTAGTTTATACAATCTTTGCACAAATTTACAAATTCAAACTTTGACATATACCTAACATTCTCTTCCAATGCGTTCTCGTCTTCAAATTTAAAAACGCTAGTCTAATAGATCTTATAGATATCGCATATTAGTAGTTTCTCCTTTTTTTTCCAACCAATCCCATCTAATCACTTCTATGATCTCACTGCTATTGTAATTGGTATTGTTACGGACCGACAGTCGTATTATAATAAAACAATTGCAAGCTATTTTCTCCATACCTCCTCATAGATTATTGAAATATTTGATTTAATTTAACTTCAGATGGACATAAATTTGTTTAAAATTGAGTGAAATACAATTATGACTTCCTACACGTTCAGTACATAGAATAAACCATTCGGAAGAACTTTCCATATGAATCCAAGGATGTGTACTTACGCTAGCTAAACATACGTTGGGTAATTCTTAATATATATTCGAAAGATCTAATGCAAACAACATCAATCCTCCACCGCACATGCATACCTTACCATCTTTCCTAATCCCTTTAACAGACTGTATATCACCTCACCCCCGGCCCACCCTAGAACATCAACTAAGCGCGTTACTTGTATACGTTCTTCCATAAGTTTTATACCAAGATTGAACCGAACTTACCGCTACTACTTGGTAAAATCTTCAGGTATAATGTATGATATTGTCTCTTAATTTATCTCAACGAATAGGTTAATGTGATTGACATGTTACAAAGCGTTTTAATTTCAAATGTTAAGTTATTATTCGTCTTTTCAATAAATATATAATATAAGATGTAGCATAGATTACTACTAATAATTGTAAGACAATTGGTACAAGAGTAGAGAATTATATGCTTAATACAAGCTTAAAATGTTTTATGGTCACGCCATTTTCTGCAGTTACTAAAAAAACTTAAACCAGCATAATTTACAGCATCATTAATTATTTTATTTTATTTAAGGATCATGTAAAAGTTAATTAATCTGATTAACACAAAAAACGTAAAACAGACTGCTTCCTGTAAATATAGATGCAAATTTAAAAATTTATGGAAGTACGAGGAAGGCACCATAATTTCTCGGCCTGATATACAAAGCGGAAACTTGGAACAATATAAGAATTTTTATTTTTCAATGTAATCTCCCCTAACTTCTATACATTTAGTTTTAAGTTTTTCCGTCGAAATGTTCTATAACAGCTGCTTGCAACTCACAGTCGTCCTTAAAACGAGGCCTCCTAAGGTCATTTTTAAATTAGAAAACAAATAAATATCACAAGAAGCCATATCCGGACGGTGGATGTTCCAATTCTTGAAAGCCATATTCGCGAATGGCAGCTTGTGAAACGGCGACAGTATGGACGGGAGCGTTGTTGTGCAATAATCGCACACCTTTTGTCAATTTTCCAGACACGTTTTGCTCATATACTGTTCCTTAATTTATGCAATAACATGTGCCGTTCACAATTGTATTGCGTTCTTTAAAGTTAATTAGCGAAATGTCCTCACAAACCCAGAATATTGTGGCCATCACCTTTTTCGTTGATTGGACGGCTTTCGCCTTTCTGGGACGAGGTTTATCAGGTTGCCGTTATTCCATAGATCCCCTTTTCGATAGAGGATCGTAAGACAGAACCATTGTTTCATCTCTTGGGACAATGGGCTCCAAAATCGGTTTTGAGTCGTCTCCACACATGTTTAAAAACGACTGCGCACATTCGACTCGACGTTCATGTTGGAGAACAGAAACAAGTCGCGGTACCTATCTTGCACTAATTTTATTCATACCCAAATAGTCATGGAAAATTCGACGAATACTTGCTTCAGATATGTTTATTATCACTGCTAATTCCTTCACTTCCAGACGGCGACCTTCTAACACTAAACCTTCATTAATTTAAATTTGTTGACGCGTTATCATTTCAGTTGGTCGACCCGACTGTTCAGCATCTTCCAGGGATTCTTGCCCCAAACGGAACGAAGAGGACGGAATCACTGTAAGCGTCGCCTAAACGTTGTTTTATGTGATTAGCCGTATGCCCTTCTTTTGTTAAAAAATTGTTGACCGCGCGGTACTCAATTTTCATTACTTCAGATATTTTCATGCGCTAGTCACGTTGGCTGGCTGACTACTAAAAACTACTGAGAACTGTCGTATTTATAGCATACACCTCGCATATGTGCGTGCATGCCGTGACGGAGTTTGAACACACCTGAACCTGTATAACCCTGTCAGGCCGAGAATTTATGGCGCCTACCTCGTAAGTTCAACGAATAAAGCTTTACAAGGCCTTTTTATGATGTAAAGACAATTTGAGCTAATGTAGAAACATTCTAGAAAGAAATATAGTAGCTACTATGTGCCACGCGTGCATTCTATACACTAATCGACTCTTATCCCATTCTTATCCTAAATATTTATGAACAAACATTTTAAGTACTTGCTAACAAATCGTAGCTTCCAATTTCAAATTTCATCAAATGAAACTCTCCAAAGTTTTTATTTTCCGTCCAAGTTGACTTACTTTATCGTAACGTTTTTGCAATGGGGCCTTTCAGTATGTCATAGTTTATTCAAAAGAATTTTGTTTTTAGTTCGGAAAAAAGATGGCAATCACTAAGTACTATCCAAAAGAAAATTTTTTAGTTTGGGAAGGAGATGACAACCATTGGGTGCTAAACCAGAGCTATACGTCTTATATCGATAAACTTCTCACCTGAACCGTTGAAGTAAGCCATGTGTGACTTAGCACATAGTTATTGTTGCGTTTCCCACAGGATAAAAGATGTTTTTGGCTTTGCAACCGAAAGATGTCATTAGTAATTTAATAACCTAGTGACAACTAAATATAAAACAGGTATAGCAAAATTTGTAAAACGTTGTGGTAAGTGTTTGAACTTGATTAAAGACCACGTGGAGAAACAGTGTAGAAATCATAGTAAGTGTTCAAATTTTGCTTCATTGTTTCAACTAATATCAGAGAAACAAAATTTCTTTATTTTCCGAATGGCCCTCGTATATTTAAGTGTTAGCAAAGGATTAATGCGTTTATGTGTCTCTATTCTTGTTGTAGTTGGTCTCTTATTCTTGACAAAATTGGGAATCATTACGAAATGTCGACTTAATTTTAATAAGTTAGGTACAAGAGCAATGTTACAGAAATCGCAGTACAGCCAAGCGCCTACTAGACCGTGAAATTAGTCTAGGTTTCTTAAGTTAGATATCATTATATGCGAGGTACGCCTTGGAGTTAATTTCTTTACAGCGCTCGAATGATGTTCATAACGCCCTCTGTTTTTGCATTCCAATCGTTGTGAAGGTTGTTTTATGCGAAAATATTCTTTCAATACAAAGTTTTGACATTCTGTTCTAGATTTTTAGCTGAAAAGCATTTCAGAATAGATTCGTAGATGGTGGTATTTGAGGTTGAAGCCTTTTGACAAGGTTATTTGGAGCATATATCTCTTTTTAAAAATGTTACTTTGAGAGTTCAAGAATGTCTTAATTCGATACTTTAAAATTTGATACATGATCTGTCTTTTCGAGAAGGATATTTCTTAACAATAACATTTTGTTTTTTGTAGTACGAAAACTTGTAATCAAAAGCTCAGAAAGGTGTTCATGGAAAAACAAATGTTACATTGAGTGTAAGGTAACTCCTGTAAAAGGAAGCTGTATTCACTAATGTAATAGGGCTAAACTTTCGAAGGGTAGTGTATGTATATATACATACGTGCGCATTGTGTAATATACGTAAACTATGTTTATAAAGGCACGTCTTCTGACAAGTGATTTATGCCGTATTTCGAGTCAGTCATATCTCTTTCCATTCATACGCAAATGAAGGATATACGGACACGCCTGCTGCCCAGAATGTCGTATAAGACACCCAAACCTTGAAATACCCTTTAAATAACGCGCACGGACCGTATTTCACTCTTTAGTGACTTTCTACTTTTCTGGGGTTTTGTATTTTATGTCCCTTGCATACTATTACATTCTTAAATTACACCAATATACGTGGGTCTGTTAGATTTGCAGAAGAAGGTTTTACTCTAAACTTGATGACGCTTGTATTGAAAAATATACATTTACGGGAAGAATTCTTCAACGTGAGCTCTCGGCTCTCGTTGATATCAAAACATGCTATCTAAAATCTAAAGAAATACTCTATGCTTATAGGATAATAAAATTATTTAATTCATTTATTTTTTATATATACGAAAAAATACACATATTTACAGTAATTATAAAATTATTTATTATAAAATTATATTTTCCGTAACTACCCTTTACTTGGATTACACATTGATTCTGTTGAGTACGCTGCTTATTAAATTGTTTATAAATTCGAATTTTTGTTTGACGCTTTACATTTGTCGATGAACGTAGATTGCGCTCTGTCCAAGATATCCCATACATACTTGATGATACGTAAGTAGTTTCAAAAGTTTCTAACCTGACAACACAAAAACTAGTATCTTTTTTGACAAATTCAGTTTCATTTCGCAATACAAATTTGCACATTAATATTATAAGTTTTTATACTTAATGATGCTTCAATCTCTTTAATCCATTCAAGTAGTAATCTACGCGGATCAACACCTGGAAGAATTATATCTCATGTACATATATATATATACATATATATATATATAAAATATATATATATATATATATATACACATATATATATATATAAAAGAAAATAAAATATAGTGGTAGACATGCGCGAATTAAAAGCTATAGTTACATTAACAACACTTTTTTGTATATATATATATGTTTCCTTGCTGTGCACAGATCCTGACAAAGCTACTTACTTTACTATCTCAAGGTTAACTTCTTTTTGAAACATTGTTTAGAACGTGACAATCTTTGAATGTATATATATCATTTTATAAATTCCGCGCAAGTGCTTTGTTAATATTCTGCATGCAGTGTTTTAATGCATCATTGAAATATTAACAAAACTGAATATCTATATCTATAGTACTAATAGTGGAGATATATAATTATTGACTAGTGATTGCAGGTCTGAATAATTACAGATTAAATAAAATCGAACAAACACTTGTGGGGTGAAGGATTAATATAAGCACCACTATGAAACAGTTAATCATATCACAACACCTTACTAATATTGGAATCATATCGTATAAAATATTCTCAAAGAACAATATCGTATTAACATTCCTTTTTAGACTTATAAAATTCGGATGCTTTACATCTCTTGTACTAATTTCTGATGGTATTATAGAATGTTGATCGAATTTTAAATTGGATATTATTTAGAAGCAATTTACCCGAAGTATTTCCTTACCTACTGAGGACCTCGCATAAACGGTTGGCGTCGATATCATCTCGCAGATTAGATTATACAACCTTTCCGTGTCCAATAGCCATCGTTTGAAATTAAATTATGCGTCGATACCAATAACTTCATTTAATATTCACCTAACCAATATCGAAAATAACAGAGCAATTCAATTTCATATAAGTTTGCAGAATCACGTTTTCCAATATAAATAGAATTTATCTCAGTTTATTTCGACTTATACGAGGGTTGACTTCTAAGTTTTGCACATAGAGCTGGAAACAATGAGAGTTTCTAAACATTTCATTTTTTTTCATACTTTCTTCGCCTTCTGATGTACATAGGTGTGAGTAAACATCATTCACAATTTGAACAAAATCCACAAACGACATCGAATCATTTTGTAATTTTTCAATTCCCTCCGCTAGTCCATAGTAGTTCTTGTGAATACTTTCTAAATCACATTTTACCTATTTTGAAACATTTTCTGGCTTCTCTTGATAGCTTTGGCGTCTCTCGGATCGAATTGTAAAATTACCTTCTTTACATCATCAAAATGTTCGCAGTAGTAAAACGCAGCCTCTAATCGTGTTCCCCAATGCGCAGTAATCAGGCCAATCAGTTGTGGTGGTTCAGGTACTTAGGGACACGGTTAGTGAAATCTTTTTGTATATTTTGGGGAGTTCAGAAATACTGCCTTCGTATGCGCCATAAGGTTTAAAATATGGATTCTACATGTTACATGTAACAGATTGCCACTCTCTCCTTTAAGAGATCTACCAGAGGAAAGCATGTTAGCGCCACCGTCACTCACACACATTAAACTTTAGTTGTTGAAACTTGAAATTTGTTCAATGCTCTTAACACCACTTTCGTCGTTACTACATTTTGCAACTCTTCTGGAAGCAGGTAAGATAAGGGATGACGGTTCAAACTCTTCCATTGTACGTAGCATCACACTCACCACAGAATGTTTTTGACGATCGGCTGTTTCGTTCACACATAACCACAATTTTTTATCCTTCAATTCTGCTTTAATTCTACTTTCAAAATAGTCACGAACAGATGGCATAAAGTTTCTTAACGTTGTCCGACTTGGTAATGTATAATCCGAATGCTTACTCCAAAAGGAGACAAATGCTTGTTGGTCTAGTAAAGTGAAAGGTACATAGAATAAAACAAACACAAATATGAATTAAACATCAAATATTAATTGTTTGCTGTATCGTTTGCCTCGAATTGCAGAACTGTGTTTTACGCTTTATAGGTGGCGTCCACAATTCCACCTTCTGGAACACATCAAATAGTTGTCGCACCTTACACATTTAATTATATTGTCTTCGTATTCTAAATTCGGCATACTCACTATTACGTTTTCTAGTTTATTCGAAATACGCCGTTTCCGAAAAGTATCTAAAGCCGACATTTTCCAAGTAAGTGTGTACTGACAACCACTTACAACGACTAGGCGAATAGTACCAAACAAGCGTGCTTTGATACGGGTAGTCGATTCTCCGTACCGTGCGCTTCACCCCTCAACGTTGTTCTCCACAAGGCACTGAAGCTTGCCCCTCTTTGCCAAGACTCATTATAACACTTTATATTTGCCGAGTATCAGCAGCATAACGTTTATTTAGAAGGAGAAAGGCAAATATAGCGACACAGGATAAAGAAACTTAACGAATTCTAGCGATGCCATCGCTAGTTTATTAGGGGCATGCAGTATACGGCGAACGCGTTCGCTAATGCAGCGCGTAGCGGCAGGATATGTTCGCATCGTATGAGTTAGGAACGCACAATTTACAGTAGCAGCACCGTCGTTGCCGTTCGGAGATCTTTATTTATTCAAGGTTACATACAAACCCCAGGGGGATCCGTACATCGTCGTCGTATGTGCCCCAGTTAAGCTAGCTGGCTGTTATTATTAATGCGCGATTTTATGCCTCGCCGCGTCGTGCTGTTCCGAACGCACACACGTCGTTATGACGATCCGCCGCTTTCGCCTTATTCGCGTTTACTTTACGCCCGCTTTAACAAGCCTAGTTTTTCTCGTAGGACTTAGCATTACAAGCGCGACTCGTGTAATGCGTAGCATGGTACCCCCTATCCCTGCGTTCGTGGAAGATTCTCTTATAACCTAACAGCACTGGTAGAGATATGGGAGTGGGTAGTAAGATGATGAGGATCTTAAAGGCGTACCAGCCACCTACTCCTCCGCCATTTCTGCGTTGGCAGAAGATGATTCTTCGTCTTTGTAAGGTAACGGCGTTCAAATTGAGTACAAGCAAGGTTTGTAAATTTTGTAGGGGGCTAGACATACATACACATATATAGAGGCCGCTTTACAAATTCATAAGGTAATTTTGAGCGGAGGACAGTAATCCCCCAAAAAAGGCCTTTTTAGAGAAAATATTAATAACACAGTTACTATATCACCATGAATTTCTTTGGGTGAAAAATGCTTTTTCCGCATGTATTTAATCACTGGGCGAATTGCAATATTGTCCATTTTTAAGAAAGTACCAAAAGTGTTCTGCTTTGAACGAATGTTCACAACAAACTACTTGGCAGATCGACATGAAGTTTAACACGTATGTCATTAAAACGTAAAGCTATACAATAGTGCCAAAGATTGCTATCACGCAGCGCCATCTCATAGTTAGTTACCGAATGTAACACGTGCATTATTTTTGTTCCTCGCATAAAATTCGCATTTTCAAAATTATAGACAAAATTGCAGGGTGTGCACCTGCAATATATCATCGGTTCTGATCGTTCCAGCTTGCCGCTGTAGCTTCGTGAAAAGTTCCAAAAGGGTAGGTGTGTAATGCTTAAACTTATTAAATTGTAGTGATTAAAATGTAATAATGGACTAATAGCAAGCGGTTTCTAAGCTGATAAAGGTATAAACCTTAGATAAAGAGTTTTTTAATCTAACGTTTAACAATGGGAATTGGAAAATGTATCGTACAGCTAATTGCTAGTAAAACCAGAAGGTTGCAAAGCTATTAATCACTACGTCAAGTATATATCTACCTGAATGTTGAATGTAAATATGTAAGATAAAATTAAATATATGTATATAAATAAGAAGAAATAAAATATAAAATATCTAAATATTCAGATAATGTTCGAACAACCTTTTTTTTTGAAGCATACCTCTAATTTGGCGCCGAGACTGCAGAATAATATTTCCTTAGTCTAGTTCTAAATAAACTATTCATTATCTCATTCGAATTTATTTGGTCTAAAACTTTGTAATTAAACAAGTAGTTACAGGATGGGACTGCAGTACATCTAAAGCAAGTGAACGTATACTGAAACAACTCAACACCTATATCCACTCGTAATGGAACGCTAATTAATGATACTCTTTTGTAAGTTGCTTGTCGTAGCGAGTTGCAATGCATCTACAAATTTCAATGAATTCAAAACTAAGTGCTAACAAATTAATTGATGAAACTGTATATTTCTCACGTCGGTGTTTGTGTCTGTGAAAAAGTTTACCTAACGAGAACTATATCTTTTCTAGATGCTGAAATAAAAATCGTTTTCAAAGGGATTCTCTTTTTAGAATTTATAACTAAACTTTGAGAAGCGAGTATGTAGTGCAACTTTTGAGATAATTAAAATTAGTTAGGATGGAATTGTCGATATTTCCTTTACTCTTTATATCTTAAACCCCCGATAATAATGATGTTCCAATTTATAAAGAAGTACGTATTTGTGGAAGCTTAACGCTTTATTGTCGAACATAGGTCTTGTTGCGAATTAAGATATAATTTTTCTTTGAACTAATTAATTTAGGCTCAAGAACAAGTCCCAATTTTTCCCAACATTTTAAAGCGGTATTTTGACTTCTTTGGGTTATCCGAAAATAGAGAAGTCAAAGCAAATACGATTATTTTGAACTAAAACAATATAACGTAACAAAAATTAAAGAAGACAATTAAACAGTTATTTCGTGACAGCCTAGAAAACATTCCTTTTTAGAATTTGTTGGAGTTGATTTCCCTGCTCTATTCTTCTCGGTACTTAGGATTAGATTTATGCTTGTATGTTGTTAATCATTAGAGGTTATGTTCTATTTTACTGTTATGTTTAACAAATTGTACTGTACGTCTGCATTTATTACAGCCTTTATGTTTCGTATATACATTCATAAGGAATAAACAAAATGAAAGTTTAGCATAACGTTAAAGTATGATTCTTACAGTTTGTACACTCACGTGGCCGAATCTTGCGATGTACACACGACGCTTTCAATATCCGAACCTCGATTTTACAGAGAACTATGAAAGTATCTGAGCAGAATTACAACATAAATATATGTTACTGGAAGAAAGCTCAGACTGTGGCCGCGATTCTGCAACATTGGAGCTACACATTTAATGCTTTCCTCTAGTAGTAATAAAAACTGACCAGTATTTTCCTAATTTTAATATTCTATTATCATTTGGAACACTGTAGTTGTATTTCCGACATTTTCTTTAATATGAAGATCTTCTTTTTCCATTCACTTGACTCAAATGTTCTGCCTGATTCATCGATCCAATTACGATCGACCTACGAAATTCTGAGGGCGTGATTTTTTCAAATAATTCACAAAGGATATATCCATGCGTTGTCACCAATTGTGAGATATTCGGTCATTGCAGTAGGAACTTCTAAGCCGATCTGCTAGATCAGTCCGTCCTTAAATAGTTTCTCAGACTGTCACGGTCGTTTGTCGTTATCGTAACGATTGTCGGGTCGCGCCGTGTCGCTAACGTTTCTGTGCTTGTTGTGTGTAATGTACACTACAAAACACACAACAAAAAATGTAAAATAAACCTTTATTCTGTTCTTATCCAAAAAACTGTAACTTATCGATTTGCTAACAAAAGCAATCATAAAGGAACTTAAATTTATGATTCGTCAATGTGTCCAGCTTCCGCTTTTATTACTGTCCCACACAATCTTGGCCTTCTCTCTAGCAGCTTTGCCAATGCTTGCCGCTCTATTTTCCTCCGTGTATCCTGCAGTTGCGCTCAAAGTACTGTTGCCGAATCGACCAGATTTTCGAACCTGTAGGTCGAAGCTCGATCGGATTCAGATCTGGAGTTGTTCCAAATACTCGCGGCATATCTTTGCAGTCTGTTGTGGATCATTGTCGTCCTGGAACACGGAGTTTTCACCGATTAATCGTGTTCCAGTTGAGATGGCATCCAAAATATTTCTATAACCTTCTTTTCTCAGAATACCATCTATTTTGACCAAGTCGCCGACAGAGGTACTGCCAAAATAACCCCAAATCATGACTGATACTTCGCCACGTTTCATTGTTAATGTAATACAGGATTCAAGTGCTTGTTCTCCTTTAAGACAAATGTTTTTCCGTTTGAACTAAAAGTGAGGTATTTAGATTCGTCGGTCCGTAGCAGGTTCTTTCAATTTTCCAACGTCTAGTCTTCGTGTTCTCGCGCCCATGCTAACCGTTTAGCTTTGTTTGCTTTGTGTAATAACGGTTTCCACACAGCAAATCTTCCGTACAAACCAGTTTGGCGTAAGCGCCTTTTACCGTGGTGACGCTAACTGGCGCGAAATGTTCACTTCGGCAGCAATTTCTTCTGCTATTTTTCATCTATTTCGTTTGCTCATGATTGCGGTTGCGCTGTTTATTGAATACACCGTCACTTCTTTCATACTTCTTAACATTGTGATCCACGGTTTAACGCTTCCATTTCAGTAATTTAGCAATTTCTCGGTTATTTTTACCGATGTTGTGATATGTCACCACTATTTGAGCACGCCATTCCGTAGATAATTATTTCCTTGCCGGCACTATACGTTACTCGCTACTTTAAAACACAATTTTTTTGTCACCATTCACTGCTTGCAATAAAGAACCTAGATATAAACTAAATTTTTCATTGTATTAAAATGCCCATGTCGTTTATTTCATATTTTATGCCGACCGTGGTAAACATTGCGTGATCCACAAAAACGGCCAGTCGACTCATTACGTATGTACATATCGTTACAGAGAAATTATAATCTATCCCGTACTCACAGTCTAATAATGCAAATATTTTAAAAGGGATAAAAATAGTTCCTTCCAATTCTCTCCAATATAATAAGGTGAGTAAACACTTATGGCCAGTAGTGCATACAATGTATTAGATTATTCTACGTATGTACATACACGTATTTATTACAAACGGAAATTAATATACAATTCTAAATGAAATTTTGTAAAAGTTACCCGTGAAGCCCATCTTCAATCTCCGAAACTACCGTTACCTTAATGTAACTAACGGTTAAAATCAAGTTGCTCGTAAACATGATTCCTTTAGTTTCACAATCTTCGTTCGGTTAAAACAGGTGCGTAGTAGTACGCTGTTACAAAACGTTTATCGTACTTTCGCAGCGAGGAACGCCAGGATAGATATATGTATACATCCATTTAAAAATTTAAATACCATCTCGAGAAAGATTGTTTGTAAACACGAAGTCTGAGAGAACGCACTGCGCTACGGAACCGTGTGATTATGTGTAGAAATTGCTCTTCAAGGTAATCTCATAAATTATGCATACATCCTACATGTATCGCCGAGCAGAAACGAGTTACTATATACATATCTAGAAATATTTGATATGGTTATTAATTCGTCAGAGTTGAATAATAATTGTGTGAACACTTTACGGTAATAAACGCTGATGAAGGTTTTAATTTTAATTTCAACAATACACGTCGGAAGACGTTTATATGGTTGACTGCCGGTTGTAAAATTTAATTCTCTTTAACGTAACATTATGCTATTAGACGTTGTAAGTAGAACTGGTTTTAAAACTTAATTAACGTTTTGAAAGGTTGTGCGAAATACAATCTTACGTACCAGGCGAATTTACAGCATTTCCTTTTCTACTGCTTCGATGAGTTTGGCAGTAAAATTTTAAATGCAAATAATTGCGTAATTAAATTACTTAACAGCAGGAATGAAAAATAAATGCACTGATGTTAGTTATTCAAACGAGGTATTAACTGTATTCATTCAGATGTTATTTTAGAGGGAATTTTCACAATTTTGCTATCACTCTAAAACTATTGACTTTTAAAGTTCAATATACTAATTGTAGTTAGCTGATAGCTTTAGGGAACCCACCAATCGAATTCGTAATTAGTTTGAGAAACAATTAAACATGTAAAATTTGATAAGTCAGATGAGACAGTTATTGCATATATTGATGACCTGTTTAATTATGTGTGTATCCAACTGATTGTGGACGCAGCCATAATTTTTTTGTCACTTTGTAACCGAAAGAGGTGGCCATTAGTTTTGTTCCATTCTTTCAACCATTAAATGTCTAAGAAAGAAACATTTTTTTCTTACTTTTCGAAAGACCCTTGTAGTGTCTTGGGATCTCCCTAAGCACCTCCATATCTTCTTATCTTAAAACTTCTAAATTCAGAAAAGCAGTGCATTTTCGTTCTTCATATAGCTATTTGCCAGCAAGAAATTTTGTTGGATTGATTAAATTGGTCTACCGCAGTCGAATACGTCTGGATAAACATGTTATAATTTTATAAGCGCGTCCTCTCCTGTATACCTTTTCCCTATTCCCTATAGAGATTCTCAGCCTTATGAATGTAAAATCGAGTTCTATTCCTTCGCTTTGTATTAAAATTAAGTTAAACGCGAACGTGTCTCTCCGATTGTCTTCATGAAAAAAAAAGTGAACTAGCAAGCCGGTAGTTCTTAAAGTAGGGCGGTCGCCGCTTGTTTTGTTTACAACTGCTTGGTATTCTACGGAGACTGGAGCGAGTTATGTTCTTTAGTTGTCGTCCTGCGGGACGCGAACTGAGGGAAGCGGTACGAGAGGAATACTTTTTGCAACGCTACGAACGGTGACAGGTGAAGAAGATTTAACCCCTATGAGATTTTCGTGCCAGTCTTCCTGCAGCCTAGAAATTTGAATATAAATTAAACGATAAGAACGGAAATTAATGGTCTTTCACGTTGACAATAATTCATCTCGAAGTAACTGAATAAAGTGGAAGGCATGTACTCGCTTGAGTTCAATTTAAGAATCTTGAAAATATAACTGGCTTTTCCTTAATATAAACGTGACACTCCTACATTCGCTAAAGTTGTAAGATTGCGACAATAGTAGTGATTTATAGAAAAATTTATGTACGGAATGACTCAAATTCGTTGTAGCTGAATTCTTCTTGAAAAAGAAAAAATACTGAGCGATATAGATAAAAGTATACCTAATATTTCCCCATCTAGTTTAGTTGTAGTTTGCAGAATAGATTCAATAGAATTGTTCAATTTTTTCGACATACTGGTGTTGTAGGTAGCGGAGGTAGGTAAGAACATGGCGAGCGACTAATAATAATTGGACAAATAATGTCTGTTGCGCCAGAAGCATCAATAAGACCGTTTGCTCAACAAACTAGTTTGTTAGTTAGTTCGTGTTATACAATATTAAAAAGGATTTGCAATTACTTCCATATCATATAGCTTATTTGCGAAAGATTCGATATTAATCATTTGAGGCCAGTAGTGAGTGGTACTGAATGGTTTGTGAAGGGTGTTCAAATAATTTCAGTTGTGAACCCCCGGACAAACCTTTTTTTTTTTGAACGAAGCATGGTTTCATGTTAGTGGATACGTTAGTTCAGGGAACATGAGAATATGGAGTGATACAGAGGCCAATATTTTTTATGTTCAAGCACCTTTACATCCTCAGATGGTTGGTAGTTGGTCCATTATGAGGTGAAAAAGTGTTATCGGTATAATTTGTTTAATGGCACCTAGAATCCAGAAAGATATCGATACATACTGTTGGTTTTCTGTAGTCACCTTCGTAATTATGAATCACCTTTGGGTTATTTTCAACAGGATGGTGACAGATCTGACACAGTGGGTGACACAGCAAACGTGATCCAGGGAGCATATGCAGTTTCATCTTCTGTAATCTCTTATGGTCATTATTATTTTAATTAATTTTAGTGAATTTTTGCAGTTATCACTTGCTATATAAGAGCGCATGGACTCTCATCGTCATTTGCGTCATTGGCAGTCAGTAACTCGGTTGACAATGGGAGTCCATGTGGTCTTAAAGCGGAGCGTTCAGAATAAATTGTTAATTTGTGTTGTGTGGAGTTTTCTGCGGTATATGTGGATGCTGTATTTATGTTAAGGGTATATGTAAGAACTGTACGCACAACTAACCTGTCTGAAAATTATTTTAAACCATTTTTTACAATAATTTGGCCAATTTTAATATTAAACTGATACACCCAGGAGGTGCTATTATCGTTACAAGATGAATAAAACTTTGCTTGTAAAACTATTTTCAATACTCCTGCATTTTCTTTTTATGCATTACCAAAAAAATGAATAACCTATGAAATGTAATTTCTTCCACAGCGTTACTGTTTTATAAAAATTCTATACGGTTGAAAATGCTTAATTTTAAATCTAGAAATTAAGTTTTCTTATTTTATAATCATTTATCATTGCTTGTCTAATATGGCATGTTAATGAAATTCTAAGCGATGTTACAATATTTGCAAAGAGAAATATCAATTCTATCGCAGTCTATGCCAGACATGACCAAATTTCCACGAATTAGGTCCCCCTAACGATGGCAGTTCGCAGTCTACGAATGCGAGTTGATTTCATTCTTGATATGATTTAATGTGTTTCTGAAGATATCTCCAAGATACTAAAATAATTTGTTACTAAGGCGCGCACATACGCATTAAGTATAGGTTACAAAAATGATTCTCACACAAATGCGTTTAAGATCACGCATTAATTGCGAAGTTCTAACACATACAACCATATATTTCGGGTACGTTCGTGTCAAGTTGATAAATTAGAATATCTCTGGCATGATAAAACTATATATATTATATTTCATTGCAGTTTGACAACCGTTTTATTTTTAAAAGTTAATTACATGTGCTTCACGCCTACAATAAAAATAATTTTAAAACATTAAAATTTTGCGGTGCTCAAAATTTATTTGCTTTCCAAAACGTATTTTGCCAAGTGTACAAGCATATGAATGCGATAGCTGTATGATTTGAAATAAAACTCGTACGTTATGACATCATACGCTTACGTGCTTAGATTAAATTCCAGATACATTCTTGAATTACTGTAGTGACCTACATGCATAGTATGAAAGATAACCTGTATCACCATGTGTTGTATTTCACAGTGCATTATAGTAAGCCCTACGCTTACATTTGTATAGATTAATATAGTACAGTGCGTAAACAAAGAATTTTCGTATTAAACTAAACATTTTGTCTAATGAAATGAATCCGAGCTAACACGATCTAACCAAATATCATGAACAAGTTCTAAAAATATTCTTAAGTGTACATTTGCAGCATACAAAGTATGCAACTATGAAGTCATAAGCAAAATATGCGAATATACGAATTAGTTATTTATAAAGTGCGAGGACTCTTTTTTTCATGCTCCGAAAGCTCATAAAAATAAGACAGGTGTAAATAACAAAATGAATTTATTACCAAAAGTTATGAACAAACATGGTTACTTTTCTACATAATCACCGTGAAGATTGATGCTCTTGTTCTATCTATGGACAGGCCTTCCAATTCCCTCTGAATACAATCTTGGCGCCAGTGAGTTGAGATGGTCCTTGATGTTCTTTTGAAGTTCCCCTGTACTCTGGTCTTGAAACTTCTGGAAATTCCAAATGATGGTAAACCTCCGTTTTACTCGAGCTATTTGGTCAACTCGTTAGATGAAGAAAACGACCATTCAATATCTAATGACGTGACGCTGCTATAATTAAAATGATTCCTTCAATTATGTAACGAATCTGCAAGCGCAGGAACTACATATTCGTTTTAATCTGACAAAACTTGAGTACCTTTGAATATGCAACTTGAAAATCCGAACCGCAGTTGTTCGCGAAACGTCAGGGACAAAAAAAACCTAGTGACACCCGACAGTCGTCACGACTATGTTATTTCATTGTACTCGTAAAAAAATCGAGGAAATTTTGGCCGAAAATAACCAATCTAAAAGACACATAAATCGTAATAAAATGTAAAAATTGTTGTTGAACTCCTAGATATAACGAATGTTGTAAGATAAAGAAAATACTTATGTACGACTTCCTTCTTTGTTCAACAAATTTTAGAACAGAAAATATGGCTTACAGACCTTCATATTTTCTTTATAATTACTCCAGCGTACACAATTAGTTACCTCTGATAAGCTTACGAGAGAACAACCGAGCACGCATTTGTTGATCCAGACCGCTGAAACAAAAAATCAAAAAAAATGGTAGGAATATGACAAGGGCTCGTATTAGGAAAGCTCTGAGGCAAAGTCATACGAAGACAATCATTTCACCAACTACAGCAGACATTGCTATTTTCAGCAGAGATAGTGGCCAAGCAGGTGTCCTGGGATCATTTCTACAAATTTGAAAAAATGGTAGACCAAGTCTTCCATCAAGGTGATATCAGGTTCATCTAGAAACGGTAGAAAACAAGTTATACGAAATAAACGATATACATAGAATAATTATACGCAACCACCTACAGGATCTCTGGGTATCTCACTTCAATGTCAAACATAAAATTTTATTCGTTTTCCAGGTATACAGTCTTTGCTATCTTATTCTCTACTCTGTTGCTTCGCTAGAAGATCTTTCGTTACGATCACTTTAATACAATATGAAGTTATCAAATTATTTTCAATGTATACATGGAATTAGACTTTTTAAATATTCTATCAATATAATAGCAGTAAGACAAAAAAGATTTCCTTTCCGTTTTTACAATTAAGTGTTCTTTTCCGTTTTGCAAAAAATAAATAGAACTTGATGGAGCATTACACAGCTATTAATTAGCGAATACTATTTTTTCTGTCCGTTGTTTTCATCATCCTCACTCTCTGTCGCATTTATTCAACCGGTTGCGTTTTGTGTATTCAGCGTGCAAAAAAAACACTTTAAATATTACTTTCGCTTAGTAAACGGCGTCGTTTAAGGTCGTCCATTGTACGACACGACGAATAAAGAGGCATCAAGAGGAGAAGTAATACAGGAGGACTACGACGAGCTGTATATAGTACGTTCCTTTGAAATTACCGAAAATGAAAAGGCAATTTTAAAGCACACGCTATCACTTTCGCTTTAAAGACGTTCCCGTCTCGATTTCGCTTTAGAAATCCTAGCGTTCCGTCTCTTTTCGGTTCCCCCTTCGCCCTACACCTCATTTCACCACTTCTTATCACCCGAAACAAAAATGTGTTTCTTTCAGTCCTCTTTCACTCGTCGTGAGTGCTTTTTTTTAAAAGGCCCACGAATTAACACCAGCGCAGCGTAAAGACCCCGTTATTCTCATGGAACGAATGATTTAATGAGTCCTTTTTGTCAGCGAGCCGAGTTGAATAATTTTTTTCTGCTGCGTCGTTGCCTTTTTCTCCACTTCTGAAGTGTTTACCACAACTTCGTTGTGTACGTCTTAATGGATCCTTTATGACGATAATATTTATGCTATTTTAGAGAGCTGTATTTAAGGAGAGCTTTACATACATACATATTTATAGGCGCCCGCTTTTGCCGTACGACGTATTGAATTTGATGAATTGAGGTCTATTGAAGAGATTTCCTTTAGAGAGAATATTTATATTTGGAATTTGATACGAATATTTTAGTTTCAAAAAGTCATTGAACTCGCAATAGAATAGTAAAGAGATAAGGGATTTTAGTTACGCATAGATATGATAAACTAAAACATTTTGTTTTGGTGCTTATCAGGAACATTAGGATCCTTATTTATTTTTATTATATTACTATATATTATAATTTATTCGTTTTTTGGAACATGAAGACGTGTAATTAAAAGAATATCGTGTATTTACAGTGGTTGTGGAAGGAAGGGGAAGTAGGTGCGTTTCCTGCATATAGGCGTAATATTTATAGATTCTACGATAACCAGTCAGTGTTTGATATAATTGTTACCCTACTGAAGACTAGGAAAATTTAATGAACAGGTTTATTTTTTTGCTGTTCACTGTTAACGAAATTCTTAAACATTTTTTTCATCACCTTCTGCATTAATTACCGCATGAACAACTCGTGGCATTCTTTCGACTAATTTTTTGAGGTTTTTGTCTGGGATGTTGTTCCATTCTTATTCAAAGATACTCCTTGGAAGTACGACCAACGCTTCAATCTCTTCTATCAAGTTATCTATATAACAGTAATTCAGTAGGGTTGAGATCTGAACTCTGTGGTGGCCATATCATAACTTGTAAATTATCTATTTGATTTTGCTGATTCGGATATTGTTTGCATATTCTGGCTGTACGTTGCGGATCGTTATCTTGCATAAAAGTAAAATTTTCGCCAATTAGTCGCAATATTTAGTGGTACCGTCTTTTTCCGTATTATTCTTCGGATTTGATGTAATACTCCTGCGTAAGAAAACCAACTCCAAACTGCAACTGAACGGCTACCGTGTCTTATTATCGGTACAATATATTTGGGAGGCATCCTTTCATTAGCGGAACGTCTGACAAACACTCTCTCGCTTTGACCAAACACTCTGAGTAATGAGATATTAGACCTAAAATCCAGGCCCACTGCGCCTGTTCCTAGGCTTACCGAGGATTATTTCGAGAACTTGGTTCAAGAAGTTGGCGAATGAGAGAGAAGAAAATATAGTTTAGTTGTTTACGGTGTAACTGAAGCTAACCCTGGCTCTAGTGCGAGCGATAGCGAGCAAGGCATTATTAAAGCTATTTTAGACACATTTCCTAGGGGAAATAGTTTCTCTTTGTCTCGGTTGGGTAAAGTGGATTCTGTGCATATCACCGCGGAGCCAATTAAGGTCGTACTTGATTCTCTTGGGTCTGTTTCCAAAGATTTGCGAAATTCTTGTAAACTTCGCAATGCTAGTAACTTTGCCAACGTGAGTGTCTTTAGTGGAGCAGCCTAATGCCAACGGGGAGAGTTTAAGAATCAGGGACTTTAGGGGTATACCTAAGCTTGTACCGTTAAACTGAACAGGCCCAACAGTGCGAAGTTATTAGTTTACTACCAAACGTTAGGAATTTGCGATCCAAAGTTGACGAATTTTGCTCTTCTGTTGCATGGGCGGATTTTGATGTGATCTGTTTGGCGGAAACCTGGTTGTCCAAAAATATTTCCAGTATTTTCCTCAATCTTATAATGTTTACTGGTTCGATAGAAGATTTCAAGCTACTGCCAGGGCTCATGGCGGAGAAGTACTACTGGCCCACAAGAACCCACACAATTAAGCGTTACAATTTTGGATCTTACTAGTTTTCTTGCTGATTTTCCATTTATAGACGTTATTGGTTGTAAATTTATTTTCAAATATAATGTATTGTTTATATTTGTATTATATATACTTCTTGATCTAAGTCACCATGATTTTGAGAACTTTTTTGATGAATTGGAGCAGATTATTTCCAATTATTCAGATGTTCTATTGGTTGGCGATTTTAATTGTCCTTATTTTCACACCAGTGAATTTTCTTGACTTTCATCATTTGACTTGATCTTGTTATTGCGAGTGTTCCCTGCGAGGTAATAAGAGATCTTACACCTTTAGTTGTTGAGGATAGCTACCATCCAACTATTCTAATAGAAGTCTCCACTGTTCTAGTCTCACCTGCCGACATCCCGAAGAATATTTCAAGAACTTGTAACTTGAGAAAAGCCAATTTTCCGTGCCTATATCAAACTATGTGCGATGTAGATTGGTCGTTCCTTGAAAACTTACCAATACATCATCTGCCAGCAACCTGCAAGACATATGGAACACTGAATTCTACTTTAGCGTTACTGAGTTTTCTGACAATTTTATCCTCCATTCCATAAACTAAAAAATACCCGCAGTTCTGGTCATGACAAAATTCCCTCGTTCTTTATCAAGGATTGAAAATATGTGTTGGTGGATCCTTTGCCAAGAATCTTTTCTCTAGCCTTAAAAACCTCGCACTGTGCCTATATTTAAGGCTGATGATCCTTCCGATATATCCAACTATCGTTCTATATCTATTCTATTAAACTTTGGCAAAGCCTTTGAACAATACCTATACTCCGCTATTTATCTTTGCATAAAGAACAGCATTTCATCTTCTCAGCATGGCTTTGTTGAAAGGCGATCAACTGTGACTAATTTATATCAGTTTATACAGATCTTCATGCCCTAGATTTTCGTACTCAGGTTGATGTTCTATATATCGATTTTGCTAAAGCTTTCGATCGTCTCGATCATTCTTTGATTTCCTATAAATTGATGTCCTTTGGATTTAGTAACTCTCTGATACAGTTATTTTAATTATACCTATTTAATAGACGTCGAAATTTAACTGTCAAGCACATTAAACGTATCGAAACAACCAAACGATCTACCTTATATTTTAACGGAGAAATATTACATCCAAATATAGGTATACGTATTTTCAAAAATGTTACTGGTACTAAAATGTATAACTACCAGTTTACAGGTCGTATACATAAATGCGCATAAATTATGTAAATTACGTTGTACGCTTAGAGCTTTCCCTACGGCTATACGTAATAATAAACCATACGAGGATTAATATACGTGCACCGGTTGATGAAGAGACGAATTGAAAACTGGTTTATTAATTTGAACAGTTGTTTAAATATTAATTATTTGTCGTAAAATCATTGACTCTAGTCTTGCGTAATATTATTCCGAGTTAAGTTTTTCGAATACACGTCTTTTTTTTTGGCAATATTATTTAGTCGGCCATTCACGACCACCTGTTAGACGGGTCTTTGAAAGTATTTGGAAACGGTGTTTGTCTTTGGCACGGTATTATGCCGTTGTAGTTCAAAGCCGAAATAATATTAATAGCATTAAAGTAATCAAATATGGTGATCGTCAAAACGTTGGTATCAACTGGGAAAATCTAATTTCAATCTAATTAATAAATATTTAAATTAAAAAATGTCAATAATAATTACTAAAAATAAGTTTTTGCGAGAAACATCTTTGATGGACAATAAATTTCAGCTTAAGTAGCCATTAAAAAATGTAACCCATTCGTATCAATGAATTACTTCACTATAACATACTAAATGTTTTGTTACATTTGCCAAATTGTATTGATTCTTTTCCGTATTCGAGTGTTATGATTAAGTCAATTAAGTAGCTTTTCAAGTTTAGGGTTTTCTCTGGTTTAAATTCTTTTTACACTGGTTTAAATTCTTTTTACACTGGTTATTTTGAAATCAAAATGAATTTTGTTGGCCAAAGAAGAGAAAGCAGAAGTCTGAGTTATTTTGAAATTAGATGGAAGGCCTTTCAACAAAATGTTGCTTTAGTGGATAGCACGGCTAACGTCCGCAGTTGTTTTTTATTCCTTGATAAATTGATCAGGAGCTCTTTAGCTTCCATCCTTACTAGATTTAATACTTTGTGTTTTTTTTTCTTGCGAGGGTATGTAAAGAACCAGATCTATATGTATAAGAGAAACATTTTAATAATATTACTCACTTAGAAAATATATCTAGAGAATATATTATTCAAATATTGCCAACAATGGCGAAAAATATATGAGAGAGCTATAGCATGTTATCGAAGTTTAGTCGTAAGCTAATTCAACTAGTTCTAACACTTTGCAGAACGAATATTAGAAGGGCAAGCAATTTATTCGTCAGCGTATATTTTAAACTTTTTACATATATTTCTTTATACGCACTATACTGTTTTTCCCCTGGTTTGGAATTCCAAATTTACCACAAATATAACAGAAATTATTTGGATCACTTTTGCAGAAGTTTTTATTATTTTTTTGCTTTCGTCCACATCGATTAGCGCTCGTTAACAATCACATAGCGACTAATGCACGGATATGTATAGATGCGTTACATGTTTGCGTTTAAATGTTTTCCATTCGCCAAACTTATTTATTTTAGAATACGCAACAATTGCACACTCTGAACACCGCTTTATGTATGGCGGTGAACAATATGGGAGTAGAAAATGTTGCATTGCAATAACAATGACGAAGCCTTATTTTGACGTGTGCCGAAAAACTAGCAAATGAATTTGGATAAACATCAACTTCAATAGAAGATAATTGCATTTTTATGTTTAAGCACGGAATTCTTAAATAATCATGAAGTTCGACCGCGTGATAATCTTTTATAATTATGTTTGAGGTACTAGCGGTTATATACAGGTACCTGAAATACTCTACAATTAAGGCTTGTTCTATAGTAACAAATTATAATATGGAAAAATAATTCGATTCAGTCTTATTCATGGATGGATAAAAAATAGCTTTTGAATTTTTCAAAATTCTGCGCAAGCTTCAGACAAGCCTAATATACTAAAATCAGTATTTGCGTGCCTGTGAATTTTATTCTTGCAAAATTCTATTAGAATAGTAGAAGAAGAGCATCGGTCTAAGACGTAAATTTAGGAAATTTCAAAATTTGGAATATTGTTGCAAGAAGTAGAGAATCGAATAAATTAAAACAAGGAAGGTATTCAAAACTGACAGTAGTTAAAAATTCATTGCGCTCAATAATACAATTCAGTTACTATCCAATTACACTAGGGTGACAGAATAAAATAGACACCTACTAATTAAAAAAAGATTCCATTCTCGTTATATATACAAAATATTTTAAAATTTTTAAATTAGACTAATATTTTGTCGATCCACCTTTACTTGCGTGAAGTGCTGCGAGTCGTCGTGGCATAGAATCTATTAAATGATAAATGGTGTCTTCTGGAATATTTATCCACTCTTCCGTAACAGCTGCCACGAGTTCTTCCTTATTGTTGGGTTTTCGGGGTCGTTTCGCCATATTTGTCTGGATTATGTGCCAAACATTCTCTATCGGATTCATGTCTGGTGATTGGCCTGGCCATGGTAAAATCCGAATCCCCTGTTTCTCTTTCCATGTGGTTGTTGTTCTTGCTTTGTGGCAGGGTGCTCCATCGTCCATAAAAGTGGCGATTTCTTTAGATAAAATGGCGTTGTCGAATATCGGTAGTAGCCCTTCTGTTAATATTTGGACATATTTTGCCGCATTTATATTTCCGTCGCAGATTACTAATTTCGATCTTCCACCATACCATGTCCCGCCCCACACCGCCGTATTTCACCGTCTGATGCAAAAATTTGTCGTCCAGTTGCCGTGACGAACGTCTCCATACCTACGTACGACCACTATCACTGAATTGGCAGTATCCGCTTTCGTCTGAAAAAATGACAGACCTCCAAAACTCTTCAGGCTTCGTTCGCATTTCGATTGCCCAAGCCATTCGGCGCCGTTTTTGAAACGCCGTAAGGAGAGGTTTTTTCTTTGCCACCCTTTTATACATCCCCACACTGTGGAGGTATCGCAGAACGGTGCGCTGACTTTTCTGTGAAGTTGCTGCAAGCTCAGCTGTACTTTTTCGCGGTTCTCTTAACACTTCGGGCACAAGCACCCGTTTACTTCTTTCAGAAGGTTCAGCACGACCTGGTCTCGGTTCCACTGTTGTTTTTTCCTTGCGTCTAAATTGTGTAATCACACGGTTAACTGTGGACAACGGAATATTTAAAAATTTACTTATTTCACGTTGCGAAGCACCGCGTTCACTCTGGCCAATGATGCGACCCCGGGTGAAGTCGCTAATATGACTCGAACCTTGTAAGCGAGGCATAGTTGTAACGATACTAAACTATGACGAATTCCTTCAGATAAATCTACCCCTACCTTAATGACAAGAGAAAGTTCTTAATTGGTTCTTAGAATTTAGCTGTTTACATATTTATACCGCTTTACCTGGTGTCTATTTTATTCTGTCACCCTAGTGTATATACTGAAACACATCTGCTTATTTGTTTTGTCACTTCATTCTGTATACTTATATAACAGTTATAGTGTAATTTAACGGAAATGTTGGAGTTACTCGCTTTTTGGAAATAATTTTTCTGAGACGTAATTTGTAAAGCATTTTGTGTCATTTACCGTTATATATACAGGAAGGTTCGATAATACGTATGAGTTTCTACAAAGCATCACAATTAGAGCATGACCGCGATAGAGAAGTCAAATGACCATTAAGAAAAATTGTAGAGTACTTTTTTTAGTATTCTATTTAATCCTGTTTTGTGAGATTTCATCCTATCAGTAATTTTACAACGAATGAATCATAATAAAACAGTGTAATAAATCCCTTTAATATTTCTCAACTTGAAATTTATGAAGCTGCTAATGTTGCTATAATAGTAAACCCATTTAGAATCTCCATTAGCAAAATATCACGTTTTCAAAAAGGACTCTATCTCTTCCTGCAAAACTACGAACTGCATATTTACATTAACGAATCCGCAAAACAAGGGTGGCGGCAACCATCAGGACGTACGAGATATAATCCGTTATATCCGCGTTTCCCTGCACTTGTTCCACATGGAGGGATTAATTATGGCAACCGCGTTCTAGCTGTCGTCGCTAGCGAAAAAGCGGGGAGAGAGGCTGGCCGCTAAAGCCTCCGTGATAAAATTTGCATTAGATTTAAACCGCGGGGTGTCTTCTATATTTAAATATTTCCGCTATGGGTGCATTATTAGGTTTACAGCTATCCTGTTCCGCTACATTTGTCCTTCAATGTACTACATAAAGCAAACAAGCTTCGTTTTTTATTGTTAATTTAATCTTATTCTTCGGTCGGGGTATATCCGATGGGACGAGGGATAATTTTCTTTCGCGCGTTGTTGCCTAAAGCTAATGGGTGTATGTGTTTTGTCAAGGCTATAAAAATGAATGGGGATTATATTTCTTCACATTTACACTTGCTTAAAAGAAATTCTGGTTACATTATGAATTTATGGATGAAAAAAGATCTTTAGTAAATAGTTCAGGCTGTTTGCAGTACAAATAATATTGGTTACAATTATTCTGTGGGGATTGTTTTGACTTATTATTGTCGAACTCTACGTTATATAAAATTATGTTGGGTGAGCAATGCTGTTTAACCACTTTCTTTTTTTTCCTGGCGTAAACTGGTGAAGGCAGATGAACATTTTTGAGTTGCGGCGAAGTGTCTTTCTTATTTATTTGCCCATGAAAGAAAGAACTTTTGCACATAACCTATTTCTGTCCTATACTCTCAGCAAAAGTAACGCCAGTAGAACTTTCGGCCAGCCAAATGTTGTTCATTAATCGCTTCAAGTACTCCATCAGACGCAAAATGTTTTAGCTTGAGGTGTTGTTCTAAATCCTGGGATAAAACCTTTAACTTCATAAATCCATAGACGATAATTGACTGCACTTTGTTTGTTCTGTGAACCTGTTTTGCGAACAAGAATGGGGATATTTTCCTACAGAGATTTTTATTTATAATTCAGAACTGTCACCCCATTTATGTCAGAACCTTTCAACATTGTAAAGAAGGGTTCGCTAGCATGCCAAGAAACTGTTGCTGTTGGGTTTTTCTTAGGAAACTGTCTTTTGCCTGTTTGAGTGCTTACTGTTGTTAATATTAGGTTTTACAAATCATTTGGCTAATTATATTAAGCGGCCGGTCTTTATAATTTTTTGCGCTAATAGTGTTATTTTTAATGTACCTAAAGCGTAAAGTTCACAGTTGCTACAGTTAGTCTGCTCCTTGGTTTCTGAAGGGTGTGTAGAAGTGGCTAGACGGCGATTGAAAATGGTTTAATTCATTGTGGCGGTTGCAACCATATTGTCAGAATAAGACTTTGTGAATCTATGCAAAAAACATTTAAGATGAATAAATTATTAAATGTTTAATTTGTATATTCTACGATTTTCTGTTCGGCCTGCTATATAGAATGTTGTGACTCCGTTCTTAAGCGTCTGTTGTAGATCTAAGAATGTGTGTTGGTGATAGTAAAAATTTCAAGAATTTTGTTTGAGATTCATCTCGGGTTTTAATTCATAAATATTTTATTTTTAAAATCTGTAATTTACCATTATTTGTAACTACATAAATTTCAGTGAAATGATTTAAAGGGTTAAAAATATAGACAAATATGTTAAATAGTACGCTATTATTTGCATTGCAGCCTTTGTGTATATTTTGTTCTTTTTTAATAGTATTTAGTTATTTTCTTATTTCTACTACTCACGTTCATATTTACGTTCATACGTACATCCTTATTTATATGCAAATATAAGATTGCTAATGAAAGTATTTTGAAGATTTTTTTCTGATCTATAATATAAATCGAATACCCAGGCAGAATTCTCATTCATAATGACAGGCATCTTATAATGCTGTACTGCAATGGTCAATATCAAACAACTGCTCTTTTGCCATATCATATAATTTTACTGTTGCGCAATGTATGGTTTTGCTGTAATCACAACAAAAATAAAAAAATGACAGGTTTACGAGAGCCACATGACCAATACTTAAAGTGTAGGAGTCTCAAACTACTATTAAGTTTATTTATCAGGGTAGGCAAGCAAAAAGGTCAAACATTTTATAAAAACAATTACACGTACACTCATGGACAAAATTATCGAATATTATTTGTTATCACTATTTTTTGAAAGTAATTTTAAAATATTGGTTAAACTTATGCATATACTAATATTATTTATCTAGTAGGCGGATATATTCCATTCATGCCGTTTATTATCTATCGTAAAATATTGCTTTACAGAATTTGGGAAGAATTGTATTGTGTTAAGTTGTATGTGGTGAGATTAGACAATTGATAACAGTTCACAAGTATTTCGCTATTGTTTTCCGGTCTATTTAAAATATAAGTATGGCACCAGCTAGACGTTGTAATGCATTTGAAGCTGTACAAAATGTAACTGAATTTGATACAGGATATAGACAAAAGTATATCTCATCACGTCTGAGAAAAAGTCGAGCTACAGTATCGAAAATTTTACGTCAAGATTGGAAATTTTGGGGTAATTGAGCAACTTTTTATATTTAATGTATAACCAGTTAACGTTCGAAAACAGTTAGACGAGGATTAAAAGAACCAGGTTTAAAACTAAAACGGTGGGTCATAATTCCGCATCTTCTTCAGAATGACAAAGCTTATCCGTTATAATATGTTCGAACACATTTTCGGTAGGATGTAGATCAATCGAAAAATGTTCCGTTCGCAGGTGAGGCTTGAATTCGATTATAGAAGCCAGATGTACGAAACCATGTCTACAAAAGAATTGGGGAACGATACGCCAATTGTAAACTTAACACATGGACTGAAAACATGTTTTTTTTTTGGTTCAAAATTAGCTTTATTCATCAACGTAATCTCCATCAAGAGCAACGCAATCATTCCAGCGCCCCTCTAACATTTCAATACCACTTCTGTAGAACGATTTATCTTTTGCCTCAAAATAGGCCCCAGTTTCAGCGATAACCTCTTCATTCGTGCGAAATTTCTTACCGGCGAGCATTTTTTGAGGTCTGCGAACAGCCAGTAGTCGCTGGGAGCCAAATCTGGCGAATACGGTGGATGTGGGAGCAATTCAAAGTTCAATTCATGTAGTTTTACCATTGTTTTGATTGACTTGTGACACGGTGCGTTGTCTTGATGAAACAAAATTTTTTTCTTTGCCATATGCGGTCGTTTCTTTGCAATTTCGGCCTTCAAACGCTCCAATAACGCTATATAATATTCACTGTTGATGGTATTTCCTTTCTCAAGATAGTCGATGAATATTACACCACGCACATCCCAAAATACCGAGGCCATAACCTTTCCAGCCGATTGTTGTGCTTTCGGGCGCTTTAGACGAGGTTCACCAGTTGCTCTCCACTCATATGACGATCATCTTGATTCCGGAGTGAAGTGATGGATCCATGTTTCATCCATTGTCACATATCGACGCAAGAATTCCGGTTTGTTACGTTTAAACATGGCCAAATACTGCTCAGAATCATCAACACGTTCTTGTTTTTGGTCAACAGTGAGCAAACACGGCACCCACTTTGAACAGAGCTTTCTTATAGTCAAATGCTCATGTAATATAAAGCCAATACGTTCTTTTGATATCTTTACGATGTCAGCTAACTCGCGCAACTTCACTTTTCGATCATTCAAAACGATTTTGTGAATTTTTTTGATGTTTTCTGGTGTTACCGCCTCATTCGGACGTCCATTGCGTTCTGCATCGTCGGTGTCTCTACGACCACGTTTGAAATCAGCAAACCAACGTTATTGTTGTTTCTGATGGAGCGGAGTCCCCGTAACACTTTTCAAGCCATTGCTTCGCTTGAACGGTATTTTTTTCCCATCAAGAAGCAGTGTAAAATTAAAACACGAAATTGTTTTTGATCCATTGTTTTGAAAATAACAAAAGTAGTGTGACTCTTAGCACAATAACTCACAAACTAATGAATAGAATATCATGAAATTTTAACAGCTGTCTTTTGAAGGTTAGTACTAACTGAGAGAAAGGTGATTGCAATAAAACTAGCGTCATATACGTGTTAGGCCCGTGACTTTTCAGCCCATGTGTTATACAGAATGTTACTTGTGGAAATGAAGGAATAATGTTTTGAAACGCTCCAAACTCGTGGAAGTGATTAAACGAATGCTATTCTGCAAGCTTGCATTTTGAAACCATAGATTCGAACTCTCTGTAGTAGCATCCCGAGAAGAATCCAAGTGTTTCTGGAGGAAATACGCTCTAATTTTAGTTTAAAGGCTAATACGAATATCATTTAAGTTTACCGTTTAGTATTACATTATTTTTATGACTTTTTCATGCAAATTTAATATTGTCCATTTAAACTCAGGTGTCTTGTGTTCGAAACTCATGTCTAGAGTACACTTCCGGCAGGTTCGATATGCACCCGAATTGGTTTTTGCCGCTGTGAAAATAATTAACGGCGGTTTACCCTTCATGGCAAGAGGGTCAAGTAACAAGACCAAGGAGTACTTTACCCATATTTGGTATGCTTTAAGGTTCCTGCGGTTACTACAATCTGGATAGCTTATAATCCCATTGGGTCGCTAACCACACCAAAAGGTTCATCATAATTTTGCTTTTCCAAACAGTATTGAAAACAATTTATAATTTATTTTGTCCATGGGTGTAAACATGGAATGCTACAGTATTAAGTAACTGAATAGTCTGAATGCCTGCATTGCTTAATAATTCAAACGAGATGCATATTCCGTAATCACGTATCCTTCAAGCTATCATACTGCCACAAATGCTCAACGCTAAGCATGAAACGAATCAAAGTCGACGTAATATGCAAACAACACCCAGACATCAACCAGAAATAACATTTTCTGCAAGTAAACAGAACGTAATCCGATTTGGTGTGAATGGAAAGCGAACAAAAAGAAAGGACGCAGTAAAAACAAAATAACGTCGAACACAAAACGAAGCGTTCTTTTTATTTCTATGTCTCCATCACCGTCTCTCTGTTACCATTTATACACACGCTACTTCCACCATTCTCCGCATTTAAAGCGCGCTGCGTTTCGAATCAATTCCAGACGAACAGGTGAAAGCGGTCGAGCACATGGCCTTCTTTTTTATGTGTGTATGTATATATATACGCTTTGTATTCAATGACGACTCCGCCATATCATCATAGGTGGCTTGATTTGCGTTCTTGTGTTTCGAAATCTCCGGCGGTATGCGCCGGAGGGAAGAAAAACCAGGCGTTCGCGTGCTGCGTTCTGCCAGTTTCTCGGACGAACACAATAGAGTACCTCGTGCAACTTTAATGAAGTGGAAATAGCTTGATAGTAGCGAATGAATATTTCTACAATATATAAACTGCGAATGATATGATAGGATTCTTCATTTCTTATTTATAATATTGTACTTAAAATTACTGATTAGAATATAAATATTTATAGTTTAATTAATTAAGTTAAATTTAAAAAGTAAAATGATGTAATATAGGGTGGATATCCGCAACTCGGGTACGGAATCGAGTTTGCGGGTATGGATATGATGCGGGTTTGAAAATCGGACTCGTATAGCGTTCTAACTACAATTGTTTCCTAACGTCCTCAGTAAATTAATTGTAGCCCTAGTCAATTATTGTACGAATGCAGCACCGGTACAAAACTTATTTGTAGTCAAAGTTTTCCCCATTTTTAACAACGGTTTCATTAAATAGAACAACTGGGACATTTTCAGGTTGATATGGTTTTTCACCTTATATTTTCACAATGTACCACAAATAAGATCTATTTAAATAAGCAACATAAGTATAGAAAATGGCTTATATACAGTCATGTGCACGAAAATAGTAGCGGCCTTAATTTGGCTGAAACATCAATTTAAACGTTAAATAAAAGTTTATTGAGCTTGACACAACTACAATTGTAAATAAATAAATAATGAAATTTCTTAATACCAAAGAGAAAATAAAACTCTTTATATTGTAGTACATTAAAATAGCATTCATTACAAAATATCATATATTCATTTTTACTTAGGTAATTGGATTGAAAAACTTAATACTTTGTTGCTTGGCCTTTATTCTTTATCACCTCTTGACACTTGTGGAGCAGCAAGTTTACCAGTTGCCTACATGTCTCTACTGAAATTTTTTGCCATTCAGCTTGGCATATTCTCCGCAGATCGTCAATATTTTGCTGTTTAGCAACAGATACAGTTTGTTTCAATTCCACCCATAAATGTTCAATTGGGTCTAAGCCCGGGGATTGCGACGGCCAACCGAAAACGCGAACATTATTACCTTGAAACGATGTTTTCACTTTACAAGAAACATGTTTCGGATCGTTATCCTGCATATATAACCAATCATGTTAGTGAAATTTTTTCCTCGGTATAAAGCACCGTTTGTAATATGTTTACATAGATATCGACATTTATTATGCCTTCTATTTTATGTATCATACCATGAAAGACATCCATACAACATTACGCTTGAGCCTTCGAATGTTACCTCTTTTTGGTGTACGCTGGTTGAAATGGTGTCGATGGTGACCTTCGTACGTGTCGCTGGTATGCACCAGAGTTAAATAAAGCTATTTTAGTTTCATCTGACCACAGTACATTACGCCACACACCCATTGTGCGTGTTCATGAGCAAAGGACAATCTACTCTGTATTTGCCTTTTATTTAATGCTGGTACCTTTCTATACCTTCTTATACGCAACTTTACTTGAATCAATCTTCGTGTAATAGTAGAGGTGCTTATAGAAAGGTTTGTCTCATTTTTAATTGTAGTTGAAATGAACGGTGTCACGAGTTATAATGTTTCTGTCTTCTCTAGGGCTGGTTTCCCTTTTTCCAACACGATTTTCTCCAGTCTTTAGCGTTTACAATAATTTTAGCGGAACGAGAGAGGATTTCTTGTATAAACTTGTAGCTTTTCCGTGTATTAGGAAGATATAAGTATAATTGCACCTTCTTCTGATAAACAATGTTTTTCCCTGCCTACATTACAATTGAAATAGATAATTAAAAAATGGTTGCATTACTCTGTAACAGACAGAACTTTATACATCTGCATTTAGTGCCGTCAGTTATGGTAAAGCTCTTTCAATGTACTGGAAAATAACAGCGCATGACTAGAATGCTCAGTAATTCCCCGTCTTATTCGGTAGTTTCCCGGAACCATATGTATTTAGGGATTTTGAATAATTTTAATATAGTTGCGTCAAAATTGTCTGTTGTAAATGTGATATATAGGTATTAATTTAAGACTCCTAATTTCATGTACATGGCTGTATATATACAATAAAGCATAAGACAATTGCAATTGTAGGTAAATCGAGCAACACTAATTGAATCGATATTTCATAAAACAAATATGTTCCATAAAGATTGGCAAAAACAAATGAAATTAACGATTCCATATAATTCATACCGTCGCAGTGACATGGCATTATAGCAGAAGCACATGACAAAGCCCGTTATATATGGCTAATCGATACGTATTGCAATGATGAATCCCCGCGTTTCATTCGGGTAATGCGCGCCCCGTATAACCTTCGACCAACAATCAATCCGAATACCTCTATCTATCAGAATTCGAAAAAAAATTAATTATGATAAATGTGTCTCGTAAATATCATAGAAAATGTATCACAATAAAAAAATATACATAGATGAATGGGGAGTAGAAATAAGTTGACGTTTTGCATCCGGTGCAGTATTTTCCATGTATTGTAATTTCTATTATTTCATTTGAAAGTTGCTGAAATTCGTTAACTACAGTCATTTGTTAAAAGTTTTATAACATTGCACCTGAATCTTTCCCTGTTGTTTTGGAGAGAAGACATATGAAATGTAATGCACTTGACTATTGTTATTTGCAGCATTTCTTCGTAAAGCTTCTGAAAGATTTTGTATACGTGTGAGATGTTTTGATGGAATCAGAGCTCACATTGCTGAGTATAATTAACGGATACTTCATCAAAATAACAATGAAATTTAAAAACGGACTTCGCACATTTTTAAATTTATTTTTTTCTGTGCAAGTATTTGAACATAGTATTACGTTTTAAGTTTGTTTCTTTATATAAATTAATTTTAATATAACCCTCTTTCGAGAATATAAAATGCCGCATCTTTGTTGTAAGTAAAATATGGAAATATTCAATTTTGGGGAAGTTTTATTGCAATAGTTCTTCCAAAAAAGGGATTAATAGTTAACAACGTTTTGTATCTGATGGTATGGACTGCCGATGGACATGTACAAAAAAAAAACTTCTAAAGTTATGTTACCAATTTCCTTTACCAGTTTGTGTACACAAGCAATTTTAAAAATTTGAAATATGTTTTGAATTTATGGGCAATAATTTATTCAGGATGACCAACTTTTGACTTGCAAAACTCAATCTAGAAAACTAATACTTATAGAAAATTAGATTGTCGGTTTTTATCAGATCAATGTTTTTATCTTTATCGCGTCAATTGCTTGCTTCTGTTTTTACAAATTCTGCCTGCGCAACTTGTAGCTTCTTCATGATTTTTAAACAAAAACATTGCACGTATCAGGTTTTCTTATACAGATTTGATTTAAGTTGGACTTGCAAATTGTAGCATACTTTTTAACACACGTAAATCGAAAAGACAGAAGCCACTTTACATTTGTTTTTTGTATGAGTCGATTGGTCCTTAAGCCGTAGAACAGATGCTAGGGAATCACATCTCACTTCACTTTGACAACAATTTGTAAATTTAGAAGCGTTTTCGGTAGCATACTTCGTGCAGCAAGACGTCCTCCGAGTTGATCCCAAATTCCTTCTATTGGAATACCACTTAATTGGTTAACCAGCTGTTCACAATGTTTATTATTCTTCATAAAAATTAATTGTTCTACTACCGCTGCTACATAAGAAAGAAATCTGCGTCGTATAAGATTTTCTGTGAAATGAAGGTGAATGTGTTCTGAATTGCTTATTCTTCGCCTTTACATCACACTCGTATTACGGCTGTTTCCGGATAAGCTGTGGTTTATTGTGTGCACTGGGTTCATACCAAATCTGAAAATGCATGGTGTCTGACTATGACATAAATCTAGATTCCTCACTGAATAATACTTGCCCGCAATTATTATAATCCCAATTGATATGCTCGTTACCCCGTATTCTATGCGCTCTTACAATGCTCTGCAGTGAGAGGAACACAAGCTAACAGTTTTCATACAATTAACTAGAGCTCTGTGAATACGCGTCTAAACAAGGCTCCATTAAAAGTGAAATTTTTACCTGCCAATTGTGATAGGTACCGATCGTCGTTTGGTGTTGTTGATGTTGGCTGACCTTGCCCTTGGCTTCATTCAAAATATCTGATTTGTAAAACCCATTCCAAAGCCTATAAATTACATTTCAAATTAATTTTCAGCTGCTACGTTTTCGATGCCACATTTTGTCGGCCAGTATATCAAATAGTAAACGTACGTATACGTTGGCGACGCACCAATAATAGAAATGTGTCTGCTATTTGCTATTTCGCCGATTTCTATTTACAGTCGAACATCAGACGCCGAAATAGAAGTTACTATGCTGATGTAGTATCTGTGCCTTGCCGCGGCGCTAAAAACCAATGTCAGTGTTGGAATGTGGAAAGAGGTTATATTTAAAGCGGAGACGGCCGTTATATAACGTGAAGAGATTAGATTAAGGCGCCACGCCGAGGATAATCACCCGTTTTTGTACAATCGATATAATTCATTTGCTCGTGGACAAAAGTATCGAATTACATCAGTCGGAATGAACTTATTTTTAGCGCCGTTAAGTAGCTATATATATATATGAAGCGGCGGACCTTTTCATGACTTACAGTAGGTTCCTTTATCAAGTAGAATTATAATTTTATTTTATTAGGTTAATAATTAACAACAGTTGCCTATTTTAGCCACTTTTGGGTGAAACTACAAAAAAATATTCCATAAGTGTATGCATTAATTTAAGAAATATATTACATCAGAAAACCAATAGTAATAAGCTGTTTTCTAATTTTATAGCACAGTACATGCAATACACAAATACATAAAAACATTTATTTTGAGTTCATAGTAAGTTCACAAAAAACACGTATTCAAAGAAAGTTATAATCGCGCACAGTCGAATCGTCTAGCTACAAAAATAGGCAGTTTCCCTAGAAAAACTGTGTTTCACGTTAATTACTACAATAGCGTGTTCTGATACGGTTATATTTTCTGTCATATTCAAAAATATTTGTGTAATGGAATCGAGAAAAAGTCAAACCACTTGTGATATTGAACGTTTGATAATGAAACTGCAGAAAGATGGGAAATCGCTAAAATTGCAGGCAAAAGCCGTACAACAGTTCAGTGTACATTAAACAGATGGACTGAAGGTAAAAGAATATCCAACAAACGCAGAACTTCGAGAAAAAGCTTACCGAAGGAGATGAACCATGGATTTTAAAAGAAATAAACAAGGATCCGAAAAAGGCCCACCAAAACTGGCGAACGAAGTAGAACAGTACCTCCGCAAGAAAGTTAATTCCGAAGATATTAGAAGAGGGGTGTTGGTAATAGTAATTTGATCGGAGGTACCATGGACAAATAGCAATATTTAGACAAATTAAAGAAAAAAAAGAAGTATTTACATACGTTTATTTTTATCGGTATAATGATCCTAAGTCCGGTGTTGTAAGAGGATGGCTACAACTATCCCAAAAGTTCAAACTCCATCACAATCGCGGGTCTTGAACGTAATAGAGCATCTTTGGCAAGAATTAAAATTTAGAATGAAAATTTCAAATAAACAACTCAAGTATGCAATTGAAGGAGAATCGTGCAAAGTACTGAGAGTGACCAATTTGTAATAAATTTAATTCATGAAGCTAGACAAAGATAACTCAATAGGTAGTAGCCAAATGCTTCCACCATGTAGATGATTCCTTTCTGCGTACATTTAGTTTAAATATAATTCAGATAATGCATTACCTCTTACTAAATGAATAAGAAAAGAACGAAATAATTCTCATGTAGAAAGTAATAACCATATTATAACAAACCATAGTAACTTAATGGCAGCTATTATATTCTAGAATTTTGAGTACTGATATTATACAGATCGTGTGGAAATCCCGGTAAGTAGTAGTTTATTCAAGAAAATTCAGAGACATTGTTGAGGAAACCGTTCATGCACTATTTTAAAGCGTAATTAACTTTGTATTTTTTGTTTTACAGTTTAATTTTGATTTGATCTTATATTACATAATCTGTTGGGACAATAAATATTATCATCATTAGTATCTTCATAAAGTTTCATTAGGGTAATTATGTCGCAATTTATTTATTCATAAAGCTGTTGAATTGAAGAGTTTTTATGGGCTTATCGTAAGCAGGTTTTACTCCTACTTGAGAGCACCGAGATACAAACGCGGGATGTGCAAAATTGTCCTTTTAAATATTTCATTTCTTCAGTACAATCTTTACATGAACCAAGTTGCTTTCTAACACTACTACAGCTGACACTAGCAAGTAAATCTAAGAATATGTGCCCTAATGAATATCTAATTTACGAACCATTACTTATACTTCAATCTACTTAGATAAAATAGCACGACATTTATTGCATTCGAGTTGCCCACTGTGAACATAAAATTTGGGCACTGCCCACATCATTAATATTTTTTTTGAAGGCGAATTCAATTACACTATTTTTTATGTAGCGCCTAGCAACCTTCGCTTTTTCTGGTTTTAATTAACACGAATACTTACGCTCCCCTGCTTCTCATATTTCGTCCATTAGTCGGGAAATGAATCATGCTAATACATACATGATTTCAGCTCTGATACCATCACGAACGTTATTGAATCATTTTATCGGGTTATATCATACAGAGGTTAATAGGGGTCATGTAGAAACAAAAGTTCCCGGGCATTTGGAAGGAAGTTTAAAGTATCTGGTGACTAGTCAACAATGTAAAAATAATGTTACTTGTATTTAATGATAAACATCCCCTAATTCTAGCATTTAAGCAAGAAATAACAAATAGGTAATTTGTACTAAACATATAGATGATTTAACTGTTTGCTTTAGAGAATCACTAATGTTATGCAAATATCTTTCAAATCAAATGTACGGTACGAACCCATGGCGGTCTGGCTTCAATTCCTGTATAAGTTGAATCTTGTAAGCATGTAAACCAAGATGTTTCCGTAAAATTTTCCATAAGATGGATGGACACAAGCTTAATTCTTGAGCACGATGACGAATTAATGCATTTGGATCATCATCAACACAACGCTGCAATATTACACTATTATGTAGAGTAATCGTATTGAGACGATTCATAGTTTCTCGAATTAATTGCGCTTATGAGCACCATATTTTTTAAAATAAATTTGCAAACGCTGCGCCGTTGTGGGTCTACTCATGATGAATTACCAAACCAAACTAACCCCAAAAGAACTGTGAACGGCTATCACAGAAAACGGTGTTGCCAATTTAGTTCTCCGTTTCCACAAAAAACAGCCGAGTTCTACAAAATAAGAACAAATTTGATGTGTTGTTTTGAGATGTCCAGGGTTTTAATAAAAGCCGTATTGCTTTTTTTATACTTTCAAGTAAATATCTATTACTATACCTCTACTGCAAAGAATAAAGCAATATCTTTCCTTGCTTTTTATTATTTATGAAGTAAATTTTCTGGTTTTATAAATTAACTATTACTTAATAATAACTAAATACTTAATAACTAAAAGTGCGGGTCACTGGCTGAAGAGCTGTCACATTTTTGACAGTATCTTTAGATATTTGCGGTAAACTTGCACTAATCTTTTCCCTATATGGTAAATATACACAGTGAAATTTATAATTATTTAATATTTAACATTTTAAATTACTTACCAACTTGAAAAATAATCGTAAACGTTTTAAATGTGAGTGAAATTTTACTCTTCATAAGGAAAATGTAATCATTGAAGTATTTTTACACTGGTAGGTGTAGAGTAAACTTACCTTAAGAATCTTTTGCAGTGTATGTAATAGGAACCTTGACTTTTTACAGTGTTTGCAGGGATTTCTAACAATTTTCGTATCATATGCGGTGGCTAAAAGCATAGAAGTGCTTTTCTGAAAGCCAATAAATTGAAAGCAGAACATTAAATTACATAGTGATAACTAGTTTTATTACCTCTTTGTTCGTAAAACACATCATAACCATTACGTTATATAACGGAGATAATTAAAGTCGCAATATGTGGACTACACACAGAAAATATACTCGTTATTTTATGTAAGTGGCGCCTTGACAAACTTTTCTAATTAACTTTATACTAGATGGACTGAAGTATATAAAAATTCTTGGGCGCATTCATTCACTATTGTTAGCTGGTGCAAGTTCAGAAAGTCAAATACCAACGACAGCTGGTCTGAGTCTAAGACATAATTATGTGCTTGTTTATATTTCGGCCATTGTCATTCGGTCCCTAGCATCTGTCGATTTCCACGGGTTGAACTTGTCATAATTAAGACTTGTTTATCATCACGATGACTTGCAAAAATATAATGGTCTTCCGTAACACATAGTTGTGTCGTTCGAAACGTGAAACGTGATAATTATCTCGAAGGAATGCATCCAAGGGGTGGACGACAGAACAGCATTTGCGAGTTTTAATTTTGTGTCTATGCATTTTGCTCTAGAGCAGCAGGGGTAGAGTGAAGCAACAAGAGCAGATGAATAAATACAATGTTATTTTTTTAACATACATTTCAAATTGTGCTGTCTAATTTTGCTACCAAATTAACGACGTCACGTTGTAAAGAATGTAAAAAAAGGTATTTTCATAATATTTTAGCACAGCTGATCGTGGAAATACTACTACATTACACAATCATTTCCGCCATGGCAACTGCACTGGATTCAGCGCAATTATTGCAGTTCCTTATAAGCTGTTGAATTGCATTGTCGTAACTGTTATCGGAATGTTGAATTGAATATTTGTTCCTCTTTTAACCTTCTCGGTACTTATATATTGAAGTTAAGCACAACGTTACAAAAAAGCAAATAAAAAAAAATTGTAATAGTAATACGGGGGTGACCAGAAATGTTTCCGGAATCGACAACGATTTTTTATTTTTATTTTACGATCCTCCTCAAAGATCAATACACTTTTTCAAACGGTGCTCCAGTTTCTTCATGCCGTCGGAAAAGTAGATTGTTTCGAGGGCAAAATAACCATCTGTAGTGGTGACGACCTCATTTGAGGCAAATCTCTGTCCTCCAAGCGATTTTTTCATGTTTGGGAATAGTAAGAAGTGACTGGGGGCAAGGTCCGGTGAATATGGAGGATGAGAGACTAATTCGTAGCGCAACTCATTCAATTCGAACACGTCGATGCGGGATGAATGAACCGGTGCATTGTCGTGATGGAAAAGCACTTTTTCCACTGCAAACGAGACCGCTTCTCCTTCAATACTGCATCGCATCGGGTCAATAAATCGTTGTGGTATTGCCCCCTGATCGTCCTTCCCTTCTGCAGATACTCGATTAGGATCACACCTTGGGAATCCCAAAAAATGGTCACCATGACTTTCCGGCCGATGGGCCGGTCTTTGCTCTCTTCGGAGCTGATTCGCCCGGAGAAGTCCACTGCTTCGACTGTCTCTTGGTCTTCGGTATATAGTGGTGGATACAAGTCTCGTCCACGGTTACGACGCGCTTGAAGAAATCCATTGGATTGCGTTGAATCCTGGCGAGACACTCCTCCGAGACGGTCACCCGATTTCGCTTTTGCTCGGATGTGAGCAAACGCGGTACCCATCGCGCTGAAAACTGTTTCATACTCAAAATTTCGTGTAGGATATGGCCAAAGCGTTCTTCTGAGGTGCCTGTTGTCCCTGCTATCTCTTTCAGCTTCAATCGCCGATCGGCTAACACGACATCATGAATGTGCGGCCACGTTCGAACTTGCTCACCCAGAAAATCGAAATTGATGTAGTACATCCGACATGAACCTCTAGCAAAATATTTCGAATTTCCGTGGTCGTTTTCCCAGCCATCCAGAAGTGTTTTATCACTGCACGAAATTCGATTTTATCCATTTTTGCGAAACCGCCTGACTTGCTACACAAAACAGACTCTTAAACAACAACTGTTGACAGTAGACGTCTGAAAGTTTGACAGTTGCCATAATAAAGGTTGCCCTTGTCGACCAATGAATCCACTTCAACCTTCGTGTGCCATCTCTTGCCTATTCCGGAAACATTTCAGGTCGCCCTCGTAATTGTGACCAATTTTTTCTTCAAAATAACTCTAAAAATGTGTTTTTTCATATTGTTTACCAACATGGTCATTGTTGAAATACAAATGCCATTTCATCACCTCTTTATGTTAGTTTTTAGTTCATTGATGCTATTGTATTGTCTGTTACTAGGATATTCCTTTCTTCCTAGTTATTCCCTGAAGATTTTCAACCGATTTCAGGTCAGTTGGGTGAGATGGTCGTTGTAATAACATGATTTTCTTTTTAAGAAACTAATTCGTTGTCCATCTAGAAAATAAAAGTAGTAACGTTGTCTTCCTAGTATATACATTCCAGCGACAGGAATTTCACTAAGGTATAATAGAGCTATTTTCAGAAATTACCCCGAAAGCCAAGCATTTTCTTCTGGATTGAGGTTATGACTGTTATAATATTTATACTAATTCGTGCACTCAGAATTTACACTTTTGACTTGAGTCTGTTCATAATGGTTTTACGCGGAATAACTTCGCAAGATTCTATAACCTATTAATCATATAACAACAGCATCTCAGTTTGGATTTAAAGTTTATTAGCGTTTGCTATAATAAATTTATTATAGGTAGATGTGGATTAATTCTAAGTGCACCTATCACTGCTCTGGCCTCACCAGTGAAACATACATTACTACATTAAAGTTTATTATTTTTAATTTATTTAGCTTATTAATTTCCCAATCGAATATACGACTAATGTTCCAGGTGCTTTATAAGTAGCAATGGTATCATAATTCTTGCAGTTTACACCGGGCTGTAGCTGTATCCAGAAATAATTTCGCTTTCAGAAAGTCTTTCTCCAGATGAGAATAACATTATAGTTTGCAAAATATTTGTACAGGCATGGACTTTTAATCAGTAATCTATTCTAGAACGTGTCCCTTATCGCTTTGCTAACCCATCGACATATTGACGGAAAACCTACTATTATGCCTTCTTTAAAGTATACATTTATCCAAAAATTCGCTATTATTGTAAACCCTAATTCCTTCATTACGCATTTATTAGAAAGCTTCTTGATCTAAGAAGTCTACTGAATATGAAACTCAAACATGAACACTTCTTTAAATCGTTCATTTGACGCTTTTATTTAACCAACACTGAACAAATTCCTTGTGACACATTTCACGAATCACAGCAACTATTTCCGAAGAAAAATGGATAAGTTTTTAACATAATTCAATGTGAATTTTCTGTTCTATACGTTCTGCCACCTTTAAGTTTGACAATTATGCAATATGAGGTTTACAGAACGATTATTGTATAGTATAGTAGTATAGAGCTTCCTGGGCACGAAGTTATTAGCGCAAGATAATTTGTTTGTAGGCGAAGAAAGATAAGATGTGTAAATTATAAGAAATTACTTCCTTTTCCCGTTGCTTGAGTGCATATCTGGATCTGAACTGAATTAAATAGTGGGTGTTATCTTTACTAGGGCTTTTTTACAATTCAAATAATCTTTTCGAAAAGTTTTTTAATGAATTCAAAGAGTTTTAAACATGTACATTCTTATTCAGCTTTTACCGTGCTCGAATTGTAGTAATTAAAACAACACGCACAGCAGGTGCTACATTATGAATATGCAGTTTCAATTCATTTGGCCACCAACATAGGGTACATATTAAAAAAAATAGATATGTGATTTATACTAAAAACACTTGTGTTTGAAAAGCTACTGCGAAGAACAAATAGAGGCATTACCCATATAAATAATCGTTATGTAGATAATATTAGCAATTTATTCATTAAATGTTATGAATATGTAGGTAAATATTATTGCGAGATAAAAAGTTGTCTGTGAATACTACGTATGATAGGGATAGTATGGAATATAATACGTATATTCTTCACATTATTGTTGACTTATGCTATGAACATTCTTTTCCAAATTCCTTCCTATCTACGTGTTGATATAAACTTTATGCGTACATTGATTGCAAGTGAATGCATAATATTGCCTGCGGTATTGAGAAACGCATTACGACCTTGAATGGAACAATTAACTATAAATATTTTATTTGAGTATGTGTATACACGTCTATGGCTTGATAAAATTTCAGGAATGCTTCAAATGACTCATTCTTGAAACGAATGGTTTATATTAGTGATCCAAGTATCGTAGGAAAGAATGCTCGTACACTGTCGCTCATGGAAGTTTAGACACTTAAATCACCTTCAGAAAGGTCAAAAAATTTAAAACAAGTAAGGCCTAATAATATAGTAGTGAATAATAATATTTACTCACTTAATAAACCACAAAAATAAGCAAAGAATGTGTAATTGTTGGAACTCGATTGAACAAGAAAATAAAAATATGTGAATTATTAAGAGTGGTTGGGAACATGTTCACATTAGTCATACTGTCACAGTAAACAGGAGTTGGCAATCTATACTTAACGTGGTAAATATTTCCATTCATATTACTCAAGTTGTTGCTCTACCCTCTGGCAGTATTCTAGTAACGTATGCATAATTACCGTTTAGTATGAAATAATAACTTTTCTTTGTTTATAAACAGAGTATACCAGCGTTTCTCATATTATTATTACTACTCCAAGCTTTTATAAACGTTAATTGAAATATTTCGAAAATAATCCTCCCGCAGCCCTTTTCTATTGCCTTCGTTTGATTCTCCGTTCCAAGTAAATGCTTTCGCTGCATATAGCAACGTCAATGTTCCTGTTTTTACACTACACTTTTGATAAAATCAATGCTACAGTATAAATTGAAATTGGTAATAGTTAGACTACTCTCGTAAACGATGTTTAATATCAATTTGAGTTCCACTAAAACCACAAACAGTATACCGTGTTTGCGTTTCCCTTTGTAACTGCCAATAAACGTCACAATTTGGATGATGGAGAAACGGTTTCAAATCGATAGAAAATAGCGTTTATGTTGGCCGAAATGCCCTATCTGTGTTCATAATAGTTTATCTGTATGGAGATTCTGAATTATTTCCGAACTAGTACATATGCATATATTTGCTTTATCTCTTAGTCTCGTTTAATTTCGATTTAGAATTTGTGTAGTGCATAATCTGATTATACGACGGTTGTCTGTATTGTACCGCTACAAGATTGTTAACGATCACAGTCGCTAAAAGTTTTAATGCTTTAACAGCAAGAGTCGATACTTCAATTTATATAACATATTAAATGAAATTGACTAGAAATACACTAGGGTGACAGAATAAAATAGACACCCACTAATTAAAAAAAGATTCTATTCTCGTTATATATACAAAATATTTCAAAATTTTTAAATTAGACTAATATTTTGTCGATCCACCTTTACTTGCGTGAAGTGCTGCGAGTCGTCGTGGCATAGAATCTATTAAATGATTAATGACGTCTTCTAGAATATTTAACAACTCTTCTGTAACAGCTGCCACGAGTTCTTCCTTATTGCTGCGTGTTCGGGGTCGTTTCGCCATATTTGTCTGGATTATGTGCCAAACATTCTCTATCGGATTCATGTCTGGTGATTGGCCTGGCCATGGTAAAATCCTAATCCCCTGTTCCTCTTTCCATGTGGTTGTTGTTCTTGCTTTGTGGCAGGGTGCTCCATCCTCCGTAAAAGTGGCGTCTTCTTTAGATAAAACGGCGTTGTCGTATATCGGTAGTAGTCCTTCTGTTAATATTTTGATATATTTTACCACATTTATATTTCCGTCGCAGATTACTAATTGCGATCTTCCACCATACCATATCGCGCCCCACACCATGATGTTCACACCGCCGTATTTCACCGTCTGATGCAAAAATTTGTCGTCCAGTTGCTGTGACGAACGTCTCCATACCCACGTACGACCACTATCACTGAATTGGTAGTATCTGCTTTCGTCTGAAAAAATGACAGACCGCCGGGCTTCGTTCGCATTTCGATTGCCCAAGCCATTCGGCGCCGTTTTTGAAACGCCGTAAGGAGAGGTTTTTTCTTTGTCACCCTTTTATACACCCCCACACTGTGGAGGTATCGCAGAACGGTGCGCTGACTTTTCTGTGAAGTTGCCGCAAACTTAGGTGTACTTTTTCGCGGTTCTCTTAACACTTCGCGCACAAGCACCCTTTTACTTCTTTCAGAAGGTCCGGCACGACCTGGTCTCGGCTCCATTGTTGCTTTTTCTTGCGTTTAAATTGTGTAATCACACGGTTAACTGTGGGGACAACGGAATATTAAAAAATTTACTTATTTGACGTTGCGAAGCGCCGCGTTCACTCTGGCCAACGATGCGACCCCGGGTGAAGTCGCTAATATCACTCGAACCTTGTAAGCGAGGCATAGTTTTAACGATACTAAACTATGACGAATTCCTTCCGATACATCTACCCCTATCCTAATGACAAGAGAAAGTTCTTAATTCGTTCTTAGAATTTAGCTGTTTACATATTTATACCGCTGTACCTGGTGTCTATTTTATTCTGTCACCCTATTGTATAAAGGATACATATTTCATAATTTCCGTTAAAGTTTCAAATAACTTTTTCTGACTCTTTTGAATAAGGAATGTAAGGCTATCAACAAAACGAGAAAAGACGATAGAAAGCGATACACTGTTGTAGTTATTTTGGCGCAATGAAGTACAGTATAATGTAAATTTAGGAATTGTTAAGAGCGCATGGTAATACTACCATGCGCTCTTAACAATTCCTTAAGCTTTTTGAAGTTGACATTAAGATTTAACTTATACAGTAATCGCCAAGATGCCCTCCATTAATTTTAATGGATTTGATAGGTTACATAACTTGCTATTTTCTTGATGCATGTTAAAGTATAAATTATTTCGTTATAATTGAGGTTAAAAACAAGACTGAATAAGAGGGGTGCTGGAATTTTCTGTGAATTAATACATTGAGAGCAGCACAACAAATGAATAGATTATTTCGAGATATTTAATATAATACCTATGAATTGAATAAACTTAGTGTACCAAATTTCCGAAACCATTGCTACTACCTTAGTTGCTTCCAACCGGAGCGATGATCCACTCATAATTATCTTGAGTGCTAGCAGACTGTTTTAGGTTTTTGTCACCAAAAGTCTCATACGCGTTCTATAAACAACTAGTGATATCTGAAATGTTGAAAATAGCGACCACTAAATTTGGCGGAGATCGAACATAAGATCGTGTACAACTAAAAATGTCAAGCATTTGAAGGTTGAGTGTTCTTGAAGAATCATATCATATCCGTGACAATAATTTGTAATTTTTGAAGCGTTCGCAGTAAGATATTTCGCATGACGATATATTTTCCTAAAGAGTGCTTCATTGCAGAGCCCACTCTCTGGAAAGATATTTTGGCGCTCCACTTTCTACCAATATTATAAGACCAGTTTTTCATGATACTTGTTTGATACGAACGAGCATTATTATTACTGCTGTATATGGAAGAATAATGTATCACGAAACCTCATCTATATATCTCGGGCCAGATATATCCAGTTATCCATAATAAATGGAGCTCTAATTGGCCATTAAGGACATTTTCTACAAAATAAAGATCGGCGTGCCTCCCAGTTTTTACCCCGGCCCATACCACCCCTCATATTGGGGTCTTTTCCCAAACAAATTATAAATTATTATGTAAGACGGACTTACGCCAAATCAGAATACGTCTATTATCTGGTTGCAATGTAAATTTGGATTCGTCACTGGATAATTCTCGCTCCCATTCATTGTAACTGCTATGTCGTATTAGAAGTGCGATCTCTACATCTTGAGTTTTCGCAAAGCGATTGCAAAGTTTAGCACTTAATATCTTGATTAAGTTTGATGTTTTCAGCAACACTTTTTTGTGTTCTTCCACCTTTCAATGGAGTTGTGTTGTTTCATATATCTATTAATGACAGATTGTGTTTCCGTACTGGCACTAGGTCTTTTTATATTTATGGATATCGTACTAACTGATACTACTTAATTATTATCAATTATGTGAAGTATCCGTTCATAGTAAGTATTGTTCTCTTCGATATCATTGCTGCAGCAATTTATTAAAATCTGGCCGATAGGGTGTGAACGATAGCATTAGCTTCGGTAAGTTGCGTGTCAGTTTGGTATCCATCTGTTGTTTTCAGCTTGCTTTACGGAGTGATAACTTAAAAGTTTAGAATGCTATATTTCTGGAAATAGAAAGGAGTTAAGCTTTTCAAAACCTTGTGTAAGGGTAACTTCGATATATGTAATTCTTGTGATACATATGTGGGAAGCTTCTAGCCGTTGGTATCTAACGATACTAATTATTCATAATTTTTCTTCTAAATAAATATTTGCGAAAGTACATCAGCAATTTGTATGTACATGCTTACAAAAAGGCACAGATACAATAAGATTTCATTGTGATTATTAATGAATTTATACAACATAAGTGGCTGCCATCTATTCAAAGTAAATTTATTCAAACATGATAACATTTATGCATTATTTAGCTCTTAAGTTTATTTTCGTCCATATGATCTCCTTTGCACAAATTTTAGGCATCCTTCGACAGTTCGCGTCGATTTATTGCCATGCGTTCTGTAAATATTCCCATAGGTGTTAAGTGTTCTGGGATTGTCGATGTTTGGCCGTTCGATCAAGGGATACGTCCGGACTTTGAGGAGGCCAAAGCTTTGATTTTAGTTCATTTCTTGCTGCTTTCTCCTCTAAAAAGTTTTTACAGATTCGAGCAGTATGTTTGGATTCATTATTTACCGGAACACAAACGACTCACACATTACAGCATGATTTCGCAAAACATCAAAATATTCTTCTTTCCGCATTGTACCACTGATTTTATTATTATTAATTACCCGCAGTTGTTCCACCAAAACAACAACCAAACCATAACACTACCACTTCCGTGTTTGACGGATGGCACTACGAAGGCCTCACTAGTTCTTTCGTTTGGTCGTCGACGAACAAAAACTCTCCCTTGCCTATCAAATAACTGAAATTTGGACTTTTCGGTCCATAAGACCGATCGCTTTTCCTTACGTATGCGTTTTAAAAACAGTTTTTTTTGGTCGATGCATCCTCTTAAACCTGCTAGCGTTAGTCGGCTCTTAACGGTGGTAACAGAAACATTTGTTCGTAGTAGTATACTAACACGGGCTGCGATATCCGGTGCCGTTAGACGTCAATCACGTTTCGAAGTCGTTGCTATAAATCTATCCTTAGCTCCAGAAATCACCAGTTCAGATGAAATTTGTGTCCAAATATTTGGACTTTAGGGATTATTACAATTTTATATTTGTATACAATAATTTATAATAAGGATTGAAGATTTCACAATATACCTATTACTTATATTATTTTAAAGAAATTTCACCTTGCTTCTAAACTTATGGACGGCAGTGTACATGCTATTCTCTGTTTCTCAAGATCATTGCAAACATTTATTGTATTTACGTTTATTACTTTACGTTAAGTTGTCTCTTCATCCACTAAACGGTTTCGAGGAATTTCTTATACTTTGTTTAGTTTCTGGAATACAAACATTGTAAATTTTAAAATTATGACTCTGTTTATGTAACTAGTGATCTTCAGCTGAAACATACCTACAGTGAAACGTAATTACTACCATAATTTCAATGCAGTTTACTAGTCGCGAGCTCGTGTAAAATAAATACCTGTACGATACGTATATACGTGTATACGCACCTACATCAATAGCTGTTTCGCACATACAAACACACAATTTAATCTAAACGAATGATAAACACATGTCTTCTCGGAACATATACAGAAAGCTCAGGAATGGGGGGCAACGTGAGATAGGTAAGGGGCACGTATTTATTTATGGATTATTTCGAACTCATGGCAAATAAAAATAACCAGATGTAAACAAAGACACGTGGGCTGCCAGCTGGTAGCAACCGGCAAACTCGACGCGAAACACTCTAGCAGGAGTGGATTTCCACGGAGCAATATTTACACACACACACGCACACATGTACGGGACCTCCGGTCTGGGTTGGTCGCCATATTCCTTGGGCGCGCTACTATCCGTCTTGCACGTGGGGTTGATGACATGAACACGCCCTGCGTATCAATTTTACTCTGTTAAAATGAAAAGAAAAAAGTCCGAAGAATTTATTTCGCAGAAAGAAGTGCTGACTTGGTAGGCGAGAATTTACGCCCGACATTTATCTTCTTTATGAGTTTCGTCGATATAAAGTGGAGGTGCAACAGGAAATGCGCTTAATTTTAGTTTATTTTGCCATACCTACTTATAGATGTACGACAGTGAAATACAATATATTGCTGGAAATAACTTAGTCTGTTGCTCTTTTAATCGCATTAACTTGGTATTAACCATCTTGCAACAAATTCCTAGCAAGCAATATCCAAAATAATGTGGCGTGTTAACGTTTTTTCTCCTCGCATTGTCTTTCTCGTAAATAGTTCCGCCAATAGCGTGGGTAGCTATATTAGTAGCATTACTTTGGACATTAAGCATCTTAGCTCAATACTAAAGTTTTCCGTTAGGTAGATATACTTATTCCTATTTACTTTATTCGCTAAGTAATAAATATAACTTGTTCTGAATTGCATTTCATGAATAAAGATACCAGTCCTTTTCTGTCGTAGAGTCGTACAGTCTGAGAAAGTTATATATTATTTTACTTTAATAATTGAAATATGCTTCATAATTTTAACGCCGATATTACATACATGTGCAACCTTATATTGAAACGATGCTATAATTTCTGTAAAATTATGTATTCTCCTTTTGGAGAAGCTGGAATCTGTCCTCAGTGGTATAGATCAAAATGCCATGTTGTGTATAGTGGGTCAATACCCTTGAACTGTTGATTGTATTTTGGGCGACTGGAAAATGAATCGAACACCGGCTTCACTTGAAATGCGTAACGTATGTCTAGTGATATATCCTCCACATCTCGCAGTAATATGGAATGAGCTCTTCATTAAATTGATTCAAATTAAGGAGACCGATGTCGCGATATAATTTTGTAGTAGTAGTTAAACAGGAGTTTAGTATCAGCAACGCTTTATGTGTTATTTGTACTCTAATTTCTTAATATTTTTTAATGACAAAATACAAATTTTTGGTATTCATCGCCTTACACTAATTTTAAATGTGATGGTAGCAACAGCTATGCAGCAAATCGAATGGGGATCTTCAGATGTTACAGTTCTAAAAATACAACCACATGGTAGGCGCCTTTTTATAGTAGCGTGGTTTAGCAAACGTGTGTTACAGAGGACGAAAACCTACTCGGTGAATTCTTATGATATTTGACATTTCGCGTCTAGTTCGCGTGAATCAATTTAAATAAACGGCCATAGTCTGGATGCCTTATAAGTGCAGAGCAAAATATTAGTATGTTACTGCGGTATTCATATAATTTATTTGCAATTAAAAGGCCGTTTCGAGATAGGTAAAGACGCGTGTACTCCTCTGGTTTATCCAATAACGTATGGCGTTGAAATAAATTTCAAAGCAATTATGTTTAAATCCAGAAACTTACTTACGAGCATCCATACGCTTCGCTTCGCTCGATAAGCGTATGCATTACCGTCCCATATATGGAGACAAGGGAAATATTTGCAAAATCACGAGGCTCGTCAACAAGCGCCCACCAGTGCATTATGATGCTGCAGTAAATTTCAAACGAACCAGTCCCTTTTCTCGTTTGAATAATCTTGTATACTTTTGCATGGCCATTTAAATAGCACATAAAGTACTGTACATTGCTAATATATGGTAAATAAATTCTAGTATTACAATGATGCTACATTAGTTATTCAAATATAATCTTTAATGTATATATTCTGGTCAATTGTGCTTACATATAACTAGTAGGACGAGGAGAGGATAATAATATATTGTATGTAGTTCCGCGTTACTAGCTAAATTCAAACTTTATTGATGTAAATAACATTCTATTAGAATGGACAGCTTTAATTAACAACTACTTTGCCAGTTGTAAAAGTAAAATCCTATGAAACCCAAAGTTGTTTCACGATAATTAATAAACTGACTAATTTGCTCATGTTACGTAATTTCAAGATGCAGAATCTAATAGTATTACCAGATTTCGTCCATTAGACTTAGTCTTTAGAATACGGTATATCTTTCAAGTTACTATTGTTACTGTTAGTTAATATAAAACTTACTATATACTTAATATAAAACTGACAGTTGCGCTGTTCAATTAGGTCATAAAAGTTACAAACTTCAACCGACTATATATACCCTTCATATTTTTCTCTAATGATCGTTATGTTCTGATGGAATCTATCCCCAGTTACTCGCTAAAGTCTGGCCTAGGTTTTCTAGAAAATAACATCAGTCGTTATGGTGTGATAAGATAACGTTAATGCTTATGTTACAACGAAATTTATTGAAATTGGTAATTAATTAAGTATAGTTCCCTGCTACGCGTTTTCCATAGATTTTGAACCACTTTGTAAGCTGCTTTCTCTGAGGACCATAGAAATGTCCTTCCTTTGGCTTTTTCATAGCATTTTCAGAAAAATTAAATGACAATTAGCCAAAATACAATCCTCCCCAACGCTGCTAATTATACTACTACTTGTGGCATTGATGGGAATATTCACGGGAAAGACAATGTAGAGAGAGAAAACGCTAACACTCGGACATGTTTCTGCGTTCCCTGATGCCTTTAGCGCGGTTTCGGGCGTCTTTCTCTATCTCACATTGCAATTCTCTCTCGGCTAATAGCACCGTGAAAAAACGAACAGTTTAAGTGAACATTTCTTGGCGCTGTCTAGTGCTATAAGAATACACATTCTCCCGAGCAGCTCAAGGACTACACTAGAGAGGGCGCGCACCGATTGTGCATAGGGTACCTGTTCATGTCAATTATCTCTTAGGCTTACCATGATGAACTAAAAGAGACACAACGAAAAAAGAAAACAATACCTTAACTTAACAATTTTTTGGTTCCTTTTTAAAAATAAAATCCTTCTTGATTCATAAATTACTGTAGAAAATTCAGTTTGGTATGAAAGAATGCAAACAATTGTTAGTAGTATTTCGAGTGTCAATTTCTTTTATTGTTGCGCCTAGCTCTGTACTCTCGAGGACATACCATAAAGAACATAGTTCAAAGAGGAAGTTTTCCGTAATAATTGAATTATCTAATGATTAGACACATAGGTGAGGTCTAATAGGAAAAGTGCATAATTTTATTCACATTTACTTGTATGCTCAGAATACCAAACCTATATGTTTTTGTCATCATTGATACCACAACATAACCATACACTTGAATACACGGTGTACATACATCTATACCTCTAGTGCAAATAAGACATTTACCAAGAATACTTTTATTATACCTTCATGCGACTGATTGTGTCATACATTTCGTATTATACAACGATTCTAGTTAGTGATAAGTGTAGCTTAAAAAAAACTGGAATTCCAACAACAACTGGGAAGAGCCAGTTTAAAAAGGTAGCGCATGAGAAAATAATTCTTGACAATAAATAAGTTAATATAATACGCATGCATGTAAAAACTGGACATTGCCGAAGAAGGAGGATACAATGGAAATGAAACATATAATTAGAATAGCGGCAAAAGAAAATAGGATAGGCTCAAGAATAAAGGTATTAGAAAAATAACAAAGCAAAAACCAATAACAGGACACCTAAAAAAGAAAGGAAGAGGGGGAAATGGATGGACCAGATCAGAGAAATGAGTAGAAGAAAGGGAAAAAACAGAAGGAATGAAAGCAATGACAAGGAATAGAAGAGAGTGAAAAAAATGTATACAGAAAGGACCGGAATCTTCATCCGACACCTGAAAAGGTATAAGGATATGAGAAGAAGAAGAAGGAGGAGATATCACTTTTAGACATCTAATGTAGATACTAAAACGCCGCATTCCAAGAGACTAATCAGTAAATTGCTTAGTCAATGGTTAAGGGACATCCATACGACCAAAGATCTCGGCGAAATATTTTAATTATTGAACAAAAAATCATTACCCTAATTCTTTGAAGGATTTTGATCACTAATGAGGATGCACATATACAAACAATCCTTAAAAGCTACCGGCATGACTCAACTCATCAAAGTGCAGTCGTTGCACCCACATATCAAAATTGATTTAGTTATTGCTTGGTTTAAAGGCGGCTTTTTGGAAAATAGATTCAATCGCTGCGATCAGTTTGTTTTTCGTAACAGCAATGACGGGTTATTCCCTTATTGTTCTATTTGTTTTTAATTAACGTTCCAGATCCAGTCAATGTTTACGTTTTCAACGCTATATAAACTATCTATATGAACTATACGTGCACCAATAAAAAAGATGCAATAAAAATGTGAAATACACATTAAAACAGTGCTGTAAAATCCACGGACCACCCAGAATTTCATTCAATTCCGAATTTTCGAATCCGTTACCTTTCCTTGTGCAAAAATTCCTCCTAAATGCATTAACTAATGATTTGTTCCAATCTATTCCTTTAAAGTGCCATCTTATCTGGTATTATACTTTTCTCCCTTCAACCACTGAAGAACAACCAAAAGTTTTTACAATAACTGTTCATAGACGTTTTTGGTACTAAATCGGTTTTTACGCACTAATCGATTCAAGAATGAGGATAGTCCGCCGACTACTAACAAACGCCACCTCCTATTGCATTACTCCTGTGCAGTAAATTTCAGACGAACCAGCCCCTCTTAACGCGAGTGAATATATTTTCTCGGGCGGTAATTTTTTCATCTCCCGGCTAACGGCGAAAGCATAGGAGACGGTTTCGCCATCGTACATTTTACAGTAATGCCGCTATATATTTGAGACGGGGGACCCATAAACGTTACACGGGGCGTTATGAGGTATTATTTTATGTGAATTCTTTTTACGGGCTTGTTTTTAACAGTTTCGTACTTTACGATCGTTAAGAGCGATAAATTTTCTGTCGATAAATTCGGTTCGGAGCCAGCAAGATCTGCGTGTGCACGAGTGCAGAAGAGCACCGGTAAGTAACGCAAGCCACTAGGCTCGTCGGAAGAAATGCGATCGATATCGAAAATTATCTGGCCGAAACTATACTTTCATAGTTCTCGTAAAGTGCCGTCTACACTTCATCAGTTCGAAATGAGGTAAATAACAAAAAGAGACTGAAGTCTAGCTTGTGTCGCGTTCGCAATAGCTTTATGTGTCACTTGAGAATAGATGCAGCAACTTTTGATGCTGCATTAACATAATCCCGTAAAAATACGTCATTAAATAAATGTCTAATAAAATTCGTTTTGTTTTAAGTACTTTAAAACTTAAAGTCAGTATCGTAAAGACAACAGTTATTGCGAATTTTATAATGCAGGTCCCCCAGGAGCAAGTATCCCTCTGATATCTAACAGTTGGATAAGCAATAAAACTGGGACATGCTCAATGACAAGATCAATGAGACGCAGATACATAGCACCAATATTAATTACAACTGATGCCACGTGGAAGCTCTGAGATCATTTGAAGATACACAATGCGAAGTTCGAGTAATTGAGCTGATACTAATCTGATGTTGAAAATGTTTAAAGAGATTGTATAGGTTATAACAGTATTAAGAAACTGACTTCCTCAAGAAAGAACTAAGGGTGAGAGCACTATGGAAAAGAGTACGACAAAATCATAAACGAATTAATAATAATGGCAGTTTGCTGATGTTCAATAAATAAGTTACTAATACAGAATGATGCAAGAGTAAAAAATATACCATATCATGAGACACCTTACACATTAGTAGCCACCGTGGCACTTTATTCGCAATAATTCAAAGAACTGTGGGGTTGGGTAATTAGCAATTTATTGATACGCATAAGTGATCTATGGCGGTAAGTAATAAGGAGAGGGTGGAGATGAATATTAAGAAGAACGCAGCAATTATCACATTTCCTTAACGGTTAAATATAATACTAGCTTAAACACTCGGTCTTGTCCAGGCGAAATCGAATTTCTTTTTAAGCAAAAAAAGTTGATGGTGTTTCAATATTAAAATGAAAAAATCAAATACACAAAAGTTTGTGATTAATAATCCTGAGTGTGAAAACACCTTTGTTTTGTAATCTGAGAGTTTATTCTGTTTCACAGAACTTATTCCATGGATAAAAGTGCTGATTAATGAATTTATTTTGAGGACGGCCCTTCTATCAAAAAAATGCAGATTGTGGCGTGTGCCTGCTAAATAGATGTCGGTGTTGACGGAGAGATATATTGCTTGCCAAAATAATATTGCAATTGCAATTGAAGTTCTTTTATTCCGCCATTAATTATACTGTTTAGATATATTTTTAGATTATATAAGATTGATAGCTCATCGTCTGCAGCCAGCTTTACGCTGAATTGATGTGGTTCAAGGTTTAATTCGTAGTATATCCTGCTAAGTAAACCAATTCAAGCAAGGGCAGATTTTATAAGTACGGGAGCTTTACGAAGTTTTGCGAGATTTTTTTACCACAGTTCGTTGCTGGACTACAGTCACATTTTCAGTAAGAATACTTTGTTGATCAAATAGAATAAAATAAAATATAAATTTACGTGCATCAATTATCCGTTACTTTTCATAGAGACGGAACATCCTTAGTGGATCACAAGGCGTAGGAGACAACATTCCACGGCATTCCCGAAATAAAGGCCGCTTGTTTTCGTTTTACCCTCGTTTTTATTAACGACCATTAACTTGAAAGAGAACGCACAACGGATGCTACGTCGACAGCGTCTTTAAGACGACGTCGCTCTTTATTCCTTAAATTGAGGTCTAAAAAAAGAAGTAGGAGCGATGCAATATCCCCGCGCGGAGGGATCGCCCTAACATCGGACAGTACATCTGTCTATTGCTTTTACAGTAAATGCTCTAAATCCAGTGTCGCTTAGTTTCACTTCTTTTTTTCTTATATTTATAGGACTTCTCTATGCACAAATAAATATACGTCCAATTGCAGCAACCATGTTGCAATTTTATTGCTACTAGTTTTGCCATTTAATTTGTATACAGGAACTATTACAAATATACCAACGAAAGGTAGTATTTCAACACAATAAAGTAAAAACATTTAACAACTTGTAATCAAAATAGTTCGAATTTAATGCTTATCATAATAATAATGTACTTTATTGCCCAATAGAAAATAATTCCATTTATATTTATATATACAGATATATTTCTTTTTGTTAATTCGCGGCCCAATGGCTATTTTAGCCTGTCATAACCGCAGGAGCCTTAAGGTGTAGAAAAATGTGTGTAAAGTGTTCCATGGCCCTGTTATTACATCTCTTCGCCGTAAAGGGTGAAGCGCCGTCAATGATTTTCCCAACGGCGAATGGTGTCGTATCGAAGCCGCCCGAAAGGTACCGCCACTGTACTTGTTGGACGCTGGTTCTCTTACCACTGAACCATCGAGCCGTTAATATAACAATAATATAACTTAACATAATGTATGCAGTAAAAATTAGAAGAATGGTACAATTGAACAAAATAATAGCTCGGTGACACCAAAATACAAGAACAACACGTGGCAACAATATAAACTATACACAGACGTCAACAAAAGGGATGCTCAACCAATCCTTTAGCGTCTCTAGGCGTATGCGTAATGGGCACTTTAAATAATATATTTGCTTTATATGACGGGACTTCAAAAATATGGAAGGACCTTTTAATGTACTGAGGTACTACAGAATTAATTCTGGAGAGAAGGCATGGAGCACCAGTGGTGTAATGTTAATCAGTTTAAATAGAAAAAAGCTACTAAATTCCTTGCTTTGATCTGATAAAGATACGAAGTTATATCTCATCAGCAGAGTCGCATAATCAACTAGGACAAGAGCCATCAATTTTGAAGGAGAGGTATTTTAAAAATCGTTTTTGCACTCTTTGAAGTAGTAATTGTATCAGATTAAGGAGACGTATTCTAATTTAGTACAGACAAGCGAGTAATATAATGATTTTAGTGATGCAGTGTTATTAAATAAGCTGCAGGATCGTATGACAAATTCTAAGGATTTCATAGCAGACTTTCGCATAGCTACAAACCATCTGACAATAATATCCAAACTGTTCTGGAAAAATAGACAATCTGTCGAACAGGTTTTGAAATTATATATTAAAATCATAGCATATGCAAGTACATTCTGATCTAGATTGTGCAGAACGTTATTCAAATGGGACACCAGTAAGCCTCATGAAGTAGGCACAAACACTCGATGTACTGCGTCGTGCATCATCTGTTTATATCTGAAATATTATTTTTGATAAGGTATTCTAGGAATGAACAAGCTAGAAATTCACAGGTATAGCAGTAAACTCCACTCACACAAATTAATTAATTATGCGGAACGCAGCGTTTCGAGAGCACGTGGGCTCCCATTGTCAACCGTGTTACCGACTGTAACTAGAAGACTGCAAGCTAGAAATATTGCTATGAAAAAACCGTTGATTAAAATTTGGATATCTTTTCCTAGAAAGTAGAAAAGATATCTATATCTCGGATGCTCTTCCAAATAGTCATTTTATAAGGAATTTCTCTAAATTTTTGTTATTTTATGGTTCATCATGAAAGCTGCTTGCTCCCTCTCGACCGTAATTGTGACGCTTTGGTCTTCGAGCCAAGTTATAATCGACCATTTAATCAGTACTGATATGCTCCGTTAATTACAACGCTGGATCTGATAAGTGTTTCGGTTAACTTCTATTATTAATTTGTCAGAACTGTCACGTCTACTGCAATGGGTATTCTCGTTGGTATCTTTATTGCGATCACATCCGTTCCACTTTATAAGCAGAGTTCCGATTTTTGTTATATTTTAACACAGCCAATATGTTATATATAGGTAGTGATACTTACCTAATACATTTTTCGTTTTTACAAGATTTCACCTGGCGAAGTAGGAGATAAGCTTTATTCACCTCAGATATTTAATTTACTTGCATATGTGCATACAGTGAATTTAATAAAACATTCCTAGTCCCGTCGCCATCTTCAAGTTTTAAATAACAGTGTGAATTGCGGGTTACATATTTGATAGGTTTATTATGTCATCTTTACGATAACAGCAAATTTCATTTTCAACTAACTTAGTAGCTCATTCTAGCTACAGTACTACACATATCGCACTGAAACTTCGGATTTATAGTCGTGTGAACAATAATAGCAGTAATGTAGAACAGAAATCAAATTGGTAAGCAAAGTGAACCTTAGAGTCTCTGCTATGTAATCACAGATGACATTGGATTACTATAATATATTAACTTGAAATAACATACGCAACGTGGAATCTCCAATAGAATTGATGCTGTAAGATCCGTCATAAGTTATCAGTGCTTAATATTAGTGCTTCAATTGTTAGAGAGATATTGATAAAAACCAATCTGCGCGCTGGAACATCTAGAAAAGTTTCACTTCTTAGTAAAACGCACATTGCAAATAGGCTGATTTTTGCAAGGGTTCATCAAGATTGGGCGTCATTTAAATGGCACAATATCTTATGGTCTGAAGAAACCAAGATAGAATTATTCCGTAATAAAATCGACAAACAATACGTTAGATCACCAATACAAGCCGAATTGCTCCCTCAATATACCAAACAGACTGTGAAACATGGTGGCGACAATTCATTAATGATATGGGGACGCTCTTTCTGGTTTGGGATAGGGCCAATTTATAAAATAAACGAAATTATGACAGCAGCTGTGTATTCGTTGGTGGTACATGATAATGATCCGAACCACGCAGCCCAAAGGGTTAAGAATTGGTTAGAAGAGCATAATTTCAATGTAATGTGGCGGCCTGCGCAAGGCCTCGATCTTAACATGAAATCTGCGGATAGATGTTAAGAAAGGTGTACAAGCTGCTAAACCGTCCAATATTTGAGAATTGTGGGACGAGGTTCAAAATACCTGGAGATCCACTCTAGTGGAGAGATATCAACGCCTAGTAGAATCTATGCCACGACAGATGCTTGTAGATATTAAGAACAAGGGTCACGCAACAAAATACTAATTAATAGTTTGATTTAAGCAAGAATTTATGTTTGTCTGTAATACTGCTACTATTTTGCACACCACTTTTCTAATATTCATTACTTTCTTTGAATTAAGCTGTTAGATATTTGGGTTATTATTGAAAAATACGTAAGACCGTCTTGAGAGTTGAACAAATCTACTGTAAATTTTCTGTTTTTTTACTACTGCTATTATTTTGCACACGACTGTATGCTAACCAAAGATGGAAATTAATTTTCATGCTGATATTTGATTAGTGGCACTCTCTACACCCTAGTACGCAAAACTTAAAAGACATCCCTCGTATTGACGGTGTAATAAAAATTTTGAAATCGTTCTAATGCAAACATGAACGTAAGAATAATATAAAATGTATTTACGGATACCTAAAAGCTAACGATTGAGTATATTAGAAATCTTGGAAATTAAAAACAAACAAAATCGTATAATTTATAAACGAACAGCTATATTTTTATAAAAAAATCGCCATTTGCTTTCTTAACCTCATATGGTGTGCCTTTTTAGCGTTTGTAGATGCTTACGTACGTAACAAACAAATATACCATAAATCCTTTAAAAATTGTTTTACCATTTTTTTTAGGCTTTCTTTCCAAATTTGATTGTCAATAGCTAGATATCTGACCCGTGGCATCTGTAATCTTATAATTCTACAAATGATTATAATGTATAACATAACAGTTTGACCAATTTGACGTCAAGCATAGAATACAGAACTTGACATATGAAAGTAGTAAACGAAATATTTACAGATTCTGGCTGAAGGATATGTCTAGTCAAAACCAGTCCTAGAGTATGTGGTGATAGTTTATATCAAATTACATTTGCTTTTGACTGCTACTTACTGTTTATTTATGTAGCTCTTATAATTGTGCTCTATCTAAGACCAGCTGCCATAATGAGGTCATACTTTTGATCTGGAGCAACTTAGAGCAAGGCAGTATTTGCACCATTGCTAAAAAGAAACACTAACGGCGCCTTACCACTAAAAGCGATTGGATTGGTGTTGATTTATTGTACGCACATAGTTTTCAATACAGAATTGATCGTATTGTAATGATATGAAATATTGTCTATTAATTATCAATGAATTTTTCTAAAGTTTACCTATTCGAGATATTTTCTCGTCACTGTTTATTTAATGCACGCCGTTATTTCTTTTTTTGTTATGGTTGATGTTAGAAGTTGGAGGCAAAGTACCGTTAATACTTCCTCTTTATGAATTTTAAGCACATATATTCAATCTGTACAGGTTTCTTTCTAAAGTTTTACAGATATCTACTTTGAGTATCCTTTGATAACTAATTATTCACAAATTTCCTTGTAAAAAAAAGAGTCCCTTCAACAACACCTACAGAGGAGACGTAAACTTTACTATCGTTTATTATATATATACCGCATTTCGTAAACATATTATCTATGTAAATAAATATTTCAATATTTCATTGTTAAAAGACGTTGAATATACTGTACTCACACATTTCAATCACATTGTATAAATATACATTATTACGAAATTATATTCATAATCTTCAAAATTTCTCGTACGACGGAAGGATGGCACGACTGGCAGCTTTTACCTTTATAATCTCACTCATATCAAGTATGTGTGTACTGTGTGGCCTACTATATAGGCAAACAAATATGTTGCTATGGATATAAAAAAAAACAAAAACTAAAAAACATCGTGTCAAAATCAGACATGTCATCGTTTCTCCTAAGAATAATTAGTTATTTTCTCATATAACTCTATAATTTTACAAAGATCTTCGTTTATATCCGTTGATAAAGTGTATCGGCTGATACTACAAATAAAATTTGGAAGTTCTGGACACATATATTGGAAGCCGAAGACCAGTCCACTTTAAAGGCGAGAAATCACGTGCGAGTTAGTACGATTTCAAAGATTAAAGACTTCGAATCTTCTTAAGTTCTTCAAAATGATTTGTATCTATTGCTCTCATTTTTGTTTCGCAAATTAATTAGAATATTTAAAGATTAGCTAGATAGTGATTGTCTTAGGTTTTCTGTCAAAAAACCTATATTTTTGTAAAAAAGCGATATATGTTTATTAATTTGTCAATATATTTATCTTTTCAACTTTACATTTGGTTATTTTGATTAGAAAATATTATCACTTAATTTAAAAACAAATAGATCAAAATTTTAAATCAAAGAACCCATTTAAAAAATAATTAAAGCGCCCAGTATATTTTCAGTAATTGCCCTACTTTCAACTTTACAATACATTCTTTTAAGGATTATCTTCTTTGGCGCCCTAAAAACCTTACGAATGAATGAGATATCCGAATACTGAAAAATATTAAAATCGTTTTAAGCTTCCCCAAAATTTTAATATAATAGTGGAGAAACTTAGAATGTTATGGTCGATGCTCGTTGTTCCTTTTCTTCCGTTGTTCAACGTCTCCATCAAAAAAAGAGAGCCGAACTTCAGCTTTCAGATTGAGTACAATGTAAACACGTAACGAACGATAGAAACGCACAGCCGCGGAGTAAAATTGAGATAAATTGTAACATTATATAAATAACTGCAACGGAAAGTTGTTCATGTAACTAAAGTGAGTATGGGAAATCATTCATGTCAGTGGGGAGTTCGATCAATTTGCGCGCCGCCAGTGCATTACGTCACGTCGCGCGAGGAAAGAAAAATGATTATACGGGTAGACGGGAAAGCCGAGTGCGCTACGGTGGCCCGAAGAAATATGTATGTCAGATTGTAGTTTGTAATCTTTAAGATGCATATTATATAAGAGAGTAAGTAAACTTAGAGAGAGGTTTAACGGTGTTTGGATATCTTTCAGTGATGAGGAAAGTCTATGAAATTATGCGGAGAACATGACGTGTTATCACATATTTAGATAGAGGCGGAAATTAATCTTAGTTTTAATATTTGCATGGCTATCCAAAAGGAAACTTCTCACCGGCAACTACGGACAAATTAAGTATTTACACAGACACGCATTTATTTTAAATCAGGCAATCACTTAAAGAATTCCATTTAGCCCAAGTTAAATTTTCCCTCTCAATCCATTTTTCCCAACAACAGCTGTTCGTTTAAAATCACCATCAAGCGCTATAAAATTGTTGATTAGATAATTGGATCGTTCCATTTTCTTAGCTATGGCTCGATTTGAAAACCCTACTTCTTTATAACAATTTATTTTTGTTTTTTTCTCCTCAAATTGCAATTTGTCTCTCGGCATTTTTTTTTATCATATCATTTGCAAACATTCGTTCGTATACATTAATTGCATCCATTTTCCAGTTTCCTACCTTCTTATTATTTCCTTTTTGTTTGGCTTTTTTAATAACGTCGTCTATTAGTATAAAGAATAACAATGGACTTAATACACATCCCTGCTTTAATCCAATTTGTGTTTCGAATTCAGCTGATTCTGCGATCGAGCTTCTGACCTCTTTTGAGATCAGCAAAAGTATATGTATTTCCTTTTCTTTTCCTGTTAGTCTTTCTCCTAGTTGTCTGATTACAAATATTAAATCTTGTGCGCTTTCTCTTTTTCTAAATCCATGTTGTGTATCCTCTAATGTTGTTTCCAATTTCTCTCAGAATCTTTTTTCTAATATTCTTATCAATACTTTTCCTGAGATGCTTGTTAGCGTTATTCCTTTGTAATTTGAGCATTCTTTTGTGTCTCCTTTTTATATATGAGCATAATTATTCCCATATTCCATTCCTTTGGTATTTCTTTTTTTTAACGATATTGAGGCCAAGTTCTTTATTACCTTTGTCTCCTATATATTTTATCATTTCAGCCGTGATCCCATCTTCCCCGGCCGTCTTCCCTAGTTTTAGTGTGCTAACTGCTTCTCTGACTTCTTCATCGCTTATTGATGTGATATGTTCTTCGTCGTCAGTTGCTGTTAACTTCTTTATTTTTGTAAGTTCTTCGAAGTACTGTTTCGGAATTTTTATTAATTGATGTGTACACTTCGATAATATAAGTATATATTTGATAATAGATAAACTTTTGAAGATGTTTATGCTTTTTCACACTGAATATAATGCGAGAGGTAATGCCTGATTACGTAGGATGTCCTACTTTGAAGATGTTTAAATGCTTTTTCGCACTGAATATAATGCGAGAGGTAATGCCTGATTTCGTAGGATGTCCTACTAATTCTATGGAAATATTGAAATTTCGCTCGTATTTATTCATTTATACGGCAGGTACTTTCCCTGCATATATAACAGTTGTGATATTGACAGAATAATGTCTATAAATTTATATTGAACTATTGTATATATATATGAAATTTCGCCGAGTGTAATTGTTCTTAATGATAAATCTTAAGCTATATATTCACTCACTCTTTCGTTAAAATGTAAGTATGCCAAACGCTGACATTGACTGAAACGAAATCGATACCACTTTCTTGCAAAATTATACGTAATTAAACAGTGCGAGCGGGATAATTGATTTATTTAAGGTGCCTCAATTACCGGCTCTCAACTACAGCGTTTTTATCGTACTCTTTCCATCGGCTTTAATCAAGCGGATTAAACGTAACGAGCTCCTCCCGCTCTTCAGTGTGAAGAGTATTTTTACTGGTAATGCGCTGAAAGTAAATTGAGCGAAAAATAAACCTACTACGACGTCAGTTTTTCCTCGCATAGTAAGAGTGTTTTTAATAATTGGAATCGATTGACACCACGCCGAATACGTACTTTATCTACGTTGACGCGTACATATTTACGTTGCATGAAAACTATTTTAGTAATTTCACTTTAAGTGATTAACTACACATACCTCATCCGTTCAAACGTCGTTGTGAAATACCATCGGAAACCTTACAAAGGTGTGAAATTCCGACGATTATCGATTTTGGTGAAATGTGTTAAAATCCATACATTCTATTTACAAATTCGTCGCTTACGTATCTCCGCTTCTAGGTTTTAAATAAATATTGACACGATATCTTTCTTCTAAGCATTTATTTCGTAACAACCTCGAGTTTTCTATGAAAATTAAATAAGCGTTGATCTAGGTCAGCAAGTTCTCATCAGATGCTACTTAAAAACACGATTAGTAAGTAACCTAGAGTAAATAAAAGACTGCATACGTATGTATCTTTTTAAAACTTATACTGATATGGAAGTTTGTCGGTTTTATCGCATTTAATAGATGTTTATTTTAAAATCTACTTGAAGGATTAGAATAATTATTGTAAATTCGTGTAGATTGATGAGTAACAACTAGTGATGGGCGAATCGAATAAAATTATCATTCGGTCAGACAAAAAGAATACTCGCTCGTTAACCGAATGCAAAAAGTCGTTTTCGAAACCGAATTGTTTTACCTAATGATCATTCGTTAACATAAAACTATACGTTAATGAGGCAGAATTCGAATATAAAAGGACTCAAAACATTTGATAAACCTCCAGTGAATAGCGGAGATACATAGGCATGTTATATACACTAGGGTGACAGAATAAAATAGACACCAGGTAAAGCGCTATAAATATGTAAACAGCTAAATTCTAAGAACGAATTAAGAACTTTCTCTTGTCATTAGGGTAGGGGTAGATGTGTCGGAAGGAAATCGTCATAGTTTAGTATCGCTACAACTATGCCTTGCTTACAAGCTTCGAGTGATGTTAGCGACTTCACCCGGGGTCGCATCGTTGGCCAGAGTGAACGCGGCGCTTCACAACGTGAAATAAGTAAATTTTTAAATATTCCGTTGTCCACAGTTAGCCGTGTGATTACACAATTTAAACGCAAGGACAAAACAACAGTGGAGCCGAGACCAGGTTGTGCCGGACCTTCTGAAAGAAGTAAAGGGATGCTTGTGCGCGAACCGCGAAAAAGTACAGTTGAGGTTGCGGCATCTTGACAGAAATGTCAGCGCACCGTTCTGCGATACCTCCACAGTGTGGGGATGTATAAAAGGGTAGCAAAGAAAAAACCACTCCTTACGGCGTTTCAAACACGGCGCCGAATGGCTTGGGCAATCGAAATGCGAACGAAGCCCGAAGAGTTTTGGCGGTCTGTCATTTTTTCAGACGAAAGCAGATACTGCCAATTCAGTGATAGTGGTCGTACGTGGGTATGGAGACGTTCGTCACAGCAACTGGACGACAAATTTTTGCATCAGACGGTGAAATACGGCGGTGTGAACATCATGGTGTGGAGCGCGATATGGTATGGTGGAAGATCGCAATTAGTAATCTGCGACGCAAATATAAATGCGGCAAAATATATCCAAATATTAACAGAAGGACTACTACCGATTTTCGACAACGCTATTTTATCTAAAAAAGACGCCACTTTTATGGAGGATGGAGCACCCTGCCACAAAGCAAGAACAACCACATGGAAAGAGGAACAGAGGATTCGGATTTTACCATGGCCAGGCCGATCACCAGACATGAATCCGATAGAGAATGTTTGACACTGATCCAGAGAAATATGGCGAAGAGACCCCAAAAACCCAGCAATAAGGAAGAACTCATGGCAGCTGTTACAGAAGAGTGGTTAAATATTCCAGAAGACACCATTAATCATTTAATAGATTCTATACCACGACGACTCGCAGCACTTTACGCAAGTAAAGGTGGATCGACAAAATATTAGTCTAATTTAAAAATTTTAAAATATTTTGTATATGTAATGAGAATAGAATTTTTGTTTTAATTAGTAGGTGTCTATTTTATTCTGTTACCCTAGTGTACTATATGCAACGTTGAGCTTGTTTATATACCGAAGCGATAAGTTTTTGCTGACTGATTGCCTATTCTTTTTATGAAGCGCTGTTTTTCACAGTTAGAGAAATTATAGAACCCAGTAGAGATTACCTGGTAGGTGTTGTAAATCAAATTATTTTCAAACATATTCCAATATTTATTTATTTTTTCATAACATCGTTTAAATGTGTTTGGTTTTAAGTAAACACATAAAACGCACACAGGACAAGAGGAAATAATAACGTAAATAATGTAATTAAAAGATAAATATAAAATAAGTAAAGGGCAAAAAAATTATTTAAATTAATGTCAAATATAGTAGCGACCTTTTATTTAATAACAACTATACCATATAATTTTTTTTAAAGAGAATTACACGATGTATTACCTAGATTAACACGACAACGCTTTTAAGAAAAAATGCCATTTGCAGCATCGTTTACAAATATTTTTATTTTTCAGAAACCATTCATTATACTAGAAGTTCATACAACTTCCTTATTTGAAACAAAATAAAGTTGTTTTTCTTATCCTCGTGACTGTCACACGCTATTTAGGGTAGTTTAGTTTCATATAAGTAACTACAAAAAGTGCCACAATACAAGAGTAGTCAATAATAAGAAAAAAATTAAATGTAACGAAACACATGAATAAAACAAAAAGAGCAAATGAATAACTTTTACATATAGTGAATATGCTAACTTTTATCAAATAAAAATTATTGTATAGGAATACAGAATTATTTCCCACATAAATAAAAAATAGTATGCTTATATTCTTGGCCCATAAGCAATTTTTTCGTTTGTTAGCGCTTTGACCTGCTTTGGAAATAAATCTTTTATTTAGTAAAGTGTTCTTTGGTTGTAATTCTTTACGAAAACTTATGGAGCCTGTATCTTCTATATTTGGTAATGGTTAAAAGTCTGGTACTATCATTTCAATAGCGCTATTGCCTATGGCCTCATTGAGTTTTTCAAATATTTGCTTTACTTAATTATTCGCATGATGTAGTTAGATTACCACCCGATCACCCTGACCTCAACGCAATTAAAATGTTATGGGCAAGTATGAAACAGTATGTCGGAGGCCGAAACATGGCTTTTAAAACGGGCGAAGTGGCGAAATTGTGTGACGGATTTCTAACACGTTTTCACCAAGAGACTGGCAAGTAAAGAAAGCGGAAGAACGATATAGAAGCAAAGAAGAGGCATTTGAAAAAATAATAGAGTAATTAATCATCCATGTTGGCAAGCATTTTGATGGCGATGATTCAAATGACTATTCCACTAAAGATTCGGAATTATCTACATAATTTAATTAGAAAAAATTATTCTGAATTGTTACAAATTAATAAATCTTTTTTTTTTTGAACAGATGCATTCTCCTAATAAAAACCTTGTACTGTGCCACCAAATAAAATATTAGACAATTTTATTCATAGTTAAATTATGTATAATTTAATATGCAATATTAATCAGAGGAAACATGCTTCTAGATAAATGTTAAATTATTTCCAACAGAATGATTTTCTGAAATAGATAATCATGAAACTCAAGCTTATGTTCAACATTTAAAATTACAAAATTACTTTATAATTATTATAATCCTACTTATATATAACCTACTAAGACCATAAATATATTTCCAGTCTATCTTTCAACGTTTCGCTGTCAAAACTAATTAAATACGTATTGGGTGTTACTAAATTAATTATATAGATATTGAGTATTATTTACTTAAAATTTCAGTATATTATATTTCATACCCATTAATCTGGGATTTGGTTATTTTATGATCTGATTTCATAATTTAGTTTTCATACTATTTCCTGGAATTACCATTAAATTAAAAGCAAAATGTATGCGTTTAGTACACACAATATTATAGTAATAGGACATAAATACATATATAATGAAACAAATTTATTGTGTGTTCTTTACCCTTTTGCCGCGGATTATATCTTGTGTAGTAGCGGTCTACTTATCTTACTCGTACACTGTAGCATCTCGCTTCCCTGTCTAGGCATCTCACCGGCACAGGTATTTTAGGCGACCTGTAGTTGGAAAATGGGGTGAGTCAAATGTTTTAGCTCGACAAAATCTAATTAGGAATGCGAGAACCTTTTTTTTAATATGTAGAGATGTTCAATTGTTTCTCTCTTTGTTAAAAACCGTGGAAGATGTTATTTATAAAAATTTGTCTCTGGCGTTTTGCAAATTAATTTGTCTATTGATTCTAATGGAATATTAATGCGTGATATCTGTGTTTTAGCATATATGTCGAAAACATATAGAAATAATTGATAAATCTATAACATTATAAAACTGACATTTGTGTCTTTAGAAACCGGGCATTGGTGCGTCTGATTCCTAACGTCCTACAGGAGGACATACATATGTGAATCTTTGCCATACCTTTACGCTTATGCGCCGGCCTAATACCTTTACCGAGTCGATTTCCTAGGCGTAAGTTACGAACAAACTGCTTATTACTTTTGGAACATCTACGCTTCAACATTCATCGAGTATTTTCCTTCATTTGCATGCAGTCGGCGAAATATTTAATGCCGCCATACTCTAGATGGGAACGTTTTATCGTAATTCATTAATATTTCGTCGGCGTTTTCCATTCTTCTTTTCGGACGACTTTGGCATTTCGTTGCTGCAATTAGTGAGTCATACCATCTGGCGCTATTGTTGCGCTTTAAATGGCTTTACGTGACTGCAAACTGCAAAATATGCGCCCATTTTCTTCGTATTCCACAATATGCATCTGATATCCGTCTCGAGTTCGATCATATCGCGAGATGGGATCGATTAAATCTGCAATCGACAATAAGGATGATGCGATGATTAATGGATAAAGTGGAACAATGGTTCGGAGCGGTATGCGCGGATCGTGGTGCATATGTGAACGGGAGGCAGGTGTGCAACATTCAGTTATTGTGATAAACGGTGCCAGAGGTGAATGGTTTGTCTTGTCGTGTCGAAATGCATTGTATGTTGTTAATGAATGGTTCTTTGCAGCGAGTTATTATTACCTAACCTCTGTAATTAAGCGTATTTGTTTAATAATCAACGTACATTAACGTCGAGTATTTTAATGATCGCTTAATGAGTCGTTGTCCTGTTTTAATGCACGACCTTCACTTTTATTTTTGACTGTTAATTTTGAGCAACTATTTATGTGTAGGCCGTATTGTTCTAGTTGTAAATGGAAATTAACCACATTATTTCTTCGTAGTATTGCGTACTTTGTTACATTACACTTTTGCTGTCTGCAAAACTTACATATGTATGTAATGTATTTATTTGCAACACTAGCTTTCCTTGAAAAAACTAAATCGAAATGGCCTATATGTTATTATATTTCTTACGATACCCAGTTTTGGTGAATTTTTGTCAAATCTGTACACCTTTATTACCTTCTTTTTGTGTTATCTCATTTGCATTCTCTTATCAGCTATATTTTCATCTTCTTTTACATGTTTTTTTTTTTAATTTTGAAACAAGAATACGAGGGTTACTATTTATATATCCGGAATAATAAATAAGAATAAATACTTGTCATTGAAAACATCCCTCCGGCGTCGAAAGTCGTTGACAACGGATTCTTCACGGACGGAAATAAAAATAAATCATCGGGTACCAAATCAGGATTATATGGCAGATGACCCATCGCTTCGATGTTTTGACCGGTTAAATATTGAGTTGTTTGGGTTGATGTGTGAGAGCTCGCGTTGTCATTGTGATGAATGATTTTACAACGCTGGCTGTTTTTCTTATTTCTTCAAAGATTTCTGGCAAACAAATGGTTGCGTACAATTCAGAATGGAGCGTTCTGCGATTCTCTAATAGAATTGTAGCCACATGAGTGTTTATATCCAAAGAAAAACAGGCGACCATTTGCTTTGATGTGCTTCTGGCGCTAACAACTCTTGTTGGGTTTGGCTCATCTTGGAAGACCCATACAATCGATTACTGTTTACTTTCGGGCTCATACGCATAGATCCAAGATTTGTTACATGTATAAATGTTATACATGACTTTTGACGTACTATGATTGTATTTTTTGCGCATTTTGCACCAATCGACACGGGCCTTTTTTGAGCGATTGTCAAATTATGTGGAATTCAACGCGCACAGCATTCTTTCACGGCTAGATGTTCGTGTAAAATCATGTGTGTGCTTGTTTATGCTCGGGGATGCCTTAATCTCACGGTACGTCACATGACGATCTTACTTTATCACTTCGCGCACAGCATCGACGTTTTTTGGCATAACAATCGATTTTGGTCGACCTTCTTTAAATTCGCCCCTGAGTGAACAACGGCCACGATTGAATTCACTAAACCAGTGACATATAGGGGTTTTAGATGGCGCTTCATCGCCAAAAATTGAAGTGAGTTGATCGATGCACTGCTGTTGAGATAATCCACGTCGAAAGTTCTCACGAGTCAATTCTATTTTTTGACTGAGATGAAATTTTCAAGTCACTAAACAGCATAAATAGCATCCGTATGACAAAACGTTTTGAGTACGTACATAGTCAAATAATGATAAACTTTACGATGTATATGTCAGATGGCGCATAACAACACCATTGTTTCCAATTCCGGATACATAAATAGCAACCTACGTATCACATATAATATTTTCTCAAATTTTATAGCAAGGAACATTATTATTTTTATTTATTGGTGGGTGTTGACACTGGGATACCTTTCTTAAATGGATTGTTGAATGAATTGATGAATACTTTGTGTTCTTCGTTGCCAATGTGAGTTAATAAGTAAGTGTTCGGCTTTTACGTTAACAGAAAGGCCCTGTTTACGCTAAATCATCTTTCATACCCAAGTATCTCCTGATAGCTGCTGGCAGCTGAATTCGTCAAATTACAAACATTCTTGCAATGTCCGATCGAGCGCCTACTTGTCATTCCCCCTTTGGTTAGGTTTCGGTTTCTCTCATTAGTTCAGGTTACAAAGCAACTGGTTGGATTTTCTTTCTCTTTTTATAGCATTGGTGATGTAATAGCATTTTAATAATTATTGTCATTGTTAATTGAAGTAATAATGTAGTAATATTAGTGTCTTTATTACAAAAATTGTAATAGTAATGTTTAGTGCATAAATGAGTATTGATAAAAGGTGTAGGTTCAGGCGTTAGTAATATTAGGTCATCTACTCTACGATCTGAATCAAATAAAGAAAGACATGCACATTTACGAAATTAAGTGTATGCAAGTTCGATAGGGATATGCAGCTTAAGCCACTGATCGTGTACCGATATACATATATATGCAATAAGAAAGAATTATCGCCGGTATAAATACCAGATACAAGGAAAGGATTCGCGAATAACTTATTTTTGTCAACCGTTTATCTTTTTTTTAATCCGTAGGAATTATCTACATTTGTATGTTCATGTGTACATACACATTATTTTCTATAAAGGTAACTATCCATTTTTATAATTATAGTTTGATGACATGTTTTCCATAATAAAACAAACTATTTTAAAGAAGTTTTTTCATTAATAGCTATATTTATGAGAATATTTTAAAGTGATGCAAAATAAAATTCTACTCTAAACTAAATAAATTGTTAACCTCTGACGTTAAAGGAAATTGCATATTGCTTAATCCTGACCAAACTTGAAATATTTTTGTGCTATAGCTGTCTAGTGATGTACTTAAAAAAAAACAAGGCAACTCGTTGATTAAAATTGTTTATTAACTAAAATTAAGCCACCAAACACCATATTTTTCAATATGCCACAATCCTCAATGTACTATCTAATAAAATAGAGTATGGGCGGTTACCACACTATTTAGAGTTACGTTATCAAGCCCTTAACTGTATTCATACATTTATACGAAATCAATATATTTGATCAACTGGTAACACAAAGTCAGATGTACTGCCAAATCTCCATGATGCAAGTTCAACTGAATTAATGTAATTCCTTAACTATTTTTACTGCTGTCCATCCTAGATATGTTTTAGATTTAAGTAAATGAGATTCCAATAATAATTGTAATGAATTTTATCGTTTTACATCACGAACAACATAATGTTGCTTTTTGTCGCAAAGCAGTACAGTAAACAACAAGAACTGACAAGAATAGGTTAGTCTTAACACATGTCTTTGTTTCGTTTGGAAACTTTTTCAGTGTCGCTATAATACTACTGACGTCATCACTTTCCTTGTCCATTTGCACGTTTCAGAAAGGACCTGCTTGCGTTTGGACATTCTTTATATTTTTCGTATTAAATGTATTAGCACCTAGCAAGTAGCAATTTGTTAAATTGGATAATTACGTTTCAAAATTGTTGCCGTTAGATCGGTGTTCCATAAGGATCTCGTTTGGTACCACTCCTTTTCAATTATACGTGTATTGGCATATCCACGTACTCACAAATTCTCGTTCTTTTTTTAATATATAAACGATTTAAAATTTTTTGGGCCAATTAGGTCACCAAAGGTCAATTTCGAAATGCGACGGGGCTTGAAGAGATTGTGTAAATATTGCATTGAATATAAACTTTCTAAATTTTAACGAATGCCACCATACAGAATTTATAAGAAACAGAACTAAAATTGAATTTTCATAGGATTAAGTACTAACGTTGTAGCGATTTGTGTGTGATGTTGAACAACAAACTAATCTGCAATGATCATATTGGGTATATTTTTAATCAATGTAGTAGAATACTAAGTTTCAATAATGAGAACATCTAAAATTCCTTCTATTTCATTTGTTTGAATCTTAATATGTTTCTGTGATATGTTGCTTTAAACAATAATTATTTTGATGTATATATTTCGAAAACGGGTAATTTTTTCCTTGCTTTCTCTTGCATGTATTGTTTTGTTTTGGTTCTTTTTATCTGTACATTATGTATAATGCCTGTTTTGTGCTTTTATTCAGGCATACGTATGTGTTTCTGTATCTTAGTCACGCTGCAATACTTTTAGATTTCTCCCGCCTTCATATATAATACATTATGTAAAATATAACTCTGTCAAAGTTATGTAACTCAAATTTTCACAAACATCAGAGCGAATCTATATCACTACTATTCCGGTTTCTAAAATTTTACGAAACCGAATGTATTGCGTACATCTCGTTATGCCGTCTTCCATCTACGGCTTTCTTCGAATCTTTTATTTAAATCCTGTCAAAACCCGGTAAACTTACATAACAGAACCAGATTCACTTGTTCTCGCTGATTACCATAATTTTTCTTGACGGCTTCGGACACTACGTGATATACATACGTACCTTTCGGTACCGCGTCGGGATCAGCAAAGAGAAAAATTGAAAAGTATGCCTCTGGGGAGGCCGTCGCGAAAGCAGAACGATGTCATTTTCGACTTGGTGAAGTTTGAAAGCGCAAATGCATCCCGACATCTACCCCAGATACTTTTTCGCTCTGCGAGTGCGAAGTGTCGTTTTTAATAACAGTTTTTTCTCGTTTCAGGTACGTAGCGTGTCACTTCTAGAGGTTTGATGGAAAAGACAGAAAGGCTGTGGTGAACTGTATGTATGTATGTATGCATAAATATAGTTTTGATGAAGTTTAATTTATATTGGGTACGTATCACGACTTATATTGAGAGGTATAAGTTTTACAATACCTTAATCTAATGAGCTTTATTGCATTCAACGATGATAATCTTAATAAAATTCTATCTTAAATACATCTGCAACTCAAATAATGAAAGAAATATGAAGAAAAGAAATAATTAACACTTTATGGCCCGCAACAATCATCTTCATCTACAGCGGATTATTCTAATCTATTTATTAGATAAGTTGTATCGATGTGACTAACTAGGTAAAGATTTTATTCATACCCCCTCTCTCTCTCTCTCTTAGGGCTCGTCCCTGCCCGACTCGAACGTTTACTGCGATTACCAAACTCACAACATTTCAGTTTCAATATTATTGTGATTAACGGCACATTAAGTGAACAACACTGTTCTAAATATCTCGTTGTAAATTAAAAGGTGTTGCTAAACCATCCAATATAATAACTTAGCATAAAGAAGGTTTTGCCAGTAGGCAAATCGGTGAGAAATTAAATTTAATCGCGTCGACAGTAAAATACACCATTCGCCGATATCAAGAAACAGGCGACTTAGAGGACCGTGACCGTTCAGGTGCCTCACGAATAACTACCTCAGCAGACCATAGTCGAAAATAGCACCAGAAATAGCAACGTCAGCGTGTTTATTTATCACCGTCAAACGCCGCTGGTCAAAGAAAATTTATACGGTCGTATGGGAGTTCGTAAACCATTGCTATGCCGGAGTAACCGACTGAAAAGGCTACAGTGAGCCCGTGCACATCGGGATTGGACAGTAGAATAGTGGCAGGGTGTTTTATGGACTAACGAATCAATATTTAAGGTGTTTGGTCAAAGCAGGACAGTGTTTGTCAGACGTTTCGCTATGAAAGGATGCTTCCCCAATGTATTGTACCGACGATAAAACACGGTATGGGTTCAGTTACAGTTTGAGGGTGCTTTTCTTCTTCAGGAACACGAACGTTACATCGAATCGAAGGAATGATGCGGAAAGAGCAGTACCGCGAAATATTTGAGACTCATTCCATTCCTTCTGGGCTGCGACTAATCGGCGAGAATTTTACTTTTATGCAAGATAACGATCCGAGACACACAGTCAAAATATGCAAACAATGTCTGAATGAGCAAAATCAAAAGAATATTTTACAGGTTATGACGTGGCAATCCCAAAGTCCAGATCTGAATCCTATTGAATTACTGTGGTATGAACTTGATAGGAGTGTTCCTAGTGTCGGTCCTTCTTCCAAGAAACAGCTTTAGAATATCCTTCATCAAGAATGGAACAACATCCCAAGCGGAAACCTCAAAAAGTTAATCTAAAGGATGCCGCGAGTTGTTCGAGTGGTAATTAATGCAAAAGGTGAACTTTCTGGTAGATTTTGATAGTTGCTATTTTTAGGAGTAACACATTTATTTCTTTGGTATTAATTGCTTTCGATTTTATGATTCTTAAAATTTTTGTTACTCGGCCAAGCTTCTATGGACGGTAGTGTACTTCCCCGTCATTTCGCTCTGAAAGAAAAATTCTTCGTTCAGGTGCTCTTCCGCATGCTTTTATTGTCGAAAGAATTTTCAAAAGTGCTTTTTTCTCGCTTTTCCATCGCCGATCACCGCAGATGCGGAAACCTTCTGCCGGATACCGAATTCAGATAGCTGGTAACCCTTCACGAGAACGAACACGCAATAACTCATTTGACTTTTTAATTGCTTTGGTAGGACTAAACTCGTCGGACCGCCAGAACTAACGTTACCTTTTCCTTTGTTTCTATCTCTTTCCTACTTTCGCGCTGTTTGGATTAAAGCCTCGTCTCGGTCCTCCATTACCTTTAACGAGCCAACTCCACTACCGTCCGTTGATCAATGATTCAAGCTGTAACCGGAATTAATTGGTTTGCTATACTATTCGAGCTAACGAACTTCTTTTCCTCTGTCTCTCTCTTTCTCCCGCGCCCGTTCGTGTTGAAAAACAATTTTCTCCGTGGAAAACGTTTGCCGTGCGCAGCGTTTTCGAATAGCACTGAGTGGCGAGTGAGTCAATGTTGTTTTGTTTACGTCGAGTTCACTTTTACTGTTTTTCTTTCTGGGTAATTGTTTATTTTGAATTTTTACGTCGGAATTAGAGTAGGAGCGCGAAGGGAGGAAATATGAACGTGCTCTGTACGCTCAAAGTTGCTGCGAGCAAATCAATTTACGTTTTCGCAAATACTTTAAATATTAAATCACGCAAAAAAAATTTCCGGAATAGTCGCTATGCTTTAACAAGAGAATGTAAATGCGAGTTAATTGAAAATGCGCCCTTTTGGCTATTTTGTTGCCGAATGCTTCCAAGAAAGTAATTTTGTACAGAGAAATCGTTTGATAGGAAAGACATGCAGTTCGTTCGTTACAAAGGTAAATTCATTCAGCATGTCAAACCGTTCATTTCCTAACGAGTGCTTTTTGCTTAGCCCGCTCTTTTCTATCTAAAAAGCCTAGTCAGTGAGAAAACACCACAAGTGGATTGTTCTAAAATTTGACAAACCAAGCGCATTCACAAAGAATTCACACCAGTCCGACAATTTTTATTTTAGCCTATGTAGACGGGATACGCCAAATAGTTTCTAGTGTATCCGTTTTAAACAATGATAAGTGTAGGATTTTTAACGATAGCGCAAAAGAACTCAATAGCAAAATGACTGGTAAAATTAATGTCACAGGAAAAGTTCATGTCAAATTATTGCTATTTTTTAAATTTATAGTAGGAGTGTAGCAATATGTTTATTTCAAATGCTGATACAAATGTTGTGGTTTTGTCTGAAAACTACTATCTTGAATGACATTGTGTTGTTGTTTTTTATGGCAGGCCCACATTCCGTTACCAACATTTTCATAACATGACTGATACGTAACTTTATAAACCAATCAATCCTTTCTTGAGTTACGAACCATTTTCGTTAGGGAGGTGAAAGATGTTATAAATTAAAAGACGAGGTTAATAAGGTTTCCTTTTTATTGTGTCTTTACCAGAAAGTTCGATTTTAGTATTCAATTAATTACGACATTCTGGTGCTGTTCCTCACGGCAGGCCTTCATTTCCTTACCAACATTTTTAGTAACTGAAGTTACTTCATGTTAGTTATTTCATGAATACAATCAATATTTTATGTGGTTGAAGTAATTCAAAGGTATCGCAGTAAAATCCACACCACACAAATAACACCATCCAGCAAAATAAATTCTTCGTCGTGGTGCCTGTAAAATACGAACTGATTTAGGGCATTTCTGATGCACTGGTTTTAAGAAATAACTGGCATTTCTTCCTAGCAGCTCTAGTCCATGAGATACACCACGGTGAAATTGATTACTCATTGCTATAAATTTCAGCGTTAAGTAATTAGTAGAACAGATGTTTTCTAATTTTTATATGCTCGGATGTAACATGAGCATCAAGTTTTCCAGAAAACTTAGGTGATGTCAGTGAGGAACAGGGGGAAAGATTTCACAAAGACATCAGCATTATGGAGGAAATGTACCAAGCAAAATGAGATACCTTCATGATAGCCGATTATTGCTGGAATCTTCAGCGAGGCTGTTACGGTAAATCTCACGCAAGGAAATCTTATAAAATGATTTTTTTAACTGATGATTGAAAGTTGTATATGCATATTTTTCTGTTAAATAAATACCTCCTACCCATTTTATTTGTGTTTCAGTTAATTGTTATCAAGTAGTAATATTTAAAATGTTACGTACATAACAAGACATTATATCTAATTTTGGCGAATTTTTGTTAAATAGAGCAAAGAGGGAATTTCGAAAACTAGATCAAACAAATACAAAAACAAAATAGAACAAATCTGACGGCATTTTTGGATTAGGCACCCTAACACTGCTTAATTGCACTTAAAAAATCAGAGGCACCAAAATGTGTGTTGGTCAGTGTTTTTATTCAGACCACACAAGAGCACGTAGATTCTCATTGTCAAGAGAAATACTGACAGAAAAATTATTAATGTGTGTGGTGTGGAGTTTACTGCGATGCCTGTTGATGTTTTCGTTCATGCGATCAATTGTTTTCCGTTTGTTAGCGTAAACGTCTTCCTTTAATTAACCCCCGAGGAAGAAATCCACAGATATTAAATTTCATGTTTAAACTCGCCAATTTCCTCTTCGATTACCAAATCTTTGGCGTAAAACGTTTATTGTATCTACAGCTCCATAAAATATGACCCCATCCAATCTGTCAAACAGGAACTTTGTAATCTAGACCGGCCAATTTCTCTCATATCGACAGGATATGATCCAAGATTGGTGAAAGGCTTGCAACATTAGGTAGATTTCCTCAATTGTCTCGGTGAATCACGTTCACCGCGATATTTTGAAAAAGGTCATTCGATATCTACAGATGTAACACAGGCACAATTAATCTATGAGATTTGTTAGCACATTTGCAGATGCATCACATGGAAAAAGACCGAAATCCTTTTTTATATAACACTATCAAAGTTTTCTATTACGCAACTGTTTTTTGCATGGACTATATTAAATTTATTTTGTGCACTCCACTAGCGGTAACCCAATATTTTCCAATTTTTCTGATGTGTCAAGTAAACCTTTACCAATGTTCTTAAATTTATTTTAATGGACGTATCTTGAAATCTCCTCTGGGTTACCTTAACAACTGCGGCATCGTCAGGATTGAATATCATAGATTTAAAATTTGTTGGATAATAACGAGAATAATCAAAAGCGCTCTTCAGCCATGTTTCCTAATATGTAACAATTAGCTCGGGCAGTTTGGAAATACCAGTACATCATCAAAATTTTCGAGTTCGAGATTTGAGAAACACCTTTATTAGTATTATTTGCCAATAGTGCATTCATCTCTCGAAAATATTCTCGAATAATTCATACCACCAGTCGTAAAGCACGAACTTTACACGTCACATGTAGGAGTCTTCAACAGTCTTCTTTAAGAGCCCGACCTACAGACTGCATCGTCGTGACATCATTATTTAAAAACACCAACAGTCCATTAGTTGAAAGTTGAAATTTTTGTAGCGTATCGCCGTCGTAGCTACTTCGCCAACACACCTTTCTAACCTTTTGCTAGCTAATAAGCTCGAATATGTCTGTTTAGGAGGTTCTAGTACACGCATTGTAACATGTACAACAGAATTTTCTTTTCGATCCGTTGTTTCATCAACACAACCACAGCTGCTTATCTTTTATTTCAGCGTTGATTGTGTTTTCGATTTCTGGACGTAGACAGTTGTGTAACAGTTGGTAGCTTCCACTTGGGCTTATATTTATTCTAAAAGTGTCGATGCGATTCTTTTTCCAATGGGCGAAGTTGGAAACTACAAGCAAGAAGCATTGACAGTAGATCGAACATAAATTATCCTCTTAGTTCCACGTAATTTTTGGTAAATTTTATTACCATTATAAGACCAATCGGAAAATTTACCGATATTCTTTTTCACTCTGTTATCTAATTGTCATTCGTTTTACTCTTTGTCGATATAGTTATATATTTACAAAGCGCAAAGGAATGCAACGGTAAGACGATCAACTACCTCACGTCATGAGCAGGAAATAACTAATGCAGATACGCTCATACATCAACGGTTACGATAAATATTTCCTTTACCCTTCACGCTTTCTACATTGCGGATGATGGCACGTACTCTATGTGAACCTGGTGAAATGACAAGTGTGACTTTCTTATTTAAAGATACTTTAGCACCATTATATTTTAAGTCCGGAAACTGTGCGATAAATTTAGCAGACTGTTATTCCGTCTTATAAATATAATTACTCTACAACACGATGTTGAATGCTGATAGTTATCAACGCAACACAATCCCTACCTATCTGAACCTAAAAACTTAGTAGAGGCATCGCGGCGAATAAAAAACTTGTGCGGTAATTAAATTGCAGATACGCGACTGTCCCACTAGTACGAATGTAAACTGTTTCAAATTTGTGCACCTTGTTTGTTTAGTAGGAAATCTACATTTATTTAACTCTTACTTGGCAATTGCGATTATATTTTAGTATGTGTCTGTCTGTCAACAGAGGGACGGGGAATGGGTTATATTCATCAATCAACCAACTCTTTCTTGAGATACAGAAACATTTCTGTAACTCAAGAATGCAAGGGAAGTTGAAGCTGGTATAAATTAAGAGACTGGGTTAATAAAGTTTTCTTTTTATTGTGTCATTACTAAGAAGTTCAATTTTAGCATCCAATTAATTATGCTCAAAGCCTTATTGTATACCGCAATTTTATAAAGTAAAGCTTGAAAAACCAAACAAATACCGAACATTTAAATAGAGTAACATTTTCCTCTTTAAGCTTGCGGTAATATATTCGGTTTAATTTCATTAAACAAACGATAAACATTCCTAAAGTATACATTTACATTTTACACCTCTCTTAACACATTCTGATCTCCTTTGTCTTAATTTTATGTTCCATTCTCTTCAATAAATATTCCCAACTTTGCTAGTGAAGTAGCAAAGTTTGTATAACATTTATCTCGTTTGAAGAAAACATTTGGCTGCGAGAATGTTACTACGACTGTCTCATGTATACACAGGTATTAACTCAGTTGCGAAATTTTTCCGCTTGCAATTACGTAGCACCTTCCAAACGATGAACTACTTCATGTCCAGTTCTTACTTAAGATGTTAATACTATATAGGCATTCTTTGTGTCGTTGTTATTTACAGAAAAATCTTGTATCGTTTATTACCTGAGTTATTTCAAGATTCAAAGTTCCATGCCTCGATACAATAGAACAATTGATCGTGATGAAGAATACATCATATTAAGGCTGCCGAAACGAGTGTTTTCGCAGTAGCGTACGGCTCTATTACTATTAATATCAAAAATGATCGATGTAATTATTTACTATTTTAGTTTGTGCTGTGCATCTATCTAATCCGGCATTCATACACATACTAACCATATGCGTATGAATCCCAACTTCGGATATATCCGACCGCTTTCGAAATATATCATCGCCGCCAATGAGTGCGCACTCGTTTCTGCAGGCTTACATCATATACTGAAGCGATTGTGAGCATAGTTTCTGCATAAAATGTGTCAATATTGATATCGAGAAATGCCGGTATTAAAACCTGAAGTTGTTCGGAGTATGAGAAAAACATAACCTTCCAAAACAACAATAAAGGAGAAAGATCAAATGTAAACCATATTGTCTTATAGATGGTCAAGCAATCGAATCGTATTGATAAGAAGGAACCTTATAGAGAGCGAAAAACTTCACATTCCAACAAAAATAAAAATGCCAGCAAAAAAATAGTATTACATATATGAATAAATTAAATTTTACAAATCAAGTAGGAAGGAAGAACCTAAATAATTCCACCAATATGTTTTCTAATGTCGTAAAATATATAGATACTATAAATGGATCTATGGTTGGTGTGATCACAACTGATCTCAATAGAAGAAAAAGCACTTCTTTAAGCAGCATTTTAGCTCTAACATAAATGAGATAAGGTACGATAGTATGCATTCCAGGTGATCAGATTCAAGTTTCTGTTCCTAATGATCAGCTAAACATTGTACAAAAACCGGGTGTTTGGCCGTCTGTGGATAAAATCAACTAAATTTTATTCAATGTGACAAAAAAACAGAAAAGCATAACTTCAAGATTTATTATCAAAATCTTCAGTACCTCAACACCTGCTACTATGAACTTTAAGCAGTATTGGCTAATATCTCGAAGTTTGCTTAACTGAGTATTAATTAATTGAAGATCAATTTGACTTAATTAATCTAGTAAGTTTTCGGCTGGCTTTCGGATTCCATAGATATATTTTCAAACATGATGGAAGTGCTCTTTTGGAATCGGAAGTTATGAGAGTGAAATTTTGAATGGTATTCTGTGGACCTTTCTAGTAGGGAACAAATAGTAAGCTTGATTTGGAACTACTACCCAAATCAATCAATCCACATGTCAAATATTTACCAAAGGGTATTCTCCAGGAAAGTTTATTGGTTCCTTTATTATTAAAATTTCCATTAATGATAGTAGTAACACTGTATAAGGTTTTAGGCATCTGTTAATTAATTAACCTGATAACACAAACTTGCTTATATATAATATATATATATATATATATATATGTATATATATATACAAAAATCGTATTTTTCTATAGAAATAAAAATTATTTCTTGAAATCTATAAGTAACCATCTTTATAACACCAAATTATCCTATATAGAGATTAATTTATAAAATTCTCACATGCACAACCGATACGAAAATTGCCCGGGTTCGTTGCAGCAATCTGTCTCCGTTTCCCTCCTGTGTATGCATGTATGGTACCTAGTATTATGCGTTATACCGTAACATCCATTAATATTGCCTCAAAGTTAATAGATTAAATTGTTCTGGTTTCCGTTTTCTCCAGCTTAATTTTGTTGAGCCGAAAGATTTAACTTGCCCTATTTTACAGTTACATATTCTATATAATGAAGTATACATACATTATAACGTCTAATACGTTGTATCATACGTGCACACACAGTAGGGAAACGGATACGGATTGCTTGAATGAACTCGGTCAATTTTCGTATCGGTAGTACGGGCGAGTTCGAACCTGGCGTGCCGAAGATTTGGCCAGCCCTACTTATTAGGCTGTGTTAAAACTACGCCTCGTTCATGGTTAATAAATCTAGAATCCAATAGCTTTAATAGTTATATAAATATGTAAAATTTCTAATATGACGTTTTCATATGTGTTCTATATAACAACCAAATACCACAAGTACAATTAAACGTTTTGAAGTAGTTACTCACAAGTAACAAGAAAGAAAACAGGAAAATAATTGTCGGTTGGTATATGGTTACTACACACTTGATTATGGCATCTCTATGATGCTGTGTTAATAATTCCGCAGATTTATCTGATATGCGAATAACGCAATACAATAAGAATGCAATCTGTCCAATCACATCTTGGTATATACGTTCATACATACATACATCAGAAACTTCCATCAGTGATTATAACTCCACAATGACTAGAATTTTTTTAGTATACAGTAAACATAATTCGCCATTCATTTACCCTTTAGCATCGCGCAATATAAAGTCGCTAATTATAGCCCGCTTCCTCGCTGTGGACGTTCCAGAATATAATGTGTACGCCTTTTACATAGTATAATAGCGAAATCGATGTAATGGAATTCATTTTTATACGATTCTGATCATATAACTTACGCCCATTTAGATCGAGCATACTAGAACTGGTTACAAAGATTTATATTGCGGAAACCGTTAGAAAGGTGCAGTGCTAGCCCGAAGAAAAACATTAGGCATACGTGCGGTTATACATACACAAATAAATAAAAAATACGTTCGATATTTGGAAAACGTGTATTTTGTTATTGATGCGAATATGAAAAAAAAGATTACGTAATATTTAACTATGAGCCGATTACACGTGTGTAGCACTAGTCTCACGCAGTGATTAACATTCCTTGTGAGAAGGCGTGAAACACTTTGAAATTCTAATAAAACGGTGAGTTAATCTCGAATGGTGAAGTTACGAACATAACTGTGAGAAAAATAGTAAATACTACCTTGGGTAATTACGAATTCTACTCTAACGTAACTGCTATTATGTAAACATTGAGTCTATAAACATCGTACACAACAAAAGTTTCTATGCTAATGTCTTAACGGTGGTCCTAAGTCTTGCGGTGGAAAGAGAATAAAATATTCCAATGAATCCTTTCTGATTACAGTGCTAATCTACAGTTTACACAGTGCGAGAAATAAGTTTCGAGACTAGCCGTGGGAAAAATCATTGAAACAAGAAATCTGAATATTCTTCAATTTTTTTATTCAAAATATCTTCCTCCAGTTTCAATACACTTGTTACAGCGGTTCAGCAGTGATTCAAATGCGTGTTCTAGTTCATTTTATGAAATTGCCTCTATCACTTGTGTTGTAGCTGTTTTGATAATCGAATTTTTTTATAATACATAAGCTCAATTGGAGAAAGACGTTTAAAACCGCTCTAATGACGCCGAGTAGGCAGAAACATACGTGAAAAATACCACCGATACCATGAATAGCTGATTAGCAGCATTATTTCAGATTAGTGACGGTTGAACGCTGTGATATAAAACTGTATTGCTTCTGAGAGATCCTTTCATGCGACTCTCAAGTAAAGACGAGTAAAAGGAATATCATGCTTTTAGAATGTTGCAAAGTAAAGGGATTGGATCGTATTTGTTGATTTCAGAGTGATCGCATATCCTGGGTATTGAGTATAATCGTGCCAACTTCCAAACTGTTTTAAATTTAGAACGTCTCAAAATAAGATTAAATATGACGTGTGAAGACTTAGCAAATACGAAAGCACAATCACGAAAATGGAACACCGATTCAATTTCCTCATGGGTAATAGAGATAAATGTTATCATAGAATTAGTCTTATCGTGGAAAGCAATCTATTAAGGTATTATGTAAACTATTACTATATCAGTAGATGTATGAATACGTAGGCTTCCACGGCCAGAGTTAATAATAAGCGAACTACTTCCGGAATTGGACTGTGTCATGATGAGAATATATAAAAAGAATTAGGAGTAGGCGGAGAAAGAAAAATAAGAAGAAAAAGAGATAAAAAGAAAAAGAAAAATGAAAGAATGATAAAGGATGCGGGGACGTGAAATAGAAAGACAAAATTTCCTATATTCAGTAACAAATCACGTTTGAAAAAATGACGGAAAATCACCGACGCAAATTCCAAACGATCTCCCTTAAACCACGCCTATGTCCAAAACCTAAGGTTGCTGTTAACCCGTCTTCTAGACCTCTATCCGATAACGAAGAACTTGTGCTGGCCAATGGTATAAATTATGCTACATCCCCCAACAGTATTCCCAAGGAGGGTATTATTGCTGAAGTGGAGTCTTCTATACGCTCTCGACCGAGTGTCGTTGCCGAACCAAATCCGGGTCCAAACAGCCAAATGCCTCATCTCGGCCCCGTTCGAACCTAACGCATGAAGAAACCAAAAATCTGAAAGATCTCCGATCAAATCCGGACTCTATAATCCTTCCGGTTGATAAGGGAAATGCCACGGTCATCCTAGACAAGACCCAATATATTTCGAAAATAATGGAATTATTAACGGATGGCACCTACATTCCTTTAAAATGTGATCCAACGCTAGCGCTTGAACGGGAAATTTCTTCTCTGATAAAGTCTTCCAATATCCCTACGGAAACTCAACGCCGTCTCATTCCTTGAAACTCCAAACCGCCCCGGTTATACGGTCCTCCTAAGATACAAAAAGAAGGGGCCCCGCTTCGTCCTATAATGAACACCATTGATTCGCCCACGTATAACCTCGCTAAGTATCTTGCGAGATTTTTCAAAGAATACAGCCGTTCGGGCCGCCGGCCGAACGCGTCCTATATAAACCCGGTACTCAGCGATACACGTCAGAAGGTTCTCGCCTCTAGCACGGTCAACACGCCTAGTCACCGTAATCTTCTGCCAAAGTGGTTTCGCCTCTAGCGTGGTTTACACGTCGAGTTACCGTGCCACTTTGGTTTCCCCTATTCCCCTGAAGAAGTCTCCTACGATGGAGGCGAAACATCCAGATCCCACCTTTCTCTTTTGGTCTCTTGTTTTTTCCCTTTTTTCTTCTTTTTTTCTCCTTCTGTCTCTGTTTCTTCCTCTTATTCTTTTGACTTTTCTTTCTATTTCACGTCCCCCTGCCTTTATCATGTTTTCATTTTTCTTTTTATCTCTTTTTCTTCTTATTTTTCTTTCTCCTCTTACTCTTAATCCTTTTTATATATTCTCATCATGACACGGTCCAATTCCGGAAGTAGTTCGTTTATTACAGTAAATGCATATTCGATATCATTATACATCCAGGTACTCTAGTATAACCACGTTTGCTCTGAATATAAGACCAAAATCGTTTGGATCACTGCACACACTATTTTCTACGCTAATAGTATAACTTTTATATGATATTGATATAAGTATCTTGACTTTGGATATGCAGTACTGAAATGGACCAGGAAAATATTGAGTTTTGTATCCCCTATGTTCTTTAACATTAAATACTTAGTTTTGAAAATTTGTATATTCTCAACGTGCCTCGTCTACATTACTAATCCCTTCAATACAGATCAATTAGTTGAATATAGGCTTTTATATAACAATAGAAAATTAACATTTTTAAAATTAGGAGTACTTAAAGGGTGGTCTTGAGAAATCAGTGTTGGTAAGCAGCAAAAAAGGGAAGGATCATAACTCATAACTATCCTTGTTTGGGGAGGGTGTATCCTTGGATATTTCACTAGAAGGATTGGAAAATACTAAGTCCAACAGTTGTTGGTTAACATTTAAAATTGTCTTCAGTTGCTGTAAGTTTGAATATAGTAGAGTATGTGTCGTGAAAATCAAACGAAAGAAGGAATATTAAAGTCTCCCACAATCAATATATAATTAGGTAGTATACAATTAAAAGTATTAAATATAGCAAAAATAGTTGGAATTCAGTGACAGGCACTTTCGGTAGGATATATACCATAATTACAATAACAGTGACAGTCTACGCAGCCAAGTAATTTCACCTTAACTAAATCAGTGGTAGAACCAGTACCCAATACAGCTGGAAGGTCCAAGTGTTGCTATTGAACGGAAGATCAGATCCCCAATAAAACTCTATCTCCTCCTGTTAAATTGGTTGTCTGAAGATTACGGTCTTTGCGAAATACTAAAGAATCCGTGGGAATACTACTCGCCACATCATCATTCCGGCAAGTCTAGGAGAGCAATAATATCGCAGTCATTCTCGCAAACAGCATTATAAAACTTATTATTTTTATAATGAAGCCTATGACATCACACAATGCAATCTTATGTGGATTTCGTTCTTATTCTGAAGAAATTAAGATAAAAATTAAAGAGGATTTATTCAGTTTTAAATTAGTTTGAAATATCTAACTTATTATAATAATTATCGAATAACAGCAAAGATATTGCAGGGTTAGATATGGTGATAGTAGCAGAGATGGAATGATAATGTGTCGAGCATAAAACCGCTCGAAACCACGTTGATGACGCCGGGTAGGCAGGAACATGTCCGTGTGTTAGCGTTTTATGTTCACATTGTCTTTCTCGTAAATGATTTCACCAATACCATGAGAAAAGCGGTATTTAACAGCGCCTTTATCTTTGGTGTTATTTTCTAGGCATTTCTTTAGATGTGTTTTAATTATGGAGAATAGTTTTGCGGTTACATGTACTATAGAATATTGTAGAGAAACCGATATTTTTGTTTTAAGAACGCATTTTTCTCCATATGGTGGAAGATGTTTGCAAGCATATCGGCAATCAATGCGAATAGTGTTGGTTACGTAGTAAAATCTTTAAGGAGCACAGTGAACGGAAATGTGAAAATACCCCTGCAGAGAGGAGAATTCGTTTCAATACATTAGAACGAGTCTGACAAGGGTTTAATTCAAACTTGATCTGCTCGTACAGTATTCGTTTCGACTTCTTTTTTATTTGGAAAGAGAGTGTCGAAGACCACTACGGTCGTCTTTGTCCTCGTAAAAATGGAAACTCATGGCTTATTGAACCCGATGCGATCCTCTGTATCGTTTAGGTTCGGGGGACCGTTGGCGATCCCAAGGGTATAGTCACCGCGATGCCGCGTTCTACGGTCCTACCGAAGCCTTCTTTTGTGCCCGGAATTCATTTCCTGCAGGCCACCTTTTCCCCGGAGTTATTTTAATTCCGAGGATATGCAAGTGGAGTAGAGCAACGCCTATGAATTATTTCGCGACGAGGGGTTTTTCTCCCTGCAATTGTACCATACAACAATGGCCTACTACGGCGAAATGCGGAATACGTCTATGTTTAACTTATGCACAGAAGTACAATAGTGGTAGGGAAGAATGTATTCCTGTACGCTTCGTCTTTAATAGTATCTAAATAAGAGACGGCAGAAAGAATGGCATAATAAATATCTATACTTATTATGCCTTTCTTGTGAATGATGTTTACATTATGCGGGTACAGTGTAATAGTACTGAAGTTAAATAATACGATCCAACGAAGCTCTAGAATTTCCAGAGTTTTCCCTACATTTTCGGTAACAGTTCGACTAACAAATTGTAAATATGGTGCTATTTCTTCTGAGTAAGATCAAACTTCGCTTGTGATTAATTTATTTGCAAGAAAATTCAATACAAATCGTATTTGTTACTTTTGTAATCTGCTACAATTTAAATTAGGTATAGTAGATAAATTGAATTGTATATGTTTGCATTTAAATGAAATAAATATATTGTAAAAAGTAAAGAAAATCAAAAGCACGATTTCATCGTTCTTGTATGATGCAATTACCTTTCCCAATAGTGTCTCTTAGAATACTCCAACAATATTTGTCTAGTATGTCGTTACTTTCCATAAGATTTGTCGAACTATTATAAAATAAGATAGAGATATATAAAATGGAAGATAAAAATGTATATAGATAAGTAAATAAATAAAGTAATGTAAATGAATGAAACCTACATCAAGTAAAGTAAAACGAGTAAATGTAAAAAAATAGAGCATTATGAAAAGAGAAGCCTATTAAGGGTTATATCCCAAAAATCTTCAGCAGTATTTCGGTAAATTTAGCTTCTGAACCGTATCCAAGGCTTTAATATTGTTATTTGATATATCATATAACTTTACCGAGTAGTACTTTATAAAGGTGCAGGACTTATGTTTTCTTTTTGTAGTGGCGGTGAGTATCATTATCAAAAGTATCAGGTCAGAAAAGAAAATGAGAGTACGTCATCAGAAATAAGTAAAGGGGGTAAAAAAAAGAGAAAAGAAAGAGAAACAAAAATACATGCAAGCATAACACTTCGCAGCCGCAAATTGCGGGTCCTCAGCCACTCATGCGCAATAAGCGCAAGGTTATGAATGTCTCGAAGGCTGCCCTCGAACCGAGTGCCGGTACACTCCAACACCATACGGTCGACTGACTGCTCGGCAGTGTCAGATCTTGTGCAGGACGGGTCGTCAGCTCTTCTCCATTGAGTACGAGACTTGCTACAGGTTTCATGCCCGGTTCGTATTTGATTAAGGTTACAGCATTCTCTCCGGTTGGTAGTGAAACCGGCCACTTTTACCGTTGGGTCGTCTACCAGAGTGGAGTTTTTGACCTCATGTTGTTTCCACTATAACATGTATATTAATGGTATCAGTGTCTTATGTCGATGGTAAATGTCTCTGTATGGTGTCGTTGCTGCAGGGATCTTTTTATACACCATCACGGTATACTGAAAAGTCCCCCTGATAAGTATTCCAGACGAGGCTCTTGATTGGAATAGAGCGAAGTATGCTGTTCTTGCCGGGTGGCATGTACTATCTATGTACATCATTCGGCATATTGTTTATATTATATTGGATAGCTTGCTGCATACGTACGTAATACATTGCTCCCAAATTAAGTTGTTTAGCAGCTACATGTCCAATATCTTCATACTCTTTGTTTTTTGAAGGTGCTGCGTAGAAGTCACAACTTCACAACGACTGCAAGGTATGTGTCGTTGTATATAATTCACAGCTATCGTAGTAAACTTCACTCCACAGAAATTAATAATTTATTTGGAACACAGCATATCTAGAGCACGTAAGCTCTCATGGTCAACCGAGTTACCGACTGAATTGGAAAAATATGTTGGCATTCAGTATTTCTTACGCAGGCTCTAAAGATTCTTAAATTACCAACTTTTTGAACCTATTGGGTAGTGCTGGTTCTATGGTGCATCTCTTAGAAAAGGAGAAAACGACAAGGAATCGTATCCTCTAACAGGAGATGATGGTAATAAATCTAACAAGTTCGCGTGTAACTGGAGGTAGTTCTGTATTAAGCAAGCTTTTGCTGTTTTCATGAATTTCGTTTCGTACGCTTCTAATTCTCTAGAGAAATATATTATTAAGTAGATTAAGGTTTTTTAATTCAACCCAAATCTATAATTTCTTAATAAACATCATAGATTAATATGCGCAAGAGGGTATGCTGTACATTTAAATTTTGCATATACTTAGGGTAAAAACAACTACAGTTGCCAATAAGAAAGAAATGACCCGGTTGGTGTTGCATTGCTGTCAATAAAAAATGTTATTTGACGTAAGGTAGAGGTATCAGGTATTCATTAACAACAGAATTATTTTTAGAATCTCTAGCCTCGTCTACCCACAACCAGCGTTTTTATTTTATCACGTAATTATCGCGAACAAACGTTACCTGGTTTTGTAATATTGATCATGATGGTGATTTCCATTTGGAATTGTCTTAGAATTAATGTAATTGCTTTTGGGCAAGTAAAGCAAATGGCAAATTGGAAACAACAGTTAAATCAAAAAGTAAGTTATTCCAAACTTTTCCAACATTTTGATATGTATGTTGTGCATTTTAATGTGTATTTCACAGTTAAATTTGTTCCGGAACAACAAAGGTTTATTCCGCACTAAATATCTATATTAATTTTGCACCGTCGTATAATTGGGTCAGACATTTTTGCATACTTTTGTATACATACATCTCTGAGACAAAATTGACAAGAATAAACAGGTAGATGTCATTTACACTGACTTAAGCAACACTTTTGATCGTACTGATCATTCTATACTGCTCCAAAAGTTAGACACAATTGGATTTTCGGCGTCTCTAGTTTCTTTATTTTGATCTTACCTCACGCAGAGGAAACACTATGTAGCCTACATGGGTTATTAATCGTATCATTTTGATCCTACTTCTGGTGTTGCCCAACGAACAAATTTGAGACCTTTTCTGTTTAGTGTTTATACTAATGATGTATGTGACATGCTTAATTGTCGTAAATTACTGTTTGCTAATGGTTTAAAACTTTATAACATTATTAGCACTATTGATGATTGTCTTTCTTTGCAATCAATTAAATATATTACAATCATGGTGTATCAAAAATAGAATGTGAAAAATGCATTGCTGTAAGTTATACGCATAAGGTTCGCTCTATACACCACAGTTATTATATTGACAGCAACATCTTACCCAGGCAGTCAACGATTAAGAATCTTGGAGTTATCTTCGATTCAAAACTCACCTTTGACGAACATATCTCCACAACAATCAGCTCCGCGCTGAAAGCATTACGGTTTATCGTTCGTATTACAAGGCCCTTCTCCACCATTGAGCCCATACTATTACTCTACTTTACCTTTATACGTTCAAAATTAGAATATGCTGCTGTAATCTGGTCTCCTTTTTATAAACACCATTCGTATTCATAAACTACGGAGAAAACTGTTAAAATATTTATATTATAAGCAACAGGGCGAATATCCAGTAGAAGGTTATAGTTACATAGATTTACTTATATTATATAAAGTTGATCTCCTGGATGTACGCCGCGATTAAGCGGATATCAAATTTCTAATTCATCTTGTCAATAACAACATAGATATCTCTGAGTTGTTGCATTATCGTGATTTTGTGATACCTTGTCCTTCTACCAGAAGTTCCTACACATTTTATATCCCAAAATCGCAAACTAACATTATGTTAAAGTCTGCAATATATAGAACATGCAACACCTACAATTTACTATCCGATTATGCCACTGATATACATATCTCTCAACTGACTACCCTCTTGACTAAATGCACCTCGTCCTTACACTTTTTATAATTATACTTAAGGTTTATAATGTTCTTTTTTGTGTTTCGTATTTAAAATTATATTTAAGTTTAAACTCGTATGCAATTTACATTGTCCTGTAATTGCATTGCTAATCTGTTGGGCAATAAATTATCACTATCATTATCATATATTCATCAAGCCGACGTTTTATAGTAATTTTTAATATTATCGTAACTTTTCTTTGACATAATCATCCTATACAAAAGGTCGTACAATATAAGGTGTATTTGAAATAAAATTAAAAAATACGGGAAAAGTGTAATTATATAGAACATAAATCCAAAAAATGTTGTGTCAATTACGACGGACCACTCACAAATTCGAAAAGGCCAGACCTATTTATAATAATATGAAAAGAAACTATATATAACACCAAGATAAGGCTCTTGCGCTATTCTGTGTTCTCCGCTTTGTTTTACGGGATAGAAACATGGATGCTTACTGATGCCACAACAAGGAAATTGGAAGCATTTGAGATGCGGTTATATCGCAGGATACTAAAAGTACCACGGACGCAACCGATGATAAACATCGAAGGTATGAGAAGGATCGGAAAAGAAAAGGAAGTGGTTAATACTGTGAAAATTCGGAAACTACAATACTTAGGACACATAATGAGAAATGAGAATAGATTTCATCTATTGCAGAATATTCTACAATGAAAAGTAATGGGAAAGAGGGGTATTGATAGAAGACGAACTTTTGGTTGAAAAATCTCAGAACCTGGTTCGGCCTGAATACGACTGGATTATTGCGAGCGGCAGTAAACAAAGTTAAAAGAGCACGCATGGCAGTCGACACCCGAAACGGATAGAAACTATTAAAAAAAGAAGCTGAGATTTAAGAAACCTTAGAAAATTACAATATGTGTCGCCGATGGATGCAGAATGTGTATACATGATACATCCATACAACCAAACTCGCATGCATACATGTCGATGTTATAAAAACTACAAGGTAACACTGCCTGCCTTTCAAACGGCATGCTAAGAGTTCAATAACATGTTTACGTACGAATGTTTCGGGTGTGAATAATAAATTTATTTTAAATATCTTTATCACGCATTCGAAGAAATTTTCGCAAAATAATAAGTTTAGACCTTTCCAATTTTCATATTTCTCAATTTTATTTCATGGACAGACTGTATAACGAATATCACATGTAACAATTGTCTTACAGTTGTCGCCATGCTCTCCGTGAATAAACTACTTATAGTAGTTTACATGCACGCGTCATGACGACACTGATTTACTCATATGATTTGACAGCTCTACTAATCAGGCACGTGCATTTGTAGAGGAATAATAACCAAACAACATCTGAGCTCGAGAGATCTGTTTACATGTAAATAAGACTTCTTATTTAGAATTAATGACATGAAACGAACAGTTACACCATTCAAGACCTATACGTATCAACATTCGCCCTCTCCTGTCTATTATAAATACCACAAATACGGTGCGAACGAGAGACGCGAAGGATCCTTCCGGACCGTATCAGTATTCTCGACGAGTACCGCAAACGAAACTCCATTTGCCGAGCTGGCCGTGGTGCCTGGTCGAGTTGTTAAATTTTGATGAGATGCCGCTTCGAGGCCCGTCTCGCTTTCTTCATCCGCCAATTTCTCTTATTCTTCTCAGGGCTTTTCGTGTTTATCTCTTATATGCATGTAGTTTTGTCTTTTCCTTCGTCCCCAATTCGTTCGAGGGTGGTTATAAATAATTCCGGAAACGCTGTCGATGCCCTCGCCGTTTTTTATGGCTTATGTTTGACGTATTAAGTAAATGATTTGTCACTGGATTTGTTTTTGAATGCGTTAGCGCGCGAATCCTTTTTTCGCGTTTTAGTCGCGAGGAATCTAAACGATGATCCGGGATGCCTCTGATTTATGGCGGCTAAATCTTCAGATTTGTCATTCGAAAGTGTTTCACGGCATTCATCATACATATTTAATGTCGGTAAACAGTGACGGATGTTTTAAGTTTTACGGAAAAGAGGATCCCCTTACGTTTTGGTGTCAAATGGAGACAACAGTGTCATTTGTATTGTTTGTCAGACTGTAACTCTAATAGTATTTGCACCGCAATAAAACTATGTAGTAAAGGCGAAAAAGAAATATCTAGTCAAGTCTTGTTTGTCCGTAGAATTCCATCAGGTATTTTCTTATTTATGATATGCTTGCAAAGTAGATACAGTCTGCGACAAAATTATAGGACACTAGATTTATTGAAGAAATTTCATTGTTTTGTTAAGCATATTAAGTTTGGATATTTTTTCTATACATGATAAACAAATTTCATTTTGTCTATCACTACTTAGGACAAAATATGTGACATAAGGATAATTTGGGGTTATTAACGAAATAAAGGTGCGTCAAAAGTATAGGACATGATTTAATTAAACTTTATAAACATGTAAAATAATAATTTACTTATTTATAAACAATTTCTAATAGTGCGTTGGACCACCTCGCTTTTCTACTACTTCAAACGTTCTCTTTGGCAAAGTGTCAAACAGTTTTTGTAGGCATTTTCAATTATATTCACAAGAGCGTAAACGGCGTAAATACCTAATTACACGATCCTTCTTAGAAAAGGAGGTATATTTCGTAAACAATTATGTTTACTTTATTACGCTAGAGAGTTTCAGGTCAATTTTATTTGTGTATTCGTAAGAACAGGTCACAGAGTAAAATGAGTTCACCTTATATTAAAAGATTAGAAGCAGTATTTCTGTGTTCGCACCCTAAGGGGCCCAAAATGTCGTTGCAAGCCGCGGCAAGTATTTACATCGGTCGAAGGCATTTGTAGATAAGTGGGTTACTCGTTATAAAATAAATAAAAATGTGGACGATTTGCCAGAACGTGGGACAAAGCGCGCGACTGTTAATCGCATGAATCGAGCAATAATAAACATTTTCCGAAAAAATCCGACTTTAACATTAAAGCAAGGTCAACAGCGATTAGCTAAATGTAATATTAGTGTTAGTGTAGCAACAATACGTCGTCGATTACATGAAAAATAACATTCAGTGGCGATATGTAAGGACGAAACCACTTTTGAATGAACAACATGTTGGAAAACGTCTAGAGTGGGCGCGTGAGAATATGACTCGCGATTGGCAGAACGTGATATTCTCAGATGAATCGTCGTTTTGGGCTTTTAGTCCTCAACGAAAAGCGTGGTCCGTCCGTGGAAAACCAATGCTACAGCGAAGTGTTAAGCACCCATTAAAGGTGCATGTTTGGGGTTGCTTTAGTGCGTTTGGGTTTGGCAAATTGCACATCTTTACGGCTAATTTAAACGCTCAAAGAATGACGCAAATTTATAAAAATGTTTATTACCATCAGCAACAAAGTGGTTTGGTGATGATCCGTCGGTTTGGATATTGCAAGAGGATAACGACCCAAAACATCGCAGCCACCGATGTGTGTCATGGAAAACAGAAAATGGGGTACAAGTGTTAGACTGGCCTTCACAATCGCCCGATGCGAACCCCATCGAAAATGTTTGGGCACTAATGAAAAACCAACTTCGAGGAACACCCATATTTAATTATAAGTCGCTCTGTCGAAAACTCATGCTGATATGGAGGTCACTACCAGCAGAATATGCGAGAAAACTGGCGTAGAGCATGCCTAGATAATGTGAAACTATTTTAGAAAATAATGGAGACTGGACTCTTTATTAGTTGTGAGCGTAGTAGTATATATATTAATGTAGTTTTTTAATAAAAAAGTTTCTTTCTGAAGTGTTTTTTTAATACCGTTATTCCGTACACGCTCTTGTGAAAACTACTGTATTTTCTTTCTTTAAAAATCCTTTACAATTTGAATACGCTGGACAGCAGCATTATCTTGCCGGAACAGAAAGACGCGGTATGTAATCTGGCCAGTATGTCATGATATTTAATCCACGATAAGACTTATATGATTAGCGCTATTTATTTTGCTATTACAGAACTTGATGTCAGTTTTTCCGTTATACACCATACCTGCCCATATCATTACGCTACCACCACCCATTTGCCTACGACTCAGAACTACCTCCACCTTTCTTATATCATGACAATAACACGGATAGCCATTAAGCCTATCTAAATTAAACTTATTCTCATCACTAAAAATAACTTTTCGCTAAAGTTTACGCCAATATGAACCCGCGGTTGCAAATGCTAATCTGGCTTCCTTATGCTGACGCGTTAAAGCAGGTTTTCTTTGCAGTCGTTTTCGTTTTGTGTGACCTGTCGCTTTCAGCAAACACTGAATATTTCGTAGATTGGTGTTTGAACCTGTCGGTTGCGCTATTTGTCTAGCAGTTATTGCTGAATTTTATGTAAACCTTAAAATTGTACGACGTTCACGTTCTGTTATCACTTTGTGTCTTTTAGATTTGCGTACTTTTCCGTAATTTTTGCCTTTATTTAATAAGCTGTGAATTACAAGATGGGCTCAAATTTGTAAGTGACCAATTTTTGTAGTGCCCAGTACGAATTGAACCCATTTCAGCGTTAGTCAATTGTCGCCCACATGGCATCTTGATATGTAGAAAGCAGATTAATGCACTAACATTTAATGCACCATGTAAACGCTTTATTATAAAATATTGAGGATAAAACTAAAACTGATGACATGGCCTATACTTCGGCCGCACTTGGATGTGTGGTTTTCGTAGTTAAAATTATCAAAATACTTACAGACGGTGCTACACTTAGATTTCAGGTCCGCGATCATAACGCATGTTTTAACAAGTACTTTTTCATAATTTATCACTTGTATAATTTCTTTCTCGTTACTCAACTTACCTGCTTGGAAATAAAGCTCATTCATTCCACGTTTCATTTCAATCTTCCTACGGTAACACAGCAACCGTTTCTACTTTTCTCACTGTTTATTTTAATTCGTTACACCGATGAATTTGAATTCAATATCTTGACAAGACATAATCCAATGAATTTCTCAAATTGAAATAATTACGCATCATTTTGTAACGCGTTGAATATCGTTTAAGTTATTTTAAATTCTAAGACGTCATAACAAAAGTTCCGTTACGATTAAGAATATTTTTGTAATTCCCTAAACCACGCTTACGGTTGTGTGTACTTAACATATATTCTTATTAAGCTCCTCTTTTACGTAATCCTCTTACGACATAATCCCTGTATGAAAGAAGCGTGTTCTCGTTTTCGCTTTGTGCTCCTCCTGTGTAAATTATCCTTTGAATATTTCAGGCCGCCGAGTTATTTTTATAGATTACCCGATGCGTTTGCTAGAGCACCACTAATAGGACGTTATGCATTCGTAAGCGACGCTGATTCGGAGATGTGTGACGAAAAAGATAAGGGTAAGCAAGAAAAATCGGTGGTATTTTAGATGCGCTGCTTGTGGAATTACAACAAAAAATATTACGCTATTTAAATGCGCCTACCGAAGGTTCAGGATGTTCCATTAGGCCGTATATGTCAAGTCGGAACGCTGAGATTATGAATAATGTACCCTGCTGGCTTAAAACATTATATCTGATCTTGTGAAATACGACAGACGTAAAAATTTCGACGTAACATAGGCTACTGTGTATGAAAGCGATTAGAGATGGGATGTTACGAAATTTAGTTAGCTTTAATTATTCTCTTGGTTTTGCAAAATTTTATATATTAACATAAGATAAACTAATGTATACATTACGATTCCGAATGGTAAAGTTTGAATTAGCAATACTTACAATTCAAAAAGGTAACCTCTAATTGAAACGCCTTTTGTATCTTACAACTCGGACGTAATGCAACACCATCTTAACTGTACAGTGTTAAGGATGAATTGAAGTATTTTCTCATTGGGGTGAAATTTCTTCGGCTTCTATTTACCCCTTGCCTTCTTGGAGCAATTTGATCACACAAAGTTGACAATATACTAGATTTGATAAGAATTAAGTCTTTTTGGGATAAAACTCTGCCCATATAATACCGATTTGAAAGACAATAACCGTCTACTGCGTTTGCATGCCTAGCTTCAAGTATTTTTCATAATTTATTCCGTATAATACGAAACTATTTTAGCAAGACACTGAACTCTGATTAATCTTGCAGAGGTGCGTTACATAAACAGTTTATAGTGAAAAGTATTTCATCAATAAATTTTGATCATTACAAGCTTAAATTACCTTTCTTCAAGAAGGACAACTCTTATATCTCTTATATCAATGTTGTCCGCCATTTCATGTTATTGCATTGTTTGTATTGCTGTTAAATATATGTAAATGATGGTGTTAGATTGTCTTTTTTTGAGCTAAAACTTAAATTTGCATTATACTCTGCTCAATTTTCGAACATGTAGATATGGATACTTTTTAAATAAGGTAACGTAGTAATTATGTACAAATTTAGTACGAAGCTGATGGAAAAATTAGCTAGTTAAAGCTAACTGAGATACTATCAATCTTAGGGACTTAATACTTAGCGGATTTACCTCTAAACAACTTTATGTACAGCAAAGGCTTCGTTCACCAAAATTTGTAATCTATTGAAATTTTAATATCATTTCTTGGTATTACATAAATTATAACTGTCTAGTAGAAATATTCAAGCGATCTAAGTTAATTAACGCTAATTAACTTTAATCAGTGTAATACATCTACATATAGACGTAAAATATAATAAATAAATAAAATAAAATATATGCACTTTGCATATAATCTGGTCTCTACTTATTATACTCTCGAAAAGAAAGTTAAAACAGTCTTACTAGACTTTTGACATTTGTTCCAGTTTCTCTGAAAAAATATTGGAAGTGAGACGTGCTCTGTGTATAGCATACAGATGCAGTTTTGTTCACACTTTTCCATGAAACAAATATTTATAAATACGCTTTCTTGCGTTACGTATCTGTTGTAACATACAAGTTAATAATTGAGACTACTGCAGTGGTAGGTACCGACTTTATCTTTTCAATTTTTCGCTGACTTAGCCGACGACTTACCGTCGAGGAGAAATAGGTAGCGAGAAAAGTGTCATCAGTACATCATAAATTCTACTGTGACCACTACCAATATTACAGCGAATATAATCTTCTTAGATCTTCACGTAATCTCAAAGATTTTTCCAGTTCTGACAGAACATCAAAATACCTTCGGGAGTATATCGTGTGAGCGTGTTTGTGTCGCTAACGCCGTAACACCTAGCTTTTCATTTCCGGTATGCCGTTGACAGTTCGCGTAATTCCGGCGGGAGAAATTCCTTACCTCAGGAAACTCGTTAGACGTGCCGCGATAGGTGGCCACGGGAAAAAAGCGTGAGCTGACGGAGCATTGCGCGTACTGACCGATAAAGACGTAAAAGAAGAAAAGTAAGAACCTTGCTTCCTTGTCTGTTTCGCCAACATCCTTGTATAACGTTTCATTAACTCGCGTTCTAAATTTGTTATGTTCAGGCTTGGGAAATACGTCTTCAAATATTAAACGGTGACATTTTCTTTTAATTCAGTTTCGTATAACCAATAGTTGGCTGGATAGAAACATACCTCTACAGAGGTTACAGTTAAAATGGTTCAGAAGAAAGTTGTATCGTAAGAAGGAACTGCAATCTATACTATTATATAAAATTGGTAATGCAATATTTTTAAATGCGATTTTTTATTAAGTATAAACTGCACTTAGACGTGAGTTATATTATCCGATTTATCGTGATGAGAAGAACGATCAAACATCGTAATTTTTTCATAGTCATTGTAGTACATTAGTCTTCCATGAACGAGATCGTCTTTGCGATCTATGAGCTAACGCTACGAATTTACTTCTACCACTCTGTCCACCTATACTCTTGCCCTTAGTTAACCAATTCACAAAAGTATTGAATCGTTCGCTATTCTTTCCTTATAATCAAATTAACCTCAACCTCAACAAAATTTTATTTTCTAATGATGTCGTTGACTTGTTTTCTTATTGAAGCTTGAAAAAGATAGGGTCTTCATTGAAAGGTTGCCAATAAAATGCACTGTTGAAATTTTATTAATAATATTGTGAAATGCATTGCCCAAATATATTGCAATTATAAAAAAATCTTTGAAACATAATTTTTGAAAGACCTATACCTTTAAATTATTTTTTAAAAGCTTTCAAATGTTCTTTTAATCTGTCCACCAACAATTTTGTATTTATGTAGATCAAACGCGTCCAACTTAAAGCTCTGCATACAATTTTCTAACAAACATTCCAATTGTTTGGATGTAGACGTAGTTATAGATGGTAAACTGACCACGACCGACCTTTGAGGACCGCCTGCGGTGCTGAAGCCTTTAAAACAAAAATTGTTGCAATATATATACATATATATTGAAGATAAGAAGCAACGGTAATGCATTTTATAATAACCATAGTGAAATTGTTAATAGTAGTCAAATATTCTATGAAAGCAACAAAAAAAATTACGAAAACACTATGATTTTTTCCAGCATCTGATTCATCGTATTGAAACAAAAAACTCGGTTGCCCAGTTCAATGCAGGTAATCGAGATAATTTAAGAATGCTGCCTCCGGTAACAAAAGTGCAGCCACCCACCATGAAACGCAAAATTAATGAAGCTCCACACCTTCAAATCTTTCTTTGCTTGAGTTACTTGTAATACTTAAGATGAAGATAAGCTACATAAATCTGATGAAAAGCTGGCTATAGATGGGGATTGATACTATATTAACACATGGGCTGAAAAGTCCCGGGCCTAACACATAGATGACGCAAGTTTTATTGTAGTCACCTTTCTCTCAGTTAGTACTAACCTTCAAAAGACAGCTGTTAAAATTTCATGATATTCTACTCATTAGTTTGTGAGTTATTGTGCTAAGAGTCACGCTACTTTTGTTATTTTCAAAACAGTGGATCAAAAACAATTTCGTGTTTTAATTTTACACTGTTTCTTGGTGGGAAAAAATACCATTCAAGCGAAGCAATGGCTTGAAAAGTGTTAGGAGGACTCCGCTCCATCAGAAACAACAGTAAACCGTTGGTTTGCTGACTTCAAACGTGGTCGTACAGACACCGATCATGCAGAACGCAGTGTACGTCCAAATGAGACGGTAACACCAGAAAACATCAAAAAAATCCATAAAATCGTTTTGAATGATCGAAAAGTGAAGTTGCGTTAGTTAGCTGACATCGTAAAGATATCAAAAGAACGTATTGGCTTTATATTGCATGAGCATTTGACTATGAAAAAGCTGTGTTCAAAGTGGGTGCCGCGTTTGCTCACTGTTGACCAAAAACAAGAACGTGTTAATGATTCTGAGCAGTGTTTGGCCATGTTTAAACGTAACAAACCGAAATTTTTGCGTCGATATGTGACAATGGATGAAACATGGATCCATCACTTCACTCCGGAATCAAAACAATCGTCATCTGAGTGGACAGCAAGTGGTGAACCTCGTCCAAAGCGCCCGAAAGCACAACAATCGGCTGGAAAGGTTATGGCCTCGGTATTTTGGGATGTGCGTGGTGTAATATTCATCGACTATCTTGAGAAAGGAAATACCATCAACAATGAATATTATATAGCGTTATTGGAGCGTTTGAAGGCCGAAATTGCAAAGAAACGACCGCATATGGCAAAGAAAAAATGTTGTTTCATCAAGACAACGCACCGTGTCACAAGTCAATCAAAACAATGGCAAAACTACATGAATTGAACTTCGAATTGCTCCCACATCCACCGTATTCGCCAGATTTGGCTCCCAGCGACTACTGGCTGTTCGCAGACCTCAAAAAAATGCTCGCCGGTAAGAAATTTCGCACGAATGAAGAGGTTATCGCTGGAACTGTGGCCTATTTTGAGGCAAAAGATAAATCGTTCTACAAAAGTGGTATTGAAATGTTAGAGCGGCGCTGGAATGATTGCGTTGCTCTTGATGGAGATTACGTTGATGAATAAAGCTAATTTTGAGCCAAAAGAAACGTGTTTTCTTTGTTAGGCCCGGGAGTTTTCAGCCCATGTGTTACATAGTTTATATTTAAAAATATCTCTATATAGACTGATGGAATACTTTAAGTGTAATATATACATATTTTTGGAACGCTGGCTGTTCGCCGACACTTTTTGATCTACATGCTATATAAATTTTGTGGACATACACTATACTCTGCATGTTTCGCTTTAGGAATGCCTGGACTATCTTCAAGGTAAATGGAATAATGATCATCTTCGCAGGTACCGCAGTAAACTCTACCCCATACAAATTAAAAATGTATTTAGAACGTAGTGTTTCAAGAACACATAGACTTTCACTGTTAACCATGTTATCGCAGTCGGTCATATTGTAAATATCTACATTCATTTGTAATATATTGGCATTTACGATACAATTATTTTTGTTAAAAAGAAGCCGGTGCTGCACTGACATCTTTGTTTATTATAATTTTTGAAATTATCGAAAGTGTGTGCTGCATAGTCTAACGACCAGGCAAACAATTATAATATATGTATGTATGTGCATATGTACGTTGGATGGGTCAGCGCTTCGGCGACAACGGGTACCTGAAATATCATAAAATTGTCTTACTGAAAATTTTCTTCATAAAAAAAATAATTATCATTATAAGAAGAGATATAATTCGCAAACAAAGTATATACACAAATTTTTACCCCAGTCATTGTAAAAATATTTATTGTATTAGTTTCTTTACATTCTTGGTTTGTGATCCAAAAATTTACTAAACACTGTTCATGAATTTTAATTAAAGTACATGTTTGGCATGAGATCAAAAATTTAAGATTGAGCCTCCTCGATTTTACATTTTTACTTTGGTGTGTAGCATGGTACGGACGGAGTATTTGATTCATATATAAAAAATATACGACGATAGTAAATGAAGATCCATCACAACGATTATACCACAGACTACCAAAGGACGTTTATCCGAGGAGCAGCATTATCCAGTCTTTATCCGAGATTGGTAAGAGCGGCTGTTATTGATTAATTAATTAAATGATGTAATCATTTATAAGTATGGCTGGCTTAAACACGCTGATAAATCAATTATGTGTCCGTATTTATACTAAGTAATAACATTTGTATTTTCTAAATAAATGATTTTTCTGTATGTAGATTCGTTATTTATTAAATGTGTTAATTGATAAGAAATGACGATTGCAAGGACTGTGTGGATGTACAATTCACAGATATAGCAGTAAACTCCACTCACACAAATTTCTTAAAGTCGGTAACACGGTTGACAATGAGAGCCCACATGCTGCGTTCCGCATAATTAATAAATTTGTGTGAGTGGAGTTTACTGCTATACCTGTGAATTGATAAGAACTTAAAATTTTTTTAATGTTATGCTTTGTAATATGATTATACTCACAGTTTTCTCTTTTTTTTCAGGTATGCATGTCAAAATATGCCCAAAACTGTTTAAGTTATTGTAAGTAATTGGTTTTAGAGTTATCTACTAATAAATACGTCAAATATGTAAAAAAAAATAGAACTACGGAAAAAAATTAGATTGTTTCTTTTATATTGTGATATAATTCACATCAAACGCGTTTATATAAAAGCAATAACTTCGGTAAAACATATTAACATTAGCTAAGAAGCTACGTCGTCATTTGCGCCTATATAAAATAGAAACAAATATATTGCCCGATGATAAGCTGTTTAGACGTACTATGGCGGTGTATCGTTTTTTGGATATCTTTGTTTGCTGAAATTTCTTTCGATAAGGGAACTGGTCACATGTTTCAATTCTTGGGCGAGCTTTCTCCATTTTTCAGCCATCCAAAACAATCTTGGCAAGCAAGATATCCGAAAAGTGTTCCATTGTCGTCATACTTTCAGTTAAGATCCTCCCGCGCTTATCACCGCTTTTACCATACATCTTAGGCGTTACCGATAAAATAAGTAAACTACTCCAAAGACGAAACATCAAAACAATTTGTAAACTCCTGTCAAAAATCTCCGACTTATTACACCCAGTCGAAGACAAAACTTCTCCCATACGCACCCAACGTGTTTATCGGATACTTTATTCCTGTGAGAATGTACACGTCGGGGAAACAAAACGGTCAGCACTAGATTGCTGCGGATATCCGATTCTGCATTAGCCGAACACAAGCTGGAAACCGGCCAGCAGATTTTATTTAAGAAAGTCAAACTTCTGTTCCGTGAACCCTACTATTATTCAACAAAAAAATTGATGATCGATAGCTAACTGGCTTTCTTCTCGCTATAGCAATTGCTAAACCGATCTCATTTTTTCGAAGAACGCACTACTGACCAAATGTTCACAGCGCCACCTCTTGTGATAACTCTGTGTTGCTGTGTGCGTACGGAAATAAATGTGTGAAAAGGACTACTTGAATAATAAATGGGAGGAAGATGTTAGGTACCGGAAAAGTAATAAAGCCAATTTTGCGAAAAAAAATTATTTGAATATTCATTTCTTGCATATATTATTTAACAGATAATATTTAACTTTGCAATTACTGTTGTAAAAGAAATACTAGTGAAAAAGTGCTCAATAAATAACGTTTAAAACGGATAGGCACTAATCTTTGTATTTCATTGGAAAGTGTCGTATTTATATTTGCGTTTGAATGAATAATGGACAGTTAATATAGTAAAAGCCATTGATACACACTTGAAGTAGGTTTTTGCTTCAATACGATGTAAATTTGCTAAAGATTAGATAACTTGTTTCCGATATTAGTCAAAATATAAGACATCATTGTATCTGCCAAATATTTAATGTTGGAATTATATATACATATAGCAAAAGCATAATTCTTTTAGAAAACACGACACATATAAGATAAGTATCTTTTTAAAGGATATACAACACAAGTTAATACACATTATTATTACAAGATTGTTAGTTTTGCCCCGTTCGTACATACATTTCCCACTGTCAGGATATATCTTCAAACAAGCAGTTTGCAAAAGTAACACACATTTAACCTCTAAATAGTGAAGTGAAGTTTCCTAGAAATTGACAGATCCATTTTCACGCACTAATTTCTAACTTTATTTTCTTTGTTTAAGCAACTGCGTTTATTTAAGAACAAGCAACCCAATACATAAACGCAAACATCACCCTTGTATACTGGATCAAACAAATCTTCGAAACTATTTTTACTGGAGAAACGCAAACAAGCAAATTTGAAATTTAAGCAGTCTAATGGGACGAGATCATCAATAAGAGAACGTCACATCTTCTAACTAATGTATATTTAATTTAGATTATCCTGGTAGTTTCAGGTGTCGACACAATTTAATAATTTAATTTCAGCAAGTCGAAACTTTGGTGGCGATTTACGCTATATTTTCGGTATATAAATACTGGAAGCAGTTATGGTAGATTTTGGTGAAGTAGTGCTACTGTAAGACTGGATACTGCAGTAACACACTGCTGCTGTTTATATATTAAGACAATTAAGCAAAGGGTTAGTTTCTTAAAAAGGAAATGATTAACTCGTTTGCCCTATCTGAATCCATTTGAAAATCTCTGAAGGATATTGACAACAGAGGTATATCTCAGGTAGTGCAATAAAATAGCGTCAAGGAGCTGATATCAGCAATAAAGTACTGAAATGAAATACCTGGTTCAGAATTCAGTCTCGATAGTATTTTTAAATGTCTGTTTTCATAGTAAAATAATAATGTGGAATCTAATCCATGTATATTATGTAATAAATGATATTCAGACAATAGGCTGCTGTTACGGTGTATATTTGCATATAGAAAACTGATACATCTAATAAGTAATTTTTTCTCGTTGTATTCAAGTATATTCAGAACATGTGCTATTCGTGGTTCTAACGCCTGCAAAACCACGAAACGCGTATGTTCTAAAAACTATTACATAAACTAAAGCCATGTTCTTTTATAGAAATTTTTATTAGATATAATTAAACGAAACTGTATTTTACATAAAATTAGATACCCAAATTATTTGTATCAGCTTTTCTTTGCCTTCTGCATACTCAGCTGTTGAACTACTGACTAACGGCTTCATCATCGCTTCCATAGCGTTATCTACTCAAAAAAATCTTTCAATTTGGGGAATAAGCGAAAATCACTTGTCCAGACTATATGGTGGACGTTGAAAAATTTCCGACCGAATCCGCTGAAATAAGTCCTGTGTCACTCCCGCTAAATGTGGACGCGCAATATCGTGAAGGAGAATGATTCCACTGCTTAGCATTTCACGTCGCTTGTTTTGAATAGCCCGACGAAGTCGTTGAAACGTCTAACAGTAGGCCGCTGCATACCTCACACCTCTAGGCATGTAGTCGATGACCAGGATAACCTTACGATCCCAGAACACCGTAGCCATGATCTTTCTAGCGTTCAAAATTTGTTTTACTTTTTTCGGTTTCGTTGGGGATTGTGGTTGATGCCATTACATTAATTAGCGCTTTGTTTCTGGTGTGAAATGCGATATCCGAGTCTCACCACGAGTGATAATGTGATTCAAATCCTTGTCATAGCCTCTGACAAATATCAGTGTATCAGTAAACGGCTATTCTCTTGGATTTTGGTTTCAATCTTAGCTTTGAGTGCGTCAGATCTTCATCGTGAGCATTCTTCCGTCCGCCATTAAATATGGTAGACCATATTCCAACTAATTCTTCGTTCATAACATTGCCGTAAACCTTAGTTATTTGTCTATAAATTTCGATAGATCGGACTTTTTGCGCTTTTAAAAAGCGCATAATATTGCGGACCTCACATTTGGCGGGATCATCAACTTTATCACAGATTTCAAAATCGCAGAGCAAAGCAGTAATTAACTGTATTGGATCGTACCTGCCGCCAAACTGAAGCAGATGAGTACCAAGGTCAATGGTGGGTCGGCAGTGGCGGTGAGGAAACGCGGTCACGTGTGAAAGTAAAACGTTCTTTGCTTGCTTGGTCCTCGCATGAACATACTTCATTTGTTACTTGATTTTGAAGTTTCTGTCTCAACTTGTTTTATTAATTAGCTTATTGTTTGCAGCTCATGTTCTCATACCCCAGCGTTGACGTTTTATCAAATTATCTTTGTATAAAACAAATTTACCCACTGCCTCCGATTATCTCTACGGAAACCTACTGTGATAGGAGGATAATCCGATGGATGCTCAATTCACAATCAAGCTACTGTTCGTATTTTCTTTGTTGGAAACCTAATGACGACGATGTTCTCATTCGAATTAGTGCGAGAGAAAGACAACAGATAATGAAAACAGTAATTAGAAAAAGAATAAGAACATAGATTGGCGAACAAAACAAAACCAACCAAACACAATCACGTTTGTCGGGAAAAACGGTGCCGAGAAGGGAGTAGTCGGAATTAGAGCTTAGGGTAGCGTAAGTGGCGGAGACCTAAGGCTGTGTAGTGGTCTTGATAACGTTACCGCCGTGCTAGTAGTAGCAAGCGAAGTTCCGCGCGTCTCAAAAATTGACTTCCTTTCCTTTTTGGACACCCTCGTCCACATTCCCGCGCAGAAGTTAAACTAATTATGACGGCGCTTCCAGAAAACGCCATAGAAGATTGAAGAAAGTGGATTAGCGGCCGGGATAATCAGTAGTTGGATGTGCAAATACGGAAGACACGTCGCACGAGCCCCTAATGAACCGCCCGACGACCGTCAAGGCTAACACGATTTTCGCGCGAGAAAAACACGGAGAAGTGCAGCTTGACGAGATATCTCTGTTCTTTGTTCAGTTCTTGAAACGAATCCCACGCAAACTTTACCGTGATTGCAATTTTAATTTTCGTAGTTCGAAATTTTTCCAAAGGACTAGATGAGCTAGAATGACGTACGTGCAACCAGTGGAAACCAGAACGGCCATACAAATATTGAGTGCTGTTGCACATTATGGCTACGAAAATCTCTAGGATAACAAAGTCAGTCTGCGTGGAATGCGATTGGGGGAAAGGATAATACAAAATACCTCATAGATTTTTATATAGCTCCTATATAACGTAAGTCCCTTTGGTTGCTTTGTCTATTTTTAATTAGGTTTCTTAAAATGCTATCCTAACCAGAAGATCTTTTTTAATATAACATACTTTGGGACTACTACAATATCATAAGCGAAGAATAGAAGAAAGAAATAAGGACAAATAATGAAATTTTAGCCTTACTATTTGACTTTAAAAGTAAAACTAAAATAACTGACGAAAGTAGCACGTCTCACGACGTTAAAATGAACGGAGATATTACTGTGTTACAGTGAAACGGCGAAGATATTTTTAGTTTACCTTGCAAACGTGCTAAAATCCGAGACAATCTAATAAACCACATCTCTCTTCGACAAAACTATAAAAACAAAGTTCAAACTCAATTTTTTTCGAATTTAGGAAAGTAAATGATCCCAGTCATCATGCTTTCTGTGTTTATGCTGTACTTTGTTCGTACTGTATGGATGATACTTTTTTCTATATTTTCCAACATCATTTTTCAAACGCATTTGGTGTTACTATGTTGATGTCGCAAACTATAAATACTAACTACTCTCCTTTTGGAGTTTCCTTTGTTACTGAGAGTGAGGTGCCAAAAAATGTTTCTGGACTCAAGAATATGATGATGACATACCTGGTTTTCTTGTTCGTGAATGTGCCTGTGTATTTGAACATATTTTATATAACAATATTTACCTTAATGTTAAAACATTGTTGTCAATCCATCAACACGGATTTATATCGGGCACATCCACTGTTATCAACTTGGTAAATATCACCCAATATATATCCGGTGCATTGGACCAGCGAGGACAGGTCAATGTGGCTTATACTGATTTTGTTATGGGTTTTGATGGTATTAACCACAATTTACATTGTGCTAAACTGGAGGCTATCGGTGAAACTAATACTAATATTAAATATAATGTAATTTTATCATAGAGGGTATCCGCTTCTGTCCTTCATTGTTGATTTCTTCTTACACCTTTGGAAGGAATGGTTACGTATTTTACAATGGGTGTTCGTCGGCTCATTTCAGAATATCATCTGGGATTCTCCAGGGTTCTAATCTCGGACCACTATTATTTAATAGTTTTTTAAATGATTTGCTTGATAAATTCCGGTGTGGATTTTTTTCGATTGCGTCTAGTTGCAAACTTACCTTACTCTTATTAATGAATGGTGTACTCTGAATCGCACGCCCTTAAATATTAGAAAATCCGTAGTGATTTCTTCTACTAAACGCTCTAATCCTATCGTTGGTGGTGGCTGCATTTCATCGCATGGTTTGTGGCTGGGTTTCATCGCAAAGAGTTGGTGGAATTATTGAAATTGAAGGGAAGCTTATAGCGGGGAAACGTCGAGCAATATTGGAGCAACATGCTATACCTTCTAGGCACCGTCTAATTGGTAATAATTTTCTCCTAGATAGCGATCCTAAACAGCGAAGATAACGATCCTAAACATACTTCTCGATTGGTCAAGAACTATTTAAATCAGCTACAAGAGGGAGGAGTAGTTCGCGTAATATTCTGGCCGCCACAGGACCTGGACTTAAATATTATCGAGTATGTTTGGGATTATCTTGACTGCAAAAATATTGAAAGGGCCCCAAAAGGATTTAAATGAGTTGTGGAACATATTGTAACAAGAGTGGTATCGTATTCCGGACGATTACATCAGAACACTATCTATACGCACTATTAAAAATAAGGGTAGCCATACAAAATATTAAGAAACTAAAAGTTCTGAAGATATTTAGTATACTATTTACTGATATGAATATTGTATTAGTTGTAAATATTTATCGCATAATACAGTTACATTACGGTAACACATTTTCTCTTTAACTTCCTTTCTATAAAATGTATCTAGGTGCCTATTTCTTTTACATAGTAGTATAGATATGCTGCGATTAGATAAGCAAAAGTCAGTTACCTTTGAATGATTTCTTTCTGTCGGAAAGTAGAAGAAATATGTCAACCTCGTTGCTATTCTATAAATATTAGATCATTTGATCTAGTTACATCCGCATTCCATATATGAATGTTTTACATAATATTAACAATTTCTCCTTTCATGCCGAGTTTAACGTTTTTTATTTATTTTATTTGCTTATTAGAGGGTATATTTACTTATGTTATTACGTACAAACAATTCATTATGCGGAAGTAAGTTCATGGTCAAATAACTTGGAGATAACCACTGAAGCCGTCTATATAAATAGAGATGATTATACCGTATAATCACTATACAATTCAGACTCCATCTGTCGGCATTAATTTTAAATATTAAAACGTATCTACGATTTTTTGTCTTCCCACTTTTATATGTGTTAATGCATTCAGAAGTGAAACCTAAGAATTGTTTCCTTCCCGCGCCTGGGCGATTTAAAATGCGGCAATTATCCGGTTGTGTTCGACGGAGTCGCGGAGTCAGACCCGGTAAATTATCGGTGCCGAGCTTGCCCGATAATTGTAATTATGTCGTCGTGTGGGTACTAAATTTTGACGTCGTAAAACGACGATAATAGTGATTCTGTTTATTATTGCTACGTTTAACGGTCGGACTTTGTCAGTTTATGGCGAAATTATTCGAAGAGTTCGGAACATCAACAAGGATTACGTACAACACTGCTCTTGAACGTTATGATATGAAATATGAATAATATATGCAAGGAATGTCGTACTATAAACGACGTGTCTGCGTTTGGAATGTAATGTATGTGATGAAAAAGATGAAAAAAGATTTCCAACGAAGCATGTGCCTTACTTTATATGAATACCGTAGAAAATGGAATTTTGTGAAAATAATTGGCAACTATAATAATTGTATAATAAAATTGTTGACTAGGTGTGAATTCATGTTCAATGTCACGGACAAATTTTGCTATAACTTGTTTGTTTCGTCTAATTTTACTATTGGTTTAATTCATTATTTTTGTTTTTAAAAATTTACTTATTGTAATTTTTGTTATTTTGCCCATCCCACATTCTACTTGTCCATCCATCTCAGAGCATGAGATATTCTTTGAAATGAAATATGAATGCCAATGAGTCTTGAACAAGAATATTGCAGTCGCAGAATTTTAGTTCCATTAATACTATCCAAGCAGTTGTAGTAAACATTCACGCAAAAAATAAATATTGACAAAACAACACATTCACGGAGTATTTTCCTCAAATTTATAAACGTTCTTTGCTGAGACATAAAATTTTCATATTAAGTCTCAATAACTGAGATCTATGTTCTTTAAAACGGAATTTTTTATCTAAATATGGTCCTAAATTACGCGCACAATCTGATATAGCAGTAGTTTTATGCTTAATTTTGATTTGAATATGCGATATAGCAGCATTACGAGTTTTGGTGTGTTCAAAAAGCAAGACTTCAAGTAGTCATATTACAATTTTCCCGTTGAAGCTCGAGCTTTTCAACTTTTTTTGAAAAAAGAAACTTTTAATCGCCCGTATTAATTAGTAAACGAAATCGGTATGTTGGTATTCTTGGCCAAGAGACGACTAAATGCAATGGGCGTAAAAAGAATCCTACTAGAGGAAACGAAGGGAAACGACTTAAGTTAGGGACATAGAAGTTGAACCGAAAAAGAAAATAAAGGAAAACTGTTTAATTGGATTTTGGAACATAGAAACTGAACCGAAGATTAGATAAATGTTCGTTGGAGTAACGAATCCAATTTTGAGAATTGGTGTAGTAAATCAAATGACGATTGCAAGGACTGTGTGGATGTACAATTCACCGACTGTCGGTAACACGGTTGACAATGGGAGCCCACGTGCTCCCGAAACGCTGCGTTCCGCATAATTAATTAATTTGTGTGAGTGGAGTTTACTGCTATACCTGTGAATGGTGTAGTAAATGATTCTGTTCGATGAGGATCCAAAGGAAAAGATGTCATAAGCTGTCGTGCCATTTGTAAAACATGAAGGAGATGTGATAATGGTATGGAGATTTCTCTGTCTGTGAGGAAATTGAATATTTGATGTGAATTAAATTTTAGAGCAGTATGTGGTTTATCGTTGATCGGAGGTCAGTTTATTGTTCACGACTATAATTTCGAAGACTCTTCGACGCTATACAAAACCTTTTTATAATAGAAAGAAGAGGAGGAAGTTATCAAAAAATATAGTCTGGCCATCATGATTAGTGAATCTCGATCCCGTAACGAAATGAATTTCTTGTATTTGTGCCATATCTGTCATCGAAGGTTGGCGATCACCTCGTTAAAAGTCTCTCGATCTGTAGAAGCTCTAATAAGGTCTTCAAAATTTAGTCCCGTCCAGTCTCTAATATTCCACATCCATGACAGCTTCATTCTACCGAATCCACGTTTACCCTCTACTTTCCCTTGGATTATAAGCTGAAGTAAGCGATATTTCCTATTTCTCAAAACGTGTCCAAGGTAAGCTGTCTTTTTCACTATAATTGTGTGAAGCAGTTCTCGGTCTTTATGCATTTTCCTTAGGCCCCCCTCATTTGTGGTGTGCGTTGTCAAGGGGAATTCTTCATTATGTTCACATTTCAAATGTTTCGATATGGTTCACTCTAACAGTTTTTAGAGTCCATGTTTCCACGATGTACAGTAGTGTTGGCCGGAGGTAACATTTTGTAAGTTTTAGACGTAGATCGACATTTATTTGTTGGTTAATATATTCTTGAGTTTTGGACCACCTCCACAAACAACTATCCGGAGTATATATTGAAAAGAGTAGGGGACAACACGCATCCTCCTCTCATCTACTTACAAATGTTAACGTTCTTCGATGTTGAGTTATTTCCCAATTGTATTTTTGCAGATTGATGCCCGTACAAAATTTTCAAAAGTCTCTGATCCACACTATCTAGCCCGATCTCCTAAGAGCTCAAACAGTTTATCGTGATTTACCCGATCAAACGGCCCTCCAAAATCGACGAAACAAACATGAAGATCCATCTGTTGGTAATAGCATTTCTGTGATAGAGCTTGCAAACTAAATAAGACTTCTCTACCCAACCCCTTCCGAAATCCGAATTGTTCTGAGCTGATGATGGGTTCATATCTGTTATATATTCTCTTATGTATGATCTTCAGTAAAATTTTGTGAGCACGACTCATTAATAGTGTGTAGTCAGTACATTTTCTTGCAGTATGCTCCTTGGGCAGTGGTACAAAAATGGATTCAAGCCAGTCCTGAGGAATGCTACCTGCCTTATATATGTTGTTAAATAGAAGCAACAGCATATCTGTATTTCCTCATTGATAAGTTTGATCATCTCTAAAAACACATCAGTTGAATCCAATTTCAGCAAAACATGTAATAATAAAGCAAACTAAAGCACCAGATCGGATATGACCAGAAGTACATCTTTTAATAAATAACCGGAAGAGCAGTTGTTCTCACAATACTGTGTAAATTTATGGTACTGCTTTTAGTTATGTAAATATTTACAGAAGTTAAAGAAAACTTTTGTTCTCTTTCTCTATTTGAACCGTTCTTTTTCCAATAATTATCTTAGGTTATACATATACGTAATTGTTGTAGTAATTTAATACCATTAGTTTCGATGCGTTATCTATAATTCCTCGTTGCAACAGCTGTTCGTTTTAACGTTTTCCCAACAGATTACGGTATCGGCATGCACGGCTTCATTTGTAACCCACATCCACTTTTATCCGAATTTCATGACTACAGGCATAAAAGTACCAAGATATCAGCGTTATTATTATTTACATCATACAGATAATCAGAATAAACGAAGCGGAGCGCATAAATTTAAATAAATGCACTGACGCGATTGTTTTTATTACGTGGCGCTTTTTGCCAGCAGCTATATCACGCCATCGTTCTATTACGGTCAATGTGTTGAAAATAAATTGGTGCTTCGGTTGCAAATTTTGTACAAAAATGTAAAAAATTAACAGAATGTACATCAATTTAATATTTCATACATACAAGGTGTCTTTTCTGTACATTTGTTGTAGTGCAATATTAATTAAATTTAAACTAAGAATAAATGTTTTAAAATATGTGCCTTGTAAATATGTAATGGCCGCTATAAGGTTTGCTCTAAATATTAGTGGTTTAGTTCGTGCTTACCTTGTAGCTAAACAAATTTAAATCTGTTTCGATGAACTATTATTTCTTTGAGAACAAATCTAACCTTTAAGATTAGTAAAAAACACTACTAAGTATTTCAGCTAAATTTTATTGTTGGGTCCCGAATATAGGGAAGTTTACATGTTCCATGATTCAATTTTCCCATTTTCTTTCCTAAAATCAGATGATTAAATTTGTAATTTGAGAAAAAATTTGCTTTTATTGCAACAGTTGTAAATTTAAGTGCTTGGAATTACATTGCGAAACAAAGTTGCACGCGATGTTTTGAATCCAAAGTACCATTAGTTGGTAGCATAGTATTTACATACGTCATGTTATTTTCTCTTTAGCCATTTGTATTGCTTCAATACTCTAGTTTTTGCTATTCCTTGTAATACTCCACTGACTCTATCGTCCGAACACGAGGTCTTCATGTAATCTCTACTATAAATGGATCATTTGGAATCACATTTTTCAACTCTTTGAGGTATTTCAGCTATATTTATTTCTATAATACCTTCTTGCACTTGGTTAACATTTATAATTCTTCCCATCTCCTTTTTATTGTCACACATTCTGTCTATAAGTGTTAAATAAAATACTAAAAAGGACTAATAAAACTAAAAACAGGAAAGAGGGCATTAACCTGATTCTAAGATAAATACAAAGAGGATGATGGTGAAAGGTTAAGAAATACGTCGAAGAAGTCAATAGGAACAATCACATAGCATCAATGTGGCGAATAACATTTGTAATCTTCGTAGATCGTAATACATGGCAAGCAAAGTCTTTTAGCATACGTAATATTACTTGAACCTAAGTGACCGAAATCTTCGCCTTTGGATTGGATCATTTACATTTTGCGCCTGAATGTGGACAGAGAACAAACCTATAGAAGACAACATAATAATGCTGCTAAGTACAACTACTGATTGTATTGGTGTGATCATTCACGGGAAAGACAGTGTGATGAGATAAAATGCGCTAACGCGAGGAGATATTTCTGACTACGCGTCGTCATCAGCGCTGTTTCGAGCGTCTTTCTCTACCACAAATTGGAATTCCTTCTTCCCCCTAATATCATGAGTAGTTATATTTAGCAGTATTATTATATTTTCTGAGAATTTTTTCGATCGAAAACAAAATAAAACCTGAGGAATTATCTAAGATAGTTTACGTAATACAACTAAATACCTCTTTTGCAAGTAATGTATTTATGAGCATGAATTCGAGTACATTTCTAAACGTACCTAACACTTTGATTTCCCTAGAAGTAGATACACAGACAATTTATATTACCCGTATATACACCGTATATGCCAACACTAGTATGTCTTACATAACAGCTAATTCATCTTTCGATACAACGCAAAATATTTTTCGATTACTCAGCGCTTTTTTTGGGAAACGTCGATACTCACACGTTATCTATGCCTATATCTGTGCGATTTACGACGCGATAGAACAGTCGTCCCAAATTCCAGAGAAATACGAAGAACGTGAATGTCCATCTACATGACTCGAATCCGCAAACGACACCTCAACTCGTTGCGGCAAACATCATTAACTCAATAATATCGAATGTACTTAAAATAGCGACAATGCATACGCAGGTTATTCCTGATTCGTTCTAAACAACCGCGACCTATGCATGCAATAGCCAGTGGTCGAAATAGCGCTATAATACGCGCGGCCATCATGCGAACTATTCAGAACGTTAAAAATGCGCGCAGCGTTACGTAACGTTCTAGGAATTACTTATGTAAAAATGTTAACAATTTCCTGCACATGCGACACGACAATATAAATGAAAAAGAAAAGGAAGTGACTTCTTTGTTCGTCCTTTTCTATTTGATTTATGAGTAACAAAGATGGCTGTTTTCGCGATTGATTGCTGTTGTACGGATGATGCATACGAATGCAAACGTCCATAGCTTTATATACCATCAGTTTAGCCGGTTTAGAGTTATTTAATCAATAATGTATCATAAAAATGTTATTAACGAACTTTAATGTAAATATTCGAATTTCTCTTTACCAACTAGTTGTCGTTAACGCTTGTTTATCTAAGTACTTTGTATGCGTTATTTAGATTATTTTTTTGCTGTAAATCTTCTAATGTGTGAGGGCTGTTGAAACAGACTTTTAAATCCGATGAACGCGCTTACCCATTGTTTGGTTCCCGTTGTCTGAACATTGTTTCTGTAAATGTTGTATTTCTACAAGATATTGGAATAATGGGGTGTATCGACGTCTTCGTTGGGAGAAATATGAAATGGTGACACCAATTCAAACCCTAAGGACCTAAATAAAAAAATTAAATTGTTTCCAAGAATAGAATCTGGGGATTCCTCTTTGACAACTCCTGCAGTTGTGGTAATGTATTGGCTGGATGGTTCTACCAGCAAAATATAAGCGGTATTACTTAAGTCTGTCAATACTGTAACATTCACAAAATTACAAACGCCAATCTATATCATCTCCATTCAACTAGTGCGCCAATTGCGTGATATTTTTCTCTTTTAAATAACTTGAAAGCAAAAGAAAGGTACGCATCATTACCTTGGGCAACTTGTCTTGTGGAGGCTTTGCCACATTCTTCAACTTCAAGTAAAGTATTTGGTTTGATTTCTTCCTTTATTGAACGTGGTTGAGACAAATTTTCAGTTACTGCTTTTTATGAATTTGGCGACCAATTGCTTACCTAGAGTTCAAAATAATAAAATTGATTCTGTACAAAAATGTATATTTATTCTAAATGTATGTTTCATATGCTAAACATGCATCAGACAGAGAGAGGTTTCATTATTTTGAGATTGAATTGATTTCAGAAGTGCTCAAAGTTGTTTTAGTTGCTTTAAGATTGGGATAGAAGTAAGAATCTTGTTGATTAAGTACGGGTCGTGTTTCTGTACGGACATTTAGATTGTCACCATATAACTATCATTCCTGTAATATAATTACTATTATAGCTTAGTTGCTATTGAGTTGCAGTTTAGATTTAATCCGATTTTATACTTGCAAACATTTCTATAACCTATTCACGATAAGAATATACACTATCGGCCATAAGTGTTTAGCCACCTTCATAATTGGAGATTATTCAAAGAGACTATTTTTTATCCATATAAAGGTATTTCTATTATTAAACTGAAGTACGAGACAGATTATAATTCCTCTGCACTGCTCTGTGCACCTAACGAGCTGACTGGTATTAAGATATCGAAACGACCCTTTTTGAATAGAGTACACGTGCATTTAATGTAATAAGAAATTTAGCTTGCACTCAGCTCTCATACTGCAAGTAGCGAATAGTGAAGAATTTGTACAAAGCGTTTTAAAACAGTGAGTAAAGTTAAAGTAAATAGTATCTCAGACTTTCACGGCCGTTTGACATAGTCGTAACGGTTGTCGGCTTCCCCCGTGTCACTAGGTTTTTGTCCCTGACGTTTCGCGAACAACTGCGTCAGTACTGAGTCAATACCTTTGAAAATGCGAACCGCCGTTGTTCGCGAAACGTCAGGGACAAAAACCTAGTGACACGGCGGAACCCGACAACCGTTACGACAAAAGTTAAAGTAATGTCGGCAAGAAAAGAATTATCTACGGAAACGCATGCTCAAACAGTGGCATATTACAACATTGTTAAAAGTAATTGCTAAATTATTGAAATTAGACTTTAGAACCGTGGATTATAATGTTAAAAAGTATCAGAGACGTTGCAGTATCCAATAAACAGCGACCCGGACTAAAACTAACAACACCAGCAGAAGATCGCGCAATTGTAAACACGAGCAAACGAAATGGACGAAAGACAGCGCCAGAAATTGCTGTCGAAGTGAATATTTCGTGCCTAAAACCAGTTAGGGCCGTCGTAGTAAAAAGGCGTTTGCGTTTGTACTTTTGACCGACAAATCTAGGTAGGTCATAGATCGAAAGGGGAACGAGCGCTTGCATCCTGTATTACACCAACAATAAGACATGGAGGAGGACTAGTTGTGATTTGTGTTGGCGATTTGGTCAAAATAGATGGCATCCTTAGAAAAGAAGGTTATAGAGAGATGTCGGAAAGAAGTGCCATCTCATCTGGAACACGATTAATCGGTGAAAACGTCGTGTTCCAGCACAATAATGGTCCAAAGCACACTGCAAAGATATACCGTGTGTATTCGAAACAACTGGAGCACAGAGACTGAGACCGATAGGTTCGAATATCTGCACTAAATTCGACAACAGTGCAATCATTAATTAACGCTAAATGTTAATTAGCGTTAATTAAAATTAGAAACTTGGTGCCTGCTTAGGTTCTACCTGCTGTGCGTTGGTTTAACATGCAAATGATTTTTTGATTTTGTAAATTCATAACTTCGTTCCATCTTACTTTGTGATTCTTTTTCTGCGCACAAAAATGGTTTCTTTCAGACAAAAATCCATTTGTACTAAAATAGGTGAGTTGCCCCATAACATTTCAGAATCTTATCGTAATATTGTAAGTATACTACACAGTTTATAGTACGCTACATGACTTATAAATCTCATCTGCTAAATTACATTCCGATTCACCAACATGAAATTCAGCAGATAAAAGGGTTTTCGTCTATAAAATGTCATGTAAGTCGAACGTTTACCATTTATGGATCGTATACAATGTGTGCAACGACGATTTCACTGATCTAATAGAACATTTACCAAACGGAATGCAACTTAGAAACAACTTCGAAGCGCCGCGTTTCCTGCCTTTTACGTTCTCGGACAAACTTTTGACCTATTTTCCTGATTTATTTAAAAAGTTCTAAATTGCGCTGATCTTGGTTTATGTTCGATTTCATTTAGGTTGAATAATTTTCAAAAGACGTTTCAATAGACCTCTTATACAAGTAGGTCATTTGTTTAGTTTGTTTTCTTAGGCTGCAGTAGTTTAAAGCATGTATTTTTGAATTCACGTAGATTGAATTATTATTTGCGAAACATAAAATTATCGCTTTGACCATGCTGCTGATAAAGCATTTCTCATTAGTGCATTTCGCTGCATTTTAACATGCAACTAAATTTGAATGCTTTTATAACGTTTATTATACCAGGTGTATGCATAAGTTTTTTTTCGATTTTTTGCTAAAAACAAACACGTAATTCTTAAGAGAATTTTTTTACTCAAAATATTACCCATCGGCTTCTACATTTCACCTATCTTTCTGGTAATTTATGGATATCATGCCAGAAAAACTGTTTGCAGTTTGCGGCAAACTATTCATCTAGTCATTTTCCAACTTCCTCAAAATTGCTGAAGTGCTGCTCCGCGAGCGCGTGCCGCATTGATGAAGAGCCCATCCATGTGATTTCAAGGTGTCTTTCACTGCTGTGTGAAACGGCACATTGTTGTGTAAAAAATCACGTTGCCATGTTTTCTAGCCCATTCCGGTCGTCCTTCGATTAATGCGTGGTTTATATTAGTCATTTGTTGGCGTTTGCATTAACGGTTTCGCCGCACTTCAAGAGTTGATATTACACAATATGGCTTTGGTCCCACCAGCCACAGAGCATGGTCTTGCCGAAGCGATTTGGCCTTGGTATTGAAGGATTGGCTTCGCCAGGAGAAAGTCACAATTTTTTCCGCTTGGGGTTATCAAAATAAATCCGTTTTTCGTCACATCCGATACAAAAAAATCATTTCCTTTCGTGGCGTTGAAGCAGCATTTCACAAGTGCGACTTTCTATTTGACGTTCATTCAAATCGTGTGGGACCCATTCACCGAGTTTACTACTCTTCGCCATCGCTCGTATACGTCTGCTGATTATTCTTGTGACATATGTAATGCTTCTGCTATTTGCTGTTGAGTTTGAGTTGGGTCACTATCCAATAACTCCTGCAAATGTTCGTCTTCGCATTTTTTGTGGTTTACTAAGGCGTGCACTGTCTTTCACATTGATGACCACTTTTAAATTGTCAAAACCATGTCTCACATGTTCTAATTGATGGAGCGTGTTCACCATATGTTTCTATAAGCAAACGATGATTTTCAACAGCCTTTTTCTATTGATTAAATAAGAAAAGTAATGTGTGCCGCACTGAACGATAAAGTAAAGACGCTAGTCTTTGGCGGACTCGACGTGTATGTGTTTGTAGTTTAAATCTCAGACGAACAAAATGACGTATGTGTTAAATGAATACGCTGCGTACTTTTCGCTAGCGCTATCTCTTAGCTAAACTGGAAAAAACTCATGCATGCAGCTGCTACGTAAATAACATTAATCCAAAACAAATTATTTTTGATTTTTTTTGTAGGTTATTACACGCTGGTACAATTAAAACTGAAATAATTAGTAGAGCCTTTATAATGAGCTCCTAAAAGAAACAATCAAAGGTTAGAGGTACATTAATGTCTTGTTTCGTTCTTACAATAACAATTACTAGCTTCAGTTTTTACCGGATTCCCGTAATTATTGATATTTACTCTAAATTTCCGATCTTTTGAAAGCTTTGGCTAAAATGTTCATTCAAAACAGTTGTTGTACAATGCCTTTCAAGCGTAAATCATTATTGTATAGTGGTGCTCGATGTCCACAAACACCTTTACTACATATTTAATAAATGCATATATACTGCAAAATGATATATCAGCCATAACAGAGTTATTAATAATAATAATATCCTTTATTGTCCAACAGAGAATAATTCCATTTACAGGATAATATAACAGTAGTAATAATATAATGTATATAGTACAACTAAAATAATTAGAATTAGGGGAAGGAATGAAAGAACAGATGAATTAAACGGAAGAAGAACTCGCCAATACTAAACAGAGAGAATAAAATGGGACAACAATATAAACCGTGTGCAGACGTTAACAAAAAGGATCCTCACTTAGTCCAATGGCGTTCCTTGTCATATGCATAACAGGTGCTTTAAGTAATATATTTGTTTTATATGGCGGGATTCCATAATTAAGGAGAAGCCTCGTATCATACTCATGTATTACAAAATTAATTCTGGAGAGAAGGGATGGTGCATCAATAATGTCGTTAAAAACATTAAGAATATTAGTCATAAAGTTATTGATACTAAGGACAGACATAAGGTCTTTCGAGTTAAAGCAGACTAGCTGGCACCAGTAAGTAAAACTTACTAACCAATTTATTTGTTGGTAGTGCAGCTGTTAAAAAAGCCACAAATACAAAATCGCGCCTCTGGCCAGGTTGAAAAGAGATGTACACACATGCATAAACTGTCTATCAATAAAATTAAAGCAAATGCTCACAAGCTGTTACGATACGCACTGTATAGAAAAGAACCTACTAGAGAGAGTATGATAGTTTACTATTGATGAATAATTTTATTTAGTCCTAGATTCATATTAGAATTTTGGGATACCATCAAAAGTGATATTATTCTTTCTATTTTGTCTGTGATACATATGCATACAATTAAAAAGTGTCGGATTTTAGGAATTATTATTCTGGTTGTAGTTCAAGGAAAAAGTAACTGTTAATTAAAGCCGTTAACATTTTAATTGCTAGACGCGCTAAGCATATTTTACCAGCATGCTTAGATAATTCTTTTTAGGAACAGTATTTCCATCGCGTCCGCTACGTACGCTCAGTAGCAGGAAAGATAGCGACTGGAATTTTAAAACAGATATCATAGTGTAATAGGGCAGGAATGAAGAAGCAGATGTTTGCGAAGGTACACGTGACTATGAGTTTGTGCATACAAGTAGATGTACGTAATATACGTGAGCATGCTGTTCTTCGTGAAGAAAAAAACGTAATTTTAGAAGCGCTAAGTAGGACCACACTTCCTCCAGGATAAGGAAGTGCTACGAGAGCAGGTTAACCTAAAACTTCAACTTGCATATAGAATAACAAAGTAAATGTTACTACGGATGTGTATAATCTGTTTTGCGTTCAACTGGCTTTGAAAGGGAAAAGATTCAAGTTTGTTTATGTCAGACGCGTGCGGTAATACTCGAGCGGAATTGATTCTTTTTGAAGATCGTTTTACCGCGTATTTCGAACGTTTTCTAACAAATAAATACAACGATATATGTGAACGCACATGCTACTGAAACCACCGGGTCAAATTTCACTCACTGTGGGCTAAATTCGTATGACTGCTTGCTAACACTTCACAAGAAGTTTGTTTAGTTTTGCGATAATTATAGCTGTAACACTCTAGAATGCGAATTCGCAATAAAGCCAGAGCCGTCCTTAGGGTGGAGCGAGTGGAGCGGCTGCTCCAGACCCCGCGCCTACGAAGGCCCCGCGGTGAGGGGCCTTTTCAGAATAAAATGTTCTTAGAATAAAATAATACGGACTAAAAATGAATTAGTTGAAACCTGCTCTTTTCAATGGTTTATATTGGATTTGTTAGTCTCTAAACATTTACATAAAGGCCCCGCAAAACTATTTTGCACCAGGCCCCGCTTTTGCTAAAGACGGCTCTGAATAAAGCGTGATTATTTGAACCAAAGAAAATGTAGATATCTTTATGATATGAAATTGGTAGTAATAAGTACAAATTCCTTTTTGTTAGGTCATAAATACGTCATGCAGTATATAGTAGAGTAATATAATTCTTAGTTTATTTGCATAATAGTTTTATAAGTAAGGTTCGTAAATCACGGCCCCTGATCATAGGCGTCCGACTGGAAAATAAGTAAGAACTTACACTTTATACATATCGACTAACACTTACCTAGTGAATATTCAAATTCGGATTCATTCGATCAAATATTCTAATCATGGCGTATTCTTCCACTGTCGTTTCCTTCTCCCTTGTTCATTGTAGTGAATAAATATTTTTATATAACGAAGATGACTGCTGAACATGTAATGCACTGTTAACACAAGCCTGTCTTTTGGATAACGGTTGCTAATAAATTCAGCTATAAGATGACATACCTGAAGCAGTTGAGGATAAGATTGTTTTAGTAACTTTTCAGCTTTAACCATGTTCGTAATGTTGGTTATAGATAGGAGATCTGGCTACATTAAGTTGGGTTGCCGATATATTGGTCTTCCTAAAGGTATATTCTATAATTTTTGCTATCTTTTTCCCGTTTATCTTCTGTAATATTCTACTACGTAAAAGAAGAGGCAAGGAGGCCTCACCGTTTTTTTGTGCGCACTAACCGATATAAAATACAATTCTTTCTTGCATCCAGTGTTTCATCTACCGTCAGCCGTATTTTTTAATCTTTTAACTTTGCCTTTATTTTATCCGTGATCGAAACCCGATGAAAATTATACTGCAGTTGATCTCTTGTTGGCAATCTCCATTCTGAAACGTATTGTCCCCAAAACATTCGAAATTCTTCATAGTCTACAATGTTTTATAGGACGTTGCATCACATTGTACATTTAACGGATGTTGTTTGCTATTAATATGTCTTTTACACACAAAAATAAAATGCTGATATTGCAAACAATACATTTGATAATAGAGCCAGTATATTCTATTATTGGAAGTCGGTTAAAAAATCTATTAACACTCATCGAACTTAAGAAAGAACGCCGTCGATTCGCCATTATCAATCTCGACTTCGGATGTATCCGAACGCTTTCGAAATACGAGGGAAAGTCAGTAAATAGTCCACAAAAAGCTATTATGAAAATAATTAAAGAAACAGTTAACTTAAAACATGTTTTATTTTTCAACAAAATCTGCATCTACATTATTACACTTCTCCCATCGGTTCATCAATGCCCCAATCCCTACTGTATAAAAGTGTTTGGGTTGTCCTCTGAACCACGTGCGTACCTCCTGTTGAATATTGTTATTACCTTCGAAATGCTTGCCGCGAAGACCATTTTTGAGTGGACCAAACAGACGATAGTCGCTTGGAGTTAGGTGGGGACTGTAAGCTGATGTTCAAGTAGTTCCAACCCTAATTCTGCAGTTCTCGCCTGGGTGAAATGAACCGAATGCGACCTGGCATTATCTCTTGTCAGTAGGCCTGGATTACAGTTGCTATGCTGTCGATTATTACTCGCTTGTCACTTCGAATCATCTCCTCCACTCGTCGCAATCTGAAGTAGTCACTTCGCTGATAGTCAACAACTTTCGAGCGATATTGAGCAATTTCTTGACCCAGTTATATACTGCTTTACACGTCAAGTACTTTTCATTGCAAACAGGAGACGTTTCCTTATGCAGTACACTCTTCGAGCATGGTTGCCATTTTAACACTGCCTGGGTACGTGCACGGCATCTGTCACTTGCGTATCATAAAGGTGGCTTGTGCTGACGCCCAGTGACAGGTAGGGAAATAGCTCACTGCTATTTTTAGCTTTCCCACAGCATTTTATGACTTATTTAATGATTTCGTATATCATCGCCGCCAATGATTGCGCACTCGTTTCTGCAGACTTATAGATAAGACACTTTTTGTTTACTTTGATCAGGCTTTTCGCCCCGTATCGGTTTCAAATCCGTGATACACATTCCACATTCGTTGTTTCGGCTCTCTTAAATACAAGTAGCTGTGTAGTCGTTGCTGTGTCGCTGTCCATCAGCCCAGCTAAAATATTTGCAATGTCGCATTCTTTAACCCAGGCAGTTTTATTTACTGATACTGCGGATAACTTTATAAGTAGAGTACATTATTACATACGGATAACATCGTATTGTCGACATACAGCGTTTCTTCTCTATTAGGCAGTCGTTATTTCAATTATCACCTTCTATCAATTAACTGCTCATTACTTTTGTTTCTTCCACGGTACTTTTTAATTTTTTAAAGTTCTAAGTAAAACCTTCTGGCAAACTTATACTCGATGCACAGTTGCGTAATGACACTATTTGAAAATGTATTTATTTGGTTTTGTTACGTGGAAGCTCGAGTTGTTTGTCGAGTACGTATTACATTTAACACAGGGATTGCCTTGATTGCCCTAGTAAGCAAACCTTTATCCATTATATCCATGCTATATGCATTAGTTGATTAAAGTTAATTCACTAAACACGTACATGTGTAATCGAATATTTTATTTCATCCCGGAAATTCAGCAACGTGTGAATTTGTTTATTCGTTAGATTAATTGCATCACGCCCGTACAAAGAAAAAAAATTGCGGTGTACATTTTATTACAATTATTTGTGTGAATATATCGGCTTTCCAGCTGTTCCTAAAAAAGGGTAATTAGATGCAAATACACACACATATATGTACGTGTTTTCCGTGTTTTGGATAAATAATAATATTCTGTTTTTGTAGTTTATTTATTCGATAGTAATAACTTTGAAATCGTGCCGCGGCGTTGATTAATCCGAAATATATACATCTTGTGGAAATAATATCAGCATCGGGAATAAAACCGACCACAACAAACGCTAACCTCGCTGTCTGCAATCCAATTTAACACTGCCAATTATGCCACATCCATCAGGATACTTCACCGATGACAGAAACAGACGCGCAAGCTATTGTTTCTCCGCCTCTTCACGTTCGCTGTTATACTGCCGATATCATCGTGGAAGAGTGGCACCTCTACGTCGCTTTGTACGAATGTCAAAATTCCCCGAATTCGTGTTACAGGGGTGGGACGATCATCCCGCTTCGAGATTATACGTATAATTCCAAATCAAAATACTTCTTGACGCACCTTTTGAAAACGGTTTTCTCAATGGAGTCGTTTACTGTAAATGGAACGGTCATTGTGTTTCGGGACCGGTCAACGTATTCGAAATTTGGAAGCGAATGGGTAAAAAACGGAGTCCGGGAAGTGTATTTCCAATTGAACGTATGTAATTGCGAATTCCAATGAGAAAGGGAATTTCGAAGCGCAGGCACGGGGTGATATAATGGAACCTTTTTCTTTAGAGGTGCTGCGTATTTGGAGAACACTTTCCGTTTTAAACGTAATTGAATAGGCAAACTTTGTGAAGGGGCACTTTATGCTTAATAAATTCTTTTGTTCGCTTGATATGCTCGATTTTAAAGAACGAAAATGTGGAGAAGAAACTTCCGGAAGAATAAGTTAGTACTGCGGCACTTAATACACATATAATTAGATGACATTCTAGAAATGTTTTGTTTATAAATGCTAACAAAGACAACACGTGACGCTACAGATATTTATGCATGCTGATAAAATAATTCTGTTCCAAATCAAATGTGTTCTGAGTCAATAAAATCCAAATTTTCAATAGCCAACGCACGAAGTATCCCAGGGCTCGGTACTTGTCCTGTTACTATTTGTAATTTACATAAATAACGTTCCAGCTAATATAAAAAAGCAGACATTCGTTACAAACAATTCCAAATTTCTCTGTAAAAACTAGTAAGAGTCATTACAGATGCCAGCAATTAATTCACTCTAAATTCATTTAGAACCCCGTTGGCTGGCACACCTGTACAAGTTAAAGTTTTAGGTATTATCAACGTAAAATGCTGCAGTCACGTGAACCTGTTTGCGAATGAGATCTTGGCGGGACTGCACGCCATTAGAAGAACCAAGCGTCTAGCAACGTATAAAGTGGCAAAAGTAACACACTTCTACTTCCATTTACTACTAAATTATGGAGTACCCTTTTGAGCAGAACGTCGCCAGTCTCGCATTCGAGTGAATGTGTTTCGGGCATTGTTGTCTTACGTGTACTCAATGTATGTGTATTGAAGTTAGAGTTTTCAAAAATTTAAATGCCTAAAAAGTTGGGGCGCCAATTTTGTGGTGGAAAATCTTAATTAAATTTTAAATTTTTTTCTTCAAATTAAATGTATAATAAATTAAAAAAATTGATGTAGCCAAACGAAGGGTTTTATAAATATATATTGACAAAATATGTATATACATACATACGCTATAGTACATATATATATTTAACACATGGGCTGAAAAGTCCCGGGCCTAACACATAGATGACGCTAGTTTTATTGTAGTCACCTTGCTCTCAGTTAATACTAACCTTCAAAAGACAGCTGTTAAAATTTCATGATATTCTATTCATTAGTTTGTGAGTTATTGTGCTAAGGGTCACGCTACTTTTGTTATTTTCGAAACAATGGATCAAAAACAATTTCGTGTTTTAATTTTACACTGCTTCTTGATGGGAAAAAATACCGTTCAAGCGAAGCAATGGCTTGAAATGTGTTATGGGGACTCCGCTCCATCAGAAAAACAATAAAGCGTTGGTTTACTGACGTCAAACGTGGTCGTAGAGACACCGATGATGCAGAACGCAGTGGACGTCCAAATGAGGCGGTAACACCAGAAAACATTTAAAAAATCCACAGAATCGTTTTGAATGATCGAAAAGTGAAGTTGCGTTAGTTAGCTGGCATCGTAAAGATATCAAAAGAACGTATTGGCTTTATATTGCATGAGCATTTGACTATGAGAAACCTCTGTTCAATGTGGATGCCGCGTTTGCTCACTGTTGACCAAAAATAAGAACGTGTTGATGATTCTGAGCAGTGTTTGGCCATGTTTAAACGTAACAAGCCGGAATTTTTGCGTCGATACGTGAGAATGGATGAAATATAGATCCACCACTTCACTCCGGTATCAAAACGATCGTCATCTGAGTGGACAGCAACTGGTGAACCTCGCCCAAAGCGCCCGAAAGCACAACAATCGGCTGGAAAGGTTATGTCCTCGGTATTTTGGGATGTGCGTGGTGTAATATTCATCGACTATCTTGAGAAAGGAAATACGATCAACAGTAAATATTATATAGCGTTATCGGAGCGTTTGAATGCCGAAATTGCAAAGAAACGACCGCATATGGCAAAGAAAAAAATGTTGTTTCATCAAGACAACGCATCGTGTCACAAGTCAATCAAAACAATAGCGAAACTACATGAATTGAACTTCGAATTGCTCCCACATCCACCGTATTCGCCGGATTTGGCTCCCAGCGACTACTGGCTGTTCGCAGACCTCAAAAAAATGCTCGCCGGTAAGAAATTTCGCGCGAATGAAGAGGTTATCGCTGAAACTGAGGCCTATTTTGAGGCAAAAGATAAATCGTTCTACCAAAGTGGTATTGAAATGTTAGAGCGGCGCTGGAATGATTGTGTTGCTCTTGATGGAGATTACGTTGATGAATAAAGCTAATTTTGAACCAAAAAAAACGTGTTTTCTTTGTTAGGCTCGGGACTTTTCAGCCCATGTGTTATACATCGCTTTTTAACACAACTTTTTAAACATTCAGTCTTTAATATTGGAATAGTACTCACATACACACATACTGTATTTTGGCTTTTCTGGGCTTCGATTCCGCAAGTGTTTCTGCAGCTGGGACATTTTACAGTTTCAAATAGCTTTGAAGATTTGTAAAGACTCTACTTATTAGCGGAAATAACAAGTTCTTTTTCGACATGAGTCAGTTTGACGCTGTTGTTATTTAATCACTCGTTGTTTCCGGGGGCACTGCCACTTTTCCTTTTTACTACTGCCAGATGTGCCATCCATTCGACGCACGGGAATTTTGAAAATAGTGTGTGTATTATTTCGAGACGACACTTGTTTTTATAATTTGATAAAAATGTGTGAGTATAGTAGCGCGTCTTTAAGAATAATTATGAAGAAATTATATTTAATCACAAATATATTTTAAAGAGAAACAATATATACATGCTGTATTTGAGATTATCGCAGATATAGTATGAGATATTTCCTTTTTCCCCGATTCTCCGCGTTTGCTAACTAGATAGTGCTTTGTTGACGTTTCGGTGGTATTGCAGCTACCTTCTTGTTGAGCCTGTTGCGATCAGTGATCGAGTACTGACCTCAGTTGAACCCAACGTTACCGACGTATTGTGCTGTCAACTGTACCACGAGACAATGTGCACAATGCGGCGGTAACGCTGAGGTCGTGAATTCAAATCCTACCGTAACTGATTTTTTTCAGAAGTTTAAAAGCGTTCGTTAAATGCAAGAGAATTGTAATTTTATCATTATTAATACCAATGATAGTTTCATATTAATATTAATTTAATCATCAGTATCAGTTATAGGCTTCTATTTATTTGGTCTCCTGTTTGGAGGAATAAGGAGTTGATGTGTTCTTACAACCTATAATATATGACTTGCATAATAGTAATCTGTTTGCAGAAGTAGCATAATGCAAGAATGACGTATTTAATTATTATTTAGAAACTAAAACATATCGTTTATAAAACTTACTTCTCGAACAGGTTCAACTGGTATTAAAGCTTCTTTATTGTCACGTATTCTATCAAATTAATTCATCAGAGAACTGATTATTTTACCTGTTTATACAGTACTTTCGGCATTTTCAACGGGTAATTTTATCAGTAGCGGTTGTAATTAGAATTATTTTATTACGAAATAAAAAAGAACTGGATGTAAATAAAATAAACACAAGGATAAACGCCAAAACATGTATATGTTACATTGGTCATTAAGTTATCACCAAAAGTTATATCTGAAAATAAATAAAACTGTAAAAGGTTTGTTAGAATCTCAATATATTTTACTTTTATTTTTTGGAATATGGATGTTAATAAAGGATGGTAAGGATATACAATGATTTACTTTCTATTGTAGCTTACAAGTTATTAACTTTGTTTGAATTGTAAGTAGTTTTACTTCTTTTGCGAGGTATAACTATGGAAAAATCACGACACATCAAACACCATTGTAACAATGACGTGCATCGGATAGTAGCGTGCCCTAATTATAATTTAGCCATCGAAACGTGCACACGTCCAGTGCTAGTGAGGTGTTGCGATAAAGGTGTACCATTATACGCTATCAGGGCACCCTGTATAGCATTTTTTTTTCAACGATAATTATAGAAAATATTTTCGAGAAATATTGGATAAATACAATGATTTATACAATCTCACAATGATAACCACAATAACAGTTTTATCAAAATTTTAAGCAACATCAGGAGCAGGACGATGTAGTACAATACTGTAACATTATCAAAGATATAAGGAACATAATGAAAATCGGAATTAAAAGGCCAATACAGAAACAACACAATACTATTTCAAACGATAATCTATATACTCCTAAACAAGCGCATAATATGTTTGATCTAAGTGTGATTGAAGATGAAGCTGATCTACAGACAAGGCCTCAATCTTAACATTTTTAAAAACATGAAAGTAGACAAGCTTCTGATATTTTTTACCATTTATGTTATATAATTTTCAACACAATTCTCTTTCTTTTATTACCTAACGATTTTTTCTGCTACGTTCACCAATCGAAATCAATTTATTATAAGTTCAGCGCAAGCTTTCAACAAATATGGTAAGAAGCCGCGCGGCGGTGTTGGTTTACGTAACAATACCCGGCCTAGAAATTCTCCGTTCGACCGCGTACGTTCTCGCAGCGGGTAAGGAATCGAATCCGTTTCTCCTCCGTTCCGGAAATTCGATTATTCGTCTCGAACAAACTAATTATGTGGTGCATTACACTGTCAGCTTATATTTACGTGAGAATGCGGCGGCCCGATTCTGTAAGGGCCACCGGAATTCGATTACGTCGATGTGTCTGTTCGGATAGAGATGTAGATGCGTTTAGGAAAACGAATATACTCTAATAGGGTATAAAGGAGATTTCGTTGGTACGTACTTTTGTACATGTGAAATCCGAGCGGCGACGTAATAGCTTTGTTGCCGCAAAACTGATAATTTGTAGTCACCAAATTAGCTAAGACATAAGCAGCACGTTTACGATAAGTCGAAGTAAAGAAAAATAATTGTATTGGGTGCCCCGTAAAAAAGTGGTTGTGAGTGTATGTACATATTGAAGTAGATAACACTATAGTGACAATTCTTGCAAAAGTAGTACAAAACTCTATTTGCATTGAAAGTTATGACAAATTCTCGTTTCTATTGTAATAATGTCATTTTTTGATTGATCGTAGACGTAGTAAACCTTCATTGTAGTATTCTTTTCGTTTTGGGAGTTTTCAGTCAGATGAACAATATTTCAACTTAGTGAGGAAGGTATATCGAAAATAGACATACGAAGTGAAATAGGACAGGGAAAAATAGCAACTCAGGCCTTAAATTCCTTGTTGTGGTCTAAAGGATTAATACTGGAAACAAAGTTAAAAATATGTAAAGCCATCGTGGAGCCCATTCTAACATACGGTGTAGCAACCTGCCATATGACAAACAGTAATAAAAAGAATATAGACACCATCGAATCGATTGACTTCCTGAGAAGAGCTTGTGGAGTATCACAATTGGAACATGTAAGACACAAAGAACAGGAAGAGTTATTACTAACGCTGATTTAATCGAAACAAGATAGCTGATATGGTATGAACATGTAAAAGAATGAGTGAAGATAGATGGCCAAAGAGGGCACTATATACACCACAAAATAGAATGAGAAGAGGAAGGCTACCGACATCATGGATGGATGGCATCGAGAAGGCCATGAGAGACAGAGCAATAGAGGAAGAAGTTTATAAAAATAGAGGCGAGTTGAGATCGGAATGCGAGATACGGCAAAGGCCATAAGACCCTCACTGTAATAATAATAATAAAATTAAGAATGTTTTCTGAATATTCCATATAATTTTATTTTTCTTGTGATACGTTTCAGAGTTGTGTTACCATTCCTTCTTCAGGGCAATAATGGTAATCTTCGAAACGTCGTTTCACAAATGTATAGCAAAAAAATTAGTTTTTTACAAACAGAACATCAGAGTGCGACCTATTGTGAGCGATATTTAATCTCTGAGGCAGGCTCTAATTAAACTCCTAAACTCATGGAAATTTGCCAAATTTATTAGAGACCAACAAGTTCACTAGAATTATCAACTTGTTAGCCTTGACGTGGTCTCATTACATATAGATATCACTAGAGGCTTGAAACTCGAAGTAATCAAAAAAGACCTCAAAGGCTAACCTAATCATAATCAAAAAAATCTATAGAAGGAGCCGAATTATGCCTTAATTCAACCTATTTCGCTTTTAATAATCATATCTTTCATATCTCCCTAATCTCTCGGCCTTGTTTACGAATTTAGTAATAGAAGAGTTAGAAAATAAAATCTTAAGCAATCGAAACGTACGTATACTTGTTCTATAAAAGACATTCTGGAGAACTTTAATACCTACCATGAACCATTGCAATTTATATTTCTAACACCAGTTTGTGGCGAATTTTGCGCGGCCATTTGCTGCGTAACTGACTTTCAAAAGAACCTGAAAATAATCCTGAATTTATTAATGGTTTTACGAGGGTGAGTCAAAAACTAATGTCTCTTATTTCTTTCTCCTTTTAACTGTCAAGAAATTAAAATGCTACTATATAAGTTGAAAATCACAATATTTATGATTGTTTTGTCACTTTTCAATATAATATCTGTCCATTTCAACAGTTTTGGTCCATCTTTTAACAAGGGCGCGTATCGTAGTGTGGTAAAAAGCACGGTCCTGTTTCTTTAGCCATTGACACTCGGACGTTTTCACGGCCTCCTCACCTTGAAAGTGAATTTCACGATGAGGTTGTATTGTAGCCGCTATTGTTTTTCCTGTTTCTTTATACTGGTCGGTTAACATTCTTAATACTCACTTTGTACAAACCTTCGCATACCCCAGTTATCGAATAATTGTAGCGATACAATTCATCTGCAGCCGTCTGGCGATCACCGGGAATAATGTCATCGACTGGCTGCATGTTGCGTAGAATCACTGCAGTCAGTGGCTTGCCGCTCTGTTTTTCGTCAGCCAACGGTGTTTGTTTCCCAATTTCGTTACAACGACGAAGTCATCATCCACTGTTGCATCCCCGTACATACCTTACATAATTGAAAATGTTTTAAAATCAATATAGGATGTTAAAGATGAATAACTTGCTTTAATTGCTTTTTCACATAACTATAATCTGCTCCAGCATAAGAGGGTGGCGCTTAAATGTAACACTCCGTATATACTATATTTACGTGTTCTGAAAGACTTTCCGATAAGGTACAAATTTTGTATTCAAATTTTTGTTCTATCTATTTTCGTTCAAGAGTTCAATCAAGAAAACTGAAAATCTGTGAATTTTCGAAGGGGTGTTCCACCCCCTCAGAGTGAATTTCAACACAAACAAAAAAAAATTATTTTCAAGTCTCAACATACTCTACTTATCTACGTAATTCCATTAAAATCTGAATTTGGCATCCGGGAACCTTTGCTTATTAGTTATTTTTATTTAAGTAGAAAAAAATAGGAAGCATTAGATACTGACTAATTCTCGTATAAATAAGCGGACCCCACACTTCTTCCTATGGGGTTATGATAAGTTGTTGGTTTACTCCAACATTCCAGCAGTATTACACGACATGTAAACTAAGATGAACGTGTCATTGCTGCTACTTGATCCAATTTATGTGAAAACGTCATGGAAAATTGGTTTCAACGTATCCAGTCCTGGACATTTGAATGTGTTCCACAAATAATGATATTAACTGTACTTTATACAGAATTGAAAGTGATTTTGGAATATCTGTGTTTTAGATACACATAACAAAATAAGTCGCTCTTAATGAAAAGCGGATCGCACTGTATGTTGGCGTTTTTTGGGCGACATCGTGATTATGATATCTTTTCTATTAACGTCGCGTAATCTATCTCGTTATAATCTCGATAATATTAAAGCGGTATTTAATCTGTAAATAAGTTTACTACATCACGTATGTTTTGTCTAATATAAGCTTACCTCCATAAACTCTAAAGTAATTTTACTTTTCAACTAGTCAATATCGCCTTAATCTTATATCGCATATGTTTTATGTTTATTGCCTCAAATATCAAAGTAGTATTGCGATAGTTCGACCGTTGTCCATCTGCTCTTGAAAGTTATAAGGCACACAATGGAAGAACTGCAATACTTCGCCGGCCATGCGACAAAGTTCAGATAACGAATTGGAAAAAGCCATTTTACGAGTAGCTCTATTCGGTGCAGATGTTCACGTTATTACTCACATCTTGCGCTGTACTTTTATATTGAAGCAGAAGTCATAGCAAAAGTTTGTCTAGAATCGTCTAGTCCGGTCTTCCCCCTTTTTTTTTTTGCTTTCACCATTGGTAACGAGAGCGCCTTAAAGAAGAGGAAGAAAAACAGCGTACAGTTTTCCCTCTTCAGTGCCAAAACGCAAAACGAAATTGTGATAATTACGATGAAACTGCGCAAAAACTTTTTAAACCGACGAAGAAATAAAGTATGGACGCTTCGAAGAACGCGACAAATGAAAAGAAACACGAAATTTGTATCAGATTAAGAAAAGACGACGCGAAAGTCAAGAAAGAGAAGTCGGAATGTTGCGACTGCAGTAGTTATGTATTGAATTATTCAGATGAGTAAAGCAGGGACGCAACGCAAAATAAAAGAGGGAAAAATTAACCTCAGAAGGAAAATTAAAGAACTTACTGATAAACTGAATCTTACGGCCCTTTTTAAAGATGTTAACGATGTTTTATTTTGCTTGAAAAATTACGGTCGAATGTTAATTCTAATTTTCGTTTTACAATCTAACGTTATGTCTATCAGCTTAATAAGATAAATTCCGAGAACGTTTTAAAGCTTACAAATCCTACACAACCATGTAATCAATACGTAAAGGATACCGTTGACCACCGGACACCGTACCTCGTTTAAGATAAGGTAAGGAGCGTGTTTACTGCTGGATGAATTATTCAAGCGTTAATGTACCTGCTGTTTCGTCTGTACATAGTTTTATTATTAAGCGTGCGTATATGCTGCTCTAGAATTTAGGTTCTCAGTGTTTATATTATTAATAATAACAGATCGTATAAGATGGAGAGTTGTTTGGGAAATTTAATGCTTGCATGTATTATACTTGAAGGTTATTTACTTCTCAGAATCATTTAATCTGGAATTAAATTTATTGAAAAATCTCTTAATCTTCCCTGCTAGATATTCTAGCGTTTAGAGATTTCTTAATAAAATTTAAGGCTTTCTTCAATAGGGCAGTGATTTTTCACCGGTGTTTCACGAAATACTGATATTTCTTCAAAGTGTTTCGCCAAAATTCAGAACTCAGTGAAAAATTGAGACGGCTATTAAGACGAAAAAAAAGAAGAAAACGGAAAAGTAAAGGTAATCAATTCGGAGATCCAGTGGTAAGAGGGTCTGCACTTGAATTTGGCAACCCAGGTGTCGTGCGTTCGAAACCAACGTCCTTCATGGTGGCAGTACTTTTTCGGGCGGGTTGGATATGCTCCCGAGTCAATATTCGCCGTTGGGAAAATAATTAACGACGCTTAACCCCTTACGGCTAGGGGGTGTAGTAACAAGGCTATGGAAAACTTTACACACACTTTCCTACGCTTTAAGGCTCCTGCGGGTATGACAAGTTAAAAATAATATAACATCATTGAGCCGCTCACCACCAAAACTAAAACCTGTTATTATCTGTACTTATGTTGGATTTTATCAATTTCTCCAACGAATTTCTATTAAAACATGAATGAATCGTGTAGGTGGGGCCTGTATGCAAACAGTTGAAAAACACCAGCTGGATGTGTTTTTATTTTTCTTCTAGTAGGTCTAAGATAGTTTGTCAGTGTCATAACATGAATTGTTTTGTAATTGTAGCTACGACAAATCGATTTTATAGAAATTAAAGCAGTTTTAAGAATTAGTACCAGTACTTCACCTGATTCTTATTTCAGAGTAACCAATGCTTGGTTTTCGGTTTTAGGGTGTTTGGGCGTTCGCGGTTGTAGATAGGATAACGTTTAGTAAAATATTACAAATCTTTGCAATAAATATAACTTGAAAAGTTGTCACAGATGACATTAATTTTTGATGTGCGCCAATGAATCATTATTATGAATACTGTGTGGCAATGACCCTTTTATCGTTTTTACTATTTCTGTATTTTCTTCAAAACGCTTAGTATAGTTATTAGTTAGTGTATTATTAGTACCATGAAGAAAAAAAGTGTATGTTATGTGTGTGCACGTAATGGTGACTTTTTTAGAATAAGTAAGTCGTTTACTTAAACAGGAGGAACGTACAAATATTAAAGACCGAGGTCAAAATCGTTGACTAGTATACAATTTCTATTGAGAGGAAGATCTTTTTTGGTAAAATCGAGTACATATAAATAGTATTGAATATGTACAATTAAAGCATTACCCGCATTTAATCGTACATGCTGGTTCAAAGCAACCTATATCTTAATTTCAAAACATCACTGTTCTATAAAAGGAGCTACCTCTGTCGTATCTTGAGTTAATAGCATTAAAAATAGAAAAAATAATTTAATAGATTTTCAATATGGAATACCATTCAATTCACCTATATTGTGGGAACGGGGTGCGAATGCAACTGAGGTGAGGGGAGCAACGCGAGAAGCACAGTATGAGTATGAGTATGAGTATAATAGTGATGATGTAAAGACGGTTGTGTTACTCTGTTATACAATATATTAGTAAATTAGTTTGAGCTTATTAAACTGTGTACTCAATTTCATCCCTACAATATACTAGAGTTTGATCCAATGTTTTCTGTGGTGCTGTGTTTATGGTAAGAGACTGTTGGTGCAGCTTTTATGTACTTACCATGCCGTTTGTTTATAACAAAGAGATCAGAACAAGTAGCATCATGCTATTATTCATCTCAAGGAGGGACACAAGAAGTCATTGGACGTTTCCTCTTTTCACTTCCTGATCGTTTAGTCTCTTTTTTCTGTATAAATCGGTGTTCAAAATGCTATGGAAATGATCAGTAGCACGATGTTTCTGAAGAAAGAATACTTCGCTGTAGTCGTCACATTTCGGAACAAGTACATTTTCCAAAAATGGCAATTAAGCACATAATAAGAAAGGTATACATATAAATGCTATAAGGTCCAAACGTTTTCAGTTTCGTGAAGCTATGAGGGAAAATGTAATATGATATTGACAATACTATACAGATTTACAGAAAAATCAACATTTTTGTCTCCATAAACACCATAATCCATCTGTAGAATGCTATTCATTATCCTCAGAAACCGAAAGTCTGATCAGAAATCCTAGGAGATCATATTCAAGGGACAGTTTTCTTAAACAAGGCATTAACTGAGATTAATTGAGTAGACATATTTAGAAATAACTGTACGGTTAATAACACAAGAGTTCGAGAATTCATTTCCTTGCATTTCCATATACCATTAGCACAGGAGGTACTATATCTTGGTCGGGTAGATCTTATGAATTAATGCCTGGACAGTTCTTTATATGGAGGTGCTTGGTAGAAGCTCCCTCTTTTAACTCGATTCAGAGCCACTACATTTATTATTTTACCGAATTTTAAATTTTCATTTCTGTTATAATTGGAAACATTCTAATTGCAAGACGATACAAAAAGCATTGTTAATGATTAATCTGCTAAATATCTGTATTGAGTTAACTGAGATGACAGTTTACTAGTATCCGTATCATATGTAAAGTTTAAATTTGCTTTAAGAACGGAAGTGTACCTATTCGTGTTTACACGACAAATGATTATTCTAACGTGACCTCTGGCAACACAGTATTTGCGTGCCTACTTTCGATCTATATATGTATGCATACTGCATATAAAATACGCCAGGGGTACCCTAAGTGTGCGTCGTGACGCCCCGGGGCGCTGTAGAGAATAAACAATAACCTGTAAGTGTGCCACGGACTTGTAAAGTTTGGGAACCTCTGAAATACGTGATACCCATATCGCTTTCCGTTCAATGTGGATGTGTTTTCAAATAACACATACATAGGTACATCGCCTACTCAATTTTAGTATGGAAAAAGCCGTCAATAATGCCATAAAATGCGTTAGTTTTACTTTAAAACCGCACTCACTTTTTCGTTTAAAAGCTTATACAGCAATTTTACTGAAAGTTGCAGTTTCGAAAGCGGCTACGCAGATGCTTTGTATCGACCTTCGGACTACTCGTTTCCATCGTTTTCGTCTTTTGTTTTTTAGCCGACTGAAAACTCTCTACATCAACGCGTTTGCACGTAAAACGTGTGTCAGTCACGGGTATCGACTATCAATAAATTACTAACGTTTTGCCCGTAGTACGCTTTTAATTTAATACTTCACGCTCTTTGTCAGGATTGTAAGGGTAATAAATCGTTAATTTTTAATTATTATAATTAATATTTCGGACGTATACGAGTGGAAATATCCGTTGTTAATTTACGATTTACCGAACGTTATGTGGTTATGTGTATGTATATGTATGTGCCTGTTCTGCGAATGAGTTTGTATGCGTTTATGTCCAAACTATTTTTGTGTATTTGATTGCGTTTATGAAATTTAATCAAACTTCGAAGGGGATTATTTTCGATATATCAATTACTGGTGTTTGAAGAGTGTATGACATATGTAGAATCGCTATTTTATCCCGATTTATTTACACGTTCACGATTATTATTGTGGAACACGCCTAAAACAAATAACGAGTAACATTTTCGGCTTTTTAAAGGAAGCATCGTTAATTTAAATTTATCCATAACAGTAAAACTTGATGAAATTATGGTTAATAAAGTCGTTTTGAATGTGAGCTTAAATAAAGCTACGTTGTTAAGTACTTCACTTGGTTGCGTAACAATACCTCTTTTGGTGATTATATACCGCCACCGACCTTTACATAAGAACAACTAGAATATTATGGTAAATCCGTACATAAAACAGACACACAACAAGTTTTCTTCCTATTACACTCCTTGTACTGGTTACTGAATTGCTTCGAGTATTTGCAGAAAGTGTTGGTATAAATAAATAAAATTATTACTAATTTCTATCAGATTGTTACATTGAAACTTCTATTTTATACAAAATGAATGATATAGAGTCCATAATGGGGCACTGAAAACCGTTTGAAGTAGTACTGAAGTTCATAGGTATAGCAGTAAACTCCACTCACACAAATTTATTAATTATGCGGAACGCAGCGTTTCGAGAGCACGTGGGATCTCATTGTCAACCGTGTTACCGACTGAAAGTAAAAACTGTATCACACATGCAAATTATTTTCTACGCAGGCTCTAAAATTTCTAAAATATATGACTATTTACAATCTACTCGGTGGTCTAATGCCTTTTTCGGGAAAGGATGGACCGAAAGCGAACCGTATCTTTAACAGGGCCTATGGTAATAAATCAATCAAACTCGAGTGTGTAATTGGGGTGGTTCTCTGTTCAATAAGTTTCCGTTCTTTTTCATACATATCGTTTCGTACGCGTCTAATTCTCTATACGACTTTACGTTTTTAAGTAGAGTCAGATTTTTTAAATTAATCTTATGTCCGGATTTTACCATATCCTCTGCTACGCTTCATAGTTCTGGTTTGTCGAAACGATAGTGTCTAATATGTTCTTTGAACCTCGTTTCGATACTCCTTTTTGTTTGTCCAATATATCATCACAATCATTGCATGCGATTTAGTATATTCCAGACCTTTTCTCCGGTTTCCCAAAGATAATTCTGGCCGTGGAAGCCTACGTATTCACTTTATCACAATTATCACTTGCACTTTGGTTTATCTTCAGGATTCCCCAAGAGTTTGTTAAGGTGTTTTCTGCCACGAAAGTCGCATTCATATTTTGCTGATGCAAAATTTTCAGTAGTTCTTTTACTGCTCAGTTGAAAGATAGTTTTATATACTTAATGTTATTAGTGTCTGTTGGAGTTAAGGTAGCCAAATTTCTGATGATGGAATTTCTTTAGTTGTTTCGTGTACCTACCCTCAGTTAGCGGAAATTTATAAGGTCCGTTAACTAGGAAACTGATCGCAGACATTTGTTGTTCGGAATGGTATAAATGAATGAATAACTCTGCTGCAATTGTATTTTTAGTGTCTTTAATTTAATTTTAATGCGTATGATTAAGGCATCTGGGAAAGAAAGCCTGTTATTCACTTGTTCTATTGTAAACTTAATAGTAGTAAATTTCGGATTGACTTCTGCACGAAAATCTCGAATGCATCCTTTAGTGACGGCGTCAGCCAAATTCTCAAATTTGTTCATGAATTGAATTGAAAGCAGATTTCTCATCATCGTGCCTTACACTTGTTCGAAACAATTTTCAAAAGTAATTTTGAGACATATACAAGTCGGATATTCTGTGGTCTTTACATCTCCTACGTTGTTTAATTTAAAAAAGTCAGCCAAGTACTTCATAGCTTCTGGAACTTGATATGCTAGTGAAAAGTGAACAAATCTCGAACGGCAAATATTTAGGATTGGGTGCGAATTATTTGTTTCATCTAACCTTTGAATATATCGTAATAAGTAATCTTTTAAAATCGCTTTTGTATTGTTTTTGGTCGTTTTTTGCTCTTCACAGGATACCGTAGCTCTAAACTTTGTTTTAATCCATGACTAAATCGTTACAGAAGGTGGATGGTTTACTGCTGTCGCGGTAAGGACTTCTTTATAATATCTTCTAATTTGCTGAGGACGCTCTATTATGACTCTGATCTATGATTCCTTACTAAAAAAAATTTGGAGTATTTTGGAAAAAATATAAATGAAGAATTTAAAAAAAATCACGATTATCAAGTTAATATTTACGATCATTTTGAGCCTTTATCTTTTTCTTGTCGCAATATTGCCGGCATCTACTAGTTCTAGGAAGATTTTCATCTTATGGCAAGTACGTTATTATCGAACTGCTCCATGCTTAGAACATATTTCTGTTTCTAGAAGAGAACAAATTCTTGTTATCTTCGTCCTTATATTTTTTCTTGTCTATAACAACGGAGATTAAAAAAAATATAGTTTCACAAAATAGAATTAAATTCATGCCACAGTACAGCAGAAAGTTGTTTATTTTGATTTTTAAACGCATCAAATACGTTATCTTTACTTCACGATAGTTAGAGATAAATTATTTTATAGATCTATGAGGGGTATTATTTACCTACCTGCTGCACCGAAATAGGTGTAAGTAATAAAATAATTTCCAAACGTATTAATCGTAATAAATCGGCTTAATTATAATACAAAATGCAGTCTATATAAAAGAATTGAAATATTCTGGATTTATTTATAATAAGATATCTTAAATTAGTTTCTCTAAAATATTTGAAGTCGTTCTGAGTGAATAACCAACGACTATAGATATTAGAAGTATTCAACTGCTATTTTAATATTGGTGATATTATTGACTATTATTTATTAAAATTATGACCGTCTTTTTCATTTTGTCTCTAATTCAATCGAATTTGCTCTATTCTTTTTATATTTTGTCAGTTATAACTCTACAAGAATTAAGCCCAATACTGTTAATTTAGTTAGAACCTCAAATTTCATAGAGATAATTGGCAATTATATTACTCCAAAATATTTCATTGCCAGTTATTGCTAGTTTACAATTAATGAGGTAACATACTAAACTATATCTAATAGGTATGAGGTTTTGCGTTTGCATTATCATCTCAAGTTGGTTCCAATGGGTCATATTCATATTTGAAGAACCAAAAATAAGCTTCCGCAAACATACCATGTAGCAGTTATGAAATATATGAGAAACGGATAAGTAAATATTCAACATGTACCCGCTTTCAAAGACAGCACGTACTTTGGATAATTCTTTTGTGGCTCAAATTTGACAAAATACATTTTTAAAGTAAATTAACTTTGAAAGACGCGGTTTTTAAAGGCGTGGTGTAAATATTATTTGTGCTGTACATCGTATTTCTGAATGAACTACTTCTTTTTTGCCTCTTTTTACAAAAATAGAACGCAGTATCTCTGCTTAAAATTTATTTAGATTAGTATTAAGTGCAATGTAGGTGCATACAATGTTGCTAAATAACGCAGTTAGTATTTTTTTCGTTTATCTAAAGCTACACTCTTTTTGCGGAAACAATAATTACAAGGATAGACGAAATTAATCAGTACGCATACGTCTAATTCGAAGTGTATAGAAAGAATAACCTGCTTCCAACATCCAAACATTCTTTTTTCCTTTTAAAACATATTTAAACAAACCAGTCACCCATTTTCATACTTTAGTGGAAGCGTTGTATTCATACATCCTTAGCGCATAGAACAATATTTCAATTCATCATGTTCTAAGTCAGTTCCAGAAGTACTATGGTATTATTATTTCTGAGATCGATAACAATTTATTGAAATTAATGGGACTGTTAAAGATAAAAAAATATGTTCAATGAAATAATTGTTCTTATTGTAAACAAGAACAGCACATTTTGGCGACTTCTAGGCCAGCTCCTTTTACTCGTTGTTATAAAATATACCTCAAGAACTTAAATGATTTGCCATTTGAGTCTGTCAATTGATTAGTCAGACATAATAGGCAGTTTATCACAGGGAAACATTAACATCTACAAAAATGATGCGTTACAGTTTGGAAGAACGTTTGTTAATTGCGAAGATCCGTCATAAAGATAGTAAACATTTTACAGTGGTAATTCGCAAGTTCGTAATGATTTTGGTGTACATATTGAAAATTTACTCGAAAAATTTGAGCGAGCGTTTTCATTGAAAAATGAGAAACCTGCACTGCCTCATCGCCAATGTCACAAAATCTTCCAATATCACTAGTTGGCATCGCACCCAAGAGACCCTAGACATTAACTGCAACAGTCTCCAACGAATTTTGACGAGGGATTTACGTCTTCATTCGTATAAGATTCAATTGAAGAACTGAAGCCGATTGACCTTGGACATGTAAGAACTTTCGCCAACTAGATCTTGGAACAACAGCGCTCCACAATGGTAAAGTTAGGATTTCCTTGCGTTTTACCAACGTTTTAAATAGCTGAAAAAATATTAGCCAGAGTCGGATTTGAATCCACGACCCCTACGTTACCGATTTAAAGCGATTTTAACTCGCAGTCAGTCTCTTGGTGCAGTTGGTAGCACGTTCAGCCGGTAACGTAAAGGTCGTGGGTTTAAATCCTACGTTGACTGATATCCTTCAGGAATTTAAGACGTTGGGAAAATGCAAGAAAATCGTAATTTTATCGTTACTAATACCAACGGTAGTTTCATATTAATATTAATTTAAGCATTCCACAGCATTTCATTTAAACAGCTATGTTAACAAACAGAATTGTCGAATTTGGCGAGCAGAAATATTAACCTTATTTAGAAAGAAGTCTTGAATGTCGTCTTTGTATTTCATGATTGGTAGTTGAAGCTGTGCAATATCTATCTTTGCTAAAAGAACTTTCCATTTTAATACTTACTGAGAAATATATAGCTTCCTAAAGAAGTCGTTTCAAGAAACTTTGAATCTCTGGAATTTACTTTTTCTTGTATTCTCGTACGCGTGTCTCTACCTTCCAAATGTCATCTTAAATAATATATAACTATTTACGACGTGAATAACAACATATGCCATCGACCGTAGCATTGCTAATATGCTCGCCGCATTCGCGAATTAATATTCATACGGTTTTTGATTACACGAAGTCTACAAGCTATCAAGTTGTTAAGCGGAGAATTAATTTGGCTCATACTCATGTACAGGACAAGACATCGGTTAGTTTATTTGTGCCGTATAGTTAACAAGCCTCACGTATGGATGCGGTGTGTAATCGAAACTTAGCGCGCGTGTAAATGAGCCGCCAGGCACATGTTAACACAAAACCGCTTTAAGGGAGATTACTTTTATTTCGTTTTTCGAATACGACGGCGATATGTTCCACATATCATTTCTTTTTGCGCAAACGATCCAGCTCGAGAAGAAACGCAGAACTACCATACGGCAGCTTACCTTACACGAGCCGGTTGCCGTGTATATTATTATTCCCAGTAATTCGTGTCGCAAAGGATGATGACCTACGATGGCCTCAACAATCGTATATTCCGTACACGCTGACCGCGCTTACACATCACGCATAAACATTGCGTAAGAATGAGTAGTTATGATAGTAGCTTACGTTATCGGGGCAATATGAATATAGTCGTAATAAGATGGTATCTAGTAAAATATCATACGTGATATCGTTTTCTTGCTCTTTATAGTATCTTCTCCTTCTTCCTTGCAGGCCTCATAAGATGTAAGAAATAAGGAATTGGTTAACTAAAGCAAGACATGTGTAACGTTAGGAACTACTTTTCTAAATAAAAAAGTACTAAAAGAGAAAACGATATCTGCACTTTAGAGGAAAAACAAGAAATCGACAATTTGAATATTGTTGAGCTCACTTCCTGTAAAAGATGCTACTAAAATAGTACGTAGGTGTTATTAATAGACGGGTCAGTTTCTCTCCGGACGACAGGATGTGATCCGTTGTAATAAGTATCAATAAACATGTTGCATATAACTGACTGGGCGAAGAGGATATCATTGGCGGTATGAGTAACATAAATAAATATACGAAATAATTACTTTGCTTACAGCTGTTTATTATGCTGCACAAATTGGTGAAAAGTTTGCAGCATTACGTAAGCTTTTATATTTATTTCTATGGATGCATAATTTAAACAATCCTTGAAATTAGTTAACGGATCTGTAGATACACCATCATAAATTTGTTGCAGCTTTGTAAATTGAAATCGTTTTCTATAACACAATCGAAATTTTCTATTACGCGATCGTATTCACTTTGTCCAGTATTTATGCGTCCACTAACAGCAACCCCGTACTTTCTAATTTTTATATTGCGTTAAGTATTTCTTTATAGTTGTTCCAAATAGTTTCTAGCCTTGTTCCAACAGAAGCGACTTGAAATCTTATCTAGATTTTCTTAACAACCGCAGCTTCATCAGGATTGAATTGTGGAATAACAGATTTCATTTATTGGATACGATAACGAGAATAATCAAAAACCGCCTTCAAACATATTCACCAACATGTAAAAGTTGACTTTGGAGGTTTAGAAATGCCAGGGCATCGTCTGCGAAATTTTCGAATTTATTTGAAAGATCTGGGAAACACTTTTTAGTATTTGATATTAATGCATCCACTTCTGGACAACATATGAAGTTCGCATGTAAAAGCCTTCTACATTGTCTTTAATAGAACGACCTATAAATGGCATTGTTGTGAAACCATCACTCTTAAACATCAACAGTTGATCAATTGAAGATTGAAATTTGATCGTAATTGCTTGACCAATTTTTCTAATCTTTTATACCTAATAAGATCGAAAATGTCGGTTTAAAAGGTTCCAATACTCGCACCATAGCGTGTATATAGATTTTTTTAGCAAATAGTTTGCGGTGCTGTTTGAGATGGTAGCTTCCACTGGAAATTGCGTTTATTCCAGGGGCGGCCACGTTACGTTCTCCACGTGTGTGTTTTATATTAATCATATACTTTTTACAGCCGCCTTTGTTTCAGCGTATCATTGCAAACTTTACACATAATTTTACTGCCACGCTAAAATAAATGTGGAAATTCGCTGATAAATGTTTTCGCTGTGTTAACTAACCAATTGTCGCTTTGGCGAGCTGATAATCGTGACCGGTTTAGTTATGAATAGTGATGGATCGTTTTATCGGCACACAGTGGCGTCGAACAGTATGATTTTATCAATTGTTTCATCGCGCAGTTCTACATTAGTTCAATCCATTCACTTTTATAGAGCGTATGTCGTTGGTGAAATCGATCGTTCACTGATGAGCGAAAATGGCATACAAACGAAAGCACAAATTACACTGGATACATCAAATACCGGCACTGTGATATAAAAATCCGCAGGAGTTCTAATATCCTTTCAAAGAGAAACTAGATGTGGCACTTAGTCGCCCCGACAGACTGAGTGAGTTGTTGCCACAGAAAATAATTCCTCCTTCCCTTCTGTTGTAACTAAAATATCTTTAACATTTATAAAGATATAAGTATATTGTATTAAAAATTCAGCCCAATTCAACCGATATCAAAAGAGATATGGCTTGAAAACTTCAAAATATGGCACTTTGTCTCCCCGGTTGATGGCATGAAATATTGCCGCACATATCTAAACCTAGAAACATGCTGTAGCCATTGGGAGAAATAATTGCGTGATGTGTTACGAGGACATCCTTACGAGTGCGGCTTATGGAAACTGTCTCAAATTTGTGTGTTCTACTCGTAATGTCTGTTTGGTTTCATAATGCGTTTCTGTTGTTCCATCTTTTGTTCTGTTTGTCTGTGTACGACGTTATATTTAATTATTATAAACTTTTGGCTCTTCAACAGTTACTTTAACGTATGATATTAAACGAAATCAATATTAATTGCAAAATAACATACTGGAGGAGTTAGAAACGCAAGTTTATCTGGCGTTTTTCGTATTTTCGTAGTCAAGTTAACGTCGACCCAAATTACTCGAAGTAACCTAAACAGCTTCCAATAAAAATGTTTACGATAGCGTGACGAGTGGCGGTTGGCCAATCAATAGGTTAATGATCAAAGGAACCTTGAGGACGGAATTAACTCGATTTAACGTATAGATATATCGACCGAAGGGACATATATTTCCCCGGAGGTTTTTATTGTTTTCGTGCATTTCGCACAAAACGTTGCCGACAGTGGGTAAAAGCATATATGGCCTATACGATAAAAAGATCCTTGGAAAAGTTTTATGTGCCTTTGCGGAGGACTAATTTATTTTGTATCGATTTGTCTTCCGGGCTTATGTAAATATACAATATATAAACTCCGGTTCTAGGTCCGATTACATACTTGCTTTAAATAACCGCTCTAAAATTGAGCGTTAACAAAACTGGACAATTAACAAAGATTGCAATGATATTATTTGTATTTATACACATTGAAATATTTTATAAATAAATTATGGTACACTATAACAAGTTGATATTAGTTGTCAACAAATGAACTGAAATTCTCGTCTTGATACGGCTACTCCCTGGATGTAATTAAGCACTAACATGTTAGACAGGTCCTCTATACTTGTAAAACCACAGTTTATCTAAAAAATATAGCTGCTACAATCAATGTATACATAGCATATAGTTCCCAAATAATATTTTCGATTAATACAGATTTCTTGTAAATACAATTATTGTATAGTTAACGTTTCAATTAAATTATGTCAAAAGGGTTTAGCTAAAATATTACCAACAGAAGTAAAATTTTTGTTCTTCACAATGTAGTAACAACGTAAACAGTAGATATAAAGGAAAAATGATTAACAAAAATAAAGCGAGCACAATTAACCAAATTAACTATTGTATTTTGTGACCCCATTGTGAAATAGTTGCGATTCCTCATGGTCTCCCACACTCACAGAGTGTTTTCTTGCATCAAGAAAATAGATTTTCTCACAAAAATCTGTCTCTATTCAAGTAAATAGTGTTTCTTCAAGACTAAAAAAATATTTTGTATAATATTCTTGAAATTATATTTGCATCAAATAAATACTTTCTTGAGATTAGAAAATTAGATAAATGCAAGACAGAAAAATGCTTTTTGGAAGTAAATCATTTAGTCTTGCGTTAAGAAAATGTTAATGAAATTGTAGTTTAAATATAGGGTTGACACTCTTGTTATTATCTCCCCTATTGGCTTTTTGGTAGTCAGGTGGAATACGAAGATCAAGAACAAGAATAAATCGAGTTCCATCCTCGATATGACGAACATCATCGAACGTATGGATTTAATCTGTCAAATATACTCAGCCCTTCTCCGGGCTCTACACCCCGAAGACTGCCGAAACGTCGGACATAAGTCGATGATTCCAAACGACGAAGGAAACACAAAAAGAACTTCTCTAATTAATAAATGCTTCCAAATTTTCCGCAAGATATTCTTGAATCAAGTCAACGAAATTCTTAAGCAAAGAAATACTATTGTTTCTCATTATAAATATATAATTCTCTTTAGCGGAGAAAGAGATGCTGAGAAAATATTTCTGTTGATTTGAAACAGTAATTCTACTATGGATAGCTGAAACGATTATTTTCTTGAATGAAGGCGGACAGTCTTGATACAGGCAAACGTTTCTCTGGGTGCATAAGCGATTGACGTAATTCGCCAAGTCTTCACGGTTTACAAAATTCATATCTTTCTCTTTCGCATTCCACTGATTAATTATGCAATCTTGGAAGTTCTCAAATTAAGATTAACTTGCGGAGATGGCCACTTTCGGCCGCTCTTCAAAACAATCTAAAGCTATTATCTAGTCTTATAATATACTTAAGGGTTGAGCGTCCAAGTTTCAGAATATATGCTGGTGTGGCCAGAAACAGTGATACAGGAAAATACAATGCAGTAGCAAAAATGTAGTGTGTGTTTTATTAATTTATTCTTCTAACATATCAACAATTACTGAGAGCTTCTGTAAATCAATGTATATCATATACCTCATATATCTTATATAAGCTGTTGGCCTGTCTGCGCTGTTAAGCCAGGTGTACATCCTACGCAAGCACCTACTAAATATGACCAAAAATAGTAATTGTTTATGACTGTCATATCATCATATTTGATATTCCCGTTCATATTTAAATATAATTCTTGCTTTAGCTATGTTTTTTATTTTCTCATTTTATATGTAATTATTTCCAAGCCAAAATAAAAGGTTACGCAATAAACGATAGAAAAGCGTCATATTTAACCAAATAATAATAATAATCCATATCTTCACATCTTCTAACAGCTTTCAGCATCGGGGCCATCAGCAGGTCATGTTGTTATTACGCCTGCGTCTCTGGTACGTCTTCAGGTATATTCGCAGTAAGAACCATTCCAAGTGCACGGTCCGTGATTGAAGCGGTAGAATGTAAAAGATTGACTACTTTTTTAACAGTTTGTGTGAGGGTGCTAAATTTGAAGACATTTTATCTGTTATTTAATGCTGTTTAGTTAATACGGAACAGAGGACAGGTGCATATCGTATTTTCTGTGTAAAGTTATTTTGTAAGAGGGCAGCTTCGCGACAACCGTACGCGGATTATTTCGGAATCTGCTCTAGGTTACAAAGTTTGAAGACGTTGAGTTTACAAACAGAAAAAAAAGCAGCAAAAACACCAGAAAACATCGATAGACTCTAAACTGCTATAGCACTCAGTCAGAAACCATTGATCCGTTACACATTCGATAAGGACTTAAGTTTTCGCCCCTATAAAATTCAAAATGTCCCGAAATTAAAACGCGGTGATTTGATTGCTCGCATGAATTTTTGTAAAAAAATGTTGTAGCGTTTTGGACGGTAATGAAGCCTTAATCCATCATATTTTTCTGTCAGATGAAGTCCTTTTTCACACGAATGGATGCATAGATAACCAGGACCGTCAGTAGTAGAGAAACTGTTATATATTCTAAGGGTCGTACCTCAGGTCTTTTGATGCAAAAATTCGTTCGATTTGCACAAATTTCATGATTTCGGCATGACGATGTACGAGAGTTGCTTTTTATGTATCCAGAATAATAAATAAAAATAAATATTTGTCATTGAAAATAGTTTTATTGTTTCTCAAAATATTCTCCGCCATGATCGATACACTTTTGCATACAATTGAACCACTTTTCATAGCACTTTTTCAATTCTGATTGAGGTATCTCCGAAACATGAATTTTGAACGCTCTCTACTCTATTCATCATTGACGGAAATAAAAAGAACTCATCGGATGCCAGATCAGGACTGTTTGATATTTTGACCGATTAAATATTGAGCTATTTGGGTCGATGTGTGAGAGCTCGCGTTATCATGGTGAAGAATGATTCTACGTCGCTGGTTATTTTTTCTTATATTTTCAAAAACTTGTGGCAAACAAGTTGTTGTAGACAATTCACGATTGACCATTCTACAATTCTCTAATGGCACTGTAACCACATGTCCGTTTATCACAAAAGAAAAATAGGCGACCATTTGCTTCTAGGTGCTTCTGATGCTAACAACTTTGGTTGGGTTTGAGTTATCTTGGAAGACCCGTACAATGGATTACTGTTTACTTTCGGCCTCATACGCATAGATCCAAGATTCGTTAATGTAAATGTTATATACGGATTTTGACGAATCACGATTGTATGTTTTGACCATTTCTTTGCACCAATCAACACCAGCATTCACAGGACGATCTTGCTTAATTACTTCGCGAACAGCATCGATATTTTCTGGCATAACAATCGATTTTGGACGACCTTCCTTAAATCCGTCCCTAAGTGAACAGCGACCACGATTGAATTCACTAAACCAGTGATATACAGTGGTTTTAGATGGTGCTTCACCGCGAAAAGCTGAAGTAAGTTAATCGATGCACTGTTGAGATAATCCATCGCAAATCATCGCACGAAAGCTGTCACGAGTTAATTCCATTTTTGGACTGGAATGAAATTTTCAAGTCATTAAACAACACAGATAGCATCCGTATGACAAAATCTTCTGAGTACATATACACTCAAATAATATCAGACTTTACGATGTGTATGTCAGATGGCGCATTGCAATGCCATTGTTGCCAATTCCGGATGCAACCGACGTACAAGTCACTGCGTATGTGTTTATTACTGCTTTAAAAGAGCTCTTCCAAAAATGAAGACATTGCCATGTAACTTTTTCTTTGGTGTTTGCTCAAGAGTAGACCGGGAACATTAGCAAAATCAGAAATGCAGGGAAAAGTTGCCCGCATTATACCGGATATGTTATGACAAATAATTGAAAAATGTTTAGACGTCACGTATGCATAGATCGTTATGACATCCACCTGCCAAGTATTATCTTTTAAAATATCTTAATGGACAAATTGTAAAAATACTTATGTTAAAATGGAAGCTTGATTAAAATACAGGAGTGTTGAAGTTTCTCGCTCCACTAAGAGACCCTGTAGAAGGAATTTTTCATTTCACGTAAATAATTTCTATAAAATAATACCTCCGCATATGACCAATACCTAGTCCATATTACTATATTACACTGCCATCAAAAAAGGGGAACGTTTAATGAAATTTTCAGGCGATATTTACATATTCCGCATAATTTTATTCCCCAAGGATCTCCGAAAATTTGTATTTGCAGTGCAATAAAACCGAGCACGGCGAATTACACGTTCTGTTTACACACGCGAGCGGCCTAGGCCGAGCAAGGGTTCCCCACCACGACGATGCCGCTGCGCCTATACGTCTACTCCATAAAAGCGGCGTTTTATTATTTGGAACTACTTATATTTTATAGGCTATGCGGGCGATATGCGGAAGATGCGGATCGCGTCGTTTCAAAAGATGCAAAACGATGGCGAAATTGGAAACGTGAAGACGAAGGGATGGCGGTTACGAGAAGCCCTTCTCGCCGTATTATGGGGCCAACGGTTTCGAAAATAGTTACTTTCATCGTCGCGCCGCGCGTTGGTCTCCCCGCGCGTGTATATGCCCTTTTCATGGCCCTTCTACTGATAAGATTACACATTAAATGACAGGTAGCGTATCCTAGTGGGTCGTTGTACCGGGCATATCCAACACTTTAACGTGTTCCCCGAAACATTAGTTTATCACGTTTAGGTGTACGCTATCCGTCGAGAAAATTGGTGCGGTAAAACGGGGTAATCTTCTTGTACGCTGCAAATAGACAGTACGGAATAAATTAAATATATATAGATAAGCATAATATTTTTTAAAATTTCCAAAAACATCGGATTTCATTTGTATTCGGCTAAGTAATATACTTTTTTTCAGATTAAGCTATGTTTTTTCCTAAAGGAAAAACTGTTTAAAATCGTAGGTTTGGAGTTCGATAAAATCCACATTGAATTTAGGAAAGTAGAATACAATATCCACAGAAATTTAATGTCTCGGCTGGAATTGGAAACAAAGTTATAGGACCGTCCTTTTATCATAACAGAATGATAAGGGCCTAGTTCTCTCACTGACTAATATTTTTCCGAATTTTGGTATTCCAGGAGTTCCAAACAATACCCTACTATTACAACAAGGTGGGCCGCCATCAGAGTACGCAAACTGGTGACTGGATGATTGGAACGCAGTCTTATGGACCAACGAGTCCAAATTTCAATGCAACGGAGACCTTTTGCTCGTAGACGACCAGGGTAAGGAGCTATTGAGGCCTGCTTAGTGCCGTCCGTCAAACATGGAGGTGGTACTAGGTTGTTTTGCTTAAGAAACTACGGGTTATTTGGTGAAAATTAGTGGAACAATGCGGAAAGAAATGTATTTTGACATTTTGCAAAATCATGCTATTCCGTATGGAAGCCGTTTTGTTGCTGTCATTTGTTTTCCAGGAAAGCAACGACCCCAAACATACTGCTGGAATCTGTAAACACTTTAGAGAAGAAAGCAGCAAAAAATGAACTTAAATTAATGGTTTGGCCTCCTCAGAGTTCGGAGCTATTATGGTATGAGCTCGATTAAAGGGCTACACAACGACAACCTTAGAATACTGAACACCTATGGGAATATTTACAGAACGTATGGCAACAAATTGACGCAGACTGTCTCAAAGAATTGCTTCAAAGCGTGCCTAAAATATGTGAAGCGGTTGTCAAAGCCAAAGGAGGTCATATTGACAAGAAGAAGTTAAATAATGCATAAATATTACTATGCTTGAATTAATTTGCATTTATTTGACAACTGCCACTTATGCTGTAGAAATTCATTAATAATCACACTAAAATTTTAGTGTAACTTTGATTTTTTGTAAAATCTGTTGCTTCTTCCAAACTTTTGGATGGTAGTGTATACTGGATTAACATGAAAATGGGCTAGTAATGGTAAAATAATGATTTTCTCGCAAACTATCAACGTTTTAAATTTCTGGAAAAATATCAGTCTCAGTAATTTGAACCCACGTCCTCTTCGTTGCGTGCGGAACGTCGTACCAGCTAGACCACTGGACTGCTTTTGAGTTCAAATCACTTTTAATACCGAGATATCGTTTAATATATTATTCCTTATTTTGTACTCAGAGTGTATACATAGGTTATAGCTCGAGACAAGTTAAATGATGCACGTGTGATGACGTATCATAGGTTAATGACATAATATATCATAGGTTAACGACTGATTTATAAAAACAGAGTTGCCAATCTCAGCGCACTGGACTACCTCGAATGAAATTTACTTACTTTTTATTTTTACGGAATTAGGTATTTAAAAGACAAAAAAAAACATTACTATGAAGCTTCCGTTTGATTTTTATAGTGATAAATTATAATTTGCTTGTAATTACATTAAAACTAGGCTCTCGATAATATAGCAGTCTGAGACTATCTAGTTCCCTAATAGGACAATAAGTATTTGTTGGCGTGATTTAAGTTGGTATTGTAAAAATTGGTTCCTGTTCCGAAGTAGGATTCTGCAACCTAAAAAGGAGTTTGAATATTTTAATCACGCCTGATGAAATTTAAGCTCTCCCATATTTACGCCTGGCTAGATATAAGAATGATCACGAATAGGGAAAGCAACTTTGACGTCATCTAGTCGCCGCTCACTGTGAACAATATAATATATATAGTGAAACACACTGTAGTATTTATTTTGCCCTCTGCATGAGCCACGAAAGATTTTAACTGCTTTTACTCGTAAATCATGAAAATTCTATAGTCACTTTCCTTTTTATCGACAGTCTCCGGGTAAATGTAAAAATATACATTTGGTGAACTTTGTTATCTGCAGCGGTTGCAGTTCATCGTCAGCCAAGTGGTACTACGACTACATTTAAATTTAGTTGACCAAAATTTTACACTTGGAAAATGATGGTCCAGAGTCCCCGTAAACAGCATTCAGCTGTTGTAATTTGTGTAGGCGCATATGGCCTTCAAATGCAAGAATTTAGTGGAACACGAACATACACTGTTAAACAATTGAGGGTCACATATAAAAGAATGCCTGGAAAATAACACCAAAGATAAGAATCCTGTAAATACAGCTTTTGTCATGGTATTGGTGAAATCATTCACGAAAAAGACAATGTCTAGAGACAAAAAAAGCACACGAACATGTCTCTGCCTACCCGACGTATTAGCCTGGTATCAAATGACTTTTTGGTCGACATATTACAATTCCCTCTCTGCTACTATCACCATATCTAACCTCACAATTCAAGTGACTATTCCTGGTGCTAACTAGTGCCAAAAGTCAGACACAGCGAAAAGAAGCGGGTATAGCTTCCCACCCTCGAGCAATACATGGATTGCTAGTCCCGAGAGGGCGCACGAACAAAGGGCCGTGCGTAGGGTAACTGTACATATGAATGTTTTCTCGGGCTTACCATGACGTATTTAAGACACATCTAAAAGAATGCCTAGAAAATAACACCAAAGATAAGAACGCTGTAAATATGGTGTTTTTTATCTCTTTATATTGTCTTTTTCGTGAATGATTTCACCAATACCACGAGAAATGCTGAATTGAGGGTCACTTTGAACGCATACGCAATTCTGTGTATTTACCTTACAGTGTTAGTTATCTATGGTAATGGATATTAATACGTTTACAAAAATCTTAAATTTTAGCTTTGTGTAAAAACAAGCAGAAGTAAGAGTCTGAAGTATACTTCGTCTCCAATAATATAAAATACGCGACGTAACAATGTTTATGTATTTGAAATGCCATAACGTTCATCTTTGGATGTCATTTTGTTGGAACAAATTTAAACTTTTCAACTTCAGGGATTTACCGGAATTAAATTATTACTCGAAATTAAATGTCTAACGTTAAATAACATTGTGGGGATAGACATTCCATAAGAGCTCTATCAGTAGTGTACGTTATTAGCACTCATGATATTACATATATTTATCTTCCGTCTGACGCAAACATCTTTTTGTCTTCCTACGAACAGCCAGCGGATGTGAATGGCGTAATTGCTAGTCGAATCCCATTTGTCTTTTCCCGACCATTTTATCGTTACGATTGCTCGTTCTGAGAATGGAAAATGGAAGAAAAAAAATTGGAGAACGCCGGTACGTTTTTCTAAATGATTCCAATTCCCAGATCGGATTTTTACAACTCAGTTGGCTCTTGATAGTACTAAACCAATGCAGGAGGATGAATAAACGCAGGTATAATGCGATTCATTTTGCTGTCTTCGTAATTGAACAGTGGAAGCAACATATGAATAATACAAAGTTACCTAACTTAAAAACATTCTCTTCGATTGTATTGGGTAAATTGAAAATGTCTCGATGATGTAAATAAAACGCTGACTCTGAATTGTCAGCGTTTTATTTACTTGAATGTAGCACTAAGGTATAGGTGAATTTGATTTATAATTAAAACACTAGGACTTTAATTCTAATTTATTCAACAGTTATACAAATTACAACAATCGAATGTGATCTTTCCATATAATAGACTTATTTTTATTCCCAGATAATCTAAAATTTTTATTGATGCTCTTTATAGCGAAAAACAACCTTACCCTTGCGTACATTTCGAATACATAGTAATATGGAAAATCTTTGCAAGGATGTTGATAGTTTACTTGGGACAATAGCGTCGTCAGCTCATGGATAACATTATTTTTATAGCTAAGGTACTGAAAATTCTGTTGAAATAGCGTTTCCATCAATGCAACAAAATAAACAAAATTGTCCAACACTTCAATTGAAGCAGAACCTGCGTTCTTATATACTTCTGCGTAATACGGCAGAGTGGTGTCATATAACCCTTCACACTTCGTCATATAATCCCCACATATTTGACAGGTATGTTGTGCACTACATTTTAGGAGCAAATAATGACAAATATTTTTGGCGAAATCTGTTCCAAGTTCGTTGCTTCTTTGGTAATCTAAATCTAAATTCACTAAAGTTTTAATCTCTGTACTGTACTGGTTTGCAGGCATTTCGGCTAGCTTCGCGGACATTTTATCGTAATCTTCTTTGTAACTACCAATACCGGATGTAATTAGATTCTGACAGAAGAACTTCTTAAATGCTCTATAAAATTTTATTGGTGATGGATTAACACTTCTCTTGTTACTATTCTTGAATGAATTTTTAAGGCGTCTAAGACAGCTGTGGTTAATAGTTAAACCACTCGGAAGCGCCAAACTTTCTTTAGCAAGGACTTCAAATAGAATTTGAATACCTTTCACTGTGATTTTCCAACCTAGAATTGATTCGGCGGGTGGCATTCCGTCAATGGTTTTTCCTTCTTTCGAAAGTGTCTGCAAATTATTAAAGAAATCGTAGGTATCTTCGAAGTACTCGACTCCCTTCAAAATTCTCCTCTTTCTTTTTGAAGCTTCAGTACTTGAGGGCTTGTTTAAAACATTTCGTAAGTCACTAATTCTTCTTATGAACTCTAAAGTTGCTTCGGTATCCGGTGGCAGCGCTTGGAATCTTATATACAGATTCATACTTGCCACTACTTTGTCATTAAAAATTTCACGTGAATACTTTATCTTTGTTTTCCTGTTTTCTTGTTTATTTGGGCATAAATGCGATAAAGTCAAACTCGGCGCTGCTTTCATCGCGTGTTTCTTGTCATGATTGAAAAACTTCAACAAATGTGTCCAGTTGGTAGTTTTATCGCCAATGGTGAAGCTTTTGTCTATTAGATCCTTCCTACTAGCACTAAGTAAGTCCTCGGTATTATATAGAAATACAATTTTTTGGTCCTCGTAAGAAAAACATGGCGATTCTGGCGTTATGTTAAGTACCTTAGCAATTCGTGTGGTATTTGGTCGCATGGTAGGTATCACAGCTACTACCCTCAAATCAATTTTGCTTAATTGGGCAATCGTATCTACAATAAAGTCTTTTAAAACATCTCCAGAGGTAGGCGAATCTAAAAAATAATAGGCAACTGGTTGTTGCCAATCGACATAGAATCCTTTCGCCATAATCGTTAAAGCTTTTAGTGCGGGTTTAAATTTTCTCATATCATTGCCCAAATCCTTGAAGCCAACTACTACATCAGAGGAAGTACCGTAAAACAATCCTGGCGTTAATTTAATTTCATCTATGCACAGTGTACAGAACTTATGTGTCTGCTGAAAATTCTCGAACTTAGTTTTAAGCAAATCGATTGTACTTTGAGTTACTCCTGGAGAAAAGGACGTTTGACCAACGAAATTCCGCAAAAGTTTCGTTGTAGGTAAACACAGTTTTTTAGCAAAAACTTCCTTATATAGTTTCGGTCCATGAAAGTAAAGCGATAAACTGTACTCGTTAAACTCGGTGGAATATTTTCCGTCTTTGCTGCTATTCGAAGTGGAATCACTTTGCTGTGTTAAATTTCCCTGAATCTGTTTTCTCAAGTTCGTGTTTTCAGCTTCTAGTCTCCTTACGATCCTCCTCAATTCCCTTTTACCCGATAAGGAGAATCGTACGTCCGATGGGCGTCTCGTGCTGATATGCGATCCTTCCGCTGGAAAGTGAAATAAATACTAATGTTACACAGTAAAATGTTTGATTGGAATGGTAAATACCGTTGTTTACTGATGAAGTTGGATTTTGTTGACTGTTCACTACGGAATTCGTCACTGTTGTTGCTTGAGGTTGTGTTGCTAAAAGCAAATGTTTTACAAATTATCTCCAATACATCGCATATATCTACCTCTTTCTGTTGGCGGCTGATTTGTCGCCTGACTATGCGACGCATTGAACTGCCCATGCTTCTTTTCTTAAACAAATATTTTTAATGTTATTATACAAAGAATTTTCTTTTCTTACTTCTTTCGCTTTCCCAATATGTAATCCAAGACGGAGAAATGTTTTGCGGATACATTTCTGTCTCGGAAATAAACTTTGTCGGAACCGCATCCGCTTGCAGTCTATTTCCTACATTGTTTAGGAACATGCGCGACTCAAAATGTTCGCCGCATACTCTCGTAGTGTAGTGCAGCGTTTCTATCCGATTTAAGAGTTCCGTTCTTCCGCAAGCTAACACCCATTTCTTGGCTCTGGAATAAAAAGAAAAATATTGATTACTAAAAATTATTTTCGAAACGGCACTAACGTGAAACATACGGTTATTGCATTTTAAATATTACAGTAAGTAGAAGTTATAATAAAAGCGTTATCGGCTATACGCTTTTCATTTGCGCTTATCAAAATCAAAGAGATAAGAGCATTAGTTCACGAAAACTATATTTCCACGATTATAAAGCACCTCCCTAAAATTTGTTATGTTACGTTCTTTATTATTGAATTGAAAACAAAATACAAATTGTACACATGCGCTTGTAAATCATTTTCGTTTCTTTGCTACATACTTTTTACTACAACTGTGTCTATAAAATAGTGCATATCATTTTCATGAAAAATTGTGAAAGTGGTTCTTTTTTGTTTTTAAAATATGTAATGCATGGTGTTAAAATTTATGCAAAGTGGTTAAGAGTCTACAAAGGTGTGGAATTCTTAAGCGAGGTTAATTAATATCAAAATAGCGAATAGCAGAATGTATTCGTTTACGTAGGTAGTAAAACTATGCACAATATTTGGTTTAAAACCTTTAAATACTTGCTTCGTTTTTTTGTCACGTAGTGGAAGTAAATCAGTTTCTAGGAACAACAATGGAGTTTAACTCTATAGTTTAAGCAGTAGTTAACTCAAGTCGCAGCAAATCTGCACTTAGAGAAGAATATGCATTTATTTCGTTAACTCAATTTGTTATCAAAAAATATCATAGATTAACTGAAGGAAATATTTTACTGCGATAAAGGAAAGAAATTCTTAATATTATCTTGTTAATTGTTAAACTGATAATATATTGTTATATATTAAATTAACAATTGCTAATTTAGTAATAAAAAAAAGTCGATCAACTTAAATCACGTATATTTGGTTATTTTAATTGGAACTTTGGCGTGATTGCATTCAAGTTTCATAAATTGTTAATTCAATTAATTTCATTTAGTTACCTTCCAATTATAAAGAAATTTATCAATCACAAAATATGTTAATATACACTTAAATTAAGCCTATCAATAGAAGAAAGTTACGCGGAAAGTAGTACAAATTTGGACTTTTTTCGTCAAAATAGAATCTATATTTTTATTACAATATGTTGCAAAATCACCCAGATGTTTTTGTGCAATTTGTAACTTAGTGCATTTTGAAGGTTTATCATACTAATCATAAATACGGATTATGTATGCTAATAAAAATTAGTCAGTGTTGTATATTTATCTATTCCAAGGTGACTATTTGCTTACACATACACATACATACACTTAAATTATATCTCATATGAGATATAATTCTTTCGGGTGTTGATCCCTATAGATAACTGATTCTGGTTCTCGGCAAAACCTGAAGTAGCTCGACGTTCCGATGAAGTCGCTTTCATCTTCTTCTGGAGCGAGTCGTGACAGGAGAAGATGAAAGAAACTTCTTCATAGAAACGTCGAACTACTTCAGGTTTTGCCGAGAACCAGAATCAGTTATCTATAGGGATCAACACCTGAAAGAATTATATCTCATATTTTATCCGCGAAAACCTCAAACAATATATATATTCCATTTAAATAACTGCGTATAAAATCATCTCATTCACAATAATTACCACTACATTTGTTACTTAGATTTGTTACTACCTTGCTGAACGATTGGTGGAAAATTGTGGTCAAAATTATATACAAATTACCTTGCGCTGATTCAACCATTATAATTATTCATGAATGCGCATGCGTAATAAAGTCAGCGTTTCCCACTAAAATGAAATCTATTCTATACTTGTTATATATTGAAACAATGACATAATTCGGTATTATACTTTACGTGACTGTAGTTAAGAACCAACAGCATGCGCGATAATTTTTTCCACACACACACAAATTACGCAGCCGTTACATCCGTTTCCTCCTGACCATAAGTTAAACACATCTGTACGAATAAAATCAAACAAAATCTTACCGTTCGGGATCTTTCGGGAATCGAAAAAAGCTAGCCGTTGAATTTCGGTATGTGTTTGAACACGTAGCCGCTGCACACATGTATCCTCCAACCATATTGCTAAAGTATTTAGATGAAACAAAGTACGTTTATCGACTGCCCGAATGTAATGGCGGCCGGAGCTCGTGCGACTGAGCTGCGAAGGCCGCAAACGTAGTCATCTGATGCGCAGTGTCGCTGCGTATTCGTACCCGTCGAATCGATTGGTATAAGTTTTCTTTACCGACAGTTACCGCCAGTAGCGAGCGAAATGCGTAGGATGTGCTTTGTTTTACTGCGGAATGCGTGATTGATATATACCGTTTATCAAAATGAAAATATATTCAGTATTATGTTGCTGTATGCTTAGCGGTGTATTGTTACTTAATGTTTAAATAAAGCCTATATTTCTGCAACGTAATTATTTGTATACGTAGTATATAGAAGATATATAAAACATTGCGTTTTAGCCTTGGTTACTTATTTATACACTACCGTTTATAAGTTTGATACCACTATATAAAACGGTAAAATAAACTAAACAGATAATGTCCGCCAGAAATTTATTAAAGAAACAAACTTTACTCATTACCTTAAAATGTATTATCGACAAAGTAGTACATCCTAATACAATACATAGAATTAAAATGTATCTTCAAAGTAACCCCTTTTTGCTTTAATAATTGCTCGACAGATACAGCATTTCACACTTTCTGTAGAGTATTCCAGAATGCTACTTTTTCAGTCGGAGATTTTTTCCGGACCTCACGATCCAAGTGATCCCAGCAGAGGTCAATGGGGTTGGTTCGGTGTCGGCCACTCCATTAGGGATAGGACTCCTTCAAAAGATTTGTCTTTGCGGTGTGTTTGGGGTCGTTATCTTGCTGTTAAAAGAACCCCTCCCCAATTAATTTATATCTAGTGGGTACAGTGTCGTTTTCTAGGATTCTCAGATGCACATCTTTTGTTATTCTTTCATCTATTTTAACTAATTAATTTAATTTTCCAATCCTTTCGCCTCGTGTCGTGATGTGTCCCCTTCCATGCTTCATTGTTTTTGAGATAATAAATCAACTGAAATAGATATACTATCTTTCGTATAGAGCTGTAGAATGCATCCAAACATTACGTCATCGATTTTTTCCCTGGCAAATATTCAAATGTTATCAATAGCGTGTGCTAACTAAATTTCTACATAAACAAAGGAATTTTAAAATAATTATTACTTCTTTGATATCCTAAAGTTATTTATACTTTTTACGAAATAATAATCAAAGTAAAATATATTGTAAACCTCTTTCAACTGTTCGTAACGACCGCGTAAAACAAACGACGCTCATGCATTTACGACGTTCTATTTAAAACAGCTTCAAGGAACTTGACAATTGCAAAAGTAAGCGAATTGTTGGTTGTACATTTATTGCTAGTGAATTTTGCGTTCTGACGTAATGTCGTATTCTCATATGGATACACTTTATCTAAAAATATCGACTGTCGATCAGCTGTAGCGATAATCAACTGTAGCGTTTGGTGTGGAATGAGTCATTTTCTTAGATAATATTTTCTATATTATACTCTGTAATGATTGAAAATGGTTTCTTTAAATTACATATTATATATATAATATGTAATTTCTTATGAACTAAGATTTACACATAAATATATTAATATATATATATCTATTATATATTTATGTGTAAATCTTAGTTCATAAGATAAGTATTAATCAAATATTATTTCAATTTCTCTAACTATCAATAGTGTAAACATCCTGTTTCGTCTTCGACGAAAGAATTTCGATGACACTGTATAATTTAGTGTTCTAATTTAGTGTTCAAATTTACTACCTTGAAATATTTTAACCTAACACATGGGCTGAAAAGTCCCGGGCCTAACACATAGATGACGCTAGTTTTATTGCAGTCACCTTTCTCTCAGTTAGTACTAACCTTCAAAACACAGCTGTTAAAATTTCATGATATTCTATTCATTAGTTTGTGAGTTATTGTGCTAAGAGTCACGCTACTTTTGTTATTTTCAAAACAATGGATCAAAAACAATTTCGTGCTTTAATTTTACACTGCTTCTTGATGGGAAAAAATACCGTTCAAGCAAAGCAATGGCTTGAAAAGTGTTATGGGGAGTCCGCTCCATCAGAAACAACAATAAAACGTCGGTTTGCTGACTTCAAACGTGGTCGTAGAGACACAGATGATGCAGAACGCAGTGGACGTCCAGATGAGGCGGTAACACCAGAAAACATCAAAGAAATCCACAAAATTGCGTGAGTTAGCTGACATCGTAAAGATATCAAAAGAACGTATTGGCTTTATATTGCATGACCATTTGACTATGAGAAAGCTCTGTTCAAAGTGGGTGCCGCGTTTGCTCACTGTTGACCATAAACAAGAACGTGTTGATGATTCTGAGCAGTATTTGGCCATGTTTAAGCGTAACAAACCGGAATTTTTGCGTCGATATGTGACAATGGATGAAACATGGATCCATCACTTCACTCCGGAATCAAAACGATCGTCATCTGAGTGGACAGCAACTGGTGAACCTCGTCCAAAGCGCCCGAAAGCACAGCAATCAGTTGGAAAGGTTATGGCCTCGGTATTTTGGGATGTGCGTGGTGTAATATTCATCGACTATCTTGAGAAAGGAAATACCATCAACAGTGAATATTATATAGCGTTATTGGAGCGTTTGAAGGCCGAAATTGCAAAGAAACGACCGCATATGACAAAGAAAAAAAATTGTTTCATCAAGACAACGCACCGTGTCACAAGTCAACCAAAACAATGGCAAAACTACATGAATTGAACTTCGAATTGCTCCCACATCCACCGTATTCGCCAGATTTGGCTCCCAGCGATTACTGGCTGTTCGCAGACCTCAAAAAAATGCTCGCCGGTAAGAAATTTCGCACGAATGAAGAGGTTATCGCTGAAACTGAGGCCTATTTTGAGGCAAGAGATAAATCGTTCTACAAAAGTGGTATCGAAATGTTAGAGCGGCGCTGGAATGATTGCGTTGCTCTTGACGGAGATTACGTTGATGAATAAAGCTAGTTTTAAACCAAAAAAACCGTGTTTTCTTTTTAGGCCCGAGACTTTTCAGCCCATGTGTTAGCCCTAATTATCCCTAATAATCTTATATATTTGTAATGTGTCTGGATATATTACGAGCCCCTTTGTTAATACTCTCTCTAATTGTATTCAAGTAATTTATTTTTAATGTCAAAGTTCAGTAACTTACAGTTATTAGTTTACTTATGTTTCTCAACAATTAGGATAAGAATGCATTACTAGTATTTACTAAGTTTGAGCTCTATTCACATTTCCAAAACCTTTAATTACCGTAAAGGGAAATTCCTTACCTCAATGCAGTTAATATATAATTTCTTAATTTTTATGGATGTATAAAAGGAACCATCGAAATCTAGAAAAGTAGTAAGAGTTGTAACGCTATAAGAAGCAAACACCAGTAACCTGCAATAAATTATATATCCAATTTCGTACGTATTCTTATTATTTCGAACGCAACATATAGTTTTCCTTATATGTATAAAATTATTCCTGAAAAGATATTGTCCACCATGACCGTTCCAAAGATTGTTGCAAAATTTGAGGAAACTGGTACACTGAAAAATGAAGAAAGCAAACCACACCCTCGCAGTGGTCATTTAGAAGAAGATGTAAGCATTAGTGTTATTGAGAATCCACAAAGATCAATTCGTCCTTGACCACCTTATTAGGAATTTTGAGCTTCCAATAAAAATCTTTTTAGGCACACAAGATTCAAATAATGCAAAAAATAAACCCAACGGACTTTGGTTGTTACTTCGTAAATTGGGCCATGCAAAAGAAGTATATTTTCTAGATTTGCAGACGAACAAAACTGCCGAATCTAGAACAAAGAAACTCCAGAAAAATTTTGTGCCAACGATTTAGTAATCGAATAATTTCTCGAAAAGATTTTAAGCTATTTTTGTACTATAATTTATGTTTAGTTGGAGTGACCTTGAAGGCTTTTGGCATTGAATCATAAAAGGGACGAAGAAAAGCGTTCCTTAATTTTGTTGATTATGCATTTATATTCAGGTTTATTTAAAATCGTTAGTTCTCAAGTATGGAGAGAAATGAAAACAATAACAATTTTCTCCTGGTGTTTTCGGAATAAATTTCAAATTTGGTATATATGTTTGTGCTTATTAACAAAATAAACACAATCAAAGTAGCTTCTTTACGTAAACGATTCATTGAAAAACATCAAGTGGGTCGTGGCTGGCAACAATTCTTTTCTGAAAGGAAGAAAACTGGTTTTATATTCAAAATTTCTCCGTGATAAAGCAATTCACATACGGAGAATTCTAAATTTATTCCGTCGTATACTTCCGCCGCTAATTCCGCTGACCTTTTCTCCAAAAATGGAAGGGATAGTATTGGTCCACGCTTCCATATTTAACCTAGCCGGAGGGTGCAAGTAGCGCAGTTCACTCTCGCCGAAAAATCTTCGAGATGGAATTTTCAGTTTCTGGGCTATTTGCATAATTTTCCTCGGTTTCCTCTCGTAGGACGTCGGCCGTCTCTAATAAAGCTGAATGGCATTTTAATGTTGTAGCGTTTAGTGATTTGTGCGCCCGAGGGCCCGGCTACATTAACTCCCTCGAAAATCGCATAAAGGGTCCTGAACGAACGAATGGTGGCCGGAAACGAACACGACAAAAAAAATTGTTAACATGGGGGACGAACGAAAGAAGTTTTCCCTTTAAGTGGAAAGTTTTCTCGGGCAGCAGAAAAGGAATTATTAATTAGTAAATTACGGAATGCAGCCGATGGCGGGTTAGTCTACATCGGTTTAATACAAGACAAGAATAACTGACAAAGAGGGTAGTTGATGTGCTAATTTATGTACGGGTGTTACGTCGCCTCTTGTACAATTTGCATACTTTCTTCGCGCCGTGCTAACCGTAATTTTAATTAGCTTTCTTTTTGTTTCAGGTAAGTTCGAGACGCCAAAAAAGAGCTTTTGCCAAGTCGTAAGTATTAAGAACGATCTAAAATGATCAACATGCAATTAACTACTTTTTGAGGTTGCGACATTTGCGATAGTCTGCAAAGTTTGAATCCGCGTTGATGTTATTTAAATGACATGCCTGATTTATTAGGAATTTCTCATTAATGCGCTTTTCAATATTGGCGATTTAATCGTGCGTTCTAATTTCTGATAAGGAGGATTTTGAACTTAAAAGATAGAATACTTATTTTCACTTCGTAATTGATGGTATAATACGGTATAAAGTATGAAGCAACAGTGCAGCATTCTGCTACAGAAAGCTCTGCGTACAGAAACCATAGGCATTAATAAGCTCCACAATTTAAAGTTGCTTTTATTTTAATGGAATACTTTGTATATTAGAGCATCAATCCAGTATACAAAGTTCTACTGGATATGATTTAGAAGTATTGGTAGCATTAGGCCTTTTCTGTAAAGTTTCTTTATAAGCTATTTTATGAAGAATCACTAGCAATATAATTGATCCCTCAGCTGACCATATTGAAATATCTATAATTCTAGTAGTGAAAAGATTTGTAGTAGGCGATGAAGGAATTGTTTTAAAAATAATTAAAAGAGGAATACCACCACTTGATGAGGGGGAACTAGTATTTAGTTGTCCTCCACAAAAGCAACCTGGACCTATACAATGTCTTGATTTTGGAATGGCAAACAGGATAAGAGAAACTGTATATGCTTTACCTAGGTTACAAACTTTCCCGATCAAGGTTGTTGCTAACTGGTCCTCAGTTCTCGGGATCTCTGCCTTGTAAAAATTTTGTAGTACTTGATGTTTTGATAATCTTGCAAAGTCACTTTGTATATTAAGTAATATTTGGTATCTATTGCAAAAGTAGTGACGATTGTCTAGACTCATTTACGCACTCCTCAATTTAACTGCTATTAGAATTAACTTTAAAGAGAATTTTGCAAGAAGTCGCGGGTCATGATTAATGGTTTTTATAGGATAGAAACGTGGGTGTGTTGAAGGACGTCGTCACGATATTTTTCTGTTTTCTTTTTATTTTCTAACAATTCTTTCTTAAGTTTAATTTGATCGAGTAATTTATTTACCTCTTTTATAGAAATAATTATGCTTTTTAAACATTGACATTAAAAAAGATCAAAAAAAGCAAAATTGTGTTTTCAATGTTATTTCTAAAATAAAAAACTGATGTATAGGATTAACTAGGTGTATTTTTTTATCAACCTTATATAGTATTGAAAAAATTAAAGAAAATACCTGTGGGTGGTATGATTGAGATAAACGTATAATACCAGATTATAAGCTAAATATCTACAAAACTTTTAGATACATACATGCAGTGGGAAAGGATTGCTACCCAAAATCAGTATCAGTTATGATTTGTAGTATGAAATTTGTACTTTGTTGGTTTTCTGTGAATTTATGTATACACTATCGGCCACAAGTATATACCCACCCTTAAAATACTACAAAAACAAGTCAAAAACTAAGTTTAAATAAATCTTTACTCTACACTTACACCAAGAGCCGTTTATCAAAAAGCTAACGAAGATAATCATAAATTAACTTAAATTTACGATTCGCCAATGTATCCACATTTCGCTCTAACAGCTTTGCCAGTCTTGCGATTCTGTTTTCCTCCACGTATCCTACAGTTGCGTCCAAAGTATTGTTGGCGAATTTGGAGCGGATTTTCAAACCTGTCGATCGAATTCCTCTCGCAAAAGCTCGATCGGATTGAGAGCTGGAGTTTGGGGCGGTCACTTCATTAGAACAATTTTCTCTTTGTACTTCAGTTGTTTCAAAGATTTACGACATATCTTTGCAGAGTGTTTTGGATCATTATTGTGGTGGAAGAACAAATTTTTGCCGATCAGTCGTGTTCCCGATGAGATCGCATTCCACCCCGAAATTTCCTCATAACCTGCTTTTACAAGGAGTACCATCTATTTTGTTCAAATCGCCCATAGAGGTGCCGCCAGAACAACCCCAAATCATGACTGATCCTACTTTATGTTTTATTGTTGGCGTGATACATACGGTTTCCTTTTGTTCTACGGTCAAATGCCCTTCTGTTTGAACCAACGCTGAGATACTTAGATTCTACACTTATGGCCGGTAATGCATATATTTTAGTTTCATGTACTAACTATATAGGTACATCTCGTCCACAATAGGTTACTGGTGGTTCCAAACTGGGGCAAACATAAGTTGTAATAACTTTCCTATGTTAATGTTTTTCTCATTATTTAATTGAGTGTAACGACAATAAAAAATCTTGCCGTACTAAACGACATATCTTTGCAGATCGATGCAAAATTTCAGTTAAATACAATCTACACCCTGTTTGTTTTAAAAATCCAATCGATATTAACGTAACGTTTAAAAAGGAAAGAATTTTTTTAGTTCCAAATCATCCTCTCCTTATCTCTTAACGACGTAGTGGTACTTTTATCGACCCATATCCAACCGCACAGTTTCCTTGTTTCTCATCTTCGATGCATCGAAGTTCAAAAAAGGAAAAACCAAGTCGTACGAGAAAATGAAACGAGAGAAGGTTTCAAAACAAGCCTTGGAAAAGATGCTGCCGCACGCTTCCCCGTATCTATCCCATTCAATGAAAGCAAAGTCTCGGTGAAATGCGATCGCGCATTTACTTTAAGAAAACAGACCGCCGGTCTTCGTCCAGCACTAAGCTTTCTTCAAACGAGAATCCACCTGTATTATGGCCACGATATCTCTTCATCGTTCCGTTCGTAATTGCTTGATTGAGCTTTACGTTTGGCTTGCCCTCAAATGAAATAAACTTTATAAAGATGTAATGGCGGAATTACCGGATCTAGTATTGAGACGGTATTAGATAGATTGGAAGCATATTTATTGGTTCCAAGAACATTTTCTGTAGTAGCTTCGTATTCAATGAAGCAACAATTTTGTAAGAGAATTAAAAGTAGTCTGCTTGAATGAACTTTTTACGATCTCAGAGTACCGTTACAGATTACTCTGCAATATAATGAGTAAACAATACAGAACTAGGTAATAGAAGATAAAGATACAAACTTTTGCGCTAATAAAATGAAAAAAAATATGTTAAAGCCAAAATGTTTGAGAATAGAAAAAGATTAGTTAATACTTCGCTAATTATTTGCTATTAACTGTGTAGTTGATCAGCGGTTGAAACATTATGCGTATTAGCTGACGGCGTTCGTATTTGTGGGCAGAAATATGTATAATTAAAATTGGTTTATCGGTATTGGGTTTAGCTAGTAAATCAAGTAAACAGCACCGGGAAACAGATAAACGATTAATTTCTTTAAAGATAGGCATTCTATAAATGAATTTTCTGTGTTTGGTCTGTTCAAATTTGAAAATCTTTTTCAACACTCTATCATACACTAGCTTGGATATTTTGTCTGACGTTAATGCAAGCATTTTAGCTTTAATAATGTTATCTATAATATTTTTTACAGAAAGTAGATGACTTTCAAAAGCTATTGTAGGGATGCGTACTCAGTCAATCACTATTCTCTGTAGTAATGAATGATACTCTAAAAACTTGATAGTAGGCAAATAGAAAATGGACAATGCGATACTGCTAGGAGTACCATTTGCTAATGACATGGGTTTGGTAGCAAAAACCGGAAAAATATTGCAACATAGTCTAGAAGTATATTAAAAATGTAAACCTGAAATTAAACATAAGAAAAGGTAAAACCATGATAATACCCACGAACGAAAGAAAGAATCCGCATACATTTATTGGAATAAGTTTCCTACTTCAACTACCTAGATACAATCATGGGAAAAATACGTAAGGAGATAAACTAGAAAATCAGATGTGTTGCAAAAATCTTCAATTCTTTGAGAAACACATGTTTGGGGAAGCAAGAGATATCAAAAGAAATAAGAATACGAATATACCACAAATTTGTCAGACCAGTTATCGCATAGGATACGGCAATAAATTCAAACTAAAGATAATAGAAGCAAAACCGTTGCTGTTGAAATGAGATTCTTACGAAAAATTATGGGAATTAGAAGAACAAACAGACTAAGAATTGATTGTTGCAGATTTCCACGGTATTTGTTTTCTTTTAAAGAATTTAGGTTTCCGGGTTGAAACCGCGTAGTAATTGCATGAGTCTGCTGACGTTTCGCTCCCAGTTGCATGGAAGCACTTTTGCGTTGCTGCAAGTTGTATCGCTGTTTCTCACAGTTTTTGGGTGGCTCTAGAATGCAAAACCGAGGTTTCTAATAACCAGTTCAACAATTCTTTATTGATATCATAGCACAACTTCAATCGGTACACAACATAACGTCAATAGTACTCAGCATAACTTCATTCAGTTCACAACATAAACTAAACAGAATACAACCTAACCTCAACAGAGAAAGATCCCAAGTTCTAAAACAAGTAACAATTCATGGTTCACGTTCATGGTTTTGCTTAGTTAGAAGGAATTCGGAAACAACTGTAAGACACCCGCGTATTTGTAAAGCAAAGATTGTACATGTTAATCAAGCTGTTTAAATGATTAAATGTTTCAACTTAATTTGTTTCTCTACTGTTGCACACCCGGTCGTGTATTCGTCCTTCGAATAAAAAATGTAAAACAAGCTACCGAGACACATATATCAGGACCGTTCAGGCCATCATGTTAAAACAGCATCCATGAACGTATCTGGGACATTGAACATCCTATTACCTATAATGATCTAATGTATCTTATTCCGGATATAGCACTTATCTTATTTAATAATTAAAAACTTATTGCCTAACTTTAACAGCAAGTCTGAAAATCTTCTAAATTATTTAAATTCCTTTGCAAAAGATTCTTCTTCCCCATTTGAATGCATGAAATATCCTGCATAAGGACCTCTTTAGAATCGGAGGTCGCACCTGATTTTCCATTGTCGAAGACACTTGCCACTCCTTTGATGCATACGAGAGACTGCTTTTACAAAATTCCTCTGAAGTGGCGCAGAATAAAGTTAGGACTAGTTTTACCATGGAAAGATTTGGCTCCTCCTAAGCTTCCAACAGACGAAAGGGCATGTATTTGCGCAACGCTTTTCTCCACCCTTATCAAAAGATGCGGTCAGTACAATTTTTTATCCAAACATTTTGACTTCAATACATCCAAAGCCGTTATAGCTCTCCAAATAAAGATAATAGTAATGAAAGTGAAATTATCATCACACATATGAATCGTGTATTTTATTACTTTATATAAGATGGTCGATAAAATACCATGCCTTATAAAATTGGGAGTACGTATCTCATAATAGTGGTGATCAACATTAGTAACATGCTTTGCTTTATTTTCATTTATATAAGACGTAAGTAATACACATATCTAAATTAAAAGTTAATACATATATGTAACTGGATGATTTGCGGAATTCAAGCTTGTTAATTATATGGAAGCTTTTGTTTTTTGTTAAACGAATTAGTATTATGTTTAGATTTTATTTTTCGGTAGATTTAGAGAAACCAACTATACAATTCGATCATACAGAATACAAGCGTTTTAAATGGTGAAACATATAAACTACTCTACTCCCTTATTTTATCGTAAAACAATCTTGAAAACTTACTTAAGTGGATTAAAACTCAACGCATTACCTTCATCTACTAAAGTTTTTAATAGCGGCACATTCGCCTGAAGAAAAACGGCGATCGTTGCCATCGGAGATTAAGACGCCGACAGAATATATGTTAAATATTCATCGACGTGACCGCAGCGCGGCGCTATCGTAGGTCGCATATGAATGAGGAATTAAGAGTCGATCTCAAGATACGGCACCTCTAATTTATGTTAATCTCTCAAAATGTATTTTGGTTGCAAACTCAATTCCAATCTCCGGTTAATACCAACGACGACGCGCGCTGGATGCGTCGAGAAGTTTTCTTTTTGTAATCTAATTATTAGGTTTTTATTTCTTTGATCTCTAGGGAATAAGGCATTACTAATTTCTGCTAACAAATGTGATGTCCTGGTGTAGGCACATTATTGGAATTTACTGCTGGATAATGAGGAATTCACCTGCACTTTTAATTGATGCGTATATTGAAGATATGTAAATATTTGACATCTCTGTTGAAATCTCCATGACTACTGGCTCTGTTTCGATTCCATCGCGTAGGGGAAGGTGTTTACTTAGAGTTTTAAAAATGTGTTGCTGTTTAATTTCATACTCAAGATTTATCGGGTATACGCTTCTATTTTGACGGGGTTTTCTAATGGGCCCACGTTTCTCTTCAAGGATATGTTTTAAGTTGTAATATTTCACTTGTACATGCTTACCATTTAATTTGTTTATTTATTATTTACAGTTTCCTCTTTAGAAATTTTATTGTAGGTAGGGAAACATTGTTTAGCTTTCTTTGAGTTTGTTAGTATTTCTCTAAGTTATTAGGTACACAACATCTCCATCTTTGGACGTACATAAGATATATGCCTGTTGCCGCAATAACAACCCAAAAACAATTGTTAGGACGTCATATCAAGTAGCTGTATATCGCACATGGCTAGGCAAACAAAAGAGTTAGCCTGAGTTGTTGAGATTAGGAAGTAAAATTTGGAAGCTTCTAATTCTTCGTACCAATAAACTTAAAAAGAGTAGTACTTAATGTGTGTATACCTCCGGCATTGACATATAGAGTGAAGTCCATGTCACTAACCCTCAAATCTGCGACCAAATTAAAAACAACACAAAGAGCTGTGGAACGCGTTATGTTGGGGGTAACCTGAAGAAATAAAATAATTAACTATGAGATAAGAAAACGAGCTGGGGTGAAAGATGTTATGGAAAGAGTGACAAGGAATAAATAGAGAAGGAGCAGGACACCTAGCGAGATAGGAAGGAGAAAACGGACAAATCATATTCTCAAGACTATACAAACGAAACATTGGAAGACCACCTAGGAGATGGGTAGGCAACATAATGGGGAAGGTTGGCAAGAATTGGTTACAGGTGGCACAAGATAGAATTAGGTGGAAAGAAAAAAAGGAATCATGTGTTCAGGAGTGGACAACTGAATGCTGATGAAGAAGAATTCTTCGTACTTCTAGATTAAATAGGCGAAATGTATCTTAGAATTTTAGAAAAACGATTGTTTTTCCTGTTGGTCCATCCAATATCGTGGGATTGAGAAGAGTATCATTCATGCTTCAACACAACATTCAACAGTAGCCTGGATCATACCAGCGGCGTTTCTTATAAACTTCAATAACTGTAATGGATCTATTAAATTGGAAATCTGTGTGTAGGAGTAAAATAAATAGACTTTTTGTTTAACTAGCATCAAATTATCAAAGGATATTATCAAAATTTCAGTATGAGTGATACACATCTTCTTACTTCAAATAAAATCAGTAGTTATTATAAGCATAGTTTTAAATAAAAGAATTCATACCACAAGGAAAGAAATTTATTATAGAGCCCTGAAAATTAATTAAAATAATATAAATACGTATATATAGGTAAGTTAAAAGGGAAAAAAGTAAACTTCTGTAACAAAATTAGCGTTTCTTTATTTTACTTTAGATGTTTCACTTTAGTTACATTTCGGGAGACAAATGAAATCATTTTTCATTATCGTCGTTATCACAAATGTAGAACTTTGCGAACGCATCGCAAAAAGATATAAAAAATTGTTTTTGGTTATTGGAATTCGGTAAATGTTATTTTCTACAACTGCTACACAAGTTACTCTTAAAATTAAATTATGTATTTCGTGTGTGCTGTAGGTATGCGTCATCATTCTACTATACAATGAGTGTTTGCTTTTATATTAAAATGAAGATTGTGGAATTTACGGTCTAATTGTTTGAATGCACTTTAATTTATTCGGAAGCCTGTAAACTGTATTTATTTATTTTAACTGCTCCGTAATGCTATAGGACAATAAAACTTTCAGCGTTACTATTCCTCGTATGGTTTTTATCTTTGGAAAGACACTGCTTATTATCAAATGCTTCTACATGTGCTGCTATGGTTAATATCGATAACTTCTGTATCAGCTTGAGAAATAGATATGAATATTTAATTAAAAAGGAAACAACAACTTTCTAATGGCAAAGTGTGTATATTTGTTAGAAATATATAATAATACACTACCACGTTCATTCCCATAGACAATTATTACCTTTATTACAGTCACGTTCATGACTGCCGAAATCACGATGCAATTCTTTGTCCACAAAGGAGAAAGCTATCGTTGGTAGACTTACGTTGAGATGCGAGGCAATTTATTGCAACGGTCATTAATGTCTGAGGTACTATACCATAGAATTTGATAAATTTATGTCTAATACACAGTGCGACAAATAAATTTCGAGACGGGCGGTGGGAAGAACCACTGAAACAAACCACTATACTCGTCCAGTTTCAATATACTTGTTACAGTGATTCAACAGTGGATTCAAATACGTTTTCTAGTTCATTTTGTAGAATTGCCTTTAGTACTTATGTTGCAACTGTTTTAATCGTCGAAATGTAATTAAAAAACATCCTTTCAACTATTTACGGGGTCAAATCAGCTGAATATGGTGGATGATTCAACACATGGATTTAAATTTGAGCCAAAAAGTGACAAATAACGAGAGATGTTGTGACTCGGTGTATTATCGCACCGAGCATTATCGTGAAGCAGACACTAGGACTCTGGATCACGATAGTTAATTCGAATACAACGCATTCTGGCCATCAGACACTTCAAAACTTCGATACAATATTTGCCAGTAATTATTTGTCCAGTTGGAACGAATTCCTCGTCGACAATTCCTTTGTTATCGAAGAATGTAATGAGCATTGTTTTGGCTTTTGATGGGCTTTTGGGGTTATACTGAAAGCACCATATTTCGTCACTCGTAACAATTAATTTTAGAAAGTTTGGATCATAACGGCTGTAACAATTTCTATGGAATAATGAACACGCACCCGTTTCGGCCATCTGTCAAAGTGTATGAAATAAATTTTGCGCAGACCTTTGTTTTGCCCAAATCCACTTGAAGAATTATTCGAATCGTTTCTCTGTTGACGTTTAAATACTCTTCCATAATTTTCAGCGAAGCATGGCAATCATTTTCAATAAAACCACGTACTTTTTCGATCATTTTCGGTGTCTCAGGTGAAATTAGCCTTCTTTCACGACTGATCTTAGTTCCATGTTAGTATTTCAACATCGACAAAAAAGTTGTTTTGGGAGAACTGTCATAACTTTATTATTTATCGACCGATTTAAACAGAGTTGGTATTATCGGAAAGAGGAATGTCACATGTTTGAAACGTCGACCTGAACACATAGATGGCGCTACTAATTACACAGATATGGTTCGAGTCTCAGACATTATTTGTCACACTATGTATCTTCTTTCAAAAATACTAGATGACTCTGTGTAGTATTTGGCGTCCTGGATGGTTTTGTCTATTGTGATGTGACATAAATCAATATAAAGAACGCTAAAAATAAAGCAGTACACCTGTTTTAATATTTTTAGGTAAAATATTAGATTAGGCAATTTTTCTGCAATAGCGCAAATAATTTTCATTCAGTTCTATTTAGTTTCTGAAATTTTACTTTTCGTGTACGCTGTTAGCGTTCAGATCCATACTTTACCGTCGCAATTGTTTGTGGTTCCTGGAAACTACCGCTGCGTTTCCTCTAGGACTTAGTCGAGTCATTACCGCTTCCGCGGTTGGTGCTTGCACATAATACCGCTGCATCCTCTCTCGAATGCGCAATTTTCAGATGTAAATCGACTGACATCTTCTGTCCTTTGGGATTGCTTGTTAAGAGTAATTTATATAGTTTGGTATAAGCGAGGACTTTCCGCCAGGTCTCTACAGCAAAGGACGAATGCTGGATACGTTAAAAATATTATATGGCTCGGGGCGGTGTAATTTCTCTTCTGCCCTTCTTTCTCTACTTTTGCCCGTTTACAATGGAAAATTAACGAAAACGCTCTCCTGCGTTTGTCGAACTCTAAAAATTCGATCTTCTTTTATGACAGCTTAATTTAGGAGGCGATATAAAGGTAAAATGGGAAACAGCGCAGCAGTAGCGTGATTAATGTATTTTTGAGAAATATTGAATAATGTAGATGCCGTAAAACGAGATATGTAGATATAATGAGGGTCGCGGAGCGATGACATGAATTTTAACGAAAAAGTGTGCTGTGGGTGAAATTGAAAACGACATTTTACACGGTATTAGATATACTTAGATATTAATTATCGATTAAAGACTAATTAACAAACAGTTTGGATACCAGGTATCACATACGTACGATCATATACATTTACTTGCGTTTCTTTATGTCGCTGTTATTAAAAAGCTCAAGCTGCTTGGTATATTTGTTGCGATTATTTCCTTATGCACTACCGTTCATAAATTTCATCGCACTATATAAAATAATACAATAAACTAGACAGATAATGCTTGTGAGAAATGAGTTAAAGGAACAACTTTACTTATTAACTTAAAGTGTTTCACTGAGAAAAAGTACATTCTAATGAAACATATGCTGTTACAATTTTTCTTCAAAGTAATCCCTTTTTGCTTTGATAATTGCCTGACAGATACGTGGCATTCTTAGAACTTATCGCTCCAAATACTATTCGTCTATAGCATAACACATGGGCTGAAAAGTCCCGGGCCTAACACATAGATGACCCTAGTTTTATTGCAGTCACCTTTCTCTCAGTTAGTACTAACCTTCAAAAGACAGCTGTTAAAATTTCATGATATTATATTCATTAGTTTGTGAGTTATTGTGCTAAGAGTCATGCTACTTTTGTTATATTCAAAACAATAGATCAAAAACAATTTCGTGTTTTAATTTTACACTGCTTTTTGATCGGATAAAATACCGTTCAAGCGAAGCAATGGCTTGAAAAGTGTTATGGGGACTCCGCTCCATCAGAAACAACAATAAAACGTTGGTTTGCTGACTTCAAACGTGGTCGTAGGGACACCGATAATGCAGAACGCAGTAGGCGTCCAAATGAGGCGGTAACACCAGAAAACATAAAAAAATCCACAAAATCGTTTTGAGTGATCGAAAAGTGAAGTTGCGTGAGTTAGCTGACATCGTAAAGATATCAAAAGAACGTAATGGCTTTATATTGCATGAGCATTTGACTATGAGAAAGCTCTGTTCAAAGTGGGTGCCGCGTTTGCTCACTGTTGACCATAAACAAGAACGTGTTGATGATTCTGAGCAGTGTTTGGCCATGTTTAAACGTAACAAACCGGAATTTTTGCGTCGATATGTGACAATGGATGAAACATGGATCCATCACTTCACTCCGGAATCAAAATGATCGTCATCTGAGTGGACAGCAACTGGTGAACCTCGTCCAAAGCGCCCGAAAGCACAACAATCGGCTGGAAAAGTTATGGCCTCGGTATTTTGGGATGTGCGTGGTGTAATATTCATCGACTATCTTGAGAAAGAAAATACCATCAACAGTGAATATTATATAGCGTTATTGGAGCGTTTGAAAGCTGAAATTGCAAAGAAACGACCGCATATGGCAAAGAAAAAAATGTTGTTTCATCAAGACAACGCACCGTGTCACAAGTCAATCAAAACAATGGCCAAACTACATGAATTGAACTTCGAATTGCTCCCACATTCACCGTATTCGCCAGATTTGGCTCCCAGCGACTACTGGCTGTTCGCAGACCTCAAAAAAATGCTCGCCGGTAAGAAATTTCGCACGAATGAAGAAGTTATCGCTGAAATTGAGGCCTATTTTGAGGCAAAAGATAAATCGTTCTACAAAAGTGGTATTGAAATGTTAAAGCGGCGCTGGAATGATTGCGTTGCTCTTGATGGAGATTACGTTGATGAATAAAGCTAATTTTGAACCAAAAAAAACGTGTTTTCTTTGTTAGGCCCGGGACTTTTCAGCCCATGTGTTATGTGGGCAACAACATTCGGCCTGCTGCAAGATTTGATCAGGCCCGTGAGACATTTTGAAACGCCCAATTAAAAAAGAATATTACACTACTTACTCATACTCACTCCAAATGAGATCGAATGATATGAGGTTTAAACGCGGCCCTTGAACGTATTTGCACACTAAAGTTTGACCCGCAACATGTCAAAGGTTGCCCATACTTGGTCTATAGCATTGCACACTTCCTGCAGAGTACTCCAGAATGCTGCTTTTGTCAGTCGGAGATTTTTTCAGGACCTCGCGATCCAAGCGATACCACCAGAGGATGGGGTTGCAATTAGGCCTCTGTGGCGGTCACTCCTTTAAGGATAGGGTGCTTGAAGTTGTCATTTTGTTGATAAATGAACCAGTCTCTAATTAATTCATATCCAATTGGTGGCGCATCATTTTCTAGGATTCTCAAATACAAATCTTTTGTCATTCTTTCAACTATTTTAACTAATTTTCCAGTCTTTCCACCTATAAAGCAATTCACAATTTTACTGTTTTTGAAATACACTCGTCTGACATTGTTTCTCCAGGGCGGCGACAAAGAAACGTGCGACACTTACTTCCGAACAATTCGAATTTCGATTCGTGTGTTCATAACACATTTTTCCAATTAATTACGCTCTAGTTTGCGTGAGCTTCTGCATAATTTCTTCTCCGTTTGTGTAGTTTTCTTACTATTATACGACCGATAAGAGCTTAACATTTTTCCTCCAGAAATCTACCTTATCTCTGTATGTCATAGCAATTGAATGAAATGTGGCGACGCCTGCAGGGCACATTTAAACTACCCAGGCATACGCTTTGTACCAAACCTCTGTGGACGTTGTAGCAGCTGCAGGTGCAATTTTCTACAGTCGATTTTACTTTGGCAGCAGTACGCCATAGTTTAAGCGTCATCAGGACAAAAGCATGCTTCCAGGCAATTTTTTGCAAAAAACCATTCCATTTCTTGAAACTATCATCGGCACTAGTTCATGTTGATAATCCCTCACAAAATATTCCTACGAATGCTCGACGTAAGTATATCACCTTATTGTATCGCGTCGCTGTATCACCATAGCAAGCCCTATGTACCACCGTACTCCAGTTTAAGCCTTCATAATGAAGGCAGAAATGAACGTTACACCTTAAACAAACTAAAGTCTTCAAAATACTACCGTTCATTCCACAATTGAAAGGTGTTGGGAAAATATAGATTTCCCACAAGCTTCTTTAGGCATACCACCTAAGCGAGGTATATTGCGCATTGCGAGATGCTGACTGTCTTATTGCAATTTATTTATGTATATTTTCTCTTTGCTACATGAATGTTTATGTTTTGAAATGTATATTAATCTCTTACTGAAATTTCACCTCTGCTTTTTTCATTTTCATCCCTCCCCTACTTTCTGTTTTCTTTTTCTGAATAAATTGCGCCATCTTAATTAATGGTACCTGTCATACGAGTTGAAATTAATAAATAAAATTTTGTTATCGCAAAGTCGCGACCCGTTAATTCTTGTTTCTTTCTTTGTATCCCGGCGGATAGCGGCATGCCACCACTGCAGACATTAACTTCATTTATTAAGATAAATAAAGAAGGCATGTGTTTGCTGTAAAGAAGGAAAGAGAGACAACTCTTAAACAAGGAAATCGCGGAAAGAGGGGAAATTGACGGTTAAAGAAAAAAAAACAGAAGGCAGTTCTTTGTTTTCTCGGTCGGCTTATTTATTGTTCCTTTCCTTTTACTTGACTTACTATTGTTAAATTGTACATAAATTTCGTATCGCTTTTCGGCGTTGTTTTCGAGGGCTATTGAGATCTGAATCATCGATCTCCCTGGGATGTCTTATTCAAAACCAAAAAAAGCTTTACCGTAAGCTGCCAAAATGCAATAACATAATTTGAAAATTTTCCTTCGTTGATGTCTTATTAGCTACTATGGGGACATATCTGAAGTAGATAGTAGATGAAGTATATATCCGAAGCCAAATAAAAATTTATTGGTAAGTTTACTGCGAAAATCTGTTATCTAAATTTAACTAACAGTTTATGTTATTCATACCAAAATTTAATTGCTATATTAAGCACGTTTCAATTATTTTGTCTATTACTTATGTAAGAAATAGACAACTGGTGTTGTTTTGGATTACTCCGCGACCTTCAACCCTATTAATCGTGATATTATGGTCGCTATTCTTCATTTTACAGGCTTTAGTGACCATTTGTGTATGCTGCTGACAAATTATTTGCCCAGTTAATATTATATCCCTTGCTGTACTTACTAAATCTGGAGTACTGTAGGACTCTATTTTTGGGCCACTTTTGTTTTTGATGTACATATATAGGTTTTCCCTTTCTGCTAAATTTTCGTGTCATCCTTCCTCCATCGGGCGTCGATCGTGTATGTAGTCGAATTACCAGCAATTTAGATGCTCTATGTCAACTAGCAGGACAACATTCTTTAATTCGTAGTGTCGCAAGGTCAACGGTTGCTGTATTTAGGAAAAAGGTGATCGAAATATTGGGTAAAATAAATACTCATCAGAAAATAACGGTATCTAACTTTATTACAAGCCCGAGAATTAGTTTGGAAAGGGGGGTTAAAGCTGAAGCAACATGTTTCAAATTCATAAAAACACTGTTACTTAAACATAAGAATGTTAAATATATTGATTATATTTGATAGAAAAATTAAAATTGCGTAACTTTCAAATTTTAAATGAAGTATTTAGAGTAGTATCTCTTTCACGACCGTTTGTCGTTGTCGTAACGGTTGTTGGGTTCCGCAGTGTCACTAGGTTCTTTGTCCCTGACGTTTCTCAAATAACTGCGGTTCGCATTTTCAAAGGTATCTTATATCTATGAAGTATTTGAAAGTTTACCATATGTATTCGGTGTGTAGGATTGCAAATAATTAAGTAAAACGAACTTAAGAAATGACTTGTTACATACCATACAGTACGAAAGGTCATAAATTACTTACTGATTAAAATTATTGCTTCCACACCACCATTTTCAATTAATACACATTCTATTATGTCTTTGTACCGTATTTATGTTGTAATATTGGAGTGGTAATCAGGATAATATATATAAATGCTGATACCGTTACAATATCGCAAGATATTAAAAATAGCTATGTATAAATCCAACCCCAAAATTGGTGAAACGTTTGATGATAAACAGCGATGTTAAAAATTACACCCACCGTGTCATATTTGACGTAAATATAATTAAATTACTTTTTATAAACAATCGTTTGTGTACTTTTGTGGCGTTAAAGGCAATATATTTAGTGTTAGATTTGACACGTGAAACTTTTAATCCAAAATGTTTTACACATAAAATTTTCTATAGTGTAGGAAGTATTGAATTTTGCCAGAAAACTCGCGCATTTTGTCTGTTTAGTCGATGAATTGGATTACAAATTTCATAGAAAGTATGTACACCAGATCAAGAAGATCTGCTGAAAGCCTAGGTTAATACTATGCTTCTCTATTTACGAGTATAGAAATAGCATTTCTGGAAATGATCGGTTTTCATCGTAGCTTCTTCGTTTTATTGCCTAGGAAATCCGGCAAACACATTATTTTTCAGTATCTAGTGCATCCATTTGGTTGAATATAGTCTCGTATTAACTTATTTTTATATATCACCACAGGCCAGGTGACTTCATGAAACAGAAACTTACGATAATTTTGATATCTTGTTCCCTTATATAGTAAAACAAAATCAGAGCATGCCGCTAGAAATTGTGTAAGTTATTGTAGAATTCTGCACGAAGTGCTCGGCATCCGTGGGTGGCAGTCCTTGTGCAAGGCTTTAGTGTAGACTGCTGAATATGTCTATATACCACAAAATACAATCCAAAACTAAACGAAAGTTCTATTTAAAACTGACAAAATACCATATTATTATTGAACATTTGATTGTTAAAGGTTTTATTAGATTCTAACGTAATTAATGTATTATATAGAATATGTACTATATGTTGTAGTTCATTTAAACAGGATAATATAGAATGTAACACGTCATCGGCTAAAATGCTTGAATAAAGTACATGCAAGAACTTATAGTCAGTATTTCGTCTAAACTGCAAATAACAAAAAACTTGTCATATTTGTATATTGACCAACAAAGATGCTTTAATTGTTTCTTCTTAGAGAAGATTTATGTTTTCACTAAAAAGCAACCAGTACCCACTTATGCTTATATAAGGTAATATAAATTTCTTCTTAAGTGCTTGAGTGCTGTTTTTCCTTGCCTAAAGCGCAACATCTGCTGTGGAAGCACGATGTTTTTTGCGTTGTGTCTACCTAATTGAATTCTTTGTTTTCTGCTTCGGACCGGTAGTAGCAGATGTAGCGATGAAAAAAAGGAAAGATTAGAAGCCCTAAATTCACGCAAGAGTATATATCGATTGTTAGTATGAACCCTAGCCATTATTAATATCACTCTTATAATTTTTGAACGCGTTCGTGGAACGCCCAATAGAAATAAAATTAAGAAGAATGAACATTTATATAACAGCAGTTATCCTCTTTTAGTGTATGTACAGGCTTTAATGATATTCTGTATTAAGGTTGCTTAAAATATCAACTTTGAACTTGATCTTAACGGAAACAATCTTACCAAAACTAAAACAATACTTCAATTCGCTTTTCACGCATTTTCTAAATCGACAGACAATTACTAAAATGAAAAAAGTTTTAATGATTTTACATTTAACAAGTATTCATTTAAAAGTAGCATAATGAAATTTCCTTTTGTTTCGGATTTTTTATTCAAAATGGCAACGCAATACCATAATTCGTAATCAAATTCAAGGTAACTTGGAGGATCTTGAATTTGATTATAATCTAAAAACCTTTTGCAAATTATGGCAATAAAAAATCGGAGGTGACAATTTCTTGTGCTTGTTTAAACAATTTTTTTGGCATTTTTTTACATTTGTTTTTCCAATAACGGCTGCAAAATAAAAACAAAATTCGAAGTAGGTGGTGTAAACATTGATACAATTACAATTTCCTTCCAATTAACCAACGTTTTTAAATTCCTGAAAGAATATCAGTGACGATAGGATTTGAACCCACGACCTCTGCGTTACCGGCGCATTGTGCTACCATTATACCATGAGACCGAATGTGAGTTCAAATTGCTTTTAATACGCGGATGTCACAATGTATGTAGATATATCGTAATATTTCAGCAGACACAATATTATTAAAGGCAAGTTACCAATAGATTGACGCATCTTTGATATGTGGAAAACCAATGAGTCAACGAATATTGAGTGTATTTTAGATTTGACTGTACCTTTAAAGTTGAATAAATAAATAAATAAATGAAGCCTATTACTTAGTTATTCTAACATGAACGACCTGCTTCATCTATTTAGTGATAATCAAATTCCCGTATAGATTGCTTTGTAAATCCAAATACATTGTTCGTCTTCCTAAATACATTCATCTACATATACAAAATCGACGTGGATGTAATATATGTTTCTATTGGCGAAACTCGACATCATCAAACTGTATAGCAGCGAGACGCTTTTTCGCATCGTAGATCATCCTAGTAGGCGTATGCCCGGAACATTTTAATCGTCTTTTTTTTGCGAGATGGTCGCCCAATTTTTTTTTATTCCTGGGACGGTTTAAAAGGTTAATTCCGAACGACTACTTCGTTCCGTATAAATTAAGCCCGATGTAATTTTCTTATCGCTGCCGTTTAATGGAGGCCTATTATTTAATTTTTTTCGCCCATTCTCGACGAATTGCCTGCCCATATATACGTATAGAGCTTCCTTTAGAAGCACAATGAGGGCGGTAGTTAGAGAAAATGAGATGTAATTTTTTAAATACCGTTGATGGTGCTTAATCTTTTTGTATCTTAGGCAGAAGTAATCAAGAGGAGGTAATTGACAAACAGTTATCTAGCAAAAAACGGTATAGTAAAATAGTAAAGTTTAAGATTATTATTATTATTCCGAAATAAGTTGTTTATTTCATGTATTTTTGCTTTCTAAGACAAGCTGCGATGTATTATAAAACTAAATGGTAGGTCAGAAACAAATAATTACACAAAATATTTTGGTAAGAAATTTTCCGAAATGTTGTTAATAAAATTACATCAATACGTTTGGTGTCCTCGAATGTTGACGTAACATGTAGATGACAGGTTTTTCACTTATGCGTCTTTATAGTCACCGATTCTATTATTCTTATTTTGTGTTGATTAATAAGTAATGGCATTGATTCCAAGAATAAAATTCATTTCATTGATTTTCACAATTAGTTATAAATGCTACGTTTGCATTTTGTGCTCAGACTTATTTTTTAATGTAAACGCTCCTTTGAAATAACATTCACATAGTAAAAACCTTTACTATAAGCATTTGGGCAAATAGTATTATTACGTTAATAAGAATAGGCGACAATTATTATAAGACTGGTATTTTTTCACTAACAAAGATTATCTTCGGGGCACCCCACCTACCTGGATAATTCCGGAAGAGCTATCTAGGAGTTGTGAGTGGTTCCCCTAATTATCCTTAGCGCGCCACCTCGTGTAGTAAAGGCAGAAGAATTTCTGATGGTAAAAAAGAATTAATGGATCTCCGGCCGAAGTATATGTTTTACCAGAAAAAATTCTTTAATTAAATAAAGAAAAAGATAAAATTTGTCTAATTGAGAATAGAGTATTAATTGAAATAATCGTAACTAAGTTTTGAAAAAGACAAAGAAAAGGATACAAATTTCCTTCAACCTGTATGCAAACTTTGTTAGTTTAGCAAAAGTTTTACAATTTTCAATAAAATGTATACAATTTTGTTGAACCGTAAACTTTGAAGCGTTACACTAATCATGCAATAAAATAATTGCAAAGTAATTATTTAAAGTTTCGAAATAACAAAAAAAAGTATTCATTTCCAAAAGTTAAAGGTTATTTGTGGCACTTATATGAAATTTTATGAACAACTCAAATCGCTTAAAGGTAATGATTTTAATAATTTTGAGACAAGAAAAAATCATGGTTACCTGGAAGTTCTCCTCGAGCGGTTCTACTTTAGTTTCGGATAAATTTATTCTAGGCCTGCGGGCCGAGCTGATGCTGGTAATTAGACACACGGTGAAGTGTCCGCAACTTAGAACGAGTAAAACGAAATTTTTTACGAATCCAAACAGAGTCAAAGACGTCGAGAGGAATAGAATTAAGGTGTTGACTCCCAAAGCAAACAATAAAAGCAATAAGTAAAACCTTGCGAGTAACTCAAGAAAACACCAATTCTACACAGCAATAGGTGGTTTAATCTCTAAATTTTAATGGTAGAATTAAACCGAAGTTTTTCACCACTACACTGCTTCATAATCGTATTAATGCCAATATGAAAGATTCGATCCGAAAAGTTTTTGCAAAGCAAAAAGTAATACGTAATTCGTATCGCTCTGGATCAAGTATACAGCGTTGTCGAAAAAATAATACGATATCAAACAGAATAATAAAATAAACTTCATACGTACATCGTTAACAATTATTATGTGCTCATGTTCGTAATTTATCTATTAATAAAGTAAAAATTTAAAATGAATTGTGTTGTATGCATATATGTATTTTTCATGAAGTAAATATTGTAATCTTTTCCTAAGTACATCACCCAATAAATATTGACCTAGGTTTTTTTTTGGCCTTGACAAATAGTCATCTACCCACGTAAAAGTTTTGAAATATAAACGTCAAAAAGAAGGATCGATACGACGGAAGGAGCAGCACACACTTCACGACATAAGGCCGATCGTACCGACTTGAATCAAAACAACAGATACAGGGACGCGGAAAGGGAGGAAATCCACAAAAGGAAATGTAAGCAAAGGAAACGAAGCTGAATTACAGAATTACAGAACTAAAGGCGAAAGAAAACTTAAACCAGTCCCATAAACGTATTTTATTACGAATCTATAATATTATAAACGTCTATATTATTTTGCTAAGAAAAGAATTTACATATATCTTGAAAGAACTTTCATCTCGGTATCTGGCAAAATTCAAAATCCAAATAAAATATGGTTAACATCACCTAATGTTTCATTATCACATGAGCAGCACGGGCTATTAAGAACACCAATCCTATTGAGATGTACAGGGTAGCATATATGATTACACCTTAAGCGGGATATTGTGGAACTAAAGTATCTGCTAATGCTCCTAATGTAGGATAGAGTAACGCATAATGCGTTTTAGATTTCTGGGTAAATTCATGCCAGTCCTTGACATACCGTGGTGGAAAATCTCAGGCTCGTTAAAATTTTTAACTGGGTTCTTTAAATTAAAATTTTGATTTATTTGTTTTAAATTAAGTGAAAATGTTTTCTAAATTAAAATACCAAATGTAAAGTTGGAAAAACAAATATATTGATAAATAAAAAAAATATATACCGCTTTTTTACAAAAGATATTTTTTACAGAAAACGTAAGGCAATACCGGACTAGCTAAACTTGAAATATTCTAATTAATTTCCGAAACGAAATATGAAATCGAAAGATACAAATAATTTTGAAGAACTTAAGAAGATTCGACGTCTATAACCTTTGAAATCGTACTCACTGGTTCGCCTTTAGGATGGATTGGCCTTCGGCTTCCAACGTAAGTGTTCGGAACTTCCAAACTTTATATGTAGTATCAACTGATACACTTTATTATTGGATATAAACGAAGATATTTATAAATTTACGGAGTTATATGAGAAAAATAACTAATTATTCTTTCTCAGGAGAAACGATGCCAACATGTCTGACTTTTGGACCCGAACTTTATCTGTCCGTTTTTCTTCCATGGCAACGCATTTGTTCGCCTGTATGATAGGCCACTCAGTATACACACATACTAGATATGTGTGACATTATAAAGGAAATTGCTGCCAGTCGAGTCATCCTTCCGTCGTGCGAGAAATTTCGAAGATTATAAGTACAATTTCGGAATAAGGCATATTCATACGATGTAATTGAAATGTGTGAGTACTGTATATTAAACGTCTTTTAAAGATGAAATTTTGAAATATTTATTTATATAAGAAATATTTTTACGAAAAGGGATATATATATAATAAACGATAGTAAAGTTTACGCCTCCTCTGTAAGTGTTGAAATGCAGCGTAATTATTTTTAGATAACAGCAACAGTTTATATTGTTCAAAATTTATCAAATTATCAGGAAAACTTCTGCTGTTTTGGAAGAATGTCAAAAATCAGATATTGTACAACATACCAGAAAGGATATGGTAATTTACATTCGGCGGTCCAAAAATGATGCGGGCCTGTGAAAGCCAATCATCCTCACTAATAAAATCAGTAACATTTTTGTCCTTCCATTTCTGAGTGGACTTTGCCTTACGGCCTGGTGCTGAATCTACTTACTGTTGTCGCTTCAACAGTTTCTTGGTACGCCTTAGCAAAAGCTACAATGTCTTTTTTACAAAAAAATGTACCTCTTAAGCTGACTCCCCACCCTACTGGGTGGTAGCTACTTTGAACTTTTTCATTGTGTCCTTTTGCTTCTTTTGAACTTGAACCATAAGTTTAGTGTCTGTGTTTAGCTTTGTGGCTGTCACGAGGGTACTGTTGTAGTAAGCATCTTGCTTTTGCTGTTTTACTTTTATTTAATTTATCGTTTAGCGGATGATCAGCTGACCGTTGGTTCCAACATGCTTGTGGCTACACGAAAATTGAAAAATCTTAATTTGTCGTGATAGTATCTTCGTTTTGTAAGAGGAATTCATCGAATTCGCTATTTAATAGATTTAATAGCGTTTGTGATACGAACAACTCGTGAATAATCACATCTTTGACGGACACAAACGGAAGTAGATCGATTTATGGCGTGATAAATAAAGATTCGGCTGTTATCATTTAGCCGCAAGGTCTTAAGCACTTCATTAGGCTGCAGATATCCAAAATAGTTTTTATATTGCAACTTAAACGACCAAACTCCACCAACACCAATTACCTTAATTATTATACTACTGCATGGCACTCTAACTTTTTATCGTGCAGATACAACGTTTCACCGCATATGCTTGTTACATCTGCACGTAACTTTCGTACGTCTCGTTCTCAAGTTTTGCCCTCGGAATTGAATCGAATGGAGTGACGAGTCTGCTATCGGAGCGACTAAATGTAAATCAGTGCCGGGGTGTGCTCCTAACTCCGGTTGTGTAACTGGCGGATTCCGCGTGTAAAAGGTGTAGTAATCGCACTCGTAATAACGTAATAATTAAACGACGTCTTCGTCAGTCGTCGCGCCGCTCGCCCGCCATTTCCGAGATTTACATTTTGCCTTCCACTACATCTAGCACGTCGCTTCACACACCTACTTATCTCGGAAGCCGCTTTCCGTAACTCTTGGAACTTTGAGCAGCGGCGTATTATTAATTTAGCGGCGGCATGAAGCTCGGATGTAGTAATAATGGCTTGTTTTATGTGATTATTTTATTATTATTCGGGAAGTTAATGAAATTATGTATGTTGTAGTTGCCGATGTTATTTTGGATTAATTAAAGTTCTCCTCTGTCTGACGCGTTGTCGTTATCGTATATACTGAAATTTGGAAAGGAATAAATTCAGATTGATTAGTATAAATATTGAAGGAATAAAGAACTCTTTCATTTACGTATGGCATAAACATTACAATCATCTTGGTTTAAAAACAATTTTTTGCTACAGATTCTATAAGTTTCTTTCCGTAGATATATATAACGTAGATTTGAAGGCAGATATTAAGTCCTTAAAAACTAGGTGTTGCAGTTCTAATGACTTTATTTTTGCTTCACCTCATGATGGTTTCGTATGTAGCTGTGATAAAGGTTGGCAATATGTTAGTAGGAATATGTGCAGAGACTAATGATTGATGAGAATTTGGAAGCCCGCAGCACGCGGAAATATTAATATATAAACAACGTAAGGGATTTATGTAACCCTGTCTAAACTAAAAACGTACAATGTAAGCAAAATTCGACATTTGACACATTCTTCATTTCAAAATTTCAATCTTCTGACGTTATAGGAATAAACAAGACCAGAAGAAGATTACTTATTAAATTGAAGGTTGTTATGAAGGGGATATCATTGATTGGGCCCAATAAATAAGAAAAATCTGCAATTTCTACTTAAAAATTCAAACATAAACTTAAACATACACAAAAGCGACATTATAAAATTGTGAATAGTCATATTGTCGTATTATAATTCTTTAAATTATTTTTTGTAAATATACTTTGTGTTGAAATTTTAGTTCGTTAACAAATTGTTATGCAGCACTAGTGACACTGTCCTAAAAGCAATAAACCTACTCTAATAGAACAATTGCCTTTTGGAAATATGCTGTTATGAAGAGAATATCATCGATTTGGCTTGATAAAGAGAGAACATCTGTAACGTCCAATGATATGCACCTAAACACACACAATAAATCAAATTTGATAGCTTTAATATTCTACGTTCATTTAGCCAGACATGACATTGAGTTCGATAATGCTAGGATTTTAAATGTTAAATCGATTAATAATAAACGCTTATTTTTGTGTTAGGTGTAACATTAAAAACGCCAAAATATAGAAAATAAGACATAAGGAACCCTACCACAATTTATGCCTAACTTCGATAGAAGAGTTAACGTACTGGTACTTTGAGTGTATCGTATTTTTTGGCTGTGCGAGGTTGGTATTGCTCCCTCTTTTTCTTGATCGATTGGTACTCCTAGACAAGCTGTGTTAAGAATTTTTTAATAGTTATTTGTCCTCTATATAATGCGATCATCAAAGAATGTAAATAACTACACGTGATAGCAAAGAAAGTACAAGCAGCAATTATGTGAAAATATTAAAACATAAGTAAACTTATTAAAACACTTGTCTGAAAGGACAATAAAAACGTTAAAAACAAATTTTGTCGAACCAACATGATGCTATTCTACTTTGACAAATGGATAAAAGCAATCGACAAATTGCATGCGATATGACCGCTTGTAGGGAAACAGTGGACTGCAACGTGAACAAATCTACAAGTAGTGGTAGTTTTTACAACAAAGAAAAGCGAGCTACTGAAGAAAATGAGGCCAGCAGAAGATCGTGTAATCGTAGGGATTAGCAAAGGAAGCCGACGTAAAATCTCAGTTAAAGTGAACGGGAAACGCAGAAAATCGATTAGTGTGACTACGGTGAAACGGCGTTTAGGCAAAGCGGGACTTCGCGGACGAGTAATGGTAAGAAAACCCCTATTAAGTAAACAAAACAAATCAAAGCAGTATGAGTGGGCACAAGCACACAAGAAGGGCACAACTCAAAACTGAAAAAAGGTGTCGTAGAGATCGAAGTTCAAGTTTAGAGCCCACGCAGACGTGTATTCGTTCGTAGGTCGGCAGGAGAACGAGTGTCGGATCATCAGTGCATTGTACCGACCATCAAACACGGAGGAGGTACATAGATACTTTAGAAAACAATGTGGTGTCATCGGCGTTGCGACTAGTCGGAAATCGGAGAAAATTTCAAATATCAGCGTGGCAATACAGCTAAGAACAAGAGATGAGCAGCCTTGTAGTTATGGAATGACCCCTCAATTTCCCGACCTCAATGCCACTGAATTATTATTGGATGAATTGGATCGAAATGTAAAACAAGCTACTCCAACATCCGCTACAGTCCTATAGAGCCTTCTCTAGGAAGAATGGAACACGATACCAGAAGAAACTCTGACAATATTGATTGGTAAAATGCCTTGATTACGCGCGGAAGTTATAAGAAATGAAGGAAACTATATTGGCAAAAGCAGAATTTGATTTAATATTGGATATATATTTATTTGTATGTGAATTTGTATGGCTTTATAGATGTAAATATTAACTAAGTATCATTAGACAGTAATATCCACGACTCAAATATGACTTTATTTCGAGGTTTGAGAAAAAAGGTGGATGGCCAAATACTTATGGACGGTAGTGTACATACGCAAAGTAGCAGTAGATTTTGGAAAACAAGATTTTTCGATATTAAATAAAATGTTAATGATAGTAATAACATGCTAAGTATAGATAAGAATGTAACGCTTTAGGATGTAATTTTTGATAACACTAGGTTATTTAGTATTAATACCCATTGTAGGACGTTATGTTGCAGAGATAATCGACACTTTACTAATGCTGCTCGTTATATTAGGTCATAACTTTTGATATAAAATTATACACCGTTGAAACTATTTTTATGATTTGCCCTAGTGACAAATATAAAAATTGGAGTTATGACGGAGAAACTAAAGCATATAGAAGAAAAGAAACTCATTATTCACAAGCTGCTGTTTCAAGTTTACGAAATACAACACCAAACAAAAATAAATATTGCGAAACTTCGGTGAAAGCTCATATAATATGGAGAAAGAGAACGAAAACGAATTCGGGACGATACGTTTGTCATTCGCAATTGACAACTTTCCCAGAAGAAATTACCATAAAAAAGAAAAAGGATACATATAGGAGACACACGCGGAGCCATGATTTACGGCCGACCGTATCAAAAAGTGCGTGCACAGTGCTGCGGAGCGCCAGTACGCATCCGTAATAATTTCCCTCATCCGTCGAAGAAGAGGAGCGTGCGTTGCCTTCGCTTTCGTCTCGCCTTCCTCCTTCATCATCTCACCCTTTCGCCCGACGATTCGGAAGATCGCATCTTTAAGAGATTGCGTAAACACGGAACAATCTCTTATCCGGTCGCCGCACGCTTCGTGATTTATCATAGCCGAGAGGAGACCTCCCGTAGCGTTTCCCTACACTGCGCACTAGCCGAGGAACGGCGCTCGACGGGCAAGATGAACGATATCATAACCGGATAATTTTTTCCATTCGTGACCGTCTCGGAAAAACATATTTTTGATGGAGCGGATGATGTAGCGTCACACAATTGTGTGTGCTTGTTTAAGATGCTTATATCCGTATAATGCGCCTTTCTTCTATGTTTGTCTTTCCTTGTTCGTCGTCTTGTCTCAGCTGTCAACGATAAACGTCTTTCTTCCGGATTTAATCAGCAAACGAACACTTTGCCGATATACGAGATGTTGTGGTTCGAATGCCTTTGGTTCGTACAATAATCGATCTTGGTGAAATATGTCTGTTGCACAAGTGCAGCCGCCTTTGTTTTAACCTTAATTAGTAAAGCATGATTGTTTCGCTTGAATATCATATATCGTCCCAAGCTATATTCGCTTGCATATCCGCAACAGTTACAAATTGTAAACGTTCCAAAGTATCAGCGTGGCAATGAAAATGGTGTTGTTGTAAATCCTTTGATATTGGATTATACCGGGTGAAAAGCTAGCGGTATGCCTTCCTCACCTCGCAATAGTACGAAATGTGGGCTTCATTGATGTGACGATAGGATTTTGTAGTAGTAGTTAAACAAAGGTAGAGAATACCGTTAGACAGACCTAGCATATTGACTCACAATTGCTCTGCAGATTCTTCGACTTTATTAACATATCCACCTCTTACTTACAATTACGGCCACCAAGACGTCGATAGTGCGCTCACAGTATATACGAAATAGAATTGTCGACTCTCTTGTAGTATTCTCTTCTCGGTAGACAAAGTGCAAAATGCATACGTTTTGGTCACAAGTTGACAGAAGGTGGTCCAGATCGCAGACTATACTTTTGCGAATGCGTAACAAATTATCAGAAAATAGCTGAACTTGATGAAATAATGTTTTTCTAATGAAACAGCGCATGGTATAGGCACAGTTGTTAATAAACAGCTCAAAAGCCTTGTTGGCGTGAGGAAATCAATACATAGCATCTCCGAAAAGTGAATGTGTACGCTGGTCTGGTTGACATAATAAAATCCTTCAAATTCAAACAGATTTAGTCATCCAAACGAAAATATGTGTTTTCAACATATCCCCGTCACATTTTGCCAGTAATATTCGGTAATTATTTGAACGAAATATTTCTTGTAAGCTGGATTGGATGCAGAGAAACGATTGAACAGCGCCACTGGATTTTTCTTTGTGGGGTCACATGAAATGCCAAGTGTATACAAATTATCTTGAACAATTAGACGACTGAACAACTGATACCGAACTCAATAAGAGATTTAAATATTCGTTGTAGTCGCAATCAAATTTCACTATGTTTTTATCTTCATGTTGCATCTTCATTTTAACATTAAATTACGAGTATTTAAACAATTTTCGCTGAACTTAACAATGTATTATTATCATTTTAAAAAACAATGACTTGTTTTCTCAATTTTATAACTTATCCATTTATTTGATTCTTCACGATAATGTTTGGTTCATGCCCTTATTTTATTTTGTTGGTATTGGAGGTAAAGTACTGTTAAGACTTCCTCTTCTTTCATTTATCTTTTTTTTTGTGTATTGGTTATTACAAATATCTATTATTGACATTTAATTTGTAATTTTAAAGTTTTTTTATAAAAAATTGTTCCCTAAATAGCAGTGGAGGCGTAAACACCACCATCGTAATACATATACACTAAGGTGACAGAATAAAATAGACACCAGGTAAAGCGGTATAAATATGTAAACAACTAAATTCTAAGAACGAATTAAGAACTTTCTCTTGTCATTAGAGTAGGGGCAGATGTATCGGAAGGAATTCGTCATAGTTTAGTATCTTTACAACTATGCCTCGCTTACAAGGTTCGAGTGATATTAGGGACTTCACCCGGGGTCTCATCGTTGGCCAGAGTGAACGCGGCGCTTCGCAACGTGAAATAGGTAAATTTTTAAATATTCCGTTGTCCACAGTTAACCGTGTGATTACACAATTTAAACGCAAGGAAAAGGCAACAGTGGAGCCGAGACCAAGTCGTGCCGGTCCTTCTGAAAGAAGTAAAAGGGTGCTTGTGCGCGAAGTGTTAAGAGAACCGCGAAAAAGTACAGCTAAACTTGCGGCAACTTCACAGAAAAGTCAGCGCACCGTTCTGCGATACCTCCACAGTGTGAGGATGTACGAAAGGGTGACAAAGATAAAACCTCTCGTTACGGAGTTTCAAAAACGGCGCCGAATGGCTTGGGCAATCGAAATGCGAACGAAGCCCGAAGAGTTTTGGCGGTCTGTCATTTTTCCAGACGAAAGCAGATACTGCCAATTCAGTGATAGTGGTCGTACGTGGGTATGGAGACGTTCGTCACAGCAACTGGACGACAAATTTTTGCATCAGACTGTGAAATACGGCGGTGTGAACATCATGGTGTGGGCGCGATATGGTATGGTGGAAGATCGCAATTAGTAATCTGCGACGGAAATATAAATGCGGCAAAATGTATCCAAATATTAACAGAAGGACTACTACCGATATTCGACAACGCCATTTTATCTAAAGAAGACGCCACTTTTATGGAGGATGGAGCACCCAGCCACAATGCAAGAACAACAACCACATGGAAAGAGGAACAGGGGATTCGGATTTTACCATGGCCAGGTCAATCACCAGACATGAATCCGATAGAGAATGTTTGGCACATAATCCAGACAAATATGGCGAAAAGACCCCAAAAACCCAGCAATAAGGAAGAACTCGTGGCAGCTGTTACAGAAGAGTGGTTAAATATTCCAGAAGACACCATTAATCATTTAATAGATTCTATACCACGACGACTCGCAGCACTTCACGCAAGTAAAGGTGCATCGACAAAATATTAGTCTAATTTAAAAATTTTAAAATATTTTGTATATATAACGAGAATAGAATCTTTTTTTAATTAGTAGGTGTCTATTTTATTCTGTCACCCTAGTGTATATACGTTGTGACGGATGTTTGTGCGGTCACGCTATGTGGAATAGTACTCCCGGGTTTCTGGCCGCTGGTACGCTGTTGGTCGTTAAAGGGATCGTTTTGACTAGGTCGACGTTTCGACGAGATCTCGTTCATCTTCTTCTGAACGCTCTCGTTCGGCTAGCGATCGGAGATGATCAATTCATTTCCGATCGCTAAAAAATAATATATATATACTATTTTTCTTAAAAATACAAATGTGATTAGGTATAATTTGTTCCAAATTATTCTTAAAGACGCATAACGTACAGTACTCACACATTTTTATCAAATTATAAAAATAAGTATCGTATCGGAATAGCACACACACCATCTTCGAAACTGTCGCACGTCGAATAGATGGCACGCCTGGCAGCCTTTATTTGTAAATAATTTCATTCCATCAGGAGTGTTTATTGTGTACCCTATCGTTTTGGTAAACAAGTTGAGTATAGCGAGAGTATCCCCGGAAATAGCCTATTATGAAATTACGACAGTGTCTGATGTCGAAGATGTCTCTCCAGAGAAAAACTTGTTATTACTCATAATAAATATGGTTACTAAAAAATCTGCGAAGTGATTTGAAATAATAAAGTGTCGCAGCTGATATATTTGTAATAATTTGGAGTTCCCGATACACATGGAAGTCGAAGTCCAGGAAATCTAAAAATACGATGCAGTACGAGTGAGTATGAATACTATTTCGACATTAAATACTTAAAATTGTGATTTCACTGTTCTCCTGTTCTAATTTTATGAAAAATTAGCCAGACAGAGATTATTATATGTAAATGTTTAAAGAATTGTGTTAAAAGGTGTTATATATATATTTATTTATGTATATAGAACCTTATATTTGGCTACTTCAATTATTTAATTTAATATACATTTTAATTTAAAACAAAAAAAAATGTAAGTGAATGAACCCACTCTTTTGCTGGCTAACGTTTCACCTAATTCAACTAGGAACAAAAATGTAATTGCATCAGATTCTCCGGTCTTTATCCAAGAATTGTCGAAGCAAGGGTTCGTCGTCGCTTATGCGATCATAGTGTAAGTGGAAGAAACGTTCGAACCTACTCCTGTTTCTTGCGCTCCTCCGTATACATCCGAAGACCGAACACAGCGGTGAAATTGAATTGCGGAGAGCTTTTCATTAAAACTCGTTAACCGAATTGCGGCGTCTGACGCGATGGGACGAGTTGGGAGAGCCGGTGGGATTGGCCAGAAGAACCGTCTGTCGCGTCATTGTCAACGGCAGCTACGTGCGGCGTCTGGTAAATGCAAACTACAGGTGGTCCCCGCGTCCGACCTGTTTTGGGGGTGTGCGGTGCGGCGAATTCCCCAAGATCTCAGAAACTCGTAACCCATAGAGCGGAGACGCACTTATAATGGACCATTACTGGTGAACTAAATGAGTTTACACGTGTTCCCGGACACAAATGCTCCGGGTGATATTTGAACCTACTTGAAAGTACGTCTGCTAAGTTGAACGGCGTTTAAAATGTGTCCCCGAAATTCAAACCGCTTAAAATCGAGTACGTACATCAAAAGTTATAGTAGTTAGTTTAGTCACCTCGTAGATCGCAGTCTCTAAGTTATTGTCAAGCTAATATTTTTCAGGACTGAAGTTTAGACCTGAAAATCACAAAAATTTCGCTGGAAGCAAAAAATGTTCGTGCTTTGAGTAAATAATTACAATTTACTCTAAGCAGCCGTTATCATCGATGAAAAAGGATTTAAGATAGATAACATTTATTCAAAAAATGTTGAAAATGATGCTTAAAATTCCTTATTATTATTCTTTTAAAAACAAAACTTATATTTAGATCTGACTGATACTAGCTTATGCAAACAACGTGATAAGAAAATTCATCACCAAAATCTTTGCAGAGATTACTATAGAAGGAATGAAGTTAGACCTAAAAGAATTAAAATATATAAAATTAAGAAGTCAGAACCTTCAATCCAGAATCAGCTGAATTCGAATCAGAAACTGGATTAAAGCAGGGATGCATATTAGGTCCATTGTTATTCTCTATAGTAATAGATGACGCTATTAAAAAACCCAAACAAAATGGAAAAAAATATGAAAGTAAGAAGCTGGAAAATGAATGCAATAATGTAGAGGAACTAATGTTTGCAGATATGATATTGATAGCAGATTCAAAAAGATATTACACGAAACTTGAAGATATACCAAGAAGAACTAAAGAATATAAACACAATGAAACAAACACAATGAAACAAACACAATGAAACAAACACAATGATAATAGTGGTAGATGAAAAAAAAACATAGCATCAGAATCGAAGAAACAGCCTTAGAATAAGTTAAAAGATACAATTACTTAGGAATAATCATTAAAAATAATAGGAGAATAGAGAAAGAAATAAATGAGAGAATAGAGAAATCCGCAAAAATATATAACACATTAAGAAATAGATTTTAGATAGAAAAGAAATACCAAAACAAATAAAGACATAAGTATGTAAAAGAATAGTCATGGACAACAACGAGTAAGATCAAAAGCAAAGTCAGCCATGGAAATGAGATTCTTAAGAAGGATAGAAGGAGTAACAAGGAGAGATAAAATAAGAAACACGGCAACCACTAGTAGGCTAAATATCAAGCCAATAGAAATAATCATAAAGAGAGACAATTGGGATGGCTTGGACATATACATAGAATGGAAGAAGATCGAATAATAAAGAAGATTTTCAAAGAGCAAGGACGTTACCAAAAAGAAGAAGTGCACTATTCATAAAATGATAGCAAGTACCAGTAACGAGATATATATAGCAGAAACAATGATAGTGAAGAAAAAAGCTAGGAAAGTTTACGAGTATTTGAAAGTAAGATATTAAGAGCATTGTGTGGAATGGTAGAAGATAAATACAGACGTAGGATGAATCTTGAACTGAAAAAGGAGAGAGTAAAATATGAAGTACACGAGATAAAACTGCAGAGAATAAAATGGTTAGGATACGTTTGGAGAGTAGAAAAATGAACCATAAAAGCAATGTTAACTAAGAACCGCCGAGGAAAAGGTAAGATTAGGTCGGAGGAATCGAAAGGGGTGGTAGAGAATCTGAACCGAGTATACACGAATAATTGTCAACATAAAACAGGAGACAGACATTTGTTGAGAAAAGTACTGGGTATCCCTAAAGTGTTCTTCATTCTGTTTTGTTCTTGGTGCGAATGCAATAGTTGAGTGCGTGTGGCTACGGCGGGGTATCCCAATCGCTAACCCCGTCCTAGGGAATTTAGCCGCTATCGAGCATTTACGGGAGCGTGCTGTGTGCGTAAGTTTTACAAAATCTAATGGATATGTATACAGGCAGAACATGAAGTTCAACAAATCCAAAACAGAAGCATTAGAGCAGCTCACTTCACTCACCAATAGTTTGGACTGCAATGTCGCTGCAAGGAATTATCGATTTGTACCCTTTCCAAGGTGACAGAGGCTGTACACTAACCGTAAATTCCGAACGATATCTGGAGATGACAATAACATTTTTTTTTACTGTAGTCTGGGAAGATTTTAATGGTTTAGTCGAAACATTTAGTTCCAACAATCTACAACGATATCCCACATGTCTAACTTGTCCTTGCCAGTTGTTGTGAAATTTTCCCTGGAGAATTAATATCCAAACGCGACAACATAAACTAACCGGCACTTAGCCCCGATTTGATATCAATGGATTTTTTTTTCTATCAGGCTACCTCAAATCGGAGGTATACAGTAACACTGATTTTTGAAACCTTAATATATCACATCCTATTTTAATGGAATTCGCAGTCAAATTATATTCCAACGTGGCGGCGTGCTTCTCGTATTTACCTGCCACGCATAAAAATACCTCGACGTAAATAAGCAAGCCAATAAAATTTATACCGATTACAGTGACACTTTTGAAAATATTTATCATTCTATATTGACATGTTAGCTTTGTAAGCATGAGAGTACGACGCAATTTACTATGGTGGTTGCAATCTTATATTTCAAATGGTTCTTAGATTGCTAAACTGTACGTTGTTATGCAGTACTGCAAACATGTTTTAGACCACATACATAAATTACTTTTATTTCCTCACCATGTGTTCTAGATAATTTTCTCCTTATTGTAAAATATATTTACTGTCATTCCATATTGAAATTACAATAATACATATAATACAGCAAATAACCACAAAATAAGATTCTGGAATAAATCAGACCACTTATTATTCGGTATTCAAGTATCTTTACTAATTTATTCATTTCAATGCTTTAGAAACAGGCAGACGTTGTATGTTTTTGAAATATTAATGTATTGGACCTTTATGCAAATCGTGTGGCGTAATTAGGGAGTTCAGTCAAAAATTACAGCAGAAAATTCTGTAGAAAACAAACCAAAGGGTAATCACAATCCTGAAAGTTCGTTACAAGTCTAGATAGATCATAGTACTGACTTACTATTTCGAAAGAGCAACAGGCACATCAGCTAACCCACCGGATGTGCATGGGCATCTCGAGCAAGGGTTTAAACCGTATATTGCCAACAGAAAATTGCCTCTTCATCGTGGTAATAAAGAAAAACGCCTATAATGTGCTTAGGAAAATCTGGACTGGACTGCAGACATATGGAACCGTGTGTTGTACACTAAACAGTCAAAATTCGATGTATTTGACAGCAGTAGACGGTACTTGGCCTGAAGAGAAGGGGATGCATACAAAGCTGAGTGTCTACATTCAAAAGTGAATCACGGTAGTAGATGTGGAGAAGTTTATAAGAATTTGAGCCGATTAGTGCCGTTTTGGTTACGCTTAATTGGGCGCAATTTAATTTTTCAACAAGACAACGATCCAAGACATTTTTCCAAAGTGCTACAGAACTACTTGAATAATTTTACAGAGCAAGGATTGTAAATTATGATGTGACCATCATAGAGTCTCGACTTCAATATTATTGGGTACATACTAATCAAGCTTATTAGGACATTGCCTAACTCACTTTCAAAAAGGATTATGCCTGTAAAAGAGCCAAAAGAGGGCATACAAAACGTTAATTATTTATTTTGCAAGTGCAGTATAATTCACTCCGTATGTGCATAAGTGTTTATATTTTCATTAATGTACATATATACCTATATAAGATTTTCATTGTTTTTCTAGATTTCGAAGATCCATTGTGTTATTGGTCTAAAATTTATTCAGAATACTGCACATGCGCACCTGTAGGTATTACATTGGAGTGCCATAGATATCTGATCATTATTTTCATCCTGTATATTGACAATATCATAACTTATTTTAAATACCCAAATCTTCATGAACACCCTTGTGATTTGAAACAACTTTATTTGTATGTAATTATTATTGTTCTAAAAATGAAATATTTCTCGCCCATGTGCTCTCGAAACACTGTGTCCCGAATGTATAATAAATCCTTAGAATTATTGTAACACATTTTTGTATTTTATAGGAAAAGTGAAAAATACATCTCAAATATTTCAAATTATTTCACGTCTCTTTTTTTAGAACCTAATACGATCTAATACAAAATAAATAAAGGTCACACGACCGCTTTGCAGTATCTCAAGAAATTTTTCACATATCAAATATTATTCTCTAAGGAATACGTAAAGGTGTGAACATTTGAATAACATTTCATTTAGAAGTGCTACGTCATATTATACAGCATTAATTTATTTGAAACGTATATGTACTTCGGAAATTTGTGGATATCGATTATCATCCATTACCTACAGTGGCATGCGTATACTTGAGAAACTAAGAAATATGACTTCATATCATGCAGCATAAAATATAACCAAGTGTATTCTACCGCTATAAATTTATCAAACTGACACGCCCGTGTGGATCATTCTTTCCTCCTGAAATAATCTTTGTTTTCCTACGATATCACCTAGGAGAAATGTTTCTCGGTTAGTACTAGTACGTGCATTATCTTAGAACAGGGCAATATCTTTTAAAATAAGGAAAATATAAATCATTAAGTGCATGCGTTGTATACAGTATGTTCATTGTAAAACTTTTCGCCCTAAATTTCCGGAAATTTATGAAAAAATTGTACATATCGAGGGGCACGACTTTTTATGCAAAAGTTGACTCACTCATGCCCCTGGAAACAGCTTCCTTGAAAATCTTAAGTGGAAAGGGGTTTCCAGTAATACCTCATTTTAATGATCTTTTGAAACGGTACATTGTGGCGTTTAGATTTTTGAAATTGATCAATTAGTTTTCGAAATGTTTATGAAAATCTTTTGGTTTCATTTGTTTTGTACTTCTAGCTGGTCAATCTATTTTAGGAGCATCGGAACAAACATCTCGATATTGAAAACTTTTGGTAATTCCATTATTTTATACATTTTTAACAAGATGGAGCTCCTCCTGACTACGTTCTGTCAATAAGGCAGCTGTTAGACAATGTATTTCCAAATAAAGGGGTAGGACAGAGAGGACCTCTAGGACAGCCAGCCAGATCAAATGATTTGACTCCACTGGACATTTTTCTATGGGGTCATTTAAAGTCTGTTGTATTTATCCCGCAACCTCAAAATTTAAAAGAACTTCGTCAGAGGATTACTGCAATCTGTCGTGGAATCCAAAACTTTCTTGTTGACCTGCCACCTTTTGGCAGTTTCATTTGTTGTATACATCCTTTTGCAATTTTAACTAGTACATTTTTAAAAGTTTGTTTTGGTGCCGTGATGTTTCAGATGTTTTTGTGCGCGATTTTTTCGATTTTTTATTTTAATTTTTGATTGTCGCTTTCACTTGTTATTCCAGTCTTGGCCTGATGATATGCAAACCGGTAGCCATTGATTGATTAAATTGTTTGAGATACCATGAGATGGGTCCCGTTTTCTTCACTTTTTCCTATATTTTGATATGAACTCACACCGAGTCAACAACATTTCTTTAATGGTTATACTATTATTTAGTGAACAATGGACAACGTTTTGAAGAAACGCTGGATTGATTTTTTCCACCAAAAAATACTTGAATCCTTAATTAATTTTAAAAACAAATATAAAACATTTTAAATAGTTAAAGTATGTTTAAGCCTAAAAGACAAAATGTAACGTCCCAAAAGACCACTAAAATGAGGTATCACTCGATATCCCTTCCTATTTAATATTTTCAAGGGGGTAGCATCCGTGGGCAGGGGGTTAAAATGGGTGAGCCAATTTTTGCATAAAAAGTTGTCCCCTTTTTTGCATAAAAAGTTGTCTCCCTCCTTTTTACGTGTTTCAGGATTTTTTTCATAGACTTACAGATTTAGGGCGGGAAGTTTTGAAACGAACACATTGTATGTAGATTTGAATATGGGGTAATTTTATGCAGATTTCATGCAATATTTTTATTTGAACAGCTCTAGAGAGCAGCAAAATGTTCAATGTTTTTCCAAAATACTTTATGTACTGCAGAGTTAAGCATCATTAAACGCTAAACTATTTAATTCACTAGAACGAGGACGCAATACTGAATAATGTTACTTTCCCAATTTTATTGTGGAAATAATTTAGTTACTTTATATCAGATCCTATCGAAATATTTGTGCATTCTAGTCTGCAGAAGCGAACATCCTATCGCTTCACCAATATAGCGTCATATATATATCTATTCAGGCGTACCGATTTGTATAGTTCTTAACAATATAAAATGTAGAGCGTATTCTTTCCCCTCGCCATTCTCATTTATCTCTTTCCACGCAAATAGTATGCGCGGGGATGAAGCGTATTAGAGGGGCGTTTTATGCTCTTAGAACCTAATGCGTACGTGCTTCCTGCTTAAGTTTATTCCCGACGTAATCCGTTATAAAAAACCAATACACTCAAACGCCGCGGAAAATTTGTACGAGATTTTATACACTGTCGATTTAACATCTGCGAGATTGGCTCGCTGAAGTTATACGATAATATTTTCCTCGGATTGGAACCTTAAAGGAAGGCGGACGGGGGTGCTGATATCATTCACATATAAAATTTACTACGAGCATATTGTAAGGTTAAAGTGATCCTTCGAGGCGAACCCAAATTTTAAACGATCCTTTTTTTCTCTCCGCGTTCTTTTAACGCGTTCCGTAATAATATCCCGGCGGGACTTTCGGAAATCCAGAATCAAAATGTAAACCGATTATCCGATTTTACGTCTGCTATTGATGTTATGATTTATTTTCCAAATGAGTGATTCGATTATAAAAATTATACGTTTATTGAAACATTCAAATATATATAAAGTTTTCCGTAACGAATTTGTACTTTTTAAGATTTATTAGTAGTTTATTAAAGATTAAGATTTAGTTATTATTGTTATATACATACACTACCGTTCATAAGTCTGATCCCACTATTTAAAATAAAACAAATTGACAGATAATGTTTGTTTTTATTAAGGAAACAAACTTTACTCATTAACTTAAAGTGTTTTATTGACATAATAGTACACTTAAAGTATTGCAAAGTACAAATAAATGAATTGTAACATTAGAAAGATATTAGATATGTAAAATGCAAATAGACACTCGTTCGGTTGTATCCGAACAACAATATTACTTGTTAACTTAAGACGTTTTACCGAGGAAAAGTACATTCTAGTAAAGTACGTACTTTTATAATGTTACTTCAAAGTAACCCCTTTTGCTTTAATAATTGCATGACAAACACGCGGCATCGTTTCAAATACGACTCGTCTGCAACATTCCACCCTTCCCGCAGAGCACTCCAAAATGCTGCTTTGCTAGTCAGAGACTTTTTCGGACCTCATATTCCAAGCGATTCCACAAGAAGTTAATAGGGTTGCAATCAATGCTTCGTGGCGGCCACTCCATTGAGGATAGGTTGGAGTCCAGGAGTATTGTATTGAAAATAAACTTTAACCACCTTTGCGGCGATTTTACAATCCACTAGCTACCGCATCGCTTGTAGGATTCTCAAATACATATTTTTTTTCATTATTTCATCCATTTTAACCAGTTTTCCAATTCTTTCATCACCAAAGGAACTCCATATCATAGTGTCTCCTTCTCCATGTCTCACTGTTTTTGAAGTACACTCGTCTAAAGTTCTCTCTCCAGTGGACCATCAGATATGCTATTTTTACTTCCGGATAATTCGAAGTTCGATTCGTCCGTTCATAACACATTTTTACAATCACGTACACTCAAGCTGGCACGAACTTTTGCCTAATTTAATCTTTTCCGTTTGTGTATAGAACGTAATCGTGATTTTCTTACTACTATACTCACTCGAATGTGTTGGCCGTCTCGTTCCGTCGTTGATCTGGGCCTTTGATTTCGCTTTCGGCTCTGCAGCCTTACGGTCTATTCCCTTCTTCCAATAGTACTCCTCACTCAGAAATATTTAATTTTCAAGTAATTTCTCTATTTGAAACATTTGTTTCGTGTAAAACGCATATTCTGAAGCACGTTTCAATATCCAATTCCCTTCTTTTTGGCACATCTTTTATGAAATAAACTCACAATATGAAACAGGGTCTTCCTAACGCAATCACATGCGTCTCCAGTATCTCGGCAATATGCCGGATGCATACTGAATGTACAGTTTATTATACGGCAGATGAATGATTCAGTACCCCTCCCAAATTCTGTTTCATAACGCATTCATCCCTACTTTACTACTACCAACGCTTTCTTGGTATCATAAAATTTAATACATGAATACGTTGTTTTCGTGTTGGAAAGGATTTTGTAAATAAGTCTTATTGTTATTAATCTAAACGATTAATATTAGATTGTGAATGCTGTTCTAACAAGACCGGTATGAATTTCCCTAAATACTTTTAAAGTAGCGCTAAGTGTAACACAATACATATATTAGGTGTAATAAAACATTGAACGGTAGTGTAACTGTTGATTTCCATAGTAAAGTGTATTAAACATAGTAGTAAACGAACTACTTCCGGCATTGGACCGTGTCATGATGAGATATATAAAAATGAAATAAGAGTAAGAGGAGAAAGAAATAAAAAGAAAAAGGGAGAGAGAAGAAAAATGAAAAGAGAAGCGTGAAAAAGAGAAAAGGTGAAAAAAGTAAGAGAAAAAATGAGACACAGAAGGGGGGAGGGAGAAAAAGAGGAAAGATAAAGGTGGGATCTTGTATTAAATGTTATACGAGTTAAAATTAGAATTAAAAAAAGTGAACGTTTTCAGATAAACTATAAGTTAATCCCGGTTTTATTAAACAATGAGCCGAAAGTTTTGTTTAAATTTACTTCCAAAATTATTAAAAATTTAGATAGGACACTTTTTTATCCAAAATCAGCTCAGAGCAATTTCTTATCCATGTCCATACACAAGATGGCTGACCTTTAGTATTTTGGACGTTGATCGTTTATTTTCGATAAGAACGAAAAGAAGAGGATATGCATATTTCCAAATAGCAGTAGAATCCATCGAAACACTGTAGACTAGCGATGACAAATTTATGGCTGCCTACCGAAAAATAAAATGTTAAAGATCAATATTTTTAACATTTTATTTACAGTATGGTTGTAACTTGTAGTGTAATAAATATTTATGAAATTACAAGAATTATAAATTAACTCATACAATTCTCTTTTTGATTATAACTTGAAAATATAAATTCCTAGAAGTTTTAAGGAAATTCCGCTTTTTATTGATAGATCTTAGGTTTATTGCAACCTTTATTCCATCACATAATACTATAAAATGTCAAATCTTGTGTGAAAGATACTAGATTAAAATGGATGGATTAGAATTTGTAACATGTTAAGACTATAGTTTTACCATCATGTTAATTTTTTATTCTTCTATTTTTCGATAGTTAATCTTGAACTTAATTAAAATATTGTGCGTCAAATGTATGTATTTTACTTTGTAAATTTTATATAAATCTGCAAATAAGTGAGCCCGTAGTAGATGAACCTGTCAGAGGACACACTGAGCAACACAAGTTCTGAACTGCGTATTGTTCATAACGGTAGCATTTCCGTGTATACATATGTTCTGTGGCTTCATCAAGCATTCGATTACGTTCAATACTCTACAATAACGGATAAACTACGACCATGGTACAAGGCACTGCGGCAAGTTGAATCGCCTCTTATTTACACGGATATGTATATGCAGTATGTTTAATATTCGCTACGAAAGCGAATCTGCAATGTGGAAGTTTAAATCATTCTGTACATTCATACCGGGTCTATTAATGACATTTATAACGTTGCATCCGATATCACAGTTTTTATGCATGAAGATGAGATAGTGCTCTAATGATTATAGAAGCAATTTAAATCAGATACGGGCAGTTGCTAAGTGAGTAATTAATCCTTTACGACGGTGGTTATCTGGAAACGAATTAAACTTGAATGAGGAGAAAACAAATTTCTTACTATTTCATGCGCACCAGTAATACGTACAACTGTTAATTAAGTCAGTATAACAGGAGCAACAGGAACTGTAATATTGTAGAATATGATCATATAAATTTACCCTCTAACAAGTCATGAAATTAATCATCAAATCTTGTTGGTAGTCAGTAGTGAATTGACAATGACAAACAAAATACATTTGTCATGTGTACTCTATTGGTTTATTGACACTTAAGCGCTGACACTGACGCCACACAATAAGTCAATTTGTACGTCTTTAAAGGTATTCTACCAACTTCAGTTTAAAGAAGAAAAATTTAGTGACTTGTTAGAGGGTAAATTTAATCGATCATATCATGTTTCTCTGTTACGCAATAAAGAATGAGCAAAAGAAAGGCATGTTAAAAGCCCTGTAAGTAAAATAGTAGTAATATGAATGAGCGGAATTACGGTGTATTATGGATTTTTTGAATGCCTTTAGGATTCTTCAAATACGTCAACTTTAAGAAACTGAATTTTATCCGAAGATATTGATGGAAATGAGGTTGAAATTTGTAAAACAGGAAATAAAAAAAAAACGATTCCTAGCACAAATTTTCTTTCAATTCTCAGAAATAGTTATGTAATTGTTTTAACCATTAATTAATTAGAATGAACATTTACTGGTATTGCGTTGATTCTATTCTAACTTTTCACTCTATTTCCTACAATAAAATCTACTTACGCGAATTCCATTCTGATTACACTATTAACAACTTAATCTTTTTCTTTCAGGTAAGTCAGTCACGTCTAGGCGTGTGCGCACCATTCGTGATGCCCTTCCAATTGTTCGTCCAAATGAAATTCGAACTGAACTCGGTCCATCGCACCGACCGCAAGCCTGCCGCTCTCTAAGCAGCGAAACGTAGAATTTTAAATGACCTCACATCTTGGTTACCAACCTCGTTGCCTGTACCGAATATCCATTAGGGTTGATTGAAGGAACGCCGAAGTTCTAATGCGAATTGATAGAGGACACCATCTGGACGAACAGTCATGGTGCGAACGAGGAAAGTAGCTTAGTTTTACACTTAGCAAACGTCTCGTTTCTTTACGGAAAGCTATTGCAGTCGTTATCCCTATGAGAGAGAGCGAGATAGATCCTAAGGGCGGAACAACCACTGTTCACCCTTTTAGTCGTAGGTTTGATTTATTGTTATTTAGAAATTCGTCCGTTTTAATTATTGTCTTAATGTCGAAGGGGTCGGATTCTGTATGGGATTAAGTTAAGGGCTTAAAAGTTGGTAATAGCTCTTTAATGAAAACAAGTGTGATGAATTGTTTCGCTGTAAATGGGATTGCGAACATGTTTCACAAAATATATGGCCGTACTTTTTTAATATATTTCATAAAGCGGACAAATTATTTTTGGGGTTTGCGTTTTGATTAATCATTTTAAACTTTTCTAGCCACAGACTAACTTCGTGTTAAATCTGTTGCGTTTCAAAGTTACATAATTTGATTACAAAGATAAGAGGATAAAGGTCCCAAATAATTCGTTTCTTTTTAATTGCCGACAAACGCCGTTACAATCTACAGTTAAGGGTGATTTGTAAAATTCATCCTCGTTGAATATCGATTACGTGTGTGATAAAAGAAACACTGCATTTTAGATAAATGCTTTCTGTAAACCATTTTCATTGGGTGAGTGTTTCAAGAGGAGAACTTCCGATATCTGCCAATGACCAGATCTAGAAAGTCTTACTTTGGAATGGGTAATAAAGAAAAAACCTTTATTACAGGAGAAGATTATTATTAATTAATTAAACTTGTGCTCCTATGATTCGCAACATAAAAAATAGACACAAAGTTGAATGGAGTATATATAAATCGTTATTAATCACAAGCTTCAGCTGTCTTTCTTATATTAGGTGGAACAATACCGTAAAATAATTGTAAAGGGAAGGAATATATCCAAGTACAGTGCATTCACTTAGAAACGAAACCCACGTGTCTTGTTTTACTTATGCAAACCATTTAGCTGTGTGGTAATACTCAAAAATAAAATTCCTATATAAATTTTCATTTACATATTGTCAAATAAAATTAGATAGATTAAATTATTGTAAATAATTACAGGGAAGAAATAGGAAAACAATGATATTACAAAATTATAAAGACAGAAACAAAATCAAGACGTGTATAACACTATGACATCCGAGTGCATAAAAGTCAACTGTCAAATTGCCTTGGTGGCAGAAATGTTAGGAATATTTTACCGTTGCCAGCGTATTATTTCTAGCTTGTTACGTCAAAGAGCAGAGTTTTGATATACACCTTATCAAAACTTACGGAGTGATTTCGAATCAGAAATTTATAGAAAATATTTAGAGAATCAATTCATATTCGACCTGGTATTGATGCGCATGTTATGAAAGTGTAATTTAGTACACTCTTCCTGCCAATTACGAAAGATACGCATCATATTAGCAAGGCCTAATTTTTCTGAATAATCTCTTCAACACCTAGTCTTTTTCCAACTGCCTTACGCGCGCAGGAAACAAAATCTTTCATCAGCAGCATTTTTGAGTGCTTCCTTAAATCTAAGACTCTTTCTTCTGAAACGTTTAATTACCTCTTCAATATGCATACCTTAGTTCCATAAACCTACAATAATTTGCCTTTAAACTAGAACCACTAGGAAATTATGGTGATTCCGTATATCAATCAAGAAGAAAATGATTATTAGTAACTACTACGTTAAATAAATATAAATGTTTAGTATTTTTCTAAATTATCTTAGTCCGTATTATTAGTTTTATTTTGCCGTTGACAATTTCCTGGCCAACTTAGCAACAGCAAATTTATTGACTTTACGTAAGTTTAAACAGATGTCATGGAACATTGTCGTGCGTATATATGTTTAGGCTGCTCCTTTCATTTAAGCTTTTAATATATGGTCATAAATAATCTTTTAAAACGTTCGTCTATTGTCTTTGGCCCATAGTTCTCTTTTCAAAATACAGTAGCGTTGGATTTCGTCTTTTGGCTTTTTTGTAACGGACCTCTATATTAGTCCGAATTATTTGGTAGGATATGTTCATACACCCAATTGCTTTAGAGTGTAGCATACGGTTTTGTATTGGTATTTTCATAATTTCCCAATCACCTATAAAACTTTTTTTACGGTAATATTGCTGGATACCTGTTCTAGGATATTTTCCTTAATTGATTCAAAAGTTCTTGTTACTGTTTATTGGGAAACACCTTCTTTTTGTGACATTTCGCTTTTGGAGTTTATTCCCGATTCTAAAACAACACAAGTTGATGTGGTTTTCGTTATCCATGACAACAACGATCAAAAATGTTCTTATCATAAAATTGAATTTATCACAGCAAAAAAATGCTTATTTCAATTTTCGAACACATTAAGTACGTGTATACTCGTAACAAATTTCGAGAAATACATCATTGAACTCGTGAGCATAGAGAGTTGTACTTTTTTCTTCTAATTACCATCCGCCGAAAATGCAAGTATAGTAAAATAATTAAATTTTGATGCAACTGTGAAATGCACTTCATTCTTTATATATTTTGAATATGCGTAGAAACAATAAACTACAATAATAACAATAAATTATTTATTTTTATTTAAAAGAATAAGGCAAAAAATATGACAACTCTTGTGGCAAGTTTCTACTAATATTGTAAAATATAAAACTAAAAATTTGTTAAGTATAGTGTTTAAATACCTTTACCTAAACATGATGTGTCATTTTTATTCCCTTTACACTTAAAGTTAATGTAAAATACAAAAATGATTGGAACGAGAAGTTCACTGTATGGAAATAAATAATGTAAGCAATTTCGTCCTTTAACCTTTTGTAGTATAATTTGCATTTTTTTAGGTATTTATTGCTGATATATATTATTCAATGTTAGTAACATAGTGAAATAATACTGACTGACGCAAGTGAATACGTATTTATGAGTTTTCACAATATTGTCGTATTTTTATTCTTTATCTAGAGTTTATAGCACCTACAATACATTGTATAATACTGTTGCAGTAATGTTAAACGGCTACAAGTAGTCAACTAACCCTAGAAAATGTTTATGTTAAAATTTCTCACTTGCCGCGCCTTACTAATTACGTCTAAGTGAATGTTTATGCAGGAATATGTTTTAATAAAAAAATTAGGCGTATAAGTAAACTAAAAGTACCCTCAAGCGAAATTCGCCATTAGCACTTTCTGAACTTTCAAGGTTCTGCTTATAGATCCCAGATGCGTTATGTACTCGTATATACATATACATAGTATAAAATATGGTTCGTATTACCGACATCTTTGCGGAATTACATCTTTGTAAAATTTGGCTGGAAACTGATTTCAAGAATATTTAAAATGACTTACTTCACGAATTTAATTATTCTTCTGTAGCTACTATGCCGGCATAGTATACTTACAAAAAAATGGTTAGAGAGGTTCTTATTGTTAACATCTTCATATTAGCTATATTGATCGAAGATATTAATTCGAACATTATCATAATAACTGCCTTATATTGATACATTATAGAGATGGCAATCGTGCTGTTGTTTTTAGGAATCTCATATTTCTATTTCCTTTAAGTTTATTTATTAGTCCTTGAAGATTGAAGAAGTTACAGCGGAAGTTGTTACTTTATCACTAGCCCAGTAGATTCTTTTTAAACATGGTCACACTGAATCATTTTAAGGATTAAATTAATTTCTTGTTTTCCTAAATTCCGATCAATTAAATAAAAAAATAAAATAAAATAATGATGATTCTTAAAATAACAATTTACAGAGTTGTAAATGACGGGTAACATTATTTTTTTTGCATCTCCAAAATACAAAATCTCTGAACTGAAGTAATGAAAAGATACAATCGGGATGTTGAAATTATCTAGCTCATAATACTTCACTTCCTGCTGGATTTATCGAATCATAGAATGGACCGGTTTGTATACTACATATTACGTATGAATGGTTACTTATTTCTCTCGACCGCCCGATTGTGACTTTGTCCACAAAGTCAGTGCAGTGCTTACCTTAATCAATACTATGATGTTGGATCAGGTATGCATTTCAATTTTCAGTTAAGTACCAGGCAAGATGTCGGGTGTGGATGAAGCGTGTGGTATGTCAATAACAATAAGACATTTTCTAATTCAAACGTGCCTTATTTTTTTTTTGGACACTAAGGTACAACAAATTCCATTTCATTACGAAAAGATTAATTTACAAAATATACCTTCTTCTTATTCTTTTATGCATTAATATTGTTATAAGCGCTACCGGAAGCCTCAGAATATTCTCAAAATGTGGTAGAAGTTTCGAAAAAATATCGGCCGCTCCCAGGCAGGAGAGTGCTGTTGAACATACGTATGTTCTAGCGAAAGGATCACCTCACATTAATGTTTCTATTTATAGTTCTTTGTTCATTATTGTTAAATTGGTTTAATTTATAAACAAAGCCTTTTATTATTTCATTATCGCCCGTTCGAAATAACATTCGTCTTGAACATAACTGTCTAAAATAGCTTGATTAATTGAGGTTTACTTAATTAACAATCGAAATTGTTTTAGAGGTATGCTCGAGTACTTCGCTTTAGTATTTAAATTAAAAAAAATTATTGATGTGTACCTTTATTGATGTGTTCATCGGAGACGAAATTTCCATTCTGACAAATAATCAATAAATTATCAACAATCACACAGCAAAATTAAAAGCGCTTGCAAGTTATTATGTAGTACACTCACCTACACTATGATTTTACATGTTTTTAGCTACTTGCAATATTGTTTTTGGTTTTGAAAAATGTTGCATTATGCAATATGTTGATTATTACGTGCATAATTCTATTGTTTGCACATTATTTTACCCAAAATTAGTTAAAATATTACTCTTCGACTTGTATATATGATATACCCCGCAATGGCGAAAATGCAATGAAATATTGCTGGGTCCATGTTTATTATGTACTGGATTGCATTTCTATTTTTCTCAAAGATTTGCTCTAAGATCACATTAATTTTAATTATTATTTTATCTTTCTTTCATTTATTATAATACTAATATCGGCCGTAATGTTAATATCAGGGTTTGTGTTCCTTCCTGTTATCTTTAACCTTTCTTCACCGCATTGCTTTTGGTCATCTGTATTCCCTACAACTTTGGAGAGACCTGCTAATTCTCACCACTTAAAACTTTCTCTATTCGAACTAACACCAACGTCATAGTAGCGCATGTACCAACATATTTGGTACATGCACGGACCCGATTTATTTTCACTTTTTAGATTTATTGAATAAACTTCCATGACAAGTTTAAGCTTTTACTATTTATTTTATCTTTTTCAATTCAATTTTTTTTATTTATTACATATTACATTTCAAAGTTATAAGGGAAATATACGTTTGCGTCTCTATTAATAATTTGTTTCGGAGAAGCTAGTTTTCACCACAGGTATTTCTTTCTCACTGCCATTGAACAATTTGGATGGATGAAAGCGAGTATAGCGCTAAAAGACTGATGCACTTTAAACCTTCGATTCAAAAAATTTTACCACTAGATGAAATCTGGAACCAATTTGAAATTCTCAGACCGTACTCTTACCTTGTTATTTTCGAATATTTTCATAACCACTGAATTGCACGATTTGGCTTGGAATCAATCTCTTCAGGTAAAGAAATTGGCTTCTATTTTTCTAATGTTTTTACTTTCTAGATAGGAATTTCAAAAAGTGAAAAGTGCTTGATTTTTTTATTCAATTATTCAATCAAATGACATATCATTCCGAGCATTGCCCCATAATAACATCGAAACAACACTCCTTAGTGTTAGACAGCATATTCGTGTAAGAATAGCAACTTAGGCACCGATCTAGATTGAAATAACCCACAGCTATTCTTTCGAACCTGTGCCGGCCATAATTTTAAGTTGGCGGTTGAAGAAAAGAAGTCGGTTACGTCTTATTTCGATCTTCGTGTTAGGCCGCGGGTATATTTACTTTTAAAATCCCGCTAAATGAAAACGTAAAGAGAAAGGCGCGAAGGCGAAAATTAATCGGCACACGCAATGCGAGTATCAAACCATACTTGTACCCATACATACCGCCGCAATCGATGGCGAATATCTACCACGTGAGATGAAGCGAGATGTGCGTGAAGAGAAACCGACCAGTGATTTGTTTCAATAGCTGAACTATACCGCTGCGACTGATACCATCACCGAGGCACTTTAGTAATTCAGACAGCGTTAATTTATGTGCTCGATTGGAGAATTATATTTGTCTTTGCAATTGACGATAAACGTAATATACGACCTAAATAACGGCTAAACGTTTTAAGATGTAAGTATCTATAATTGAATATGGAGATCGTTTTATCGCGGCTTTCGAATGAATAATATCGAAACAGACCAATTAATATCGTGTTAGAAGGCCGCAAGCTATTCATTTCCTACATTGGGAAAGAAGTATCATTTCTATTACCATTGTTCCGTTAGAAGACTTCCAAGAAAACTAATGTATGACAGTGCTTGAAGATCGATTAGCTTAGTTAATTAACGGAATTTGTGACATGAATGAAAAATGAATAACTTGTGTGTGGTACTCTCTGTGCAAAAGTTATATTGTTTGTAAGATTTAATAGGCAGGAAGTGTAATCAACTTAGGAAGAGCACTCAAATCTCGCTTTCTTACCAAAAATTCACGATTCAACCTTAATTTCCATATATCAATATTGAAATTTACTTTTTAGCTTCGATAGCTTAGAAGAACTTTGTGTATACGGTTGGCTATTAATGACAAATGAAGCATAGCCAATATTTTTCATATATTTTTATTGCAGTGTTATGTTACACAGTATTCAGTATATAACATATATATAAATATTATCAGTTATTTCCGTATTTTCCAAATTATACGAAACGGCTCTTATTAAAATATAATTCAGGATTGTGCCATTTATTTTTCTTTTCAAATTAATTCTGCAATTGACTATAAGATTAGTAATCTGATTTATATATTAATAATAGTGCTGCAATGATATAAATAGATATAAATTCATTACTAGTAAGGCCCAGGCATAAGATTTTTCGAATTAAAGTAGAACAACTAACACTAATAAGTAAAACTTACTTAACTTAACTAACTTAAGCTTCTCTGCAGATTTCATCTCCCACTGTAAAGAATAGTAATTTTAGTATCAATCAATAAACAGTTATAGTAAATACCTTCCCCTACATGAGCAATGTAATTTTTCCAATTCTCTCTAGAAACCTAATCATATGTCTGGTCAATTAGAGGTACACTTCCCGCCTTAAAGGTTGTGTTATTCATACGAACATACTGCTTCATGAGTGCGCAAACCATTTCAATAGGATTTAGCACACAATGATATGGTGATAACCGTAATATTGTCTGCCCAAACCTTGCTGCAATATCTACAAGTCTATATTTATCGTAATTAGACTTCACTTGTGATAAAACATGCAGTAATTCCCTCTTTAACAATCCTTCTTCTACAGAAACATGTTTGTTTTCCAACCAAAATCGAATATCACCCTTTTTCCAATTTGATGTTGGTATCCTCTCAATCCTTCGGCTGCGCTATGGGGCATTATTGATTACAATTACTGAGGTTGGTGGTAGAAAATGTAATAGTTGCTTCGTAAACCACTTTTCGTAGACATTCCCACAAACTTCATCATGTACATCTGCGATATTTTCTTACGTGAAAAGTTTTGCTTCGGCAACAAATCTATTCTCGTTTGCCGCATGAATTAATGCATACCTTTGACAACGACCACGAGGTGCTGTTATCCCTTTGTTGTACCTTCTACTAGTGCCTGTCTTTTTGAAGTTATTGTCCTGTCAAACCAAACTTTGTCAGCAAAAAGACCAGTATTCACCCACGATTCATCAGTGTATACAATTTGTCGACCTTCTTGTCTGTATTTTTTCATATCGTTTAAATAATTGTGTCTCTATCTTATAGTTTCATCATGTTCAGTCATAATACTCTTCTCCCATGCTTTTCAAATACAAAAACGATATATAGGTTATAAAGGGTCGTTCTCTTAAAGCTTGTAATACCATTATCCGCATTAACGGATGTTAATATGGATAATGATATTACATTACAGTTACAGTTACAGTACACGGTTAAGCGTTGGGTGAATATTACTTAAATAGATATATGTATACTACGCATATACTAGTGTACGAATATTCTCTTGGTAACATTTTCTCTTTAGCTTCTTCTTCTGTGGAGACTTCAATGCTCCTTGTTGTGTGCGAAGTGAATATATAATTCTTATACTGCAACCCAAAGCTTTGCTGGTTTCTTTCGAAGCAGCAGTACATTCATCGTCTTGTTAAAATAGCAAAACGCATTCAAAATCATTTGCTTTCTTTGCTACGACATATTTCGCCTTGGCGTCTCTTCTTCCCGCAAGATCTATATTCTAAAACACATATAAACATAATATATTACCGTATCAATTTATTTCTATCAATCTGTAACTTTCTAGTTCAAAACGCTGATAACTAATTTGCTCTCAAAAGAACAGATTCATTAGATGTAGATGCTATCAAACGCAAGGAAAAAAATAGTAAAGTTTCAAACAAGGCACACAGAACACATACAAATCACGGGCGAAACGTCACGGGAATCATTGGTAATGCAGCTGTCAAAAAAAGTTACTAGTACAAAATCGGGCAACTCTGCCCAGATTGAAAAGAGATGTAACTCTCTGCCAATAGAAAGAGAGGATAGCATTCCATAAGACCCAATGCTGAATTTTAAGGTGCGAACCGACTATAGATACAATACGAAAGGTTCCGAATACCACAACAGTTTTATCATTCATTACCGTCTAATTTACTAAGTTGCAGTTCCATGGATCGTTATTTATTACAACGTCGAATGCAATAACAATGCTGCTCTTTTCAATTCGGCTAACATGATTTTTTCTAATGTGATGACAAAAGGCAGTAAGTAGAGAGAAGAGTTGATCTCCCTTCATTTAATTTAGGAAAATAAATGTGAAATTTTTTTTTAAATTTAAGACTGTCTGTCATAACTGTACACGACGATAAAGAAAGAATAAACGAGAACGTTGAGGTTTTTATAATTCCACAGATTTACAAGGGCAGGTTCCTGCTGAAAGACAACTTTGTCGGAATTGAAAGTGGACGGGGTAAGTGGAGGGTAGGAAAGAATAAGTTTAATAATACGGATTCCCGAGTCAGCCACGTGGTGAATCGATGAAATTCCAATTTAACGTCAGATTTCATTAGCCTTCTATTCTTTCTCCCAAGGTCCGGGATTTTCTTACCGTTCGGCGGTACGCCCAGGAAGAAACTCACACTCACCCTCTTATTCGTTCTGTACCCCTACTCGATCGCCCTTCGTCTCGATCCTCTCCCAATATTATTTCATGTTAAACGAGACTGCGAACGATGGCAGTTCGGAAGTGGAAACTTTTCAAATTTAAGAATCCTAATTTATTTCGGTTGACGCGCAGCAGATGGCGTTACTGGAATTGGGTGATATCGAATTAGGAAAGGAGTTTGGGAAGAGGATCCACTCCCTCGTTGAAGAGAAGACATGGATACTGCCACATATTCTGATCCGTTCTTCTCCTTCGCGTTCTCTTTTACAATGAGTTTCCTACTATCGTCACCTCAATCACATGTTGGATAATGTTATTTTCGTCACCTGCAGTTTTCAACTAACAACGCAGACGGCAAACGACCCCCTATGGCTTTTATGGTGGAAGTTCCGGCACGTTTTTGTTTCAGGCCACGCAGGGGAGAAATAACGACATTGTCTTGTGTATTACGCGGATTTTATGCCGAAAACAAATAAAGAGATTATGGTTTCACAGTAACAAATACAATAAGGCAAAATATGTGATCTGCACAGGCTTTTGGAAAATGCCTTATACGTGTTGTTTTTCTTATATTTGAGGGATAGTAAGGGTTTAACGCGTTTTGTATCCTATATACGTAGTGCCTTTAATTTGTTAAATATTATATGCATAAAAAGGCGTCTTGAAGAGAAATTTTGGACAAAGGTATTATCTGCGTCTGTTTGCATTAGTTCTTTTGTGCTCTTGAGGCAAGATAGTTGATCGTCTTAACGTTGTCTTTTTTTACACTTTCTAAATATATATGTCTTAGTATGTTGAACGTACCGGAAAGGTAAAAAAAGACCATTACTCAACACATTGAGAAAGTATATCGGTGAATTTCCCGATTTATTTCATAATGGTAGTAAAAGTATGTCTGAAGTTTGCGATAAATAGTTGATGTGTTGGGATAGAAGCGACTGTGGAAAGCAAGGAGATAGTATAAAACACACAAATACAAAAAAGCTTCGTACCATTCGGGAACCAACTTATATTCGATTTATTGTTCATGTTTCTTGCTTGTGGTTTGCAACATCTCCTACTGAAAACATTTGACAGTCCCAAATGGAAGCCACCATCTCAGACAGCATTACACAACCATCTAGTCAATCAAGAAATCCAAAAGAACACCAAAGCTGAAGTAAAAGATATCCAGCTGCGGTTATGTGTTGATGAAACAGCAGGTTCAAAACATATTCTATTGTACATGTTATAGTACATATACTGAAACCTCTTAAGCCGTTGTTATTTAGAAAAAGATAGCGAAGCAGTTACGGTGGTAGTGCTGGATACGCTGCAGAAATTCCAATTTTCAACCAATCAACCATTAATCTTTACTTGTGACGTATAAAGTTTATGCTTTATATCCTTTTGCATAAACTATTTGAGACTGTTTTTATTTACATTAATAGCAAATGCTGAAGAAGTATTTCTTTAAATCTCTATAATTTCATAGATAGTGTCCGAGCTTCCCAACCACTATTCGTTCACTTTGGGAACCATGGTTGAAGACAGCTTCTTATTATTCTCCTTATATCCAACAAATTAAATTTGTGAATCTGTAATTCAATCCTAACGAAGCTGCAGTTGTTGAGCAAAACCAGACAAGATTTCCAGATATCTCCATTGAAACAGATTTGAAAACTATTTGCATCAATTAAGAAAAGATTTTATCTATTACAGAATATTCTACAGGGGAAAGTAACGGGAAAGAGGGGTATTGGTAGAAGACGAATTTCTTGGTTGAAAAATCTCAGAATCTGGTTCGGTATGAATACGACTGAATTATTTCGCACAGCAGCAAACAAAATTCAAGTATCATGGCATGATAGCCAAGATCCGAAACGGATAGGAACTATTAGAAGAAGAAACGATTACTTGGCGCAACAGAAAAATTGGAAAATATTGAGTTGGCATTAGTGGCGTCAATTTGTGATCATGCGTCTGCAGATACGTCCGCAGATATCACCTTAGCTATCCTTGTAAATTCTTTTTTCGTTATTTACCGTTATTTTACGTACGCTATCTTCAGTTAAAAATAAAGCGCCACTTTTTATCATCCTTTATAAGTAATCCATTTGTTCTGGATCGTAAATTCACTTTTTCACAATGCAAGGAGATAGTACAGAAGTATTTCCATTTCGCTTGAAAATCTGCTTGCATAACTAATACGAAAGCTCATTTGCACATTTAGATTGTAATTTTGATTACGCCGAGCTAAAAAATTAACACATTTTTAAATTTCATTTCCAAGAAGATTCTTACACGTATTAAATACGTTTGTTCCGTTCCTGTAACGAAACGAGCTTAGTGTTCGCATTTTTCCTAAAATGGCGGGAGTGATTTAATTGTGAAGCGTATGCACCCTCTACAATTGTTCTCCGTATCTCTCGTCGTAATAAAATGAAAAGAATGGAGATCGTGTCGACGCTGGTGTGTAACAATTTTGATGTTTCGTCGGGGTTCTGTAAATTCCCTCATGTACCTTACTACGGAGGAACATCACTATATGTTAATTAAAAACTGAAATACGCGGGACCTTCTGGGATCGACCCTAATCTAGCATTAGGGCGACGCCGCCGGACAGTGGGATTCGGGTCAAATTATTCGATGACTTGTCATTTATAAGATATTCTCTCGTAAATGGGAAATTATTTCAGACTATCTGTTTAATTATCATATGGAATGCGGTGACCCCATCATGTCGTGATTGAGTAGAACCATGAACTGTCGTTAGTTCGAAATATGCTAATACTTGAAATATGTAGATATTGTCGTAACATGGAATATTGCTGGCTCACGTATACATGGATAGATAACAGATGATAATGAGATGATTGTTAAATAACATATGCTGTGAGTAGTTCTTAGGTTTTATTGAAAGCTAGAAATGTAATAATTTAAAGGCCATTTGGCATACATTTACAATTTATGCTACAGAAGCGTGTAACCGATTTTTGGTAGCGTTTGGACGTTATAATAATTTATTTATATGTTTCATAAAAGTATATTCTAGTTACCATTACGTCTCGTAAGATGTCTAAATATAAATTGATATTCTTTCTCCTACTTTATGTACACTAGGGTGACAGAATATAATAGACACCACGTAAAGCGGTATAAATATGTATACAGCTAAATTCTAAGAACGAATTAAGAACTTTCCCTTGTCATTAGGGTAGGGGTAGATGTATCGGAAGGAATTTGTCATAGTTTAGTATCGTTACAACTATGCCTCGCTTACAAGGTTCGAGTGATATTAGCGACTTCACCCGCGGTCGCATCGTTGGCCAGAGTGAACGCGGCGCTTCGCAACGTGAAATAAGAAAATTTTTAAATATTTCGTTGTCCACAGTTAACGGTGTGATTACACAATATAAACGCAAGGAAAAAACAACAGTGGAGCCGAGACCAGGTCGTGCCGGACCTTCTGAAAGAAGTAAAAGGGTGCTTGTGCGCGAAGTGTTAAGAGAACCACGAAAACGTACAGCTGAGCTTGCGGCAACTTGACAGAAAAGTCAGCGCACCGTTCTGCGATACCTCCACAGTGTGGGGATGTATAAAAGGGTAGCAAAGAAAAAACCTCTCTTTACGGCGTTTCAAAAACGGCGCCAAATGGCTTGGACAATCGAAATGTGAACGAAGCCCGAAGAGTTTTGGCGGTTTGTCATTTTTTCAGACGAAAGCAGATACTGCCAATTCAGTGATAGTGGTCGTACGTGGGTATGGAGATGTTCGTCACAGCAACTGGACGACAAATTTTTGCATCAGACGGTGAAATACGGCATGGTGTGGGGCGCGATATGGTATGGTGGAAGATCGCAATTAGTAATTTGCGACGGAAATATAAATGCGGCAAAATATATCCAAATATTAACAGAAGGACTACTACCGATATTCGACAACGCCATTTTATCTAAAGAAGACGCCACTTTTATGGAGGATGGAGCACCTTGCCACAAAGCAAGAACAACAACCACATGGAAAGAGGAACATGGGATTCGGATTTTACCATGGCCAAGCCAATCATCACGCATGAATCCGATAGAGAATGTGTGGCACATAATCCAGACAAATATGGCGATTCAGCAATAAGGAAGAACTTGTGGCAGCTGTTACAGAAGAGTGGTTAAATATTCCAGAAGACACCATTAATCATTTAATAGATTCTATGCCACGACGACTCGCAGCACTTCACGCAAGTAAAGGTGGATCGACAAAATAGTCTAATTTTAAAATATTTTGTATATATAACGAGAATAGAATCTTTTTTTAATTAGTAAGTGTCTATTTTATTCTGTCACCCTAGTGTATATTTGGGCATATTGTTGACTTAGCGAGTGCCAAATTGCCTGTTTTCTTTTATGCTTGGTCTTCACGTAGGCTTGTATGTTCTCAATTGGATTAGTATCTGACGAACATGATGGCTATTTGGTGCTATTTCTTGCTTTTCCAAACTGCACAAGGGGCTTCGATGTTTAGGACTCGTATTATGGTATCCAATCTACAGCTACAGATTTATGTTGCTCCAATCTCTGTTGATATTTTCGTATCGATCATGGGTAGTTATCCACAATTGTGATATTTTGGGAGCGCTAGTTTTCGCTTTGTACTTCGCCGCTTTACATGAAAGTTTAAGTGTAGTTATGGAAACTTTTGTGTGAAACTTTCTAGGAACTTCGTCTGACCTTGACGCAGCGGCAAGTTACGATCTTCAGTAAATAACTATTTAATGATATCACATTGCCGTTTCGTAGTTTGTGAAATGCATTATTCTGGCAAATCATTGACTATTTTTATATTACCATACCGTTGTATCCATTTCATTAGAAACGATTGCGACCTCTGCATGTTTCTAGCAATATCTAGCAACTCCTGTATTTATTTTTAGACTTTCTGGGGTGTATACGCGCCGCGATACTAGTATGTTCTTTATAACGCATGAATGGTAACCCTATTGTTGTCTGCTGATTGTAGATTCTCGTTTGTTTCTATTATACATTCTTTTAAGATAAGCGCTTAGGTGCTTTTACGTAACAAACTGCATGTTGGAGCAACCAAAAATGACAAGTGCCTAATTGTACACTTAGATATATATAACGGTTTTGCCTCCAAAAGATATAAAATAATATATTATTAGATATTCAGCTTATTTCATTATCATTTAAAAATAAACGTTCCATTATGTAATAAATGAAACGGTGTAATATACGCAATTAATAAATTGAGTGTCCTAATGACGAGTTTTATAATTTAATATAGAATTATTTTAAATTAGTAGTATTTTGTTTGTTCGTTTAACTTGATGTGAATCCTTAAATTGTCTGTTTAATTGATTTCCAAATTTTTGTATTTTATTGAGTTTTTTTCTACTGGGAAAAATTCACTGCCTATCTTGTTTATTGATGGATTCTTGTATTTTTCTTGAAATTTCTTTAGTTGGTACCTTAGTTTTCCATTCAAGTAAGATCTAGAAATACATAGAGGCACCTCTATATATTCGTATATGCAATATACGTTTTGCTTAATCGTAAACAGTCGAATAAATCTGATAGAATCAATATTAGAACACAACGAAGTCTTATCAATTCGTTCTGCAAATAATTGCTAGACACTATCATGGAGTTTTCCCTCCCTAATGAATAGTCTATAGCAAAGAGTACGAATCGAAGCTTAAGATCTTTCGAAAACAGTTGGTTTTATATTTGGTTTTACCACTAAATATGTCCAAATGTTCAGTGGAAAAATTACTAATGGATACTCAAAATATTAGTGAAGACAAGCGACATTCAGGGTCTGAAAATGAGAAAATCCAGAGTGAAAATGATTACTTTTTGTGTACCGCCAACAATGACTTATCAAGTGGCGAGAAGGTATCGATGCCAATCCATGGGTCTCTTATAAAGAAATAAGTGAGTAAAAGATATCAGAACTACAATTAATACCACGTTTTGGAGAAGATCTTGTCGGAGACTATCATGAATTTCTTCAGAAGAAGAAAAGGGAAACGTAGAAGCAGCATTTGGTGGCCAATGTAATATTTCGAATTTTCGGAAATGTGTGCATTATTCCTTACAATAAATTGACCATTTATTCTAAAAAAATAACATCTCCTTCGTAACCGGTTATAGTAAAGGAAGATATACGTAAAATGTCGGTATGGTTGATACAATCAGACAACTGATATAATTATATCGTTTGAGTGCCATCTACATGCAATCAGCCGAAGTTTTCCCTCAATTCTCGCGGACATTGTTTAGGTTTAGGAAAATAAGCACAGTTATTATTCACAATAATACTAGAAGTTAATCATTTATTATCCTGTACGAGAATATTCTTAAGTTTTAAGTTAGATTAATATATCGTAGTTGTCTATTCTAGAGTATTACATAAAAGTATGCGAAACTCACGAACTGTCAAATATGTCTGTCTTATCCGCGTTGCCTTTCAAGTAAGTACTGAGTATTTCATTTAAACATTTCGAATGCCACAGGCATAAACCGCCGTTATTGTCTTATTCCACGCTGTGGATGTCACGTGTCTTAATGTATGCAAATCGTCAGGACTTGGCGAAGGTTTACCAACCGCAGACGTAACTCTAATGCACTTTCCTTGTAATGACTTATTGTAGCGGCATGTCTACGGTCTTGGCGATTTCTCAAACATTAAGGCCGGGGATAAAATTGTCGACAGCTTGCTGCAGAAGTCGCTTGTCTGTCTCTCACACCCCGTGAGCACAACGGTGGATGAGTAATTACTAAGTTACAGGCAATTAAATTAACCTTGGCATATTTATGAACTTTGCGCGCGAATAAATAATGAATAACAAGAAAGATACGATATAAGGTAATAATTTTATGAAAGAATAATTACTGCGGGTCTGGCGCTCTTGCGAAGGAAACGCATAAGGGTTTAATTTAAGATGAGAAATCGCTTTTGACTTACCATTAATTTAGCTTACCAAAAATTTCTTTGTTGCTTTTATCTGATATAATTGGCGGGTATACAACGTTCTCTGTTTGCACTCCAAAAGTAATTGCCTTAACGCAAACGCAATAAACTTTTGCGAATACGCTTTCAAGGAACGGCGCCATCTTAAAAATTGGAATTTATGTAACTATTAAATACACCTTGCATGTAAACAGTCTCGTAGGGTTGAATAAGGTCCGTAGTTTTCGTATATTCATACGCAAAATGTAGCAGTCACGTACCGTCATGTTGGTCATAACATTCGTTTATCTGGAATTAATGTTGGACAATAGTGGCGAGTTTTTAGTAGTTGAAAAAGCGTCCCAGAAAGGATAATAGATGTAGATTATTTACAAATGACAACAGTTTAGATTTTAATATTTGTTTTTCATTATGGTGGATGCGTCGGTTATCATAACATTGAATTGCAAACAAAAATATGAGTAGCATCGATTCGCAGATCGAGTGTAAGGAATTAAGTTTTGTCAGCGTTTTGTTCCCTAAAATTGCAATAATAAACAAGAGAATATAGATAGGTGAACACCGAGATAATCAGAAGTAGAAGTAAAATTCGACGCACTTCGGGACTTGAGAACTGGTAAACAAACCATGAACAAATGGGAACGAGGAATTTTAATCAACTACAGCATTCCTTTATCGCAAAATTCAGTTCATTGACGCTATTGTACTACCAATGGATTTTTGGCTGAGTGAGCTTGTTGGCAATTGTAATAGGCTTACAAGTTCGTTTGAAACATCCAGTTTTGTGACCGAAATCGTGACGAATATTTGTTTAACAAAATCTATTAGAGCTATTACCAGAACTTCTATATTACAATCGGAATTCATCAAAGTTCATGTTTTGTTTCTACACCCAAAACCCACCCACACCATAACAATATTACCACTCAAATTTCGATTCATTTCAACACCAGTGTTCTTGTGTAAACTATGTCAGTGGTATATAAAACCATCAGAACCGACTAAATTAACTTTTTCTTGACAGGTACTATGAAGCTTTTCCATTGATAGTTTCGCGCTAAATTCACTCTTGCTTACTGTTGGCTAGAATTCATCGTAGACATCTTTCAGACTTTCTGGATAGTCATGGTTAATTGATTATCTTGAAAGAAGATTTCGTTCCAATTCCATGGTAAAAATTCACGAATTGGGATTCAAATTTATTGACTACCCATTATATTCACTATATATAGTCCCTAGCGAGTTAACATTGGTAATTGCCTATTTGGCAGAATAAGATATTATTTAGATGAATTAAAGAGACGGGAACATTGTTGCGAAAAGTATTGTAATGATATGAAATATTGTCTATTAATTATCAATGAATTTTTCTAAATGTTACTAGTTTACCTATTCCAGATATTTTCTCGTCACTGTTTGGTGCACGCCGTTATTTTTTATTATGGCCGATGTTAGAACCGTTAGAACCGAATTTTAAGCACAGATATTCAATCTGTACAGGTTTCTTTCTAAAGTTTTACAGATATCTACTTTGGGTATTCTTTATTAACTTATTATTCACAATTTTCTTGTTTAAAAAAAGTCCCTTCAATAACACTCACAGAGGAGACGTATATCCGTATATCGCTTTTCGTAAACATATTTTTTATATAAATAAATATTTCCAAATTTCATTCTTAAAAGACGTTTAATATACTGTACTCACACATTTCAATCACATTGTATAAATATGCATTATTACGAAATTATACTTATAATCTTCAAAATTTCTCGTACGACGGAAGGATGGCACGACTGGCAGCATTTACCTTTATAATCTCACTCATATCAGGTAGGTATGTACTGTGTGGCATACCATATACGCAAACAAATGCGTTGCTATGGATATAAAACAAAAACAAAAACCAAAAACATCGTGTCAAAGTCACACATGTTGTCATCATTTCTCCTGAGAATGATTAGTTATTTTCTCATATAACTATAATTTTCCAAAGATCTTCGTGTATATCCATTCATAAAGTGTATCAGTTGATACTACAAATAAAGTTCCGAACACATACTTTGGAAGCCGAAGACCAGTCCTGCTTAAAGGCGAGAAATTACGTGCGAATGAGTACGATTTCAAAGATTAAAGACGTCGACTCTTCTTAAGTTCTTCAAAATTATTTGTATTTATTGCTCTCAATTTTTGTTTCGCATATTAATTAGAACATTTAAAGTTTAGCTACACAGGGATTGCCTTAGGTTTTCTGTAAAAAACATATTTTTTGTAAGAAAGCGGTATATATTTATTAATTTGTCAATATATTTATCTTTTCAACTTTACATTTGGTTATTTTAATTAGAAAACATTATCACTTAATGTAAAAACAAATAGAATAAAATTTGAATGAAGAACCCATTTAAAAAAATTAAATGAGATTTTCCACCACACTATATAGACTTGCAAGGCAACGGTGCTAAGAAATGAAACTGAATTTCATAAAAAAGGTGCATGTGCAGCACATTCGCTCAAATCCATCCACAGATAGCAAATGAGTATTCCTACATGGTAGACTAATATCCAGCATGTAATATATGTTTAAATGAACCTATTATTTCCTTTAAAATGGTTTTGAAAAAGTATCAAGATGAACAAAATAATATCGTAAACTTCTGAGTGTAGGTTATGTTTACTATGAAATCGCATTTTGAGGTTTTCACTTCCAAATTTATATAACGGTATAGTTTTTTTACATTCCACTGAATAATTCCATTTTTCATCCATTTATATTTGGTTAAAGTTCAACGTTAACGTTGCTATTTTATATTACGCCGTATACAATCACTAACCCCCAAATTAGATCAGTGGCTCTGGCTCCAATCGTTTCGGCGGCCACCGAACAGGCAAACTCGCTTCGTTTAAACCGGTTTAATCGTTTTTACTAATTTGTAACTATTGGCGTTATTATTCCGAGGATTTGGCCGAACGTACCGGCTATTAACGGTTTTGTTGTAAAACCACGCATACATCTGTTGTTACTAGAGATTGCGGACAGTTTTACCGAGTCTCTCCAAATATTTATCGCGTGACTGCCGTCGAACTGATTTTCGAACCGGAAATAATAATAATGTGTGTGCCCGCTCTGGTTCGCTGGCTCGTTGTTCGCTGTTACTCGGGTGTATAGGAGCTACGTAGCTCGTTGTTGTTATTTGCTCGTCCTCGGTTCGGAAAACAAAAAGTATCGTCCATTTAAAAAGTGCAACGGCGATATTGCGTTCGCGTCACCCATGCGCACTTCCTATACTTCCTACTTGGCAAACTATCTGATTTTGTTTACGTCGTACTGATTACTCTGTGGCTGCACAATGGAGCGGCTAGTTAATTTATAAAATATCGATTGTTCCAGTTTTCTGTTAAATATGTAGACAGTTTTATCTTCGAACTGTGGACGCTGCATTATGAAAGTGCAATTGATTCTCGTATCAACTCCTATACTAACAGCTTGGATATGATTATGTCTGCTTATAATAATCTATTCCCATTACAATCTCATGAAATCGAGTGTAATGTTTTGGAAGGGGTAATATTGTTTTAAAATTAGTTTAGTAGTTGGAAATTAAATAGAGGTAGAAACCTTCTTCGGCTTTTTATGCAATCGGAGCAATGTCGCGTAACAATTCGAGGTTTCCTCCAAGAAGCTAGGTACTCATCAATAACTATTGATTCACCATCGTGTAAATTTAGCTGAACAAGTCTCATATTGTAAAATAATACACTGAAGCAACCTTTTTTTTGATAGTAATTTACTAGCAGTAATGACGTTTCTCAATTCACTAATTAACATTCCTTTACGTGACAAAGTTCTTAAAGTGTTACAGCCATAGAACAGCAGAAAACACCTATCAATGTTTAGAAAGGTGTAAAGCACGTACAGATAAAAAACGTTTATGTAGGTTTTAAGCACAAATTATTAAAATCGTCTATTTTGATTATTAATTGATTGACATCACTTGTGTCTATACTAAGACTGCGGAAACAGGTGCTTTCGGAGATGCGTGCGCCTCGGTTACTACTATATATTATGGCGGTTTGTAAACAGCTAAGTTTGCCATCTACCGCATCCTAATCTCCAAGAGGCTTTATCCCTAAAACCACTTTCCCTCAGTCCTCTCTTTTGCATAGCTTCTTTAATTCCATTTTTCCAACTCTCGCTTAGTCTTCCTTTTTTCCTTGCATTAGCCGGCTTCCATTTCCAAACCGTTTCTCGTAGTCTGTCCTGGTCCATTCTCCTCATGTGGCCATGACATAATGGTTGTTTTCGTTCTATTTCATATATTAGCGATGAGGCAACTTGTGTTATTTCACCTATTCTTTCATTTCTTTCATGATTTGATATACTTACAGCAGCATCTCTAGTACATTATCTCCGATGACATTATTTTGTTTTCCATCTTCTTATTTAGCGCCCACACTTCACTTCCATAGGTAACACAGCTTTCAACAAAAGAGTGGAATTTTCCGGGTTTTCGTTTTCTTCGAAATATTGTCATTCCACACCATGGGGTGTAGTTTCCCAATTATAGTTTTTCCATTTATTATTTTATTCTGTATGTGTATTTCATCTTTACCATCGGAATCACCAACGCAACTCCTAGATATTTATACGCATTTGTCGTTTTTATCACTTCATTTTCCACCACTAACTGTTTTCTTTGTGAACCGATTACCATGTACTCTGTCTTATCCATATTGATCTCCAAATCCCATCTCGGATATTCTTCCCTCAGTTTCCTGTAATCGATGTGATCTCCGTCATCGGCTAAACGTGATCTTCAGCGAACTCCAAACTATATATGTATATGCTGGTCATCGAGAAGCACCCCTATCGACGTACATTTGTTTCTCGTATTCTTCAGTACCGTCTTCACATATATTTTAAATAACATTGGTGATTCACAGGTATAGCAGTAAACTCCACTCACACAAATTAATTAATTATGCGGAACGCAGCGTTTCGAGAGCACGTGGGCTCCCATTGTCAACCGTGTTACCGACTGAAAGTAAAAGCTGTATCGCACATGCAAATTATTTTCTACGCAGGCTCTAAAATTTCTAACCATATGACTATTTACAATCTACTAGGTGGCCTCATGCCTTTTACGGGAAAGGATGGACCGAAAGCGAACCGTATCTTTAACAGGGCCTATGGTAATAAATCCATCAAACTCGAGTGTGCAATTGGGGGTGGTTCTCTGTTCAATAAGTTTCCGTTCTTTTTCATATATACCGTTTCGTACGCGTCTAATTTTCTATACGAGTTCACGTTTTTAAGTAGTGTCAGATTTTTTAAATCAATCTTATGTCCGGATTTTACCATATGCTCTGCTACGCTTGATAGTTCAGGTTTGTCGAAATGATAGTGTCTAATATGTTCTTTGAACCTCGTTTCGATACTCCTTTTTGTTTGTCCAACATAAACTTTCTCACAATCATTGCATGCGATCTGGTATATTCCAGACCTTTTTATCATCTCCGGTTTATCTTTGGGATTCCCTAAGAGATTCTTTAAGTTGTTTTTTGACACAAAAGACACGTTCATATTTAGTTGTCGGAAAATTTTACTTAACCCTTTTACTGTTGGGTGAAAAGAATGAGTTATAAATTTCTTATTACCGGTGTTTGTTGATGTCAAAGTCGTGGAATTTCTGATGTGTTGTTTGTATTGAACTTTCCTTAAAATACGGTCGACATCCATATAAGAGAAACCATTGTACCTCGCTACATCTTTGATATACTTTAATTCTTTGTCATACCTGCTCTTGACGAGTCTATTGACCAGAAAACTAATCGCGGACATTTTTTGTTGTTCGCAATGGTGCGAATCAAACGTGATGAATCTGTTGGAATTAGTTTCTTTTCTGTAGACGTCTATTTCTAATTTATTGTTATTGCGTATCACTAGAGTATCTAGAAACGGAAGGCGATTGTTCACTTCTTCTTGAATAGTAAACTTGATGGTGGTAAATTTTGAGTTCGTTCTGCTAGAAAATCTTGTATGTTTCCTTTGTTGGTATCAAACACAGCGAAAATATCATCTACATACCTAAGCCAAATTCTCGGGAAATATTTGGTTTCTTTTTTCAGGTTTGTTTCAAATTTGCTCATGAAAAGGTTCGCAATAAAAGGAGATAAAGGATTACCCATCGCCGTGCCTTCCACCTGTTCGAACCATTTTCCGCCTATTTGAAAACAATTTTGTGACATGCAACGTTGGTGATATTGCTTATGCTGATTAAAAATAATAAATGTAATTACTCACAACACAATTAAACTAAAATAATAAGTAACTACATTCATTATTTGTAATATTGATCGTAACCAAATCGCACGCATCTTCGAAAGCACTCGTTTCATGTCTGTACTGTATTGTTGCTCTTGTACCGAAATTGGAACGTAGTATTAGGTCCTTATAATTTATTGATTTATTTAAATTTGATATTTTGGTGCAAAAATAAAAATATTTTATATTTTCCAACTTTGAAGTCAATATGGCACCCGTTATCTTTATCTATTTGATTTGCATTTTACACTTTTCAATTCATCATAGGAATGAACAAAAGGGGCGAAGGATTCTGCATTAAACATTTTAGTTACGGCTTTTTTGATATATAAATAAAGACCACCCTTGTGTTCTAGGATAAAAGAATACGGCGCTAAACCCAAAAAGTTATCGCAAATTGTAAACTAATATATTTTATCTAGTACACAGTATGACCCAAAAATAACTGAACTTCTCAAATAAACATCAACTACTAGTTACTTCGCCAAAATTACTTATTTTTATTCAAAATAGATCCCTTCTGCGTCAACACAGTTCTGGACACGTTCAACCAGTGATAGCACATATTTTTCTCTCACTTCTCAGAATCGTCTCACAGATCCTCGTTACGACTTCTTGGGCTTATCCAACATTAATGCGAAACGTTCATTTCATAGCCAGTTTCAGTTTCGCGAAGAGAGAATAGTTACATGGTGATAAGTTTTATGAATACAGAGGGTGGTGTAATGCATAGACTTGTGTTTCGCCAAAAAAATCGCGAACGGCGACTATCCTGTGTGGTGGCGCATTATCTTGCAACAAAAGCCAACTTCCCGGTGTTCGATATTCGAATCTCCTCGAACGATTCTTTTCCACAATTGCTCCATAACCCCCACATAATATACGCCAGTGGCATTCTGACCCCGTGGAACAAATTCCCCATGCGGAATAACGTTAGAGTCCTAAAAAGAAGTCTTCTCTCGTGACCTTGAGAAACGTAATTTTGCCGATTTTGGAGAGCTTGGAAACTTCCACATTGGCGTTTTCTTTGAGGATCACACTGGAAGCAGCAAGTCTCATCACCAGTTACAATCGATTCTAGAAATGTACGATTTTATCTGACTATTTTGGTAAGATCCTTGCAACATTCTACGCGAGCAGTTTTTTGGTACTCATTTAAGGCACGAGGAACCAATTGAGCACAGATTTTCCGTTTGTTCAAATCTTTCGTCAAAATTTCGTGAATCATGTCTTTAGGCGTGTTTAATTCCTTCACAATCCATTTCACACTCGAATCCGCATCATATGCTACAATTTCACGCACTCTTTCGACCAGTTCCTCACAGTTTTTGTTTGTTTGACAACCCGGCCTTGGGTCGTCTTCCAAAGCATCATAACCGCCCTGAAATCGCTTATATCACTCAAACGTAGGCGCATGGGATAAACAATCATCACTGTAAACTTTTTTGATTAGTATTCCAAATGAATTGCTCTGTAATTTTTGGTAAGGTTATTAGCAGTTTTTTTTACTTTTAACAGAAGATGTATTTATTTCCTTAATATCGATAATTTAGCTATACTGGAAACAATAACAAGGCCATGAACCATAATTCTATTAAAAGGAAATATTGAAGTACAAACAGTTGGAACTAAAATAAACAAAAATAAAGTGATTTACGAAAGTCCGAGGTAGTGAGGTAAAATCGATAATTTGGAACCGATTCGTTTTACCAGAAGAAGAACGAAAACATTGTTGATCATTTAATGCGCAGCGTTTCTTTTTTAATGCGGTATTTTCCCCCTCGTCGCAATAAAAGAATACGCGCACACACACGAAACTTCGCTAAATTACTTCCCTGGTACAGTTTCGTACAATAGCGCACCGCAGCATATTCGCGACGTTTATGTAAAAGCAAACACATTAAGAGAAAAAAGTTACCCATTTAAAATTGCGGAAAAAGCTTCTGCAGAATAAGCTTCGCCTTTTTTATTGTTTCTCGGAGATGGATCTTCGCGACCGATTATTAAGAAAGTTTTCAAATGAAATTAATAAATGTTCCAAGAAGTTGTTATTCTTAATGGATGCTCGTTTGTCTGATGTTGCTGTGGCGATAGCGACCGTGGGTGCTCATCTGTCCCTTCTTCCTATATGGAACTGGAAAATGGGACATGCTCGGCAGGCAAAGCACGTATCGTTGACTCCTTAATTACGATTGTTTATTATCCGTTTTTTTTCTTTTATTCCTCTCTATCTATTCGTCCTCTCTTTATTACTTCAAGCCGGTGATTACGAGATGAATAAGACGATAACGCCAGAACGGAAAGATCCGATCTTCATTAAACTGAGTTATATCGTAAAAATAAAGAATGTAAGAAAGTGTTTGGCTTAATGGTGTCACATATTTCAGGGTTTATCTATCCAGCATGTATTGTATATCTATGCTGGTTCTATACTTACTTACTCACCAGTATTTTTGGATTTATTATGTGCTTTTCAAAAAACTTTAGATATTAGAAGTAAGAAGTATTAGGTATGCGAAAAAATAATTAATTTTTTTATGGTTCGTATACGGGATGGTTAATTTTACACAATACTATGCTTTCTATTGAAAGTTTGGGAGGTGTACTTTATTACATATTAAATTCTTTCTTTCCTCTCTTAAGTATGGAGATTACTGTAGATCTTTTAATATAACTCATTCAGCTATCTAAGCATTATGTATTTTTCAGCATATTTTTCATTTTCTGACATTTCATTAATAGTACAATACTTTGCCTGAGCTAAGCTCATACAGTAATACTTTACGAAATATTAGCTATTGAAAAAATCTTAATTATTTGCACTTACAGTATTTATTGGTATTCACAACGAACCGAAATACTTGCCCCTTAACTCATTGAGAAGTTAGTATGTCTGTTGTTTTCAATAAGTAAGCTTACTACATTCCCTTTTAAATTTAAGATTTGTTTGCTAACATGAACCTAGCGAAATTTTCTCGTCTCTGGTATTGATTTTCTTTCACTACGCTACTACGTTGCCAACATGGACCTTGAAATATTAAAATCTTCCGCAGCTTTCCTTATACTCTTTTCATTACATGTAACTAATTCATAGGATCGCCCTACTATGTATATTCCAAAGAATACCAGACCCTAACGGAGCTACCGAGGCTTGTTTTCTTATCTGAGGTGTCGCAGTAAATGCCGCTTGTTAGTTCTAGTTTCTTTTTACACTTAAGTGTTTAAGTTATTTCTTGTAATTACATTCCATTCAAGGTACCATCAATATTTAACATTTTTAGCTCGGTTAGGCTTCAAATAAAACTGTAGGTGCTTACTAATCACAAAGCAGTTGCAAGTATATACGCGTTGGTACATACTTAAAAGTTTCGTAAAAGCGGCTATAAATAAATTTGTAAACTGCGACGATATCTTTCATCTCCGTTACCTTCAGTGTAGTGTCCTTGTATTTAATAGCAACAAATATTTGTTTGGTATGTCAAATTCTTCCGAAAAAATATCATTGTCACTCACTCCATCATGTGCATTATGAACTTGTAAGAGTATCGGTCAAAAGACCAAGACGAAAATGCGATCTTCGTTCTCTTGTCCGCATTGTCCTTACACAGAATCCTTCTACATTAAGGACGCCTTCTTTATCTGCACGCCACCATTATATCGGATTACGTTGCGGTCATTAATAACCTAAATCAAGTCGACCGTGAGTTATGTGCACGCATCGCTCCCTCTGGCGGCAGGATTTATATTTATGGTTCACCGTTTTTTGATTGGCCGTTCCTTTGTTATCGGAGGCTTTTTCGCTAAGTATTGTAATAAATTGACTGTAAACAAACGTTGTATTAGCCCTGACAGATGGATGGCGATCATTAATGTCTACCGATTAATAATTTTTTCCGTCATACGTTCGATCCCGCTGCGAAATTGAGATAAATGCGAGAAGAATGGCGTGTTCGTCGACGTCGACCTATCTTTTTCTTTTCCTTCGTTCTCGCTCTCCTGACAATGTTCCACTTCGAGTGTAGCAGAGAAGGATGCGTCCGGAATTTCGTGCTGAAAGGTGCAGGTCATTGGTAATTGATCGATTTCTATTAATGAGAAAATAATTGACGGTTGTGGAGCTTTCTTTGCTATAGCCGTTTGTTGGCGTAGAGAGTTCAATTGATTTCTCTGCATTTAATTGTATTCTTGCTTGAAGGATGCACATTTCGTGAGAACGAATTACGAAAAGGAATCTTTTTAATTTGGGTAATATTTTCATGCACAATTATACATTGTTATTCGTTGAAATAAGCATTATATATTGCAATGATTACAGCAGCACTATCATCAGCTAGACCTTGTTGCATTGATGAGTAAGCGCTATAAACATTTTGAAACTCGCAAAATATATTTGATTGTAAATACTATAGCATACTCTCTATCCTTTTGCCGTTTACAAGGTCTACTGGTGAGCCTACTGATGAGGGCATCTGTATGTTTATATATTTTTGCCTTTGAAGTTTTCGTAAACGAATAACCTGAAGTAGCTCGACGTTTCAATGAAGCTTCTTTCATCTTCTTTTGTCAACACTCGTTCCTCAAGAAGATGATACTTCATTGAAACGCCAAGTTGCTTTAGGTTTTTTCGAGAACCGGAAAAAGGATATTTCACACACCATACTCTTCCTCTTGCATTCTGGTGATTTAATTTAGGTAATACATATATCCTCTAAACTCAGAAAGTTTCGCTTTCTTGACGAGGATATTTGAGTTCCAGAAGTAGTTTTCTATCGTTTTCTACTTATTTTATATACGGCATGATCATAACTTCCTAATGGTCTTAATTTAATCAATGACTACTGCATTTTAATACCTATATTCATGCAGTTTATTGGCAACACCGTCATTTTATTCAAGATTATGTGAATTGGCATAATCTTCAAATTAGAGAGTCAGCTTGCGCCCATTGTACTAATCCCTGTATTTGACTCACTATATATATCAGAGTGTCAAGTCACTGAATATCAAACGCATATAATGCAAAATGAAATTGCTACCTTTATTTGCACTGTCTACCAAAAATTCATTTACTTGTTTATTTACTTTTCCTTCAAACTTCGGATGTGAAAGTGTGTCATTTGACGCTTGCTAACATTGATGTCTACAACGATCTTCGAAATTGATGCTTTATTTGGTAAATTAGCATAAAATTGTTTGACTAGGTAAACACCAATAGATTTCGAATGGTGTATGCAATTATATATTCAAAAATAGCAAGACGTTTCTCATTTCGCCATGTATGGTCTGCCCGCATCTTAAAATTTAGTATGGCCCTTATGGAATCCTATCCTCTCTTTATATTGAGAGTTTATATATTGCAATGATATAAATTGTTGTTCTTTATTTACCAATGATTTTCCTCTATAATTTTACTAGTTCACCTATTGCAGATGTATTTTTCGTCACTGTTTGGTGCACGCCGTTAATTTTTATTTTGGTTGATGTTAGAAGTTGGAGGCGAAGTACCGCCAGTACTCCCACTTTATGAAATTTTTAAACACAGATATTCCATCTGTACAGGTTTCTTTGAAAAGTTTTACAGATATCTACTTTGGGTATCCTTTAATAATTAATTATTCACCATTTTCCTTGTTTAAAAGAAGAAGTCCCTTCAACAACACTTGCAGAGGAGCCGTAAACTTTACTATCGTTCATCTTATATATCGCTTTTCGTAAACATATTTCTTATGTTAAGTTTTACTTATTGGTGTCAGCTATTCTGCTTTAACTCGAAAAACTTTATGTCTGTTATCAATAGCTTTATGTCTAGCATTCTTAATGTTTGTTAATGTACTGTAATGACATGTTCTATTTCAATTTAAAAACTGATGACTTCTTTCTAAAGTTTTTAACTTATTTTTTTTTATTCTTCTCGATATTGTTGTTGTTCGTGGCAAAGTACCGTTAGGGCTCCCTCTTCTTTAATCTTCAATTTAATATTTAGAAGATTTAATCTATGCAGTTTTCTTTCTGCGTATTGGACATTACAGATATCTACTTTAATTACTCAGTACTGTCATTTGATTTATAATTTAAATTTTTACCTTAAATTGTGTTGTGGAATGTAGGTGTATGAAGATCGGATAATTTTTGGAATTTTTTTTTTAAAAATAAAACCCACTGTCTTAACTGTTCTTTCGTTTCTGGCTTGTAGTGATGAAGCTGAATTTCGTCAACAGTCACATATTGCCACAGAAACTTTTCTGGACTGTGCTGATAGTCGGCATCCAAATCGCTAAAAGTTTTCTCTTGTCCAAACGGTCGTGTAGGATGCTCCGTTTACCATCTCAGCAATAACATCGACTTTCACTCTGTGACCCGCCAACATGATGTCTTGGATTTTATTATCGGTGCCTTGGTAGTCATTTTAAGGGGGCGCTGTAAGGGCGAAGGATTACTTGTGCCTCTTCGACAACATCGACACTCTGCAAATCATTAAATTACAAGAAGTGCAAATAAGCAAAGTAACCGTAATACTCTTCGTTTTGCAAAACTATTTACAAGATTTCTCGCCATTGCGAGGTAAACAAAACTAACTGTTAGACCGGCTTGAAATTCATAAAGCACCACTAAGAAGGATGCTGATATTCAGAAAATCTAATCGCATTTGCGATCACATCTACTGCAAAGTATCTTACTTCTCCCTCCAGCTTCGTGGATAATCTCTTTAAGATTGGTTTTAAAGAGGTCTTAAGTTGTGCATCAGGATACTTGACTCTATTTCACCTACAAAACTATTCAAAATCTTTTATTAATGTAACTATTCTATTCGTTATTTATTTATTTCTTTACTTGCTTACAAAAAAATATTTTCCCTTAAGTTATTTTATTAATTACAGCGAATATTAATCCGAGAACTAAACAAAACAGTTAATGTAGTTTACAAGTCCGATCCTTTCCGGAAACACTGGATAATTATACGAGAGAATGACCTGAGAAGCGTTTGATGCCAGGTATCGGATACAAAGGCGGCGAAATAAATTAGTTAATTCTGTTTAGACTAAACAGAAGACTCGCCGACGTCTGCCGTCACGAACAATATTCGCTTCTCATCATCCCCGCTGGAAGGAAGAAATAAAACGCGAAACAAAAAGTAATTTGTTGTTGTATAACAAAAGCAATTTTGTGTAAGTACGAAAGCTGCTCTAAATTTAGCGTCCGCCGAATTCTTTTGAGGTTCTCCCGTCTTTGACGAGATAAACGCTCGAAGTATAAACGAAGAAAAAGAAACGCGGGAAGTTTCCGTAATAAAAAGGGAAAAAGGGAGCGGAGAAGTACAATAAAAATAGCGATCGAGATAAAGTACGATATCGCCTGCATTTTTTATCATTCATCCTTTTATTAATTTTCCGTTTAATTAGGGCTAAATTCAAAAGATTTCGCTCGATGAAAGCTTCGCCGACTTGTTATAGGTCCTTTTCAGGGCAAGCAGGTAGAAAGAATTTTTAATAGATTTTCCTTTGAAATAAAACATGTTTGACTTCTCAATGAATTTTTTTGATTTTCGATCGAGTTTCTTTTTGGCGGCTTTTGGCGTTTACAACCTTTTAAGGAAGAATTATAAATTTGTTAAAAATTACATTCAGTCGCGTGCAAAAAAAAAACAGCTTTACTGAAGAAAAGTATTAATTTGGTACTAATTAAGAAATGGGAATGCTTATAGCGTAGTATATTTAGTAGTAGTAGTATTTTTTCGGTAATTCATTCGGACGAAAATGTATACCAATTTTGTTCGAAGAAAACAAAATGTTAAGAAGTTGGTGTGCGAAATGTTAGTAATATTACAAGGTAAAACAACACTCTTTCTTTATTTTATGACTTTTGTTGTAATTTGTTGCATTAATTAGGCGTGGCACGGATTCCAGTGAGAATTGGCATTTTGCCACTGAAATGCAGCTCCAAATATTGCAAACTGCATTCCAAAAACTCGTGGCTTAGCACAGTATGCCTACCCCACTGGAGTACAGATAGTATATTACATTATATATCATACATGTAAATCCTATGTTATCTAATTAATCCTTAACCTTTTCGCTTGTCGAGTCGGCATAATAAATATCTCCAAGGAATTAGGTAGCATGTCGCCTTCCCTGTAACAGAACATTTGACTTTTAAATATAGCAAAGTAGGCATCTGCTGTTACATTGCTTTACTTTTTTTTTATTATATACGTATAAACAATATACATACACAACCGACCATAAGTACTTATTCATTCTTAAAATATTATAAAAAACAAGTCAAAAACTATTTATAACATAAGACTTCTGCACTTGTACAAAGAACGGTAACGGTTATGAAAACATTGCACTTATCAGTTTGCTAACAAAGATAGTCATCTATTACTGCCGCGCACAGTCTCGGCATTCTCTCTAGCAGTTTTGCCAGTGTTAGTATCTCTACTTTCCTCCACGTATTCTATAGGTGCGCCCAAAGTACTGTTGTAAGTTTGGAACATATTTTCGAACCTATCGGTCGAGTTCCTCCAACAAAAGCTCGATCGGATTGATATCTGGGTTTTGGGGCGACTACTTTATAAGAACAATTATCTCTCTGTGCTCCAGTTGTTCCAAATACTCACAGCATATTTTTGCAGTGTATTTTGGATCATTATCTTACTGGAACATAATGTTTGCACTGATCAATCGTGTTCCATATGAGATGATATATCTCTCCAAAATCTCTAATCATACAGGATTCAAGTGCTCGTTTCGCGTTCGATCTATGAACAAATGTTCTTCTATTGAAGCCAAAGGTGAGATATTTATATTCGTTGGGTCAGGGCACTTCCCATCTTGCAACGCGAAGTCTACTTAATAATTTATTTGACATTCTTAAAGTCTATTAAATCGATTGTTTGCGAGTCCAAAATTCATCCTATATAAAAACGTAAGATTTTCCAAACTTTTGTAATGTAATTAAAAAATCACATGTAAAAACCATATCATTACAAGTAGAAGGAAAATTCCTTCAATTTGACGCATCATAAGTGGGGTAGTACTATTTAACAATTCATAGTGAGAGACAAGGTGATTAACAGAGGGCGTACATTAATGCCATATATAAGTAAAAAAGAAATCCCCTAGAAATAAATACCGATGTGTCTCGGTGAATTTGGAATGTCCTTTCGTTTTGACATATTTAAGTCGGATTGTTTTAAAATGAATACAATGCAGTATACAGCTGTGGCCATATGTATTCGCCACTCTCGTTTTGAACGTGTAACACGAATATTATTGTATTTCTAAGAAGCAGGGTCGATGACGGACTTAACTAGGTACCTGGTAATGAGGGTTTAATGGTTTATTGTAGGCCATTCTGAGTAAATTAGAAAAGACGTAAAATTGTAATTTCTGAATATTTCTTCAGTCTTTCTTAAAAGTTGTAAGAGTAAGGTTGAGCTAGTTAGATTGAAGATATTGTGTCTGTGATTTTGTCTGTGTAATACGATAGTATACAGTAAAAAGTAATGCCGAAAACACGGGAATTGACGGAGGTAGAGCGAGGACAAATTGTGGTGTTAGAAAAGCAAGGGTTGTCGGTGTCTGCTATTGCCCGACAAGTGAAATGTGCGCGATCGACAGTTAGAATGACGATAAAACGATACAAAGAGAGTGGATATTTGACAAACAAACCGAAAACTGGTCGAAAAAGGAAGACAACTAGCAGAGATGAGCGAGCCTTAGAACGGATGTCTTTGCGAGACCGGAAAAAAGGGTCTAAACAGCTTTCCAGTGAGCTTTTCCGGCTACATAATGTTGCTATTTTTCCTCGCACGGTTAGAAGACGCCTTTGTGAATTAAATTTAGATGGATACAAAGCTCGACATAAAACACGGTTGTCTCCGCAACAAAAGAAAAAGAGACTGCTGTGGGCTAAAAGTCACCGCGACTGGACCATTGACAATTGGGCCCATGTTATGTGGACGGATGAGTCAAATATTGAGGTAAGTAATACATAATTATTGTATTTGCGGTATTCTTTATTCAATTCCTGGTATCTACAGTGTTTTTATTCTTTTTAATGGGTTCCAAAATGTAACAGTATTCATGTTTTTGTTGGTAGCTTTGTGGAAAACTAGGACCTCGATACGTACGACGCAGGCGAGGAGAGGCCTTCCATCCAGACTGTATCATCCCGACTGTCAAGTTTGGGGGTGGTAGCATAATGGTTTGGAGTTCCATGAGTGCAACAGGCGTCGGAGAACTGTTCGTCTGCGTGGGCCGAATGAACAGTCGGACGTACATCGCCATGTTGGAAGAAGTTCTGGAACCGTGTGCGTTAAAATTATTCGATAATGATGAGCCAGAGTATTACTTCCAACAAGATAATGCACCGTGCCATAAATCTCGCGAAGTAATGCGCTGGTTCGAGTAAAATAACGTGCGTTTCCTGGAATGGCCGGCACAATCGCCAATTGAGCATTTACGGTACATTTTAAAGCGAAATGTAGCTAAATACTCATCTACCACAAAGCAATGCTTAAAAACAAAAACATTCGAAGAGTGGAATAAAATCACCCCCGAACAGTGCTACAACTTAGTGAGCAGTATGCCCCCACGAATTCCTGCGGTGATAAAAGCCCAGGGAGGAGCTACCAAATATTAAGCAATATCTGTATATATCTGTATACACTCACAATGAAACATTTTCATCAATCAATTTTCTTTTATTTCTTATATATTCGTCGGAATAAAAAACAAAAAGGGGTGGCGAATACATATGGCCACAGCTGTATATCCTTGACTTAATCAATATCTGTGCAGATTTGAGGGTTGAACATATTACTATTATTTAGCATTCTTTTAGTGGGTAATTAGAAAATTGGCATCCATCCATTTTTTCTAGCTGCATAGGGAAGATTAAGTCCTAATTACTTTATTGTATTTGTAGAAATATGTAAAGCCAACGTTTCGGTATTCTACTAATACCCCTTCTGTTTGCGCCTAATTTCTACTGTATTTCTGCGTTTTATGATATCTATAATTATTTTTAAGAAGCAGCCAAGTATAGCTTATGTGAACATATACAGGATTTTTTTTCGTTGCATGTTTTATATTGATCAGGTCCACTTGTTCCTCCATGCAATTTGCACCTTTTGTTGAGTATAGAGATTTCATATATTAAAATGTATTTAAATATATACAATAGTAAAGCTTTTAATTGAGATATACTGATAGAAAAGAACTTTTTGTCGCTGCTATGGTTTTGCTCGGCTACATTGCATACTGATAATCTTTGTGAATTTCTGCCTTATACCGTGTTTTGATAATTATTACCTTAATACTTCAGCACCATCTATGACTGCATATGTACAAGCTCACTACACAGTAATTTAATTTCTGTTCCTGGTATTATTTTGAACGCGTTTGTAATTTGAAATATTATATTAAGTTTTCTATACATTTCCATAACTTCCACAAGAACTAGATGTTCAAACAATAGCCTCTTATAGCCATATTTTTCCTTTAAAAGCGCAGAATATTAACCTCATAAAATGCGTCTTTCAATATCGCCGCGGTGTCACGCTAAATTGCTTTAGATTGATGCAACGCGACCGCGTGATATTCCGTTAGCGGTGGCATAAGACCGGATGGAAAGGTGGAGGAAAGAAAAACGGGAAAGGCGAAAGCAAACACTTTACGAGATGAAACATTAGAGGATGGAATATAATATATCATGTTAAAGTGTAAGCGGCTTTACTTAACAAGCTTAGAATGATATATGGGCGTGTTTATTCGTATGAAAATTTTAAAAATTTGATGAAGGCGAAAACGCAAACCTACACAAAGAGAAATAATGAAAATGCTACATAACAGTGAATAATAAATAATCAAAAAAGAATATTTCCACAGTATTAAAGATACAATGAAAAAATAAACACTGGTAACTAATTACAATAACAGCCAAAATCTCAAGGCGAAGTCGCAGTATGAACTGTTTTTTCGCTTAACCTTGGTGTTAATCGAAGATCTAATTTTATTAATAAAGTTAAATTCCTATTACTTGATGGTGCTAACAAATAAAGAAAATTTACTGCCTTTTATTACTCTTGAAACTGTCGGGAGGCTTACCATATTTCTCATAATTACAGGATATAAAAGTCTCCCATAAACAGAGAGCCTAGGAATTAGAGGAGATATTTTTCTGTAAGAATAGCATGATTTTGTAACAAGAACTCGCAACCTGTAACTCTCTCTTGTTATACATGTTCAGCCAACCGGTATCCAAAGGTTTATAAAAAATACGTTAATTTACCAATCCTATGAATATTCGTAAGAAAGAAATGTGTTTTTGGTAACAATTGTAGATAGAGGTGGTAAACTTGACAAGCAAAAGTAAAGTGAGATAGTATCTATGAACCACGTAACATGTTTCGTAGATTCTTTGATAGTTTTGTTGACTTACTATTTTAGACGAAAGGTATTATTGATTATAAGGCCTGAACCTCTTGCCTTTCCTTTAATTATTATATTATTCCCAAAAATTAAAAATTGTGTTTTGACTGGATTGAAAATCAACGAGTCGTCTGAGTGTTGATGTGCCTTTATCTATCGCAAAATAGACAAGAGGGAGGTGGTGTATAACGGGAATAGACTGTATCTTGTGGACTCGTGCGCCATTTTCTATAAGATCGATCTGACCAAGTCGATTTTTTTATTGATTTAGGAATAGTAATGCGGTTACAAAAGGAAATTTGAACCGGCGATAAGTCACTTTCCAAGCTAATGAAATACTACAAAATTGTGAATCGAAAAATTAAAAAGTACAAACAGTAACTAAAGCTGCGTTCTACGACAGAAACAGTTTTTAGAGTGCATCCAATATGAGAGCGTGACATTATGTCAGAAAATAAAATTCGCTGGAGGATGGAACCAATAATATGTTTGCTTTTAAAACTGGCATCCTCTTTGAAGCTGTTTTGAATGGAATGTCACAAATACATAAGCAGCCTCCATTTTGCAAAATCGTCACAAATACTGGAAAGAGCTTTAGAATGTAACAATTTTCAGTACTTACCTTGGAAGAAGTATAAACAGTTTTAGGGTATCAAAAAAGAAATGATTATTAAAAATGTCATTCATTTATGTACAAATTTAGATAGCAGGTGCTACTGATAAAATTCGAATTTTTTGCCCCACAAACAATTAATAGCGTAATGTCACGTTCTCATGTAGAGTGTCAGCTCAGTCTTAATCTGTATTTTTTGTTTTTGAAATGCGTAATCTGTATGAGGTTTTGGAGAGTTTATTAAATATTGTACTATCGTTATACGTAAGTGATCTTTCAAAATGATTATTTGGGTCTTAATTCACTATATCCACCTGTAGCTTTATTAAACATGGATGTGAATTTATCTCAAACCATTCATAATTTTGTTGACAAAAATTGTATATTTTTGCATACATAGTAATTTAAATCTATTTTCCATAATAAAATACAGCCCATTAAAGACAATTTCACTGTGAAAAAGAAATACACCAAATATGTTTAGAGGAAATTGTTTTATTCAAAATAGATTTTCTAAATTGTACAAAAAAACATTCGAGGCCGAAGTTTATATATTTGGTTGTTTATTTAAGTTATGGGAACACTTAAATAAAGCATAACAGATTAATACATAGAATTGTTAGTATCTCTTCTGATTAAAGAGGGTATGAAAGAAAAACAGGCAATATTGAGATATGCCAAAGAAACAGTGATCTGAAAAGAGACTAACACAATAAAATACTCAAATATTGAAAGTTCATATAAAGCTGGTTGACTGTTTGGAGAATGAGAAAATGTACACAGAGAACTATGATAAATTGTTAGAAAACCAACTGATACCAAAGACGCACTTTCCAAACCGACATTAATAAATTAATTCGTCATTAACATTGGATAGTATCCTGCTGGGCATTTCCATTTCACACAGGCTATTTTTATATATATGAGGCTTGATAGTAAGTACCTTTTTAGAAAAAAAACTCGAAACATTTTATTCCAAACAAAATGAATTTTTTATATAGTTGCCACCATTACTCAGACATTTGTTATGGCAGAAAATCAATTTTTCTATATTTTCTTCATTCAAAGATTCCGCCGGTGAAAACAGCCACTGCAGAACATCGTCTTTTACGCAGTGGAAACTTATCACTAAGCATTCTTGCTGTGAACCGCCTCTTTTTACGAATTTTCTCATTAGCATCTTCAGCCAAACCATCATTGACGACAAAAGGAAATTAAGTAATCCACTTTCTCACTATACTATCTGCCATTTTTGATGGCGGGGGTCATCAAAAATTGTCTTAAATATTTTGGGTGATCACTAACAAATGTAAACACAACAAAATCCGTCTGTAATGGGGTCAGCGGAGATACTGTGAACCAGAGATACATGGTGCATGCGCGGAACTGCGACAGAATGCTTACTTTCCGGACAAGCCTCGTACTATAAACAATGTACGCAAAATAACTACATTTTTAGTACTTTTTTTAAAGAAATCCATTAACTATTTTACTTGTTTAGTTTCTGTTGTAACTGAAGGTACCAAAATACATTATTAGTGACTTCAGCTGCCCTTTAACAAATCTTATTACAAGTATTGCTACTTTAATGGTAGAGTAAAATAAATGAAAGCTATCCTCCATATGTTCCTTGTTTCTATTCAAAACTATTTTAAATTTGTTTTTAAAATTTATCAAATATTTCGTACGAAATCTGACAGAGGTTTCAAAAATAGCTTTAAAATATTTTTTAACTTTGCATCCTCTTAAGAACAAATATATATATATATATAGATATAAAAATAAAGATAAAACTGATATCACAAAAAAGGCGCAGCGGAACTTCAGATGCTTTAAAATGCACTTAAAAATGCACAACAGTTGCCTCGAACCTAAGAGCGAAATCACATGTTTGTTTCTCCTATTGTTATTAAAGCTTTATCCCTTTGCAATAAAGAAAACTAATCCTATATGACCTGGAAATCTCTCGGCAGCGAGTTAAAAATAGATGTACGTCCATCATTTTAAAAGCCTTTGAAATCTCGCTTACATTTTAGATTCTGTTTGATCGTCTTCTTTTATTTTTAAACTGTAGTCTGCTTGATAACCAGTTAATTTGCTATTTTATTGATTTATATACAAGTAGTTCGCAATATATTTGAAGTAGCGATACAAAACATTTCCATTTTCTTACTGATTGTGAGTAGTTTTAAATTTGTGTATGCCTTTTTCGTTTGGTCATCTTACATGCACGCCTGTATAATACCTTCTTTTTCGCCGGCAGGCAGTCTGTTGGAAACGGTTTTCACTTTTTACTTGTCATATTTAAATTTGCCTCATGTTTATACTACTTTATTTTTATTCATAATTCGCAATTAACAGTTGACTTTAACTTACGTACAAATTATATCTTTTGATCGTCCCTTATTCCAATTCCGACGCGAACTAATACCGACAACAGCAGACGGGTTGGACGCATAGAATAGTCTGGCGGCAGCGCCGGGGTGTCGATCGTGCAGCTCGGGTATGTTTATGGTCAGGTTTAGTATGCACGGACCGTGTTCTCCGACCCCTGTACTGGAACATGTAAATGCGGTATCAATTTATTGCCAGACACACAGACACCGCGCGATACTAACACACACGTGGACGAAGTGCGCGTCAGTTATGTAGATACGTGTGGTAGTCGAAAGCATCGCTGTACTATCGGATATCATACCTATCTTGCAATAGCGCATACTAGCGCGCTGCAGAATTCCAATTTCTTGTGTAGTTTCGCGGCTTACGCGGCGTTCCTATTTTGGATATAATGGTCGGATGTGTTGCAGGTAGTTGACAAATTGTCCTATGGATCGCGCAGGTTGAATTTTAAGGAGACAGTACTGATACAAAAGCGAAGATCGTTTTCAATAGAAAATATTAAGATCGCGGATATGGATAAACCGACCGAAATAATGCCATGGAAGTACAGAAGTAGTAATTTTGGAATTAGTTGTACGGAAATAGCGCCACGGCTGGGAAGAATAGAATTGAGCGGCGAGTTGCATATAAATGAACACCGATTTGCTCTATATATTGGTACATATTTACCTATGGATTGGATAAATGCAAGATCTTCATTCCAGACATTAACGCAGAGAATAATTATTTAACAACTTTATTATTCAAGATCTGTAAGTAATATTATTCATCAAATCGAATCAATATTTTTTTTATAATGAGAAACATACAATAAAAGCAATGAAGCAAGTATGGAGTGATTTTAATTGCAAACATAAAAAAGTTCATACGAAGAAGTTTTCTACTATGGCAATTTGACTAAAATGGAGATTTCTTGCAGTGACTATAATACAAGGACAAATATCTAAACAAAAAATATTCTTCGAACGTTTATAAATTAATTTTGTCTTCAAACCGTCCATCGTCTACAGATGTACAGAAACTTAATGTAGAAGTTATGATAAACATTCTTATGCCATTTATTACTTTTTTCTTCCAATTTGTTAATTACTTTGGCTATACTTTTTTCGAATTTATAAATATTTGGCTTTGCATTTTCCCAGAGAAAAAGTTGTTGGGGGTAGGTTAGGTAACCTAGGAGGCCAAATATTGGTAATTTGATCCTGTTAACAGTTAATCTTGAAAAATGAAACCAGATTTGTCGAAAATCAATATCTAGTTCTATATTACGATATTTTGTAGTAGCTCTATGTAATTTTGGATATTTTCATGAATCCCCCTAAAGAGAGAAGCTGCCAATTGTATGGTTGTTCAGCAATTCCACCCATACATTTAATTTGTGGGATATTGAGTACCTGCATCATATGTTGGATGTTAAAAGTTTAAAAATACATTGAGAAAATTCTTAGAGAACATACTGCTGTCAAATACAGCTATTCATAGTATTGGTGGGACCATTCCCGAGAATGATAATGTGAGGAAAAAATCAACGCGTTTTCGAGCATTTTTCTCTGTCTAACATTGCAAGTCCCTCTCAGCTACTACTATCGTGCATAAACAACCAGTTTAAGGGAGCATTTGTGGACGCTATCTAGTGCCTCAAGAATATACACTCGCCTGCCGTTCAAACACAGAGAAACAAGCGGGTACAGCTTCCCAACACTTCTCCCAAGTAGCCCATGAACTGCTTAACCAGAGAGAACGTACACAGACAATGCAAAGCATAGCTGCACATGTGAAGGATCCCTCTGGCTTACCATTATGTATCAAAAACACATCGAAAAAGTGCATAGAAAATAATACCTAACATATTGCTGCTAAATACAAATAAATACTTATGGTTCAATAGTATCTCAGACCTTCACGGCCGTTTGTCATAGTCGTAACAACTGCGGTTCGCATTTTCAAAGGTACTTTGAGTTTTAAGTTTTCGTCACTATAACATTTTTCCATTTTTCTTGTACAAAGTGATGCTTCAATTACAAGAAAACTTAGGTCAAAAATACTGCTAATTTGTTCAAATTTCTATACAACATAAGTTAACAAGTTACACAAAATTGTTATATATTTTTTAAAAATATAACCAAAAGTGTAAGATTACTCAAGTTTATTTATAAAATTAACTGTCACACTGCTTACAAAACTGTTTTCATTATGAACTCAATTGCTGTAAGTGAATACAGAAATCTCCCCCTTTTTTAAACTACAACATGCTGTGCCAATTTTTCAAACTAATTACTTAGGCTCAGTATTTACTTTTATAGATATTGAATATAGAACGTAAGTAGATCTCTTCACAAATTTACAATAATATTCCTATAAAACTTCAACAAATTCATTCAAAAAGTCAACTACTTTTTCATAAATCTCTGCGAAACGAACAGATGTTTTCGCGATCTTTTTTGTGCTGCTTCTGTAACACAGCCGCAGAAAATATTTTGTCGATATCCACTTTGCCTATAGCGACCCATGCACGTAAAACATTTCCATATCCATACCGTGCATACATATGTACGTTGAGTAACTCCAGAAATGAAGACGACCTTGTTTAGATAACATGAATTTAATATTCGTGCGCAGCTCTTCGAAACCCTCCAGTCAATTTTTTCGTATTTTCCTTTTGTATATATTTCGTTTCGCCTAACAAAATCGGGCTTTCCATTTCGGTTGTTGGGGTATTGTTTTACACATCCTCATATATAATATTTATACAAAGCATCATTTTAGATGTCGTATTTGTATGCATAGATATATACGTACATATGTATGTGTAGGGATATACGTATGTATGTACAGCGGCATATACCTATGTACGTAGATACATGTAGTATGTTGATGAGATGCTTCACGAGATAAACGAAAAACGGTAAGTTCTCGTGATGCCTTGGATTCGTGTTTTGTATATGTAGTCGCTATTACAGTATTTTCTACACATTTGGTAACGTTTCAGATGTAGGGATCTACATATGTATATATGTGTATTTATGCAAGTGAACAAATAAAACAAATATTTTTCTTTTCTGAATTTCCATAACATTCATATGATAGTATTTTTCAACCTTTTCGCTAGCAATGTGGGAGTTCAGAAATTGCTTCTTTTTATTTATTCGGAAAAAGGAATAATCAAAAACACTGTGTCTGCTTTCACAATGATTTTAATGACATTCGATTTAATATATTTTCTCTTATTTCTAATTGTTTTTCTTTTGCTTCTAAGGTGAATGCACTGTGATCCCTAGATACCATAAAAAATAATAATCAAGATTTTGAAATAGTTTATATTATTCCTAGGCATGTATAAAGGATTAAAAGTTCAATTTGTCAGCTTCCACGTATGCTTGTACAAATTAACCTGCTTAATAATGAAATAAGCAATATTTTATACAGGGGCTGTATAAAATTTGTGGATAACTACGCATAATATTGTTAAATTTAGTGCTGATAAATAATAGCAAAAGATTTTGATTATTTTCAAAGCTTCATATTGAGTTACATCTAAAAGTGCCAATTTCTTTGCTATGATTTCCGCAGCTTTTATTGTTTCCAACTTCAAAAAAATTAATCGAAACAATCCTATTCGAATTAAATATTAGATACTACATTCTACATATCACATATTATACATTACGCATTACGGACTACGCATTACACATTACACATTAAACATTACATATTACATATCACATATTACATATTACATATTACATATTACATATTACATACATATTACATATTACATATTACATATTACATATTACATATTACATATTACATATTACATATTACATATTACATATTACATATTACATTACATATTACACATTACACATTACATTACATTACACATTACACATTACATATTACACATTACACATTACATATTACATTACATTACACATTACATATTACACATTACATTATTACACATTACATATTACACATTACATATTACACATTACATATTACACATTACATATTACACATTACACATTACACATTACACATTACATATTACACATTACATTACATTACATATTACATATTACATATTACACATTACACATTACATATTACATATTACATTACATATTACATATTACACATTACACATTACATATTACATATTACACATTACACATTACATATTACACATTACACATTACATTACATTACACATTACATTACACATTACATTACACATTACATATTACACATTACATATTACATATTACACATTACATATTACACATTACACATTACATTACACATTACACATTACACATTACACATTACACATTACACATTACACATTACACATTACACATTACACATTACACATTACACATTACACATTACACATTACACATTACACATTACACATTACACATTACACATTACACATTACACATTACACATTACACATTACATTACATATTACATATTACATATTACACATTACACATTACATTACATTACATATTACACATTACACATTATATATTACATATTACATATTACGTATTACCTATTACGTATTACATATTACGTATTACATATTACGTATTACGTATTATGTATTACGTATTACGTATTACATATTACATATTACGTATTACATATTACGTATTACATATTACGTATTACATATTACGTATTACATATTACATATTACATATTACATATTACTTATTACATATTACGTATTACATATTACGTATTACATATTACTTATTACCTATTACTTATTACATATTACGTATTACCTATTACGTATTACATATTACTTATTACCTATTACGTATTACATATTACATATTACGTATTACATATTACGTATTACATATTACGTATTACGTATTACTTATTACCTATTACATATTACGTATTACATATTACGTATTACGTATTACTTATTACCTATTACGTATTACATATTACATATTACATATTACATATTACCTATTACATATTACTTATTACCTATTACGTATTACATATTACATATTACATATAACCTATTACATATTACTTATTACCTATTACGTATTACATATTACATATTACATATTACCTATTACATATTACGTATTACATATTACCTATTACATATTACTTATTACCTATTACTTATTACCTATTACGTATTACATATTACGTATTATATTACATATTACATATTACATATTACATATTACATATTACATATTACATATTACATATTACATATTACATATTATATATTACATATTATATATTACATATTACATAGTACATATTACATATTACATATTACATATTACATATTACATATTATATATTACATATTACATATTACATATTACATATTACATATTACATATTACATATTACATATTACATATTATATATTACATATTACATATTACATATTACATATTATATAGTACATATTACATATTATATATTATATAGTATATATTATATAGTACATATTATATTATATATTACATATTACATATTACATATTATATATATTACATATTACATATTATATATTACATATTATATATTACATATTATATATTACATATTATATATTACATATTACATATTACATATTACATATTACATATTACATATCACATATTACATATTACATATCACATATTACATATTACATATTACATATTACATATTACATATCACATATTACATATTACATATTACATATTACATATTACATATTACATATTACATATTACATATTACATATATTACATATTACATATTATATATTACATATTACATATTACATATTACATATTACATATTACATATTACATATTACATATTACATATTACATATTACATATTACATATTACATATTACATATTACATATTACATATTACATATTGCATATTGCATATTGCATATTGCATATTGCATATTGCATATTGCATATTGCATATTGCATATTGCATATTGCATATTGCATATTACATATTATATATTACATATTACATATTATATATTGCATATTGCATATTGCATATTGCATATTGCATATTGCATATTACATATTGGATATTGCATATTGCATATTGCATATTGGATATTGCATATTGCATATTGCATATTGCATATTGCATATTGCATATTGCATATTGCATATTGCATATTGCATATTATATATTATATATTACATATTACATATTACATATTACATATTATATATTATATATTATATATTATATATTATATATTATATATTATATATTATATATTATATATTATATATTACATATTATATATTATATATTATATATTACATATTATATATTATACATATTATATATTACATATTACATATTACATATTATATATTACATATTATATATTATATATTATATATTACATATTACATATTATATATTACATATTATATATTATATATTACATATTATATATTACATATTACATATTACATATTACATATTACATATTATATATTACATATTATATATTATATATTATATATTACATATTATATATTATATATTATATATTATATATTACATATTACATATTACATATTATATATTACATATTATATACATATTACATATTACATATATACATATTACATATTACATATTATATATTACATATTACATATTATATATTACATATTACATATTATATATTACATATTACATATTACATATATACATATTACATATTACATATTACATATTACATATTACATATTATATATTATATATTACATATTACATATTACATATTATATATTACATATTACATATTACATATTACATATTATATATTATATATTACATATTACATATTACATATTATATATTATATATTACATATTATATATTACATATTATATATTATATATTACATATTATATATTATATATTATATATTACATATTACATATTATATATTACATATTATATATTATATATTACATATTATATATTACATATTATATATTACATATTATATATTACATATTACATATTACATATTACATATTACATATTACATATTACATATTACATATTACATATTACATATTATATATTATTATATTATATATTATATATTATATATTATATATTATATATTACATATTATATATTGTATATTACATATTGTATATTGTATATCATATATTATATATTGTATATTATATATTACATATTGCATATTACATATATTACATATTATATATTACATATTACATATTACATATTACATATTACATATTACATATTACATATTACATATTGGATATTGCATATTGCATATTGCATATTGCATATTGCATATTGCATATTGCATATTGCATATTGCATATTGCATATTGCATATTGCATATTGCATATTGCATATTGCATATTGCATATTGCATATTGCATATTGCATATTGCATATTGCATATTGCATATTGCAGCCCGAAGATATTAAAGTGTCATGGTGCCAAGACAGGCCTCTATGAGGAACCAGGCAAGACTTCCAACCTAATTTTGACCATCTCTTCAATGGTGTGACGACTGGTATGTGGTCTTGTTGCGTCGCGCAAAAGAAGAATATCCGCCACAGCTTTTGCTGAACTTGTCGAACGCATGCTTTCAGCTTCTTCAGAGTTGTAATGTGTTGGACAGAAGTTATTGTATATCCCTACTTAAAATAGTCAACCATAGTCATACCTTCTGGATCTCAGAACACTGCCGCCATAACTTTCCCTGCGGACACTTTTGTTACCCTTTCGTCCTCGGTGAGTTTGTCTGATGCCATTCCATTGACAGCGTCTTTGGTTCAGGTTCAAACAAATGATCCCATATGTTGTCTCCGGTCACACTTTTTATAGAAACTCATATTTCTCCAAGCCACGATCATGCTGCACACAGACCAGTTATTGAATAATAGTCATCACACTGCCTTTATTGAGCGACACAATTCATTCGCAGCCATCCGGCGGTTACCACGAATGCTGTCATCGGCTCGTTATATGTTGCGTTGAGTCACTGCAGTCCACGGCCTGTCACTCTGTTTTTTGTTAGCCAACGGTGTTTGTCCTTCAACCTCGTAACAGTGGCGAACCCATCGTCTAGCAGTGCTGACATCCACTTTTGCATCACCGTACACATTTTTCTGTCTTTCATGAATACGAATGTGTGCTTCACCTTCTCTATTCAAGAACTCAAAAACAGAACGCTGTCTAATGCAAATATCGATCTCGACCATTTTGAAGCCGACTGCAGTGCTGCCACTTCTTGGCGCAGGAAGTACTATTGCTGTGGATTGTAGAAAAAGGTGTGAGGAAGATTACCAAATTCAAAGATTTCAATTAGCTAACTTTGTTTAAGTAGAAAAAATACTAGGCATTACATATTGATTGATTCTCGTACATACCTTATACTACATACTGCATGCCACAAACTTACATACATGGCGTAGTGTGATTCTGTTCCAGAAACGTTTATTCAGACATAGATACAGACATTTTGTTTATGAATTGTAACTAAAGTAAACGAATTAATTAATATAATGCTATATCGCAAATATATTGCAATTGAGTTGTTCAACGTTTGAACTACCCTGTTTGTGTTAGGACCTTCAGATCTTCGTACTGTGCTTGCTTTTCTGACTGGTGATTTTGTATTCTCTATTCCATCTCTTTAAATTATTTAAAATAATAGTCCTGAGTTTTGTTCTCAATTAAAACTTCTTTTATGCAAGCCGTTAGAATCGATATTTAATATTAATTTGAAATTGTTAAAGATTTTGAGAATTGGCAAATATCGGTATTAGTATTGAAAGGATAGTAAAACAAAAGATTCGCACAAAATACTAAGGTAAAACTTTTTATGTATGTATGTTTGTACATACGGACGTCTAGACATATACTAAGAGATCTATCCTACCGGGAAACTGCATATTTTTCTGTCTTTGTGAATACGCGCGCTTCAAACGAGTTCGACTTGCTTCGTTCAACCGCTCAGGTGCACCGAATGAGCAAAGGGTGCAACAAGCGTACTGCATTTAATATTTACGTCTATACATGATGCACGCCCCAGTTCTGTACTGAAAAATAGTCGCTGCTGTTGCTGCAGTCGCGTTCGCAATAGCAAGGGAAATTCATTTTCCGTTATATTTTGTAATGTGCATCTGAAGTAGAAGATAAGTGGAACAATAAACCAAGTAGACGTGAAAGAAATGCATTCGTGCATTCTTAGAATAGTCGAAGCGTAAAATAGATATTAGAGAAATAAAACTGGATGATTTATTTTGCACGGGATCGTACAATTTTCGTATAATAGCTCCGATTGTCTGCGACATACTTATTCAAACTAAATGTCTTGCGTTTTATTAATGCTGTTTCTATTATAAAGAGGCACATTGTCTCGGTATATAATTCACTATCCCTTGCATACATTGAGGAATCCATTAATTCTATGCTATATCAGATACGATACACTCAAATAAGATGCAATGAAAAGTATGTGCTGTTTTGATATAGACTTGTGGATAAAATTCATTTACAAATTAAATGTAATCATTTCAATTACAGTTTTTATAAATTTGATGTACGTCGTTAGTTTGCGTTAAGAAATATATTTTGGAAATGGATGAAAAAATTACTAATTTGTTTTACATAAGTTTTAAAATACCATACGAAAAATTCTCTTCTCTAATTGGGTGTGGTATTACATCGGTAACGTCAGTCACAGTTCAATGTGTTATATTTAGTTACTATCAGTCCCTCGCAGAAGCAAAAACTTTCAATATATTTTCTATCGGATAGCGAATGTTTATACCTGATGTAAGTGTCAAAAAACCTACGTATGATGCTATAATAGAATCAAGCACTGTGTTGTTACGAATTACGTCAAATCGAAAGATACTTGATTTTTGGCTTGAAACCGTGTTGAAAGTTCGTCAGTATGCCGATGTTTCAATCTTGATCGCATGGAGTTGCTTCTGGGTTTAATCACGTCGATAACGCTGCCAAGGAGTCACTTCTTTGACCAAACACTTTTAGAGAGCGATGGCGGAAGCCCACACTAAAAATTGCATTAAATCAGATGAATTGCTTTAGTAAACAAATTTTCGGTATTAATTTTTTTCATTTGTAACAATTGAAACAGACTTATTCCAAATTATTAACGTTAAGAGTGGTTTGGAATGACGTCGTTAAATAAAAGAAAGTATTCGACGTATACACAAGCTGTCCGAAAAGTCCTCAAACTAAAAAGTATAATGAAATAATGACCAGGTTTAATAAAGAAATGTTTAAAATGTCGTCTTCTAAATGTGCTCCGTTAATTTACTGGCACTTTTCTAAACGTAAAGCAAAATTTGTCAGAATTATTCGGCACATATTCTCCAGCTGTCATTTTTCGTCAAATATTCTTTTTTAATTCATTTGGAGAGTGAAGAGTGTTGCTCCATACCTTTACTTTAAGGCGGCCATATAGGAAAAAATCCATTGGCGTCCAGTTGGGGCTACGTACGGGCCAGTTTATGCTACCGCGTCTTGATATCAATTTTCCAGGGAAAATTGCACGAACAACTCGTAAGGACACGTTAGATGTGTGAGATGTCGCTCCATCCTGTTGGAAACAAATGTTCTGATTAAAACCATTGAAATATTGTTAATCATCTCTATCTATCACTCGGAATTTACGGTTACTCTACGAACTCTATCATTTTCAAAAAAGTACGGGCTGATAATGCGTTGCACCGATTTTGCAGCCTAAATAATAGGCGAGTGAAGTGGCCTCTCAAGCTTCTGATTTGGATTTGATCCAGTAATGGGAGCTCTGCCTTTTTACATGGGCTGTCTATGGCATTAAGGTGATGTGTCTCATTTACGAGTTTTTCTAAAATTTGCATACACAGCACGCACGCTCCTCTCCCATAAAACGCTCCCTAAATTCCCAAAAATGGGGTCAGCGATTGGCATACCACCTCACTCACCAGTCAATGATCTTGTTTACACAGGGAACAAAACAAATTGAAAAAGACTTTTGGTTTTTGCACTCCAGTTGTAAACAAGTGCATGTTCCATTTACAATTTCACTTTAAATGATTAAAAGTTGTTGCATTAATAAGTCTGATAATACAATAAATTTTGTTGCTTAAAAATGCTGTTATTGGTGAGTCTTGATTGTTACCATAAATATTGGCGAATATTTATTATTATAGGTTTTAATATATTAAACATCTAAACAATGTTGTATTATGTTTTTCTGATATTTGATCGTTTTTCAGGTTATATTAATTGCTGTTAAAATAAGCAAATATTTCATTATCTTTCAGTTGTAAAAAAAAAAATGAGAAAGTGACCAAATCGAGAAATGTAATATAATTTTTTCTCTAATATAATAATAATAAGTTTACGTTACCTTAAATACAATCGACTTGATATCCATTGTTACCGTGCTTTTATGCAAGAAAAAGAGCTTGTGTTAAAAGAAAGTATGAAAATAGATGTAAATTTGTTATTATTCATAAATCCAGGAAAATTTGTATTGCCTAATAGGGTGACTAGTAGTATTCATTCCATTTGTGCATTACAAAATGTTTAAAATATATTTTTACTTGGTCGGTTAGTCCACTGAATTTTTTTGTTCTTCTGTGCAGAAATTAACGTGAATATAGATATAGTTCGACACTATGAGGGGGGATGTATTTACCAAAAGTACACGCTTCTGGCCGAATTAAAACATTGCAAAACAGGACAGCTTATCTTCAGAGAAGCCCAAGAAATTTGTAAAATCCTAAGTCAACGTTGCAAAAACATTTGGAATCAAAAAAAAAAAAAGGGCAGCCCAACCGCATTAACACTGCGACAACAGAGGAGAATAGTGGAACTTAAGGATTATCCTAAGGAAAAAATCGGCATAATAATTATTATTAAAGATCATTTAGAAAAAGTATTACGTTCAGAAATTTCAAAAGTAATCCACATTTATTACGGCTTAATGTTTAGATACATAGAAGAATCGATTAATTGAAAAATTCGATGAAAATATTAACACACCTAGTGCTGGCGTTTCTTATGGGGTTACTAGTAATTACTTTGACCAGTTGGGAAACACTTCTAAAGACATTTCACCGAGATTTAAAGAGATATTACCACAGAAACATTTCAAAATCATTCCGATTAATCCCGTTCAGCGGCATATTACGAAATCTATAGAAAGTATGGGTATTCACAGATGTTCTTTAAGGAGATACTACACGTATAGGTACAACTTTGTCGATAGCAGCTAAAATATTATGAAGTAAATCACTATTTATCTTCCTACCATCACTTCTTCTCCATATACTATTAAAATAAAACTCTGCGCAAGTGTATAGCAAATATATATGTACAGTAAACTAATTGACTTCTCTCTTTCCTTCCCATTTTCCGTATACTTTGAGTGGTAAGGTAATCTGCCCTTTTCTGTTACATACGGAAGATTCGAATTGACGGCTTCCTCGCTTCATCCTATAAACGCACCACGTTTCACTCTGTAACGGGTCGGTGTGCTGTAGAAAGTAGCTGAGGGTGACGTGCTTTGTACGGCGTTGCGGCTTAACTATACAAGAAAATGCTTTCCACCCGATGTACCTAATCTTTTATTATTTTATACGGTAGCTTCGCACGTTTGCCGCTTAATTAATGACTGAAGGGATTTTTATGCGATAAGAAAGGTGGTATTACGGCAAAGAATGGGCAAACACGGACGTTGATGTAGTAGGAAAGATGATAAATCTACAGCACTGTATACCACTATTAGCTGGGTTTCTAAACTTGTCGGTCTCATTATAATAATCCTTCTTTGTTTCGGAGGATCTACAATAACTGTGATTAGGGAGGAGAAACATTTGTGCAAGAAGATACAAACGTGTATTTGTCATTTTCCCAATTTGGAACTCAAACATATTTTAATTTCCGATCTAGGCGACTTATTTTATATTACAAATAAGTCATAAAACATACAATTATATGCCCCGAGTATGTCATGATGTTAGAACGTCTAGACCATAAGACTTTTAGACCTTCCGCCTGTCATATCAAATATTTTCGAGAAAATTGTTCATCAGCAAATCTCAATACTTGTAAATAATCGCACTATTTTATATGAAAAGGTCCGGAAGGAGCCCATTTGTGAAAGAACTCTCTAATTTTGATGGCAGTATCTACCAAGTCCTAGTCGCTTTCAGGGCCTCGCCACATCCAGTATATACTAAATTTGTATTGTACATATACAAATATTGTATATGTATATACACATTTGCCAGTAATTGTTTTACTATCGAAAAACGCAAAGAGCATTGTTTTGATTTTTGATGGAATTTTTCGTGTTTCTTTGGCTTATGATGAATTTTTCAACTTCTTTTCCGTACCACGTTTCGTCACCCGCAACAAATGCTTGCAGGAAGTTTAAATTATTTCTGGCAGCTGCAAAGACTTCCATGTAATGATTGAAACGCACTAATTTTTGGCAATCCGTCAAAGTGTATGGTATAAATTTTGCACAGATCTGTGTTTTGCCCAAATTCTCCTAAAGAATGATTTGGATCGTTTTTCTGCTGATATTCAAGTGCTTTCCAATATCAAACCACGTACTTTTTCGATCACTTTTAGCTGAAATTGGCCTTCCTTCGCGATTATTATCTTCTGATTTAACCTGCCTTCCAGAAAAACGTTTATGCCGCAGAAAAACATTTGCTCTACTCAAATAATCATCGCCGTATACTTACTGCATCAACTGGAATATTTCTGACGCACCTTTACCAAGTTGAAGCATGAAATTTAATAACTGCTCTTTATTGGTATTATCGGAATGTCACAGATTTCAAACGTCGGCCTGAACACATAGATGGCACTACTACTTAATCAGATATGGTTCGACTCTCGGAACTTATTTGTCGCACTCTGTACACAACTAATATACTATGGAGTTGTATTCTCTTTAACAGTGGGTTCTTCATTTCCAGGTGTCGTGACAACACCTCCGAACGCTTGGCTTGGAATTTTCTTAAATAAGTGTAACAATCCGATCCGTTGATTCTTTTTTACCGGGTATACATGTCCATTTCGAATAATGTCACTATTTGAGTTTCTTCGCCGTTAGTAAAATCTTTAATTTTTCCCATAGTGAATGAATTTTCTTCAGTCCCAAATTAAAATAATATTTCACAATTATACTATTAAAATTGCCTAAAACATTTCATAATTCAAAAAGAATATAAAGTATTTCTATTACATTTCTTCTTATTAATTTATTTCAGCTCGAGTGTAGGTGTAATTCAATTACCAGGAATTATACTGTTTCGGTCTCTATGTAATAAGTTTTCAATACCAATACAACATTTATACGTATTCCTAAAGAAACAACTTTTTGGAAACTCAAGAACATATTACTTTGTACTTTAATATGTATCCTTAATTTCTAGGCTTGTTAACTCTTGGAATTGTGTATATGCTTCCTTTTTTATAAGTAATTATTAAAAAAAGGATATATTTCCTCTGGTCGAAATACTTATTTAAAAGTCATCTAATTGATAGCCTTTCTATTCTCAAGAGAATAAATGTTACCAGCAAAAAGCCACGCGTTATCTGGACCGTTTTTAGAGTGTAGCGTTGGAATAAATTAGACAAAAACGAATTTCGTGCTAATGACTTTTCAAGAACGGAAGCACGATATTTAATTGCAGGAAAACAAATAAATCGGAGAGGTATGTACCGTTACGTAACTGTAACGTCGCCGCTACATTAACATTGTAATCTATTGTCCATAAATCATGCGGGTATGCGGATTTCCAGACGACCGTAGACATCGCAGCGGGCAAGTGTAAATGAATGGCCAGATACATCGAATGGCAATTGTCTGCGACTGTAGATTTTTATTCGACGGCAATGAGCGATTATTGAGGACGACATATTGATTTAAATATAATTCTGTAACTGGTACTTTCAGTAATAATATCTATGCATAAAGGATGTCGGTTTTACACTTAATAATTATAGCACTTCTGAGAATGGTTATAGGTTCTCAAACTGATTTTATATGCTTGCCAATTTATTGGTTTAAATGCCTACATACTTTTGTGCAACGTGTCAATAGAGTGAAGGACAAGAATTGGAATAATATTGGAATATTTATCGGTGCAATGTTGAAGTAGGTATATTGGGTGCTACACTATAAGATTGTGTTATTGAACAATGAAAAGAACAATAATAATTGTGCATTATGTAACTACACAATTATTATATTATTATCTAAGAAAAGCTTGCTATACCAAAAATAAAAAATATCAACAATTATTGTTAGAAACGTTGGGAATTTTATAGATTATTGGCCTTTTATCAACAATGTGTTGTAATGTTATTGATGACGCAAAAGTAGAACATTTATTGATTACTAGAGTTGAATAATTTATTGACAAATGTAATGTACTCCGCTATCATCTTAAAATTGAGGCGGACTCGATTTAGAAAATGAATTTAAAATTGAACTAGAGTTTGACATGTACAAATAGTAATCCCTCTAAAAGTTTATAAAATATAATAAAAGCATGCAACCTTCAGTTGCTAGCAAAAGGAAAGCTGTCTTTGCTTTCAACAGGACAAAAGCAATAGAGACCGTTCTAAATTCTCGTTGGTCAATTAAATACATACATGCAAAAATGCATAGAAATTTTACATATCATTTAGGAGATCAACTTAAAAAGTCACTCTCCTTACTTTAATCTCACAAAGACAAGAGTTAATTTTTTGAACATACACTGGTAGAACTTGTGAAAATATGAGGCTTTTAAGTTAAACAAAATCTTAATACGTACTGGTGAAAAGTGCATTGCTTTAGAGCTAGCTATATATTTGTAGGAGTCAAAGATTACTTCCAATTTCTTAGAAACCACACTTCGGTAAAAGGTGTACTTAAGGTTTATGTTATAGTAGTGTAAATCTTTTAACAAGAATCATCCTATAAATATTGATCCAAGGTGAACCTCTATTCGATAGGAAAGTTGGCCAACTGCACTTGCTATGTGCACTATCGTTCATAAGTTTGTATTAAGATTTACTCAAAAAGAAAACTACACATCTTGAAAGAGAAAAAATGGTTATCTTCGTTAGAAATTGTAATACTAAAACTGAGAAGATTATACTATAATAATAATAATAATACATCATACATATGGGACACAATGTGGCAAAAAATTCATCTCTGTGTTCTGATACCGTTTAGTACAACTTTGACATTCACTGTTTTATCTGTTCTTGTTTCCTGCTTTAATTTTTATCCACTCAGAGTGTACGGAAAGTCAAAATCCTAAAGAATATACGATCTAGTTTGTGACAAGAATGTAGATAAAGGTGCACATGACCCCAGCAGTAAATATTGACTAATAAACAAGCATAGTAAGTAAGTTAATAACAGAAAAAAAGATAAAAATTAACATTATAATAACAATCTAAAAGTTCTTGTATAGAACATGTCTCCGCATTACTAAAATACGCTGGGAATGAAAATCATATTGTGAATTAATGTAATAATCTATTGCAGGCATTTACACAATGTACATGTAATGCAAAATAATTGGTATTGTTTTTAAAGGTAGTCAAAGAAATTCTAAAATGCACTCGAAGGATTTTGTTATCGCGGTTGGTTCCAGAGAAGCAGTGCGTTCATTTAACACAAACTATTTCGTTAAAAGAGCTAATGAATTAACAATATGTTTATATAGTTGAAGGCAATGTTTGATTTCAATAAATGGAAGGGGTTCCTAATACAAGTATATTACTTGTTGCTGTGCATGTGGTGGTAAATTTCCTCCATTGGATAAAAGTGAAAAGTTAACTTCGACAATATGTCAGGGCTATGAACTTTACGTCTGCATGATCATCAATAATGAAGACAAACCTTAGGTTCCATATGTAACATATACTAGATGTGCTAGGTATTTCAGGAACTGGTTATGGTAACATCGATATTCTTTACCTTTCGCCCTTTCAATCTTCTGGAGAGAACAAAAGAATCATGTTAAAGATTGCTATTTCTCCCATAAAATGGAGTACTCAATAATCGTAAGAACAGGAAACATAATTATGTGGACACAGTGCCAGTTCAAAAAGTTTCATCACGCAGTGAATATCATCCATTTCCTCGACCATCATTTGACAAAGGAACTGGTGAGAAAAATCAAGAATCGATCATAGTGATAGTAGCTCTGAATACTCAGCGGATCCTGATATTGTTCCGTCTATATCACGCGAGTCACATTTAATTAGTCAGTTTAAATTAGGTAATTCGATTCGGGATTTGAACCTAGCAAAGGCATAACAGCCACTACAGCAACGAAATCTCTTAGCGAAAGAAGCACGAATTGATATTTTCCGCAACTGTCGACGATCTCGTTGGTTTCTATAGCATGAACAACACTTTCTTCTGCTCCAGTGGTATTTACAAACTTTTTGAAGCTTTTGAATTATGTGAAGATTATTCTTGGATGCGTCTAATAAGACCGGCTTGAGAACAGTTTTGTCACATAATGAAAATCATTCCAATAAGTTATGGTATTTCTATCAAAGAAGCTTGTGAAAACCTCTGAATTCTTTTATGAAAGGAATACCTGGAATATTTATACGGATTTTAAAGTTATTGCACTTATTCTGAGAATCAGGACGTACTAAATACTATGTTTTTACGACAGTGATGACAGAAAAGACCACTATATTAAGCGGAGGTGGTCACTAGTGAAGGGCATTATACTAAGAAAAGACAGCGTACGGCATCAGCTTTTAATGGAAAAAGTAAAGGTAACGGTTTCCATCACCTTCAAGAAAAAGAATGTTTTCTTGTTGGATCTCAAATACCAGAAATAGTAATTGATAGAATATTTGAAGCCAAGATAATTTTATTTATTTATTATATTTTACGTCTATATGTAGATGTATTACACTGATTAAAGTTAATTAGCGTTAATTAACTTTAATCAGTGTAAGAGAGCTACAAATGGACGTAAAATATCATAAATAAATAAAATAAAATATTTGCACTTTGCATATAATCTGGTCTCTAGTGATCACCATTGAAATGAAAGCTTATACCACGGCATTTGGGAAATAGAAAAGCGGTATGATCATGAAGAACATCATCTCAAGTGAGCAGATTATTGTTGGACATTAAGAAGGAATGGTGTGGGTGTTGCTTATTATATGGGACGATGTAACATCCCGACATATTTTTAATTTCGAGAATATTAAATAATTAAGGTATATGATGAACAGAAGAATCTTTTCACTAAGTTGGAACTAACTTGATCTTTAATATAAACGTTTCTTGGTTTTCCATTAAAATTGCTTTACGTTGCTTCAGAGCAAAAGCAAGAGTTAAAATTTGTTGGCCGGTGTTCATCAGTATTCAAACGTATTGCTTAGGAAGTTGAATCAGGAACAGAATCATTAACATAAATGTTTCTACGTTTTCCATTAAAATTGCTTTTGTTGATTCAGGGCAAAACCAAAAATTAAAATTTGTTGACTGATATTTATCAGTGTTGAAAGATATTACGTAGAAAGTTAAATTGGGAACAGAATTTACTGACTGTTAGCTAAATTGTAAAATATGTCCTTTTTTGGCAGATAATATCGTTTATGTTAAATATAGTTTTCAAATGTGACAAAGATGCATTTTATTTCAAGACCATCAAACACTTCCCATAAGAATATTCCCAGATAATTATTGTTAATTTGATATCCAATTAAAGATGTCATTACAATACATTAAACAATATATTCTTGCTGAAGTTATTGCACAAATGATATCATCTCTTGAAGGGAGAAAAGAGGTAATATCATCTTAAATGTAAAAAAATCTTGTAATGGTGTTACAAAGCAAGTATAAGAATATAATTTGCATTCAGAATAATTGAGGATGGCGTAAATATTTCAGTAGTCGCTAAATAGAAAGCTCAACGGATTTATATAATAGTTACTACTTCTTTCTTTCGACGAAAATAATCCTTGGAGAACAAACTACAGCTCTTCGGACAAATAAAATCATTGTTAGAAACGTTTTTATTCCAGTCTGAAGTTGTTTCGACGTAGAGATTAACAGGGTCAATGTCTCAATTCGGTACGCGACTGGTGGAAAGAGGAATCGAATTGAAAACGTTTTCGCGCACTTGCGACGCGTTGTTACGAATCCGCGCCGTATTTCATCGAACTTCGGTTGCCGCTTTCACAACAATAATTCGAGTAGCAAAAGGAAATGCAGCGCTATTTGATTTGTGACGCGACAATGTGCAAAGTCGCCTGGTTGTATTCTAGCGACGTCTCGACAATAGACTTGGATATTTATCTGACTTGTTTCAGTTGCGCGTATGCAAAGTTTAATCATTACGATTCTAGATATTGGGAGGAAATATGCACATATTGCTTCAACATTTCGATTTTGCATTACGCGGAGTAAAAACACATCTCGCGTTGCTTGGTGATTAATAAGTTAATACTCCTAATGGTTTTCTAATTCGGGTTTTATTTGAAACGCAGGTGAACGTTCTGAATTAAGTATTGCGGGATGGGATTGGATAAGAATTAGTTCCAAAAATCGAATAGGATGCTATAAATGATAGAACACCGTGAGTACTCGGTTAAATGCAAATGGTGGAAGTTGGTTATATGAGAACCGCATTAAGTGTGACTGTGCAACATTGAGAGTTGCTGTTAAAACAGAATTTAGCTATGTTATAAAAATGAACCTAATACAAGGTGTTCAAATAAGCTATCGGCAATATGCTTATTTTATTATTCAGGATGACAGTGGCAATATTCGAGTGGATCATGGATGTGTGAAGTGGCTCACAGAATTTCAGTTGCTGTTATCTATCAGTTGCAATGGAACCATGTACCAGAGAGCTACACGCTTTTTGCGTACGCATATTCTGCTAGAATACATATTAACTCTATTGTGCCTGCATGGCGCCTATTACCTGATGTGAAACATTAACTTAGCACCTGATAACTAGAATTGTTGTTTCGCCTACTTCCATCGTTAGCACCTAACGCTGATTTTATAAGAAAATGGATCCGAATATTTGAAGCTACAAGATCAAAAATGTTGGGTGAAAATACCCAACAGAAGGTGTCCACGACCCTTAAGAAATGCAAAAAAAGATGGAAAGGATAAACCAGTTAATCAGGTTTATTTATATGAAAATGAAGTCATGCGTGCTTTGAGAAAGGGCTTGTGTCTCTGTGCTAAGAACTACAGCTGGTACAAGAATCGAAAACTACGGTGTAATTATGTCAACGAGAACAGAATCGTTGATACTGATCTGACGAAAATCTTTAAAGAAAGCATGAACGTCCCCTCCATAGCCCCAAAATCATTTTCTGAACCACTATGTTTGCGAATGGAATAATTGAGCTGTTCCTTTTTGAAAATCTAATGAACGAGCAGATACAGCTAATACTGAATATTATTCTGCAACATTAAAAGGATTTCTTGTGTTTTTCCCACAAAAATTTTTTAAAAGCTCTCATTTAGAAGTTTGATTTCAGCAGGATGATACCATATGTCACACATCAAGTCAGGTAATTGAAGCCGTTCAGAAATTATTTCAAGCTGAGCTAGAGATGAACAAATATTAGCGCCTCTCAAAAGCCCTAATTTGTCGTCTCTCGATTATTTTCTCTGGGACTGACCTAACAATAAGGTCTACGAGAGCAATCCATCTGTTCTGATATGTTCCAATTAAAGGAAAACGTGGCGAAAATAAGATTAATCTGTAACGAAATGTATGAACGGGCAATCAATAATTTTCACTGCCTATTTGATGAATGCTTGAAAATACAACAGATATTTAGATGATATGGCTTTTACCACACAAATTTCTATTAACTGCACCTCTATTTTCCCATTTGCTGATACCCGGTTTGGATAAACTTGTTTGAACAAAATTTAAGCAGGACGTGCTGCACAAGTGGAAAAGAGGTTTTAATGAAACAAATACATAAAATGTGGAAGGAAGAATGTACAACTTAGCAAAAGCATTTAAGATATTGTTTCAAATTTTCTGGAGCGAAATTAAGCTTTTGACGTTTATAAAATGCAGAAAGTTGTTTCAATGCCATATGGGGTGAACATATGAAAATAAGATAGTGGTAATACGCCCTAACCTAAACGGGTATCCTTATGGATCTGAGTCAACTGTCTTAAAGCCCATCTCGATAATTCAGCTTATCATGAATATTTGAATCCACAGTTCCAATATTAGCATTGCACAAATCAGCAATTGTCGCGTGTTTTATACGTTTGTCATTGCGCATAAGGTCTTTTACGCCATTTTGTATCATATCAATTGAGACTTCAATCGCTTCGTCCTGAACGATGAATATCGATTAACATGCGTTCCACTCAATTAAAACTAGTCAATGCATTTGTACACGTTCCCATGTCCTTTGCCATACTCCCAACACTCTCAAGTAAACTGCGGTCGCTTTCACGTCCTCGGATTACAAAAATGTTGTCAATGAACGTTACTCTTCTCGCGTACATACATGTTTCGGGAAGAGCTGACATCTTTAAATAAAGAAGAAGAACTATATTTGGTTTTATTTCTCTCAAACAACTGATTGAATTTATCATTCAAGTTATTAACAAGACTCTAAGAAAGTTTCATCTTATAATATCCAATACTTTTCCCGTTACTGCAGCTTATTCTGTTAATTATTGAACGGCTCTCGTATCTACAAATGTTCGCGGTGGTGAAAACAAGATCTTACATGAAGAAAAGGACCATTCGACATCTAGTAATGTAATATTCATACTTCCAAATCTTCTGACGTTCTAAGTGATGAAATCCTGTTAAATAGACTAGAGCAGGTTATTATTTGGTAAAAGAAAGAACTACAATATCAGAGAATTTAGCAATTCTATGTATTGCGTCTAGTAGGAATTGAAAGAATATCCATTGTGTTTTTTTTATTCATGAGTGGCTCAACGATGTCATAGGCTATTTTAGCTTGTAGGAACCGCAGGGGCCTTTAGGTCTTCCATGGCCTTGTTACTAACATCCCTTCGCCGTAAATGGTGAAGCACCGTTAACTGTTTTCCCAACGGCTAATGGTGGTTCGGGAGCACACCGAACCCGCTCAAGTACCACCACTGTCTTTGTCGGAAGCTGATTTTGAACGCACGGCACCTGAGTTGCTAAATTCAAGTGCTGGCCTTCTTACCACGGGGACACCGAGCTGTTTCGTATTATTCATTAGATCAATAGGAAATTTAAGATTTTACGTTCCAAATGAAAGTATTTCCAAAAAAAAACCAACAATATTTAATCGATGATCTCGTATCGATTGATTGTATGTTAAGTCAGGCGAAAACGATAACATTGCCAATTTAACCACTCTAGTGGCACCAATAAAACTCTTCATCCTATTGCATAGCGTTTATTTGGCAATATAGTACACGTGTACGTTTGCATAAAAGGGCGAATATGTTGGCAAAATGCACTATTACGGATTTATTATTTTAACCGCGAAAGAAAATCAAAGTCACAGTAAATAAGATAGTGCTCCCAACGGTCTAACTTGAACCTGCCTCATACATCTGGACACAGTGCCGGAGTCATGGAAGGTGTAATACGAATTTATGACTTTTTTCTCAGCTCGGAGAGAGGATAGAGTTTATTTGCAGTTTTCTTCCTTTCTTCTATTTTCTGGCCGCTCACGGTAATCAGAAGTTGGATAGTTTATAGGCCTTTCGGGAGAGGGCGGACGAATCCCGGTGCGTCGGGACGGCATTGCTTTTGTTTACGGTGGCAAAGTTCGTCGCCCCAGATCCCTACTTTACTTCCTATTTTAAAATGTATGAATCGCGGATAAGCCAGCTAGCGTTCCGTTTCGTTTTCTTCTTCTTCTCCTTCTGCTCTGCCGTTGCTTCGCCTCTCTTTCCAGCAACGCAGTATAATTGTCATTTTCGGGCGATACGGGCGGTTCGCCGGCACTAAACCTGGACATAAATTTTTTATTAGGCCTCAAATTGTCTTTGTTACGTGGTTCACTTGCACTCGTAAAAACATTATGGTACAATACCGCGATAAGGACATTGTAGATAACGTAATTGTGCATTTCTATTACTTACTTGGCCGTACGCTAACTTGCTGTAATACAATAAGTTATATGAAGCTTTCTCATCCAGCAATTTGTATTTAAAGTAGTGTTACAATCATATACAGGATGTAGAAAAAAGAAATGAAAAAGGGGACCAATTACACAGTATCTCAGACAATGTAATCAGTCAATAGCTACCGGTTTCGTGCACATCTGCACATCATCAGGCGAAGACACTCCAGAGGTAAGGGAGCAAGTCAACAAGAAAGTTTTTTCAAAAAACTTTGTCTCGCCACCTTTTGGCATTTTAATTCGTTGTGTACGTCCTTTTACAATTTTAATTTGTGCCTTTTTAAAAATTTGTTCTGCTGCCGTGATGATCTCGATATTGTTTTTTGCATCTGTTTTAATTCGATAGCTCTTTTCTGGAGAGTCTTGGCCTGATGATCTGCAGATGTGCACGAAACCGGTAGTGACTAATTAAATTGTCTTTGATAGTATGAGAGCGGTCCCGTTTTCTTTCCTTTTTCCTATATTTCGATACGAACTCACACCGAGTTTACAACGTTTCTTTATACAGGGTGTATTTAAAATACAGTAATACAGTAATATACCAATAAATGAAACAAAAATATATTTATGTGAATTATTTATTTTTCAATGTTTTTTTGCTGTGAATTCATTGCTTGGCATTAGATTAAGATTTTATTTTATTGGCTTAGTTTACTATCCAATTTTCGTTTTTTTGGTACGAAAGGTATTGTATGAGCTGTAACATTTTTAGAGAAGGAATTTTTTATATTGTTGTTATAGAAATTACAAAAGCGTTACGTTGGTAACTGTAATTGGACAACTAGAAGTAGAGAGCACAAATTTGAGATAATTTTCATAGGCGAGTGAGACTGTCGAACGGCAAACATGCAACTCTAGCGGTGACCCAGCAATTCCCATATTACAAGTATACTATTCGGTGCGATGACTTCTGTAGGCTTTTAAGTGTAGAAATACGTGCAAGTTTTTGCTAAACTGATAACGATCGTATTTGGTATTGCATTATAGGTAATTATATGTACAAAGTGAAATGATAACAGTCTGCGTTCGGAATAAATTATTAATTTGTGTGGCGTGGAGTTTACTGCGATACCTGTGGATTATATAATCATACAGTCCACATTTCCTTTATTATTAGCTAGTAAAAGGTTATAAAGATGTACCGACGAAGTTATCTATGGTGTGATACGAAGTACACTAGAGAAGTTCTGATTGGCACCAAACCAATTAGTGATGTTTGTTACTAATGCTGGGTCGTCAATGCCTTGTATGGGACGAGTACATGTTCGTATCTGTTACGTATATTACATCTGGAAGTGGAAATTATTCCCAAAAATTACTCAGATGTAGATAATTTAATAACAAATACTAAAAGAGTTTTCTCAAATTTTCTAAAAGGATAAGGAAATTTCACATACACGAACTCCGATTAAAGAGTTCAATTCAAAATATTTTGCGTGAAGAATTGTGTGTAAAATAATTAGTTCCCGTTGGATACCGCATCTGTTGACCGAAGAACAGAACGCAGCTAGGATGAATTGGTGTCAAAAAACTGTAGACTGCATCAACACCGGAAACGTGTACATGGTGATGAATCTTGGATTTCCTCATATGAGCTAGAAATAAACGTCAGTCATCTGTTTGGGTGTTCTGATGTGAAGGAGAGCCGACAAAACTCATTCGTTCTTGAAGTGACTCCAAAAAGATGGTCGCGACATTTGTCTCAAAAGCTAGTCGCGTGGCAACAATTCCTCTACAAGATCAAAAAACTGTAACTGCCCATAGCTATACAATAATTTGCTTCCCGCAAGTCATCGCTGAGGTTCGAAAAATCAACCCCGAACGACGAATCATCCTCCACCAAGACAGCACGCAAGACAATTGAATTTTTAACGCAACAAAACGTCGAATTATTTAACCATCTTCCGAGTAGTGTGGACCTAAGTCCCAACGATTTCTTTATCTGTCCGAAAATCAAACACGAATGCCTTCAAAAATGCAATTTTAACTATACCAACCGAGTGGAATAACTGCATCCACAGTTGGCTTGAGCGCATGCAAAAGTGCATTAATCTTCCTAGAAAATAAAAGCAATAGTCTTTAAAAGCTACCTAGCGCTTTATTCCAGCTCTTTATTCAAAACTTAAAAGACAACCCTCGTATTAAATTTCAGTTACATTTTCTCATCAACGTTAGACATGTATCAAAAAAGAAAAAAAAACGACAGATTTGACTAAAAATCAACTATGCTAACTACTTCTTGTGTATTTGCAGTAGATGACGGTTTGATGATGTTTCCAAATGTACTGTTTATACACAAACAAAACTACTTCAGTCCCGGTTTGCTTATTAACTGATGCTGATGTCAATAAATGACGTCTACGCATTAGAAGGGAGATGATTTTGCATTACGAATGGTAAACGACAACACTAAACACAGGTAATTTGTTACTCAATGATTTTATTAGCTCCAATGTAGAACATTTGCGATCGGTGTGGTTATACACTGTACCTTCTGAGCGTTGTAGAGTAAATAATTCTGTAGCAACGCATTTTACTAGAAAAAATTACAACTAGTCTTAGAATATTTAGACGTACCGTATTTCGAACTGTGCATACTTCTTCCAGTGAGAATTTTTATAAAAATCTGCACATATATATGCGGTGTAACTGTAATTCCTTCAATACGCCGACCGAAGATATTCGCGGAAAATTTGATTTAAGGAAGAGTATCAAGTTTGCCTTATACGTCGCTATAGACGTATACAATATGCATACACATATCTGAGTTCCCATGCGTGCAGCTACTGAATGGAACTGCGGGACGTTCTTTCAAAATGGGGTCACAAACGCGATTTGCGAACTCCTCTTGCTTCCATTTCGCATCCAGCCAACTAGAACTTATCTACTTGTACGCATCTATACCGAGAAATAGGAAATGTATATGTCTACAGCGTACATTAACCTTTCTCCCTTTTCGAGGCGATCTCGACTTTTGTAGCTGGAAAAGGAAAATTATCTCGATGGTTTTAGGTTGTTTCTTGTGTACCCTAATGTGTAAGTTTGAAAGAAAAATATTTACCGTAAAGGAGGGTATAATACGAAAACGTTATTTGTATTTAGAAAACTTAAGGAACTCATCAAACACTGTTTTAACTCCCGTGTTGAAAGATAAATGCTGTGTATAAGATCTATTTTTAGCATATTTTTTACCAGTTTCCTAAAATTCTGCTATCAACTTTTATTCTGCCAATATTAGCCACGCAAAAACACAATTTGACTAGGAATGTAGTTTCAAGGAAAATTTACATGTGAGGCTGTTACCTCATTGAATTAAAATGTATAACACATTTAGCTTATGTCCAGAGGAAACGCAGTCGTGACGATATTTGTACAGTTTTATACATCCTTAGGTAGCAGTAAATTAATAATATTACAAGTAAGGCTGCACATCAGATTTATTTGCAAACACGGTCTATATCCGCCTGTTTCAAGAATCGTTATCGATTGATGTATAAAAGAACAGATTGCTTAAGTGATTTAAATGCTTTTAAAAGTATGAGAAGGAAAGAGTTGATTCTAAGCGGTTATACAAGAGTTCAAAACACTGAATTCTGTATTTCAACCAATCCTACACATTTTTGGAGGAATGGAGGTTCAATAGCTAAAATTATACAGGAGGATTATGACAACTCTTATAATGATCCATCTTCAATAATAGACGCTTTTCGAAAGCTTTTCTAGTCGGTGTACCTTCTACGCACATTAATTCTGATGCCTGCTGCTTTGATTTCTTAGATGCGGGTTTAATCAACATCGTTTTTATAACTAAAATGCAAGTATTATACACTAGGGTGACAGAATAAAATAGACACCTACCAATTAAAAAAAAAATTATTCTATTCTCGTTATATATACAAAATATTTTAAAATTTTTAAATTACACTAATATTTTGTCGATCCACCTTTACTAGCGTGAAGTGCTGCGAGTCGTCGTTGCATAGAATCTATTAAATGATTAATGGTGTCTTCTGGAATATTTAATCACTCTTCTGTAACAGCTGCCACGAGTTCTTCCTTATTGCTGGGTTTTCGGGGTCGTTTCGCCATATTTGTCTGGATTATGTGCCAAACATTCTCTATCGGATTCATGTCTGGTGATTGGCCCGGCCATGGTAAAATCCGAATCCCATGTTCCTCTTTCCATGTGGTTGTTGTTCTTGCTTTGTGGCAGGGTGCTCCATCTTCCATAAAAGTGGTGTCTTCTTTAGATAAAATGCCGTTGTCGAATATCGGCAGTAGTCCTTCTGTTAATATTTGGATATACTTTGCCGCATTTATATTCCGTCGCAGATTACTAATTGCGATCTTTCACCATACCATATCGCGCCCCACACCATGATGTTCACCCCGCCGTATTTCACCGTCTGATGCAAAAATTTGTCGTCTAGTTGCTGTGACGAACGTCTCTATACCAACGTACGACCACTATCACTGAATTGGCAGTATCTGATTTCGTCTGAAAAAATGACAGACCGCCAAAACTCTTCGGGCTTCGTTCGCATTTCGATTGCCTAACCCATTCGGCGCCGTTTTTGAAACGCCGTAAGGAGAGGTGTTTTCTTTGCCATCCTTTTATACATCCCCACACTGTGGAGGTACCGCAGAACGGTGCACTGACCTTTCTGTGAAGTTGCCGCAAGTTCAGCTGCACTTTTTCGCGGTTCTCTTAACACTTCGCGCACAAGCACCCTTTTACTTCTTCCAGAAAGTCCGGCACGACCTGGTCTCGGCTCCACTGTTGTTTTTTCCTTGCGTTTAAATTGTGTAATCACACGGTTAACTGTGGACAAGGGAATATTTAAAAATTTACTTATTTCACGTTGCGATGCGCCGCGTTCACTCTGGCCAACGATGCGACCCCGGGTGAAGTCGCTAATATCACTCGAACCTTGTAAGCGAGGCATAGTTGTAACGATACTAAACTATGACGAATTCCTTCCGATACATCTACCCCTACCCTAGTGACAAGAGAAAGTTCTTAATTCGTTCTTAGAATTTAGCTGTTTACATATTTATACCGCTTTACCTGGTGTCTATTTTATTCTGTCACCCTGGTGTATTTGCTATTAAATCATTAAAAGATAATTGCACAGGAGGTGGCGATAATACACTGACCCTTGTTCTTAGGGATTGTGCCCATATTTTTGTTTTTCTTCTTTATTCAATGTTATTCTCAAGATTTCAATATTTCCACCTGTATGGAAGATTGCCAATTTGGTACTTGTTTTCAAAAGCGGCAAGAAGTATGCTGTTTGCAATTAGCGTTTTAAATTTGCAAAGGTTTTTTGGAATTATTTATACAAGTACATTTAGTCCCGAGTTAAACGCTGGATTTCAGGTGACCAGCACGATTTCGTTACAATTCATCAGTACTCAATCCAATAGTGCAGATGCTGCAAAAATGATAGATATTGTATATACTGACGTCGAAAAGGCCTTTGATCGGATCGATTGCACCCTGTTTATTATTAATTTGGCAATATTGGATTTTCGTCTTCACATTTGCTCGCATCTTATTATAGAAAACAATTTGTGACATATATGAGCTTTGAATCTAATTACTGTACGCCAACATCTGGAGTTCTTCAATGGAGTAATTTGAGTCCGCTTTTGTTCGTCGTTACACAGCAAAAACTATCTACTTTTGATATTCATTACACTGCAAAAAGATCTTGTACAGATAGAATCTACATAGTTAAAATGGAACTAATACGGATCTGTAGAAGAACTACTATTGGAACTTTAACTTAAGCTGGCGTAGTCGAATCTTTAGCGTTTAATGCGCTACGGTAGCAGTATTTGCCTTGCATCCGCTACTATTTATTGTTAGAAGATTTTGTAACGTTTCTATGGCAGTCATTAGTACTACGTACTCACACAAACAGTTTATAAATGTGTCTCAACTTGAACAGTTTGAAATTCTATCTGGCTTTCTTTGGTAGCTACTGATTAGTCATGCTTTGAACTTTCCAGCGTTGCAACGAGTGTTTGAATGTTTATTATGCTTCCATGCTTACTTGATGCTTAGACCATAGCTAGGTTATGCCTAGTGTGTACCTAATACTTGTGAGAAACATTGTATTAATTGACGGATTCTCTCCCGTAATTAAGGTAGTTTCTCAGTACATTGTTAGTATGTAAATGATCCCGATATAGATATTAAACTAATTAATTCCAAGTGATTGCGTAATATTATCTATCCCCTGCAATTATACCGTATATAATGTGGAGCCCATATGTCGGACTTGGCAATGTATTCAATTATCTTCATTGTCACTTGATTATGTACTATTACAATCTTTTAAATATGCAGGTAGAATTAATAATTCCATTAGTAAGTTTTGGTAGTTTTAACTTCCTTTGTTAAAATTAGAAACAACGAGGTCATTATATTCACTCACTATTTTAAATTTACAAAAAGCAATATTGTAATATAAATTAGAGTAGGTTAAAATAATCCGGTGATTGCGTTGATTGCATTCGAAAATTTTGTTCTATTTTTCCTATAATGTAAAATAGAACAAAATGTTAATAATATATTTTTACAAACGCTGTTTCAATATGACTTGTTTTAAAGCCTTCCAAAATATCTGCTCAATTAATGGTAGCTCTTTATTTGCTGTTGAATATTTTACCAGCAAGGAATAATTGTGCTAAATCTGAGTAATAGGAACGATAGGCCAGTAATACAAATGTTATTTAAGAGACCAATATTACGCTTTTGCCCGATCCTATTCTGGATAATTTACTAACAAAATGCTTTTTGCATTTCAAGAAACACCCCACCATTTTCCTAATAAACAAAACAACAAAATAATATTTACTCTCTTGCTTATCTACATTTTTTTGTTGATATTTGAACGTCACAAATAACTAGTCGCTAAAAAAAAAAACTGCTCTGTTTTGGTTGGACTTCTTCAACTGGTTTATGAAGTGCTTAGAGGGAATAAGTATCTGCTTAACTGTTAACAAAGATGACAACCACCTTTCCGTTAATTGACCCATTTCTACTTGTTGATGTAAAATATGGGGTATTCGCTTTTTAGAGATGATCGAAATATCTGCTAAATCAAGTGGGTTAATTCGAGGGCATTCAAAACAATGTGAACTTGATCGGGTACTTTTTGTAGCGTAGAAGATTTTGGTTATCTAGACTGGGGTCATCTTATTGAAAATTTTTATAATTATATATGAAAAACCGATGTAATAACATGATCGACTTCACTTTTGCACGTAAATCTAGTTGCTAGAAGCATTTTAGCAATATTTCACTTATCCTTGCAACAGCATTTATGAATAATAACAATTCTTATGGAATATTATATTAAATGTGCGAGATTATGATACAAATATGCAAATTTTGGGAAGGAATTTACATTTTCTCTATTACTAGATGCCTAAGACTGATTACTAGCGTGCGATAGTGCACTTAAAGTATTTATTATTTTAGAATTCGAAATAAGTATCCAGCTAAAATTAAAATGCGGTTCTGGATGTAGATATAATTATTAAAATATCGTGAGACCTTATAAGAAGTTTAATTTAACTACTAGTGATCTACTGGTGAACTAATTTGGTTAATCGATACCAGCACTAATGAGTACAGGTGAAAAATAGCTAATTCATATCTTGCTATCCAATAGAGTGCTGCTCAAAGATACATTTGTTCAGTTGTAAATTAAAATATGTTAAATCACAGTCAAACTCAAAGCTCAATTTCTGTAACTTTTACAATGTAAAACTATATTTTATTAAGGAGCGCTAAAGTAACTCGTTATTCAGTTGTAATATTAAAATAATTTTATTTTTACCGCAGAATTAATTTTCATATAATAACGAATTTCGATAAATTACATCCATCTATTTAAAGGATATTTGATAGCAACACCATGCTTGAAATTATCTATTTTCACAAATATCCCTGACAGGTTGACATCAAAAAAATGCTGTAGTTGTGTTTTTGCATCGATAGACCTGATATACCAATTGACACCTTCTTGAACTTTTCATCCTACGATGCATCCTACGTTTGTACATGTTTATACACTAGGGTGACAGAATAAAATAGACACCAGGTAAAGCGGTATAAATATGTAAACAGCTAAATTCTAAGAACGAATTAAGAACTTTCTCTTGTCATTAGGGTAGGGATAGATGTATCGGAAGGAATTCGTCATAGCTTAGTATCGTTACAACTATGCCTCTCTTACAAGGTTCGAGTGATATTAGCGACTTCACCCGGGGTCGCATCGTTGGCCAGAGTGAACGCGGCGCCTCGCAACGTGAAATAAGTAAATTTTTAAATATTTCGTTGCCCACAGTTAACCGTGCGATTACACAATTTAAACCCAAGGAAAAAACAACAGTGGAGCCGAGACCAGGTCGTGCCGGACCTTCTGAAAGAAGTAAAAGGGTGCTTGTGCGCGAAGTGTTAAGAGATCCGCGAAAAAGTACAGCTGAGCTTGCGGCAACTTCACGGAAAAGTCAGCGCACCGCTCTGCGATACCTCAACAGTGTGGGGATGTATAAAAGGGTGGCAAAGAAAAAACCTCTCCTTACGGCATTTCAAAAACGGCGCCGAATGGCTAGGGCAATCGAAATGCGAACGAAGCCCGAAGAGTTTTGGCGGTCTATAATTTTTTCAGACGAAAGCAGATACCGCCAATTCAGTGATAATGGTCGTACGTGGGCTTGGAGACGTTCGTCACAGCAACTGGACGACAAATTTTTGCATCAGACGGTGAAATACGGCATGGTGTGGGGCGCGATGGGGTATGGTGGAAGATCGCAATTAGTAATTTGCGACGGAAATATAAATGCGGCAAAATGTATCCAAATATTAACAGAAGGACTACTACCGATATTCGCCAACGCCATTTTATCTCAAGAAGACGCCACTTTTATGGAGGATGGGGCACCCTGCCACAAAGCAAGAACAACAACCAGATGGAAAGAGGAACGGGAGATTCGGATTTTACCATGGCCAGGCCAATCACCAGACATGAATCCGATAGAGAATTTTTGGCACATAATCCAGAGAAATATGGCGAAACGACCCCGAAAACCCAGCAATAAGGTAGTACTCGTGGCAGCTGTTACAGAAGAGAGGGTTAAATATTCCAGAAGACACCATTAATCATTTAATAGATTCTCTGCCACGACGACTTGCAGCACTTCACGCAAGTAAAGGTGGATCGACAAAATATTAGCCTAATTTAAAAATTTTAAAATATTTTGTATATATAACGAGAATAGTATCTTTTATTTAATTAGTAGGTGTCTATTTTATTCTGTCACCCTAGTGTACTTAACGCTAATTAACTTTAATCAGTATAATACATCTACATATAGACGTAAAATATAATAAATAAATGAAATAAAAGATTTGTACTTTGCACATAATCCGGTCTCTAGTGATAACCAATGACTCATTTTTTCGATTATTTTTTATTCTTCTTTGGGTAGAAAATGGTTGTATGTAACAAATTTAGGCAGGTAAACAGTAAACGCAAATAAATTTGTTTATGTTCTAGTGCAATTGTCAACGGTAGCTAATCTTATAATCGAGTAGTTTCAAATTATATTACAATCGAAAAAAATAATATGTGTTATGGTTTCCGAGGTATTTCAAAGAACGCATGAATTTTAACCGTATTTGGAACTCTAAATTCTAATTTAATTATCTAAATTACTCGGTTAAGAAATCCATGCTATTGTTATACAAGGTACTCCGCTAGTTCATGAAGCTTTTTCCAAATCAGTTTGTTTGTCATCCAGCTATTTAACACCTACATTATAACGCAATTGGACGTTTGAAATAATTTTCGCAAGACGATTTGCACCATTTTAAATAGAGTCACGCACGCTTGTATTTCAAAAAAGGTCTTATAACACCTCGTACAGTATGTAGTACTTCAGACCAATACAATTTCTCTCACTTAAGCGTAACAACAAATTACTACGTTCATGCTATCTAATGGAATGCTTTTTTCGATTCTCCGATTACTCTCGAGTTGCAGTACCGCACATCGTTAATTTTCATCAATGCACCGTGTTAAACATCTTACCATCATCACCTACATGCATATTTGGCAACGCATATACATAATTTCGTAAACGAAATCTCTAGTTACGCGAAGTTTTGCACGTGAGATTCTCCTAAAGTAGCGGATATTAGTTATCCTCATTCGTCTCTGTTTATCACCATGCGGAATACACGGTCTCCGCAGCTCCCGTCTATGCTTCTAGGACTAAGTAATTGGATATCTTTAGGGTTTTCCTTCTGCGAAAATGATCCTGGTTACCTTCCACGCGTAACCCTCTAATCACTAGCGAACGAACATCCTCATGAAGTTTGAATAAAATATTATGGAGCGGCGCGATGTCATCTCCGGCGGGAGGTCGCGTGGAATAGCTTGCCGTACCCCTTAAAATGAATATTTGCGCCATGCTTAATGTACATTTCATCCACTATACGTTGTCGTTAGGCGATACGCCGACTGTATGCTGGCATGCGTGGAAAATGTGTTTTTAATGCTGGGCGAAGCTGTTTTGAATATGGTGGAGTTGACTGTGAACTCCCAAACTTAATGTAGGCATTTTTTACGAACACTACGCTTATCAAACAAACCTTATACGTACTCAATGGTGATTAATGTTCTGAGATAGTTTGAACATGTTCGGAATTGCTATCATTAATTTCCTTATTTTTACTATATTGTTTTACTGACTTACAATATATGCGTGAAAGTCTTATTTCACGGCCATTCATGCTTAGACTCAGAACTAAAGCTACCAAATCATGTCGGTAAACCAATATCCCCGAGCGTGCGAAATACCATATGTAGTTTATTATGGTATGTAATGTTCATCATATTATATTATTTATGTGGATAGCCTTACTCTATCAAAAGAAGGTTGTATTGGCGTTAAAATTATCAGAAAACGTCGGTTTGCTGAGGAGGCATACAAGTTTATAACAAAACTTTCCGATTTAATGTAAAATGGTGCAAAAATAATCTGTAGAGGTCTACAATCCATTGCCTCATGCTCCTGTATTGAATAAATCGCCCTTACACACGGAAGAAGAAAATTCTCTCAAATATTTACATATCGAAAATGATGCAATGGTATATAATTTGCTAAGAAGCTGAAATGTTAGGTAAAATAACTATTTGGGAAAAGTAAATTAAATATATTATATCTACTATTCTAATAATTGTAAGCTATTTGAAACAGATTCTACTAACTTACGCGTATAATTTGGCTAAATACTGATCCATTCTTCTAACAAAGCACTTTTTGCATCATTTCTATTGAATATTCGATGACTGCGCACCTTTGTTTCAAGAATAAGCCACAAATTTTCGATAATATTTGTGCCATCCATGAGTTGGGAGTTTTCACCGTACTGAGGTAGTGATATAACATCCATTCTTGAACTACACGCGAAGAATGTTTCGATTGTGAAAATCATCTTCTGTGTCAAGTTTCCTGGAACTAGACACTAAATTCTGTCTAAGAATGTTTAAGTACATAAACCTATCCATAATACCATCAATGTAATTAAGGTTTCCAACACCAGCAGCACAACCCTAGATCATTACACGATCACAACCATGTTTAACGGCTGGTTTTAAATACTACGGTTTTAATTCTTAATTATTTTTCTTCCACACATTACTCGTCCCGAGCCAAAAGAAAAAATTCACTCTTATAGGAGAATAAAACAGTTTTCTAGAAGTCGAAATCTTTATTTTGATCCTGTAATACAAACTGTAAGATACTTCTTTTATCCTTCTGGCTTATAAACGGTTTTTCCTGGGTATTTACGGTACTTACCAGAACACGTTTAATCTCCAGAGTTAACTCAGGAGCACTTAACTGTGGATTATTTCTAAATTGTCTAGGGACTTTCCCTATTCGTATAAAAGTTGTGCACTACATTGCGTCATTTTCACTGTAATGTTATATGGATAGAATTCGTAATAGCTGTTCGAATTAGTTTTGTTTTATTTTTGTAATGTATTTCAGGAATAGTAGACACAAGAATGATAATAATATTCTTTTCCCAAATAATTACTTTTGCTAGCATTTTCAGCTTCTTACCAAACTACATATATACCACTGCATCATTTTCACCTTGAGTCACTGTGCTGTGGTGTTGGAAGGTTAAAATGTTACTGTATCGGAATAATACCCTAATTTACATTTCATTAATTATGCATTTTCTAAATACAATGATTGTTCAGGTGGGATATAAAAATCTCCCACATTTTGAAGAGGTATAAAAAATTAACAAATTTAACTAGAAAAGAAACGAATATATTTTTGAAATAGAACAGAAAATAATTTTTAATTTGTTTGAAAAATTATATCAGGAGACTGTGGTTGCTGATCGGTACGTTGAAATGTTGGAGGCCTTTCTGCATATCAAAATGGACGATATAGGTACAGAAAATGTGTGGTTTCAACAGGTCGGGGCCACAGCTCACGCAGTGCAACGTTTATTTGGGGTGGTGAGGAAAATATTTCCTGGGCGTTTAATTGGTTTAAGTGGAGACAAGAGGTGGCCTACACAATCACCCGAAGAAGTCCCTGTGACTTTCTCATTTAGAAATACCTAAAGGAAAAGGTTTTTCAACGTCGACCTTCATCTCTTGAGGAATTGAAGGAAAAGATTCAACAGGAAATCGACGTTATTTCGGCTCAACTAATACGGAGACTGATGGTAAACTTCCTTCAGCAATGTGTTGACAACGGCGGCCGCCATTTGCCTGATATAATTTTTAAAACGCGTTAAAAAACTATATTTTACATTCTCTTCAAAAATATATTCAGTTTCAGTTCTTCAGTTCTTATTTTTTTATATCTCTTCAAAATGTAGGAGATTATTATGTCCCACCCTGCACGTTCATAGTAAGCGTTTGTTGCAAACAGCATTTGTTTGAATTAAGAAATGATTTTCATATGGGTATAACTCACGCCAATAATTATCAAAATAATAAATACCTCATTGGCAAAAGTTTAGATTGTGTGAATTCTAAAAACGTTGGAGGTTGTTCCTATGTAAAACTATAGCTAACCGTTAATGGTATTTTATTATGCATTAAAAATTACGAGAATGATGCAGCGATGCAGGAAAACAAGCTTACTTTCATATATCGAACCATAAAAAGTTTTATTAAACATTTTGGAATTAACAGAGTCATCCTATTGCGAATTTTAATTGTGAACCTCACTCGTCGTTACGAAATCCACGTTTTAATCATTTTTTTTCATTATTCGTCGCTATAGATAAAAGAACAAATATCAGAACAGCCCGACGTATCGGTTTTATTCATGACAATACATTTTCCGTTCGGACGATTGTGTGCGATATTAGCGAATACGTCTGTGTGTGCATATAAAATCGTATACGTGTTTGGGGATAGTTTACGTGATATCCTCCCACTCTTACACCGAACGGATAGTTACAAAATGTCACGATACAGATGAGTTGTAGCAATGAAGCAAAATTGATTCGACTCATTTGACGCGGTATCTGCTACCCGACCAGACTATTCGATGTCGTGCACTAATGGTAGTTCGACCAATAGCTATCCGATTTATATGACCGCTAGTTTCGGAGAATGTTGCGATCGCAATCTGATTTGTTAAATACAGTCGGACAAAGTTGCCGAGCAGTAAGCCATAGGCTAATTTGTCATAGTGTTAGGTATGCAACGCTGGTACATCGAATAAATACGTTCGGTTAATTCCTATATGGACTAGCAGGTGTTAATCAAATACGTTTGTCTACATTGAAAATCTCATTAGCATGTTTTAACTTACATTTTCCAATGTTAATGCCTAACATAATAATGCTGGTAAATACAGCTACTCATGCTACTGTATTTAGCAGAATTATTTATGTTAGGTTTCGTTCTCTAGGCGTTCTTTGATGTGTTTCCAGTGTTTGGGTTAGAAGACGCAAATGTGACATGCAGCTTCCATTTATTTTGGTTCAGTTTAGGATCAGCATGTTGTTTAGTTAACATTTAGATATAACTTATAACGAACTTTGCATTATGAGTTCTTTATATACAATACAGAATGAAATGTTTATATTTCTTTAAATGTCCTCGGCAGCTTATACATTAAAGTTAGTACAACACTACAAAGAAGAGCAAATAAAATAAGAAATAATACTAAAAACATTTATTACACTTTTTATGGAAAATATTTAAATAACGAAAGTTTAAGCACCTCTATACAAATTTTATAGTATGGAGACGATACAACTTTTGTGATTCTATAGAAGTATGTGCATTCAGAACATGCTTGTGCCGAATGGAAACAACTACTTATTACATCTATGTCTTCTACAGTACCAGACAATGCAAAGTACGTGAAACTTCTGGGAGTAACTATCAAAGACTAATCGGGAAAGTTCATGTTAATGACATAAAAGAGAAGTTGTCAGTAGCACGCTATGGCATCACGAGAACCTGAACCATATCAAATAAGGAAGCAATATTTCTAATGTACCACCTACATTTTCATTTCAGTATATCCTGTGGATTGAGTCTATTCAAGCGTAGAAGGTTTTCTTCATGAAAAGCCATACGCATACAACAAGTGGAACAACTTGCACACTGCAAATCACTAATTATACAGAACCAAATTAGGACCTTCTGCGTACATTTTAAAACATCCAAACTGTTCATAGCAAGAAAGAAACTTTCTGAATGGAAAAGAAGGAAGATGTTGAGATAATATTATTCACGATCAAAGCAATATTTACAAATATTACAGGGTAATGATTACAGAGTCAACATAGATTTGTCGTTTGACATTGTTGTAACGGTTTTCGGATTTCACCGTGTCAGTAACGTTTTTGTCGCTTCTTACGTTTTGGGAACAACTACAGTAATGTAGAGTACCTTCGAAAATGAGAACTATAGTTGTTTGCCAAACGTCAAGTTGTAACAAAGTCAACATAGATACCCATAATTATTAAATGATGGACTGTACAGAGAAGCCGTTCTTTTCAAGTCAAAAGTCAAAGAATATCTTACTAAGGATAGTTTTTACACAGTGAAAGAGTGCATGATCGATAAGAAGAAGCATCGACAAGCTAATATATACTCAGGCAAACATACGCACTAGTATTTGACGGTCACCTGAAAATTGTATTATACATACCGGATTCCTTTTCTTATTACACATATAGGTTTCTACGTGTAACTTTAAAAATAAACTTGTAAATGCATTAATAACACAGTTAGACAACCAGTTATACGTTTCTGATTACTCACGTGAAACCATGAGCTTCTAGCAAAACCTAGAGATGCCAGTTGCGAATGACTTATTTTAACGCAAATAAAATAACTATTTTGTAAATCCGCCACATTTAGTTTAAGAGATCTACTTTAATTTTCTTTTATACTGAAAAAATAAACTGTCCAGTGCACATAAAACTTTTTAAATCTATTACTAAAGTGTGATAGAATATGGTATGGAAATAATATTTATACTGGCAACATAGAGTAAATCGAAGCTATGAAAAACTTAGTTCTGTTTTTAACAAATAAAGTGAAGAATTTCAGCTTTTAATGAGTAAATTATACTATGTTAATAACTGGCATATAAAACAATATATGTAACTAAGATGAAGCTTAATTACATAGCAACTGTTCAAAATGTTCTCATATTCTTTCAAGGCAATTAACAAGGCGTTCTTGGAAGTAACGCAGAGTATAAATAAAGATTATTATTGCTATTATGGTTAAAACAACGAAATGTCTCAACTAAAACAAATCAGATAAATAAGGAATTTATAATTCCACCTAAACTTAACAAAGCGTCTTGGATCCATTCTTCAAAATAACTTTAAGAATCCGTTTCTTCTTATTGTCTATCTATTTGGTCAATTTTTAGGGCCAGGTGAGCGAGCTGACCAGTGTAATTACTAGAAGTTGTGCATAAGAATCGGAATTCATGTAAAATAGGTGTTTTGTTTTTGAATAAATAATAATAGTTGAAACCATCAAAAGCATCTAATTACACTTCTTCTCTTCAGAAAATACGACCCTTTTCCATTGATGGTCCCCTCCCATATATTTCTGAAAAAATTACAATCTTGTTTGCTTGTTTGTTTATCTTCATTCAGAGTGGTCTTGATACCTTTCTTATCTATCGAAAACGTTTACGTTACATTACCAGAAGACGTTATTTGTGGTATCAATGACCACTGTCTTCGTATTACCTTTTGACTCTTTTCCTTAAAGCGATCTTCACTATCGGAATAAGCCCGTTTTGTAAAATGATTGGGTAATTGATGAGCTCGATATTTAAAAACTGGTATTCCTACATTGTATATGTACATTGAAGGCACTTTCCCCATTTATCAGTAGCGATTTTACAAAATCATTTATTAATTATGTTCAGAAATGCAATTCAGATAATTCTCTACTTTTACCATTGGTAAATGTGTGTAGACCTACAAAATTATATAGAACAATAGAAACTTCTCTGGATGGGTAAGCTTTCCATTACTTAATGTTATATACATGTATGTTATATTATTATTTCGAATTTGCAGTTTCAGATTTTTAATATAATATACGGAGGTGGTGTGTAATCTTATAAAGCCTCAAAAAGTGGGAATTTGAATCTCCATTGGTTGCTCAAGCCTGAGAGCAAGCTAAGAATCTAAAATATATGGTTATCCTGGTTAAATTTATTTTTATTTTGACAACAAGTCGTGAACTTTGAAAGCGGAAATTCAATAAATCACGGTAAAATGAAGCGAAAGTTGAAAAAACAGGTTCGTATTGATTTAAAATCGTTCTTTATTGTCAGAGAAACAATAGCTTGTCGGACATGAACTTAATTTATTTACTCTTCAAATAGGCAAAAGTTAGTACAAATTTTTCCCGTTTGATGCAAACTTTGTGGCACAGTCTAAATATTCGTTGTTCAGATTTTGTTGTGAGTGCCACTTTATGGATGCAAAGAAATTTCAAGGTAAAGTATTTAACGTACAAATTTCTAGCTCTTTCTTTTTTCTACTAAAGAATTTTAAATGAATGTTATTGATATGTGGAATAAACTTAACCAAAGAAATGTGTTATTGCTGCTGACCTAATTAACTAGTCAAGATGAGATCGTAACGTGATATATATAATTACATACTGACTTATACTTCTTTTGTTTCTGGTGTGAACTATTGACACAAAAGCTATTGGTACAAGTAAGTTTATTATTGTCTATTACTTACTATCGTTGCAACATAAAAATATCGGTTTGATTAAACATTTTTCGCGACCAAATCAAATATATACAATTCTTTTCATTAGTGATAACAAGAACCTATCAACTTGCACACGTTAGAAAATACGTGTACGTTGAACAACAATACGTCAAGATCAATTAGTCTGCACAGTTTTTCTGATGGTTGAACAAAGGTTTCAATCAATTTTCTGTATTTTTGCTATGTGGCTTGTTTTTGAACAATTAGAGCCCAGTTATTTAAAATAAACAAAATCGTGGCGATGTGCTCCCTTCGTTTTCTTTTTTAATTTAGTCGCGTTGAAGAGGATTTATCATCCTAAATTATGTTTCCCAATTACACTGTGTAAAGTTCAACATCAAGTGAATTTGTCATAAGTTAAGTTCCAAAGACAGCCTATTTCTTTAGTGCCAATTTAAATCGTTGCAGTTTAAAATTTATGTCCTCAAGTGAGTAAACTTTTAGAATTTATTGGGTTTACAACATATCTGCTAATTGGTGGCAAATATGTACATAGACATTCAAAACATTCTGCAGTGCGTAAGAATAATAGTTATTCCCTATGTTATATGTTGCCAAAGGCGTACATTGTTTACGAAATCCGTCCAACATGGTACGAATAAATGGATTCCAGTGCTTGTTTGTCGAGCGTCCTCCCGTAAATCAAACCTCTTCTCTTGTAATCCGATTGATTTATCGACACAATTTCCAAACAAGCCTATCCGTGATGATCATACCTGTCTGTAGGGTGCACCTATAGGTAGTTGTCACCATCGAACCCTTTGGTATTGTAAATTAGATCGCCACTATAATTGTTGTTTATTCCTGTTTGCTAGTATTTCATTCGTTTCATGCAATTGTCTGCAACTTGTTCTGCTTTGTGAATGGAGTAAGGTAAATCATGACAAACGAAATATATTATGCCGAAATCGTCTGGAAATTAAAGAATGTTTCTTTCTGGGACATTTATTAGTTGATAAAATTAAAGGAAGTTTATTGTATATTTACAAAGGAACATCGGCAATCAGAAAATCAGATTTCATTAAAATTCTAATGACTGAAGGAGTATCTTTACAAAAAAACAATACATTTTTTTAGTTCAAGTTTTGTAAATACTAAAAAAGTATATGATGAGAGACTGGATACTTCATACCCCCCATTTTTGTTCTTTCTTTTTTTTTATTTATCAAGAGTAAAGTTGAGTTTGAGGATGAGATTTCTAATAATCTTTGTCGATGTCTAGAATATTTTTGCAATAAATTGTAAAGCAATAATAGTAACTTTAATGTATAATAAGTGACCAGTTCCTCCTGTAAAGACTGCAGGGTTCTAAGGGGTGAAGGATGGAAGATAATAATATGTCTAATCCATTTAATGCCAAGTATGGAGTATACGAGTTGGGAATATGAAGCTCACCTCTTGTGGATCACACAAATCAGTATATTAGCTTATTTTTTCATATCACTTTTGTTGTAAATTTTCTAATAAGTTTATGCAACACGGTAGTGATAACCCAAGTGTCATCATCCAAAGCAACTGTAATGTTATGAAAGGGCATGTAGAGGACATGTAATAAAAAAGAGCGAACTGTTAATGGATAATTGTACAACATCGAGATCTATAGTATAGAGAATGAGAGTGGGTATTATTACTTTCCTTCTTTTCCTTCCTCCTTTCTACTCGTGGTAGGTAGGCTACTGTCAGTTTTCTTCCTATGCCTCTTCGGATGTAGATGTCCAGCATTCTTTCCAGCTTTTTGATGGCCTGCCCTAATTTCTTTTCCGACAGGGTTATTTATTTTGGCACTTTTTACCAGTCTATCCTCGCTCATTCCCAGGATTTTCTTCGTTTCCTAATCCATTTTCCCACGTCTCGTATTTTGCTTTGTTGTCATAGGTATTCGCTTCTGATTGTGTCAAGCAGTGTTTTCCGTGAATGCTTCTTATTATTTTCATTTCAACTGTTGGCATAATTTGGTGTCTTGGAGGTGTCTGGTCTTGTTTGAGCAGTGTATGTTATTACGGATCTTACTGCTGATTTGTAAACTTTCACTTTGCTTTCCACTTTAAGGTATTTGTTCCTCTATATGATCTTTCTTAAGCGGTCTGAGATTTGAGATGCTTTCATTGTTTGTTATCTGACTTCATTATCTAGACTTCCAAAGCTTGTTATTATTACATTTAGCTTATACAATGATTTTCGGATAGCCAGACACTTTATCGAGAACAAGCTCAAGTGATATTGTGTCAAATATATACGAAATACTGGAATCCAACGCCGTGATATTTCTGTCTGCCTATTTGATTGCGTATATACAGTAATAGCTTATATAAATATGACTCCAAGGATAATGATTGCAATTAGATAAATGTTTGAGGTTATCTAAAACAAACGAGAACTCACCCTCTTAAAAGACATACAAAATAAACAGATGGATGTCCTCGTATCTCATATAAAGCAGCCACCCGCGAAATAGAAGTCGTTTGTAGTTACCCGTCCTGTTTTTCATTTGTGTACGTCGTTTTTACCACTGCAATCTTCCATGCGACGTCTTGATGAAGTTCGCTCCGCTGTTGTACTACTAAGGCTCTTTCTGGCGATGACATTGCGCCTTCTAAGCTGAGTACGACACCCTTACACGACGCTTATTTGTAAAGCTGCCAGTGACGTTATTATGATCATCTACTACCAACACGAAGTCGCTATTATTATTATTAGGTGAAGTAGTCTGTTAGATAATTTGAGTGTAGATCTTGTTGTTGGGTAATAACGTTGATATATACTGCAACGAGATGTTCCAAGTTTTCTTAGTTTTCTTTTCTTTGTACCTATAAAGAAGTTGGTTATCATTTATTCAACTGAAAACTAAACATGCACGTTATCCTAGTTAAGTCATCAATTTCTATAATATAATTTTATTACATTTTTCTTATTGAATGTACGTAAAAGTATCTAGTAATACTATATCATGTTAGTACCTAGCGACATCTATTTTTAAATAGGCAGCCGTAAATTAATTATCCATATTTATTGTAATTTTTGTCATCACCTCAATAGTTATGTGATATACCCTTTGTAAGAGTTCAATTTTATTTTCCGATGATTACTGTAATACTTCCACAACTCCCTTTAGTGTTATTTGATACACCCTGTGCATTTTCATCATCATTTGTCATCCCCTTTCTCATTTCTAAAGCGCTAACCCATTTATCAGTTTTATCTTTCGGTATCTCGCGACTCTCGAACCACTCCATCTCCACAATTCAGTAGTTTCCCTTTACTTACTTCGTCAGTTACGTCACTTATCATCTCAACACTTGGTCCAAATATCTCACTTCTTTACACTACTTACTATCCTGTCAGATCTAATTCGTACCCTTTATAATTGTTCGTTTATATATCTTGTTATTTTATTCTACAAATTGACTATTTTTAGTTATGCAGTCTCTGAAATCAACTTAAATGAATTAAATATGTCGATCATTTTATTCTCCAAGTCTTTCATGTTGTAAACGACGAAGCATTCTAATAGATTTTGTTGAATATTTTCAGTTTATCGCGAAATTAAAGAACCATTAAGGAAAAGTCATTCTTTATGTTAGTTTCAGGTGAATAATTAATGAAATCGACATCAGAAAAACAAGCTAACCAGCTCCGTTGATTGTACAGCTATCAAACATACAAATTAATCATTGACTAGCATATAAATGTGATCCACTGGATTAATATATTGCACATTATGATTGTGTTATGAATATGGCAATAAACTGGCATAACTAAATTATGCAATTATGCAAATTATCCGTATTTTTTGCTTGATTCTCTTTAAGAAAGTATGGTCTCATAATAAAGCGGCGTGAGAATCTTTACAATGTAACTTTGAAACCAAAACCTATAATTGCGGATTTTGGTACTATCATTCAATGGAAAGTATGCCTTATCCATTAAACATTGTCTAAACACTCACTTAAATTTTGACTAGAATTCCAAGAGTGAAATCATCTAATTCATTTTTCGGTTTATTTAATCCTATTTAGAGCTCGTATTTTTATGGGTAGTAGGCTTAAGATCATTCTAAAAATTGGCCACACCATGGTCTATATCGATATTTGTTAATTTCAACTAGATCTTCAGATCTTTGTGGATTAATTTCGAAATAGACTATTAGCCGAATGCTCTCTTAAAAAGGAATTTAAATTTACAGAGGAAATACGTAATATGTAAAGGACGTTTTACAATTTGCAATATGCATTTTTGTTTCCCGTAACTAGAATTAGTAAAAATATTCTACAGAAACATGTAATACTAGGTTTAAATCGAATTCTATAAAATTTTCTTTATATTGTATAATTTTAGGACCCTCTTCAAATTTTCCAAAATTTTAAGAAATTTCGAAATGGCACACGACAAATAGATGAGATTTATTCACTTTTATTGTTAGGAAGTAAACAGGCGCATACAGAGAGCTGTAGGTTATGCGGTGGAAGGTTGTAGCAACTGCCAAGCGTAAAACGAAGTAATTCTTGTATATTGCAGTTATGCTTTTTATTCACTTTGTTTAGTTTATTCAACGAGAATGTGTTTCCTTTAACCAAAGTCGGTTTCCAATCAATAAGTTCAGTCTTTAGTAACGGCTGGGTATGTCCCGAGTTAGTATGCAGTATTGATCTGCTGCATTTTAATAAAAGCATTTAGCTGTGTAGATTATACAGTATTACTGGAAAAATTATTTTTTTATGGCATAAAGGGCCAAATGCACAAATTAAAAAAATCCTATCTAACTAAAACTACTGTGGAGGCAATAAGTTAACATACACTCCAATATAATAATAATTAATAGAATTCCATGGGGATCAGTGGCAGGAACTCTCATTTTCCTAATATAAACGATATTCTAGGGAACGTCACAATATCCTTAAACCTTCCATAGAATTTGGTTATTACCAATGATGAAATTAGGTGAGCTGTTCGGTGAAAAAGAAAACAGCACTGCAAGTATACTTATCTACTGGACCCTGATTGCAGTAAAACCAATGCACATTTTCAAGGACAGTACAATCAATAAATAATTGCATACATATCAATGACTACGATAAAATACCAAATATACTAATTAATTATCACAATCTCTACACCTATTACAAAATTGTGTAGTTTTCTTCTCTTCATATCTGGAATAAATTTAATACAAAAGATTCCTTTACTGCTAGCATTTTATTTATAAAACAACAAATGAAATAAACAGATGAATTTGATTTATAAATTAAAGGGTAAAGTGAAGAAGGTGAACAAATAATTTCAATTTATTATGCAAATGATATTAACGGATGCTTGAATCAGATTCTGATGACGGTGGGCTGATGATTATGTATTTGCTGTTATGATAAATTCTTGAAGTGTATTTTCAACAATATTATCCAATTACTACGCCATACTCTCTTATCCGATAACATGTTTGATACAATTAATTTGTGTACACATATTCTTTTGAAAGTACTACATTGTATAAAATACCTTAACTAAATGTATGGAATGCATGAAGATTTAAATGAGAAATCAAAGTATTCGAAGTGTTATACACATTTCATTCAAAATCAGAGTCTGATGTATCTGTCGATGAATCTGCATCTGTAGTTATAATAAATTCTTCAACCATATCTTCAATTTAGCCTCTGCGTACTGCCAATGTGCTCCCCTTTTCGATGATCCTGCAACTGGATCTACTACTGCTTCCTCAGCTATACCGAACCAAAGCTGTAGTCGTAATAGAGTAGAAATTATTTTGTTTATATAATCGATTGTATAGTACCGTGAATTATTAGATAAAAGAGCTCTGAAAATAACTATTTTTGCCACAACTTGTTTATAGATAAAAATACAATGAAAAACTGTAAGAAACAACGACACGAAAATCGTAAGTAAATTTGACAACTGACACAGATTTCATATGAAGAAATTACATCAATTTCTTCTGTGTGAATATGCCTCGCCCATTAGTTTATGCCAAGCCCGTATTTTAAGGCCTATGTATTCCAAGTCTGCAGTCTTAACGTGAATGGAGTGGCATGTTATGTAACTTCGTTGATGTAGGCTACATTCCGTATAAGTTTGACTAAGAAGTTATTCAGAAATTACATTGCACACAATTCCATTTTGTTTAATATCTTGTGTTTAGAACTTCTTTTACTGTCCGCGTGGTAACCATAACTTTACAATTGGGGAGAATTTTTGCAACTTTGCGTGTAAATAGGCGATCAGGTTCTAGGCGTAAGAGTTACTTGGAGTATACCTGCAAACTGTGTACATTACTGTATTCGGATGTACCTTTAATTCTTAATTTTTCTTAATACCAATAAATTTGAATTGCACTGTAAATTTCTATTGATTTTGGCATTAGTTGAAGAAAAATTTGTATCTAATTTTAGTATGCAAATAAATAAACCATATTCGTGCGTACTACACGTCCCTGCTTACATTACTACCTTGCCCAGTAAAACGAACTATTCGGAATTAACTACGATCCAACTACGCGATGTGTATAATCATCAGTCGAGTAGATACGACCGCTATCCGCCACACACATACTACACTGACAAAACGAACGTTGTTGTAAGCATCTAGGACTGCAGCGCAGCGATTTAATTTCGAAAGTATTTTACAGTGAACTAATTACTGAAGTACCGACCGAAAAGTACTAAAACAAACTCGAACATGACCGCTGCCGTAGTACGCACCGCTGCCGCTACAAACGAGGTGCTCTAAAACAGTAAAATTACCTGCCCGCAGTACGGACACCCCTTTTACATCTCCCGCCGTAACGGTTACGACCAGTGGCGGCGATAACGCTTCATTTCGTGTTTTTGACGCGATGTAATGGCTAGGCTAACTACTTACCATTGAATTATATATCCAAAAATTGCTCTCTAGGCAACGTTGACTTTAAGTTCTGTGTAGTAGAAAAGGATAGGATACAGAGAGGATACACAAATGAAGTACACTACCGCTCATGAACTTAAGACCATTTTGAAAAATCTGTATTAAGATTTAATTAAAAATAAAATACGTTTTTAGTGAGAAAAAAAAACATAATTATAGGACACTGATATAAACACAACATAATCATTACAAAACGTACATACAGTTTAAGAAAAAAAACAATGTTGAAGTCCGCTCGAACAACATAAATAAGTGAATTTAGCAAAATATGGAGGGAAAGGTAGAACATATTAACATCACGGAAGCCAAAATGCAGAATTAAAAATTGCAGTTCTTGAAACATTGTCTTGTTGCCGATGTCACCGTTACACAACAATTTCTAGAGGAAAGGTATGCCAGGAAATATATGAAAGCTAAGGTGGTTGGCAAATTGAGATAGAGTTACACCATTTCCAAATAGACTTCTGGTACTCATGCACTAAGATAACCATATTCCAAACAGGATCTGATCAGAGCGTAGTAGGTAACTTTCAATGTTTTTTCATTGGAAAATTATCTGTAATTGACCATAATAGAGCCAAGAGATCTTCTTCCCACGTGTGACGTGTTAAAAATAAATTGCGCAAAAGTAAGTTGTCCACCAGATAAAATTCCTAAGTCCTTCACTGTTCAGCTTGTTTAGTCGAGGTCATTCAACTATGACCTGTAATGGACTTATATCGAGTAGTGAAGGAATCACTTTGCTTATGGATATTAGAAATGTAAGCGGTAAGTTACAATACTGAAGAGTACACACCTTGCAAACAGTTTCAAATCAGCATCGAACAATAACGCACGGGATGAGATAAAGATTGTTATGTAATTAATAAATGAAATGAATATTAAAGGCCCAAGATTAGATTTTTGGGAATCTCCCGAATAAAGAATAAACTCGTGAGAGCTGAATCCACTGAACAAAGGATATAGATATCTATTAAACAGATTAAACGACTAAAACAAATGTACCACAGAATCATTAAGCATAAAGGACATTTACTGGTCGGACATCGAAGCGTGATCGATACGAAATGTTGGCTAAGGTATATTAAACATCAACCTGTGCGCGTGAATCCATAGCATAAGACTGATGGACAAGGGACTGTGTAAATTGACATAAATTAGTCATAGTCGATCGGTTTTCTACAAAGCCATATTGGCAGGGTAAACTTCTACTTCTAATACAAGAGCATACAGATAAGAAAGTTTACGTGTGAAACTTAAAAAGTTAGTCATAAAAGATTCGCATGTTGAAACTAATATCATATTTGGTAAAAGTTACTTATTATTATTGAAATCAATTTCCTAAGAACGTGTTGCCTGGGTGTGCAAAATATGCGATTGAACATTTTATTTGAAAAAGAGGGGCACCTCGGTACTTGCCCACAAATCATTTCCACCATATGAGAGAAATGAATTATTAATTTGGAATCGTACACAGCGCAGTTTCTACAGCTTCGATTCGAGAAGAAAATGTGTTTATGATCTCGAAAGTGAGTATTCATTCAACAATGGTGAAATATATCAATTTAATCAAATAGGTAGTTGTATCACAGCTGTTTTTAATTCAAGTAGTGTTTTTCAAGTTACACCACATTGATTCACTATTTCTTGAAGTCTTTAGAAGACTTCTGAACAGGTTGGTAGCATCTATGGCGAGCTTGCGGAATATATTGTCATTGCTTTTTATAGTATGACATAAGGAAATACAAAAATTTCTAATGTAATCCTTGACTAGCTAAGAAAATATATGATGCTTAGAATTTTGAAGAGTTATGGATGAATTGTCTACTCATACTTGATCTTCCTGGGTCGCTCATTGATGTTTGGGAGAAGTTATTATTGGAAAAGTTATTATTCGAATAACTGTTGTTACCAATGCGTTAAAACATATAGCGTTTGACTCCTTTGACTGATTATTGGGCTACAAAGTAAACATACTTGATGACTTGGAATTATACATCTCCTCCATACTTACGAGAAGTTGGATCATAACAAACGTTTGCAAGTAAATGATTTGTTGCATATAATAAACTTATTAAGTTTCCAATTTTCTTGCATTTTACCAATGTTTTAAATTTCTGAAAAAAATATCGACCAAGGCAGAGGTCGGAACGTGCTGACTACTACACCACGAGGGCTGAATGCAAGTTCAAATCACCTTTCGTACCTATATATAGCTATAATAGTAGTAGAGTTTACGTGTCTGCTATGCATGTTGTAGGTGGGACTTATTTGTAAGAAAAATATGTTTGAAAATATTAATGTGAAAACAGTTACACAAAATCGCAGAAATAAATATTTCGAGAGAAATTGGACGGAATCCTAACTATGCTTTGCTACTAACAACAAAAAGATATAAACGCTAATTAATCAGAAATTCAAAGCTCAGAATAACGATATTAGCAAATTTAGAAGAAATGAAAAACAATATTGTTGAAGCTGGGGTATCATTGCACTATTTTCGCCTTTTTTGATTTAAGAATCACTTTTCAAACAAAATTGAGCAGATCTAATAATGAGTATTAGCATTACATATGTAATTTATTGAACTAAATAAGGTACTGAATTAGAAATATGTCATATGAAAAAATTGTGGCCATGTTGCCGTTACGTCTCTTTTGTTTACAGTATTGGCGGCGATTTTTAGATTTCTGTTTTACCCTTTCCATAACCTTTGAATTAAACTAAATTATTACATACATACAACACATAAGTTTGAATAAGTGCCTATTACGATACATTAATTTACAATTCCTCGAACAGGCAAGAAGGTTTTCAAAGCATATTTGGTGCTCCATAAAGCCAGCGAGTGCTGTAGCAAGGCTCTTTACGAATTTATGAACTCGCTATACCTAGGGGAAATATAGTTTACATGCAAAACGGCGAAGAACGCTGAGACAGCGAAGTAGAAGAGCACCGGAGTGCTAGGAAACTAGAGAAACGTCGCGGAAGTGGTTAAAACGATAGTAACGGTAGTGTAGAGCATCACAACGGCCCGGCAATGGCCATCAAATTTAATTCGAAAGCGCTTGCGGGTCCACGAGACGTCGCCATGTTGTAATTTCGCGGCTATTGTTAATTACGTCGTGAATTAAATCCGATATTTGTACGTAGCCCGGCAGTTGCTTCATTAAACTGCTCGCTCTATCTTTTTTCATTTCATAGCGTACGGCGCTCCCTTTCCGCTAACTGTCGAACACGTTAACTCGCTCGGCGTTTGGACGCTCGTTACAGGTGAATTTGATTTAGAGTACTACCGCACGGTAAATAGTTTGGGGTCGTTACCAGTGGCGTCGGTAGGACGTTGGTAAGCTCCCAAAAAAGTAAAACAATGCTGTAACCATGTTCACTGTAAGTAGGTGGCGTAAAATTCATTCATGTAGAAATAAAACAGTGTTCTCGTGCAAATTGTGCCAATAATATCTGAAACCATGAGAACCGTCTAAATTAAATTTCTTTTCGTCGACAAATATGGTGTTCTTCCAGTGGTGATCCCATTTTATATGATCCTGGGCAAATTATGGTCTTGTTTGCTTGTATTTGGCTCCATTAAGGATGACTTGGAAATTTATTTCTTTTTGAACAATGGTCGGTCAAGTAAAACTCAAATTTTACAAAATTTCCAATATATTTAGCACAATATTATTATAACATGTTTCGGTATCATATTCACATATTGATATCTGATGAAGGTGCAGTGACAGCGAAACATGTTATAATAATATTCTGATAAATATATTGGAAATTTTGTGAAATTTGAGTTTTACTACTCCGGCTATTATCCTATATGGATCTCCAACAAGTATCGGCCGACTCAATCGACATTATTTCTTTTTGTCCATCGAAAATATTTACTTTGGGAAAAAATTTGTTATACATGTGTTTTGGTTAGTTGGTTACTGGAGTTTTCCGCTTGTATTTACGTTTTATTGTAAAATGTACGTACTTTCGTTGAAAGTGTTTGGCGCGTGGTATTTAACACATGGGCTGAAAAGTCCCGGGCCTAACAAAGAAAACACGGTTTTTTTGGTTCAAAATTAGCTTTATTCATCAACGTAATCTCCATCAAGAGCAACGCAATCATTTCAGCGCCGCTCTAACATTTCAATACCACTTTTGTAGAACGATTTATCTTTTGCCTCAAAATAGGCCTCAGTTTCAGCGATAACCTCTTCATTCGTGCGAAATTTCTTACCGGCGAGCATTTTTTTGAGGTCTGCGAACAGCCAGTAGTCGCTGGGAGCCAAATCTGGCAAATACGGTGGATGTGGGAGCAATTCGAAGTTCAATTCATGTAGTTTTGCCATTGTTTTGATTGACTTGTGACACGGTGCATTGTCTTGATGAAACAAAATTTTTTTCTTTGCCATATGCGGTCGTTTCTTTGCTATTTCGGCCTTCAAACGCTCCAATAACGCTATATAATATGCACTGTTGATGGTATTGCTATTCACAAAGAGAAATTAGTACAATCCCATTAACGATTTGAAAGAAAATAAACTTTGAAATTGTACTACTACTCAGTGATACGTAAGTTGCAGCGTGTTGTGTATTGTTACACGTTGATCAGTTCTCTGTATCTTTAATGCATACAATTATAAGTTCCAACAAAACACTATAGTCACTCAAAACAACCTTTAAATTCAAAAGTTGTTAAGTATTTAAGAAGATACGAAATTCGAACGATCAACTATATAGAAGCGGCATCTTCGACTTAGCGCGAAGCAATAAATTCTTCGATAATTGTACTACCTATCGTTGGGATACGAGAGAATCCATTAGGTGTAAATTAAGCAAGTTAATGGGTGTTACACCGCGCGCTATAGTATATTTTTCGGTGTATGAAGGAGGCGGGGAAGTAGCGCAAGCGGGCTGTTGCTCCGATAGGGTGTCGCCGGATCGAGCGAAGCATTAATGCACTTCCATTACTGCAAATCAACGGTGCCCGGGTGTTCGCCGGTTTCCGGACGACAGTGATCTATAACCAACGTGAAAAGCCCGTATCCGTTCCGCTAACATCCGTACCGTACCACGATCTCGCAGACTTATCGTTTAATTTGAGTAATTGCACACTCGCGATACCACAAATAATAATTTGAAGGTGGATGTGTACTAGTTTGATTTTAACATCACTCGTAAAGAAACAAGGTTTGGGGTTTAGAAAATTAACAAATGTAGCTTCATCTACTGTTGACGTTTCGAGATATAATTACTCCATCCTGAGATCTACAAACTACTAATTGTTTTAGTAAGATCTTAAACTTTATTTTATTATCAATGCACACCATATCTTCTGAATCATAGTCGATACCATATTCGCGATATACACCATCCATTTGGAAGCGGTTGAAATGTGACGTTGCATTTTTTCAATGTTGAGTTAAGTAAGACTAAAGCAGTGACTAGATAAGAAACTCGTGCTCCAAAACAGTACAGAGTCTTGAACAATTTATAAAGTGTTAATATTTTGATTTGTAAAGGAATAAATTACACATTTTATGACTTACACCTTAATAACTGAATATAACAATTGTTTTACCAGACAGTGACTTTTTCAAATAAGAGGATATGATATCTGAAGAAGCCAATCTGTGGTAAAACAATTGCTGTATTTAGTTATTAAGGTGTAAATCATAAAACGCGTGTTCTATTCCTTTAAAGACCATGGATTTACATCAAGTAAAGGCCGAACAGATCCAATATTTTTTATGCGTAAAACCTTAGAAAAAATGAAGCACTTAATAGACTTCTTACAGCGTTTAACGTTTTAAGATAGTATTAACAGCCCGTACTCCATTTAGCATGTAGTCCATTTAGTTCATTTAGAAAAAATACAAATATTGTTTCACCTCCAACACAAAGAAAGCTACAAACACCGTAAAGGCAGATTAACAATTTTGAGAACTGGACGGGCAATGTGAGACGTACAGGATGCTTCGAAAATAATTAGCGAAATTTTGAATACGAAATTTTAAATACCAAATTTTGAATGATCGACAGTCTTATCAAGCAAATCCGTTTTTGGAAAACGTGTATGTATAACGCAGGCAAATGTTACAGTAAAACTGGGAACATAAGCTTAAAGCCCAGAAAAGTTCCGAAACGCGAAACATTTGTTAGTTACGACGGCAATCATTTAGTTGATATCGTATAAAAGATTTGTATAAAAGCTAAATCGTGGATACATTTTGCCAGTTTCATCTAAGACAGGTAATAGATGGCTTAGGCAAGCTGGCGTATGAACAAGCCACCAGAATGGGTTAAAAAATATCAATCGTGCACAAAATGTGATATGATCAAACGGAAATAATATTGTAGTAAACCTTACAGTTATATAGTATTCGAAATTATACAGTTGAGATATGAAAATGACTAGTTAAAAAATACAATAATCTTGATTTTCACATAACTTATCTAGAGTTTTGCCGTACCTAGCGTTGTATACATACAGATGAAATCACAAAAGTTTGTAGTTACATCATTGTTTCATCAATAAAATTCCATAAATTGGTAGTAATTCGGATACTTACGCATTATCTCGCACTTGAAGTTGCAATAGGCTATTTACGACGTAGATTTGTGAGTTATTTGCGATAAAAGACAACATTAGGCTTTCACGGCCGGATTCTGAGACATCGACGTACACTTACTGAAGACCACGACCTGCAAGCCCGGAAATACGTACTGCTAGTACAAACTCAGACTCCGGCCGTGAAACCCTAATGTTCTTTAAGTACAATATTATCCTTTAAATAGCAATGTCTAGTAAATATGAGCAAATAACAATGCATCAACTATGAGTCCGTAAATATATATATATATATACTATATATAGATATATATCACCGCTCATAATAAAATAGACACTTTACATTTTAACAAAATAATATAAGCCTGTACACAATTTATTAACTAAAGAACAAAGTTGCTAATTAACGAAACTTTAATATTACTTCTCAAAATCGTGAAATAATTAGGTATAGTACAAACAATACCAATTATAGATATTTTAAGTAATATACGGGTAGAAACTTTATAACACTATAAATGAAACCCGAATTCTAAGAATTGACTGAGTTTCTGCGGAGATAGTATTTACCCCATAAAGTATGCATAAATTACATTAGCAGTGAGTTTAATTTATTAGATATCGTTACATGCAGCTCGATATTTCTTTGTGCCAGTAAATAATTTAATTCCAGTGTAAAAATGCTTCACAAAACACCGCATCATGTTGAAACATGATCAGCAATATTAACGGCACATCAAGAAGAATATTCTGTATCCACCGTAAATTTAACTGTTTGATGTTCCGAACAAGCTGGTACATTTTCTAGCAAGAATCGTACAAGACGCCCTCAAGCAGCATTCAGGGGCGACGATAAACGCATAAAATTGCTTGGTAAGAGAAATAGACGGTTAACGACTTCTGAAATTACGGCGGAAATGAATATCCGTTAGCCCAGTGAAACGTCTTTTAAAGGAAGCGTATTGTTACAAGAAAACCGTTGTTACGTCGAGGGAATAAATAAAAACGTCTGCAGTGGGCTAACACTCATAAAGCCTGGATAATAGAAAAATGTGGAAAGGTACTATAGGACTGATGAGCCCAAATATGAAGTGTTTGGTCAAAACCTCAGAACATTTGTCAGGCGCTCAAAAGACGAAGTAGTGCTTACTGAGTGCACTACGGTAACAATAAAGGAAGATGGTGATTCCATTCTTGTATGGGGTTGTTTTTCATTGTAGTGTAGTAGTAGAAGTGTAACAGGAGACCTTGCGAAAATTGATGGAATAATGATGAAGGAGAATTATCGCGAGATATTAGAAGAAATTGCTCTACCATTCGGATTGCGTTTAATAGGCAACAATTTTGAGTTGATGCACGTTAATGAGCGGAAGCCCATGTAGTTATTACGCAAAAACTACCTCGCTGATGTAGAGAATGAAGAAATATTAAAAATAATAACTTGGCCTCTCCAGAGACAGGATCTTAATCCAACAGCGCGTCTGCGGGACGAACTGGACAGACGAATTAGAAGAGAATGTGCAACGTCCAAAGTTCGTCTCTGGACAGTATTGCAGAGCGAGTGGAACAATATTTTTCAAGATACACTGAAGAAATTAATAGAAAGAATGCCACGAATTGTGCGAACTGTGTAACTCATAATGCAAATTATTACTTTTTGTTTTGTGTACACATGTGCAACAAGCCGTAGATGAATAATTTTTTTATAATTGTTTTGTTTAAAGTTTTGAAGCAAGCGTCAAATTTTGCATAAAATGGGGAGTGTCCATACTATTATGAGCGGTAGTGTACATGCTTATGTTAAAAGGTACAGCAACATTAGTAAGAAATCTAGGTATTCCTGAATCTTATTTATGAAACTTATTCGGCTATAATTTATGAGTTCATTCGCTTGTTAACTATATCATAACCAAAGTGTTTTCACAATCAACAAAAACCAACGTAGATAGATTATACCGAATAAAACGGACATGTTTGCAAATGTGGCAGGCATTCAGTTGAAAATTTATTGCGAAATAACAGTAACGGCTCAATCGAACAATATCCCCTAGAGACAAAGCCTAAAAACAATAAACACCGGCATAATTATTCGACGTTGTTGAATTTCAAATTTGAGTAACTCGTTGATCGGGACACGAAACAATAGGCATCGACAACAAATAAATAACGCGTTATGCGCGCACAAAACAGGGTTCTATTTTAACTTTATCCGTAAAGAAGAAACGAACCCTAAACAATAAGACAAGGAGTTAAACGGTTTAACTTATTTGCCGAATCTTGTTTTTCCGTACTTGCGAAATGGAAGCTGTGGGAATCGAAAAGCTAAATGCTGATAAATCTACTATACCGGGAAGAAGAATAAATGGGTTTATTGTTGCGTTACTTCTTTTAACTATAAGCACAACAACAGCGTGGGGTGTCAAAAAAGAAACAGATAACAAGACAAAAGCGGAGAGTGCAAAATCTTGTAGTAAATGTTCTTTCTCTTAAAGGCTTTGATAGGAAAAGGTGTATTCAGGTGCGTATGTGAGCTTAAATGTCAATACGCTACTCTTACCTCTCTTTTTGTCATGTGTGTTCAATCTTATATACATTCTTTGATTCTGAATGAATGGTCTTCTGCACTTCCTGTCGCTACATTTACAAATCAAATAAAACCGAAGTTAAGATCCAAAGAAGAGTTATTTTTATTATTCATTATTAGTTCGATTATATTTTTAGTGTACGTTATTTTATGTGAAAACTTCATTCACCTTATGTATAATACGTAATATATGTGTGTACATCTATATATATATTGTGGTGGAAAATCTCAGACTCGTTAATTTTTTTAAATGGATTCTTTGATTTAAAATTTTGATCAATTTGTTTTTAAATTAAGTGATAATGTTTTTCTAATTAAAATAACCAAATGTAAAGTTGAAAAGATAAATATATTGACAAATTAATAAATATATACCGCTCTTTTACAAAAAAATGTTTTTTACAGAAAACCTAAGGCAATCCCTGTCTAGCTAATCTTTAAATATTCTAATTAGTATGCGAAACAAAATAAGAGCAGTTGATACAAATAATTTTGAAGAACATAAAAAGATTCGACGTCTTTAATCTTTGAAATCGTGCTCACTCGCACGTGAATTCTCGCCTTTAAGATGGACTGGCTTTCGGCTTCTAAAGTGTGTATCCGGAGCTTTCAGATTTTATTTCTAGTATCAGTTGATACACTTTATGAACGGATATAAACGAAGATCTTTGAAAAATTATAGAGTTATATGAGAAAATAACTAATTATTCTCAGGAGAAACGCATTTGTTCGCTTATATGGTCGGCCACACAATACACACATACTTGATATGAGTGAGATTATGAGGGTAAATGCTGCCAGTCGTGCCATCCTTCCGTCGTACGAGAAATTTTGAAGATTATAAACATAATTTCGGTATAATTCATATTTATACAATATGATTGAAATGTGTGACTACAGTATATTAAACGTCTTTTAAGAATGAAATTTTGAAATATTGATTTATATAAAAAAAAACATGTTTACGAAAAGCGATATATATGATAAACGATAGTAAAGTTTACGTTTCCTCTGCAAGTGTTGTTGAAGGGACTCTTTTTTTAAACAAGAAAATTGTGAATAATAAGTTATTAGAGAATACCCAAAGTAGATATCTGTAAAACTTTAGAAAGAAACCTGTACAGATTGAATATTTGTGCTTAAAATTCATAAAGAGGAAGTATTAACGGTACTGTGCCTCCAACTTATAACATCAACCATAATAAAAAATAACGGCGAGCAGCAAATTTTCATATCATTTCATATCATTACAATATATACATATATATATCTATATAGGAAACACGTTATAGCTTATCGGTCATTACACTAGTGACTAGTTCTCAGCATCGTTCATACAAGTTTATTGCAGAGCAGGTATTACGACTATGTTTAATTATCTACAGTGTAATAGCTGTACACCTAATCGACTTGAACTCGTGTTGTACTAAGATTGAATCCTGCAAGCGTTATTATCTCCTCCGCTATAATATTCTATTATTTCTGGACTATCTGTAGATTGGAAATTACGAAGTTTCTTTGAGCTAATAGGGAGCTGGTTTATTGAGTGCTGCATAATTAAATTAGTTCCGCCTTCTTTGGCCGATACCTTCTATTTGTGTTAGAAAATAATTAGTTTCTATTCTAACTATAAGAATTCCCAGCGTACACGCAGATGGCAGGTTAAACATTTTCGCAGAAATCCACAATCAATACATCAAACACAGGTCGCCTTTTTGCGTGGAAGCAATTTATATGCATTCACGTTACATATGGTGCGGTCTGCTACGCCTGCGCGATAAGTACATCGCATATTATCTTCACGAGTAAATCACGGTGATATCATAATTGTTTGCAGTTCTATTTGCATGCAAATTTGCAGGATCGACCGGGTTAGTTGTGCTAGAACTGCGAAAAAGGGAAACTAGAATCGCGTGTGTGCGACATATTTAACCGGGTTGGCAGTACAAGGTAAGGAAATAATGCAGTACTTTGTTGCATTTTTTTTTGTAACACACTGAACATGCAATGTATGTATCGCACTAGTGAATGAAAAATAAGTACCTGACTGTGTAATAGATGCGGGCACAGAGTAAAGGAACATGCACGTCTAACAACTAATGTAACTATACGAGGTTGGTGCTCTGGTTGTGGAAAATATACTTTGAAATAAAATGTTTACGATAGAAGTTGGTAATTTAACAAGTTACTGTCAGAGTAATTTTTTTATTGCATAAAACTAATGCTTGGTTACTATTATTGCAGTTGTTCTGAAGCTTACTTCTTATCAATAAAATTGAACGTGTTATAACGATGGTGATGGGTAACGGGGTATATTCCAGGACCAGACTTAAATGAAATTCCAATTTCATTTAAGTCCGGTCCTCTATTATTATTGTGTCCACACTATAATACAACAATATAGTCGTAACGGATTTCGCCGTGTTACTAGGTTTTTTATCTCTGATGTTTTGCGAACAACTGCGGTTCACATTAGTTGAGTGTAGGCTTTCACGACCATCTTCCATAGTAGAAATGTTTTTCGGGCTTTGTCGTGTATTCACTGTTTTACTTGACGTTTCGCTGATCATGCTGTCAGCTTCCTCAGAAGGTTTCTAAAGACAGTCCTTCGAGCGGTTCACAAGATATGGCTCCGCTAAGCCGTAGTGCGCCGCGAGCGCCAATAGCGTGACCGGATGAGCGCAGTTTCGTTGTCCATATTCGGTTCAGTTTCGGCCCGTTATTTCTGTTGATGTTATTGGGATTTTTGTATATTCCAGTCGCTTCCTTGTTTAATAGTAGTTCTTGGTTGATGTTAGAACTTTTGTATCTTCGAACATAATCTTATGGTTCGGGTCCGAGTGGATATGTTCGGCAATGGCCGATTTGTCTATTTGTTTCACCCGCACATTCCTTTCTTGTTCTTTCTTTCTGGTGTTGATCGAACATCTTATTGTGCCGATGTAGACTTTGCCGCATGAACACGATATGCTGTACATCCCGGGTTTTGACTTGTCGTAGCAAGCTAGAAATTTCTGTTGTTAGAGTGAAAAGCGTCCGAATGTTGAAACGGTTAACCACTCGTCGTCCATTCAGGCAACTCCTTCTTGGATAAAAGATCCTCGTAGTAAACTTAAGATGATAATAGTATTCAATACGTCCACAAGGTTTTCTCTGCAAAATTTCAAATGGATCGAGCAGATTCAATACGGCCTTGGTGCTGAACCGATGAGAAATGCTTGAGCAGCCACCCTGCACTATCTTTATTCATATTTAAATGATTGTGGAGAATTCAGTACACACTTGTATCTGAAAGCCTCAATGTTTTTGACACTTCTTCCAGGATTTTCAATAAGGACAATGCTCTTGGCTACCACCACTTCCACCTTCCTGTTCTTGTATTACCTTTCAAGGATTCTTAGTAGATTTGCAATCGCTTTAACCAGTCTTGCTATAATATAAGGCAATGAATTTTCCCCGTGCATCTTAACCATCCGAGGGGAACATTGAGAAGAAAGACTTCGAGTAAGGAGTTTGAGGGCGATACTCAATTTTCGTGACTCTTGTTCTTCTTTTTCCAAAACTAACAACACGACTAAATTAAAGTGTTATCAAAATTTTGATCCGATCGAATGCCAGGCCGTGGACATTTTGGTGCATATCCCATATATGCTAATTAATTAAAATTAGAAAATGAATTAAAGATATACCAATAACTGATTTGAGTACTACGCTACAGATTTTTTTCCTTGAAAACAAGTTGGGATGGTGTCAAAGCTTATACTGGTTAGTTATCTTTTTCTTTTTCTTCATTTTAGATTTTAGGCACTTTGTCTGTTACGATGCCCATCTTTTATTTGGTCTGCCTACACTTCTTCTTCCTAAACATCTATAAAATCTCGCTCTGGCTGGCAACCACTTGCCTCCATTCTACGTGTTCCTTCCACTTATTTTTGTTTTCCTTTATTCTCTCATTTATGTCGAAGATGTTTAGTTCTGTTCTTATATCTCTATTTCTTATTTTATCAGATCTTGTGTAACCTTTCACTCTTCCTAAAAATTCTGTCGGTATTCTGCTTTCTTGTTTTTTTCATTGTTGTCCATGATTCACTAATGTGCAAGAGGGTTGGCGCTGCTATCGTCTTGTAAAATTTTATTTGTCTCCTTTCTGGGTTTGTTTTTTAACGTTCTGCTGATTGTTTCACAGATATGCGTCAATTTACTTCTACTTAGTTTTTTTTTCTACGTCTTTGTTTCATCAAAATGCCTATCAAATCTAGGCAGAAACGAAATTTAATATTGGTAATAATGGTTAGCAAACCAAAGAGTTAATAATTACATGTTTCTCGCACGTTGTACGCCATCCGAATGACCAATTGCCGCAATGAAAAAAAAAACACGTTCATGCGATTATTTTTCAGCTGACTTGAAATCCTGTACCGTTTCATTCCTTTAATTATTTAAATCGAGTCGGATCGATAAAAGAAACGGGAAGGAAAGATCGGAGCGAGATGGAAGTACTTCCATTTCCGTCGTAGTGACAGGCAGACGTATGTATATGGCCGCCTGTATGCACATGCACGTCCGCGTTATACTCATTAAACTAGCACGCGACGAATCGATACTTATTAGAGACAAATACGGCACAAATCTAGCCGGTTTACGTTGTATTAAACTCGTTTTTCGCTCACCCTCTCTCTCTCTTTCTATCCACGTATCTACACGTAGAACTGCGATACGTAGAGGTGAGCTGTAAATGTGTAAGTATATCCATTACACAGAAGGGCCTGGCTACGATGTATACCTCCATAGACGGGTGTATATGTATGTAGTAGCGCGGTCTTATTGAATGGGTAACACGATGTGAATGGATGACGTCATCAGGTGAAAGTGCACCATCAGCCATGACGCCGACATAATGTACACACACATACTATAGCGTGTACGACGTGTACCTGGTCGACTGGTCACAGTGAAATCTGTGTAGTAAGTTTCGACTTCTGCATCTGTCTTGCGGGACATCTAACATTGTTTGCCTTTTGTAGCATCGCTTTTAGGCAAATTATACGAACGTAACGTTACAAAAATCACACGATTGTATTTTTGATATCTGGGTACCTATATACTTTATCAAAACGTATCGTGAAAATTCATACAAGATATTCCACTAAAAGAATAAGAACAATAATAATAATTTCTTACTATTAATACTAAGAAAAGGTTACATTAGACAAATTATGTAAGAACTAACAAACAGCTAACGACTGGATACGTGTTTCCTTGCACGACAAGCCTAAATTTGAACTAGTTGGGACAAATCGGCGACTTTCTGCTTACCCATGTAAAGTTGAAACAGTGTTAAAGGATTGTACAGGGTGCAACATTTAAATCTGGACGAACTTAAATTTTTCATTTTTCATTGCGTAGCGAGCACAAGTACAAAATACTACCAAAGTGTCTCGATCATCGGAGGATTTCGTGCTGGACGTTTAACGACTGAAATACGTTGGTTCCTTGGATACACAAGATCAACCGTCCATTATTACTTTCATTTATCATAATGCTTCTAAGAAATCCGGTGATGGTTCTGCGAACTCTGCAGGAACGGACTCCGAAGGTCATAGACAGAGTCAAGTGTAGATTTCGGAAGATCCGGGCTATTCTCTAAGTAAATTGACGTCAGTATTGTCACAGCGAATTGTGTGACGTTTTTATATGAGTTACTGTTTTTTAACTAAGAAATATTGCTATTTTTTTAAGAAATATGTAATGTAGTTATTTGCTATGTACGTTTTTATGTAAATTTCCACTGTCTATTCTGGTATTAAATTCATTACACAGACTACTCTACAATTTGTATAATAATTCTGAAGGGGTGACACTATTCGGTAAACAGAACCATTTTTATAGAAAAATATTTGCATTTGCGTACTTTAACTTTTCGCATAAAATCTACGTTCATCGCTTTTATTTCTTGTTGAGAACTATAACAGACAAACACTAGTATGGTATAATAATCTAATGTCAGAAATTTATGTTGATGATCTAGCCTTAATAGTGGGTAAACGTACTGAGATGAAGGAACTATTTAGAATAAGCGAAGCGTTCCTTCGACGCTATTTCTTCAATTACTTGCAGGATATTTTTCTGTAATGTACATCTATATTTTATATTACAGGAACACATGTTAGGTACAACGGTTTTAAAGACTGTGTGGTTATATAATTCACAGGTGTCTCAGTAAACTCCATACCACACAAGTTAATACTTTATTTATTATTGCTCTTCGAACGCAACGTTTCAAGAACTTGTGGACTATCATTATCAACCAAGTTATCGACTCCGTACCTCGCAGCCAGACATTGCGTACTGGTTGATGAGCACACCTATTTTGGAAGGCAACTATACTTTGACCGATATCTGAACTTATATAAGGATCGTTCAAATCTGGGGAGCTGCACCGATGATCTCGATAATTGGAAAGGCGTTTCAAATCCATCAGTGAATTTATTCTTAAGGAAACTTTGCTTTCTGAAAGGAATGTTGTTTTAGCTCTATTAGCTGTTTGTTGACAGTGTACATTGAACTGGTAGACTATATAATCTCATAGTTTGTCGGTAAAAAAATAATTTTCCAGGTACAGACGAGTCCATATCTTTATTCTTATATATTTCCTTATTCGTGTATTCAAGATGAATTGCGGTTTCGACTTCCTCACCTTTCGCCGCTTGATCTTCTGAGCCGTCTACAACTGATTGAGGATCTTGAAGCGTAGCCTCGCCATAAAAATCATTTCTTGTATGAGTTCTTGGTAACTCGTGTCTATTAACTTGGGTGTTAAGAAGTCAACTATTTACGATATAAAAAATATTAACGTACAGTTGTATAATTGCTACACCACTGCAATTTATCTAAAATAAAGCTAAATATTTACGAAAACTTGAAAATTGTACAAGAAAAAAGCTCTGTAAGCTTCACGGTACTAAGTGAATTGAAAAGTTCATTTAGTTTAGTTCACTTACCTTGAGAACAAATTTATTTATTGTTATAGCGAGGGTCCTACGGCCTTTGCCGCATCTCGCATTTCGATCTCCACTCGTCTCTATTTTTTCAAACTTCTTTGTTTTCTCGATTCCATCCCTCCATCATGTCGCTGACTTTCCTCTTCTTCTTCAATTTTGTGGTATATAATTTAGTGCCCCTTTGGCCACCTATCTTCACTCATTCTTTATACATGGCCATATCATATAAGCTGTCTTGCTTCGATTCGATCCGCACTAGTAATAACTCTTCCCGTTCTTCGTCGTATCTGTTCGTTTCTTACATGTTCCAATTTTGATACTCCACAGGCTCTTCTCAGGAAGTCCATTTCGATTCGTGTTTTTTTTGTTGCTGTATACCATCTGCCAGCTCTCTGCACCGTGTGTTAGAATGGGCTCCACGACGGTGTTATATACTTTTATCTTTGTTTCCAGTTTTAATCTCATACCACAGCAAGTAATTTAAGGTCAGGGTTGCTTTTTCCCCTGTTGTATTTTATTTCAGAACAAATTGAAAAGAAAAATTCTACCTAGTGCACTCGCAAAACTCGGGCAACTTAGATTGTATTGAAGTAGTACGTCAACTTGAAAGAATTTCTGGCATCGTACTCTGTCAAACGGTGATGTTACACCGCAATTCATACCATCACATGACAAGCTACATGATTTTGGATATGTGTTATACTTTTTATATTTAAGAACGAAACATTTTCTGGGTGTATTGTATGCGAAAGTTCCTCTTAAAGAGCTATCAAATAGGCTTATAGTACAAGCAACGTCTGTAATACAAACCAACACTCGAAGAATTTCCATTGAAAAACACAAAATCCTATGCAATCATTGCCTTCAACATATGTGCGTATACTTATAACGTGTTAATTAGCAAAAATATGAAGATAGTGCATCTTTAGGTATACTTTTAACGATAATTCTGTTTTTAAACTGATTTTTTTTATGTATCGTTGTTAATGAAGTCATTACTGTTTTCCAATGTTAACACACGTACTGTATAAATTTACGGTTGTACTGCTTCTTTTCATCAGCATTTCTCAGTACTAACATTATATCTGCTTCTCATAGCATAATGCAGGTACATCTAGAATCTTAGTTCTCACATGCATGTATACATACGTATATTTAAATATACAATATATATTTAAATTGATAAAAATAACGTACTAATGAAGACCTAACGCATAATGAGATAGTCAATTGTTTTGAATTAATTCATGAAAATATTCATCTATCTCATCGTCTGTCCCAATTCACACTCACACGCTACCATATGTTGTTCATTTGAATGTCGAGCGCGTCATATCACAGCTACCATATCGACTTGTAAGCGTCGTAGGCGATATCCGAGAAGAATTGTGCCACGCAGAAACAAGGAAGGAGATTTTGATAGGTCATTGTCCCCTAACCGATATTAAACGTCGCACAGCGCGCAGATAAGCGAATCCTTCTGTATATACAGTGCTTCCGTGTGTTCGTGTGCCTTTAAATGTCTGCGCCTATACGTGTATGCGTTTACAATCCCCTCGTTCCTTGCCATGTATCAATTGTCCTGGACATCAGTCAACCTTTGTTAAGCTCCTTGAGCACGGGAAGATTGATAGAGGAAAGGGTTTTGAATGGATATTAGGCATTAATTTTTCTTTTAGTTAGTTGTATCGAAGTGTTTTCTACTTTTAAATTAGACTTTAAATGTATTTCATTTATTTAGGTATGCCTGCTGGGTACTTAATTGTCTATATTTGCCTTACATTTTTAATTAATTAATTATTATCGATTAATATGGGGATTAAATAATGTGATGTGTTGGTAGGGATTCTATTGCCAAGGAATTCTCTTCGATTTCAGAAAGGTAATTTTCATTTTGCCAACGTTTAGGATAACCAAAATTCCATATTCTTCGAAAAAAGCTGCTCGTATATTAAATTTGTCATATTTATAGGCTATACTCTTTTTCGAAAAAAAAATAGTTTCGGGAAATATTTAAATATGTAGATTTACGGTGTAAATAGCATATCGCCAATTACAATATAAATGATAATGATAATAATAATAATCCATACCTTCGCATCCTCCAACAGCTTCAATGAAAACTACAAAAACCCCCGAACCAGGGATATTAAATGTATTAAATACGTAACACATGTGTAAGTCTGTGAATATTTTTTTATATTTCCGTTCTAAATGCAAAAATGGTAACACTTATTATTCAATTTTTTTTTGCATTAGAAAAGCTTCAATTTAGAATAAAGACAATTTTGTTTTTAATGTCAATGCTTTGTCTCGATTTAAAAAAAAAATTATGAGCATGCATAGTCACACATTGATAATAAAACGTTTATATTACAAATAAAAGTAGCTTTATATTGCAATAATCAAAAATGTGGAAATTTTAGTTGCAATATCCGTTATCGTATATTTTAGTTTACAATTGAACAAATATAATCTTTCAATTGTGTCTTTATCAATAGTTAGATAGAAATTAGTTGTTTTACATATATACTTATGCTACAGTGCTCCCATCGACTAATAATAGTAAACTAATCGATAATTGAACAATGGTATATGACTTAACATGTTCTTGTAACGTCATGAGTATAATTTCTCATAACTTTCCCCTAAGTTTTAGATGTAGTTCGCCACTACGAAATGTTAATAAGTGTATCGGCATTCTGGGCAATTTACTTCTAGTTAGCTACCTATCTTAAATTCTAAAACAATAATAAACTTCGTATGCACTGCACCCACACCGGTAATTACCCCCAATATGTATAAGGTGTGAACAACAAGACTTATTCAAGTCCGCTGCATCAAAGTAGTTTCCTTCGCTAACAACACATCTCTCCCAAAGTTTCTACCAACTTTGGAACGCTCTTCACGGAATGGCGAACGACTTCCTCTACTTTTTTCTAATCTCGTCAAGTATGTCGCAACGGCATCCTTTCAAGGTACATTTCAACTTTGAAAACAGAACAACTCCTGACTTGTTTAACCAATCGTGAGTAGCAGCAACTATATAGTATTTCAAAAGTAGAATACTTTAACCAACACTATCAACAAATCAAAAAGTATTCCCCATTAAATTGGAAATTAATTAACTCAAAAAATTGATACAGTGTTTAATAGAGGCTCAAATATAAACATTTTGCCAGATACAGTGCTATGCTACAACATTTCGTATATACCCGTATACTTACAAGTTGCGACGTTTCCAACGATTAAATAACTTCAAAAAGAATAAATGTTATAGCAGAAAACTTCCTTGTGGTGGCTAACTCTTTTTCCTGTATTCAACTTCAAAGATTAATTTCCTAAAATACACACTTTCTTGTATACTGTTGCTATTGATAATTGATATATAAATTTATTAATAAACGAACTATTTCTGGAATTGCTGTCATGAGTTACAAGAGAAAATGAAATAAGAGTAAGAGGAAAAACAAAGAAATAAGTAGGGAAAAAAAGGTGAAAAAATGAAAAAGAAAAAGATGAAAAAAGGTAAGAGAAGAAAGGGACAAACACAGGGCAACCGACAGCTTGAAGAGATTGGAGCGCCGTTTGAAAAAATGTATTGATCTTCGAGGAGACTACATCGAAAAATAAAAAAAACACACCAATACAGTGTTTTTCTTGTCGGTTCCGGAAAGATTTCAGGTCGCTCTCGTATTATAAAGGCAAAACCTATCGCGACGTTTCGCCTCCTTTGTAGGAGGGTTCTTCAGGAGAAAACAGGGAAGCCAGTGGCATGGTAACTTAACGTCTAAACCACACTTTGGCAGAAGGTCACGGTAATTTGACATGTCAATCACGCTAGAGGCGAAAACCTTCTCAGAAGTTTCTTCAGGAGAAAAGGAGGCGTCTTCAAGAGAAAAACAGGGGAGCCAAAGTGTCACAGTAACTCGACGTGTGGTTTACGCTAGCAGCGAAAACCTTTTGAGAAGAACGCATAAAATGGTTTCACTTCTAACGTCGAATTACCGTGCCACTGCTCTTCTCTTGAAGAAGCCTCCTACGATGGACGCGAAACGTCGAAATCTCGCCTTTCTCGTTCCTTTGTCTGTTTTCTGTCATTCTTCTCTCTTCCCTTCTCTAACTCTTTTTCACCACAGTTCGTTTATTACTGAATTTGGCCGTGGAAGCCTACGTATTCATTAAAACTTTATTATGCTTAAATTAGTTAATCTTAATACGCCTATGTCTCCAGTTGTATCGATGTTCATAGCTACGAATTGGATGGCCGTAAGTCATCTGACATATTCCCTTGGATTTGTTTTTGACTGTTACATACCTATTACTAACCTATTACTTATTGACTACTTGCCTCGATTACGATATCTCGACTGGCTTGGCAGCTCTAGCTATTGGTTCAACAGTGTCTGACAAAATAACTCTCTTGTTACAAAAATATAAGGATAGTGTAATCTTCAATTCTCATCTCTCCGAATTCATTTTTCTTGAAAACCTCTCCAAAATAAAAACCACCATGTTCAACCAAAGTTATATCTATAGTTTCTGTGGCATTTCTTTTTGTTTAATCAGCACCAAGGCAATAGGTGTCGAATTGAAAAACTAGATTTCGGTTGATGACAATCAATCGCTTGCAAATTGTATTTAACTCACACCAGCAAGATAAGCACTGTTTGTCAACAATTGTCCATGTTATTTTGTCGATATTAAAATATTACACTCCATAAGTAATCTCTTCGATAGCATCAAATGGAAATACATTCAAATACAATGAGCAAACGTAACCACAACATCGTAAAAACCGTCGTAATCTCTTTCATTCCACCTTAATTACGAAATAACCGAATAAACATAAACACATATGGTCACAAACTCATACATCATATGGTCCGAGCAAAAAATTGAACGCAAACGAATAGGACACGAACGTCGTAAAAAATCTCATCCAGAAATAGCAGTAAATAAGGATATAAATTTCCGAGCGTCCAGGCATTGTAACTACACAAACAACCGCACACGCGGGGCCGCATCCCGCGTAATAACGCTAATAATATCAAATCTGCGTATTTATAGCGGACATAAATACGAATTAGTATTAAACTGGTTTTGCGGATGCATTCGATATATGGAGGTAAAACGATAACGTATCGTTTTTTCGTCGACATGATCGTAAAATACGTTACGAGGATTAGAAGCTAAGAATAATTCAGTTATGGCGCAGAAGTTATCTAAACATTCAATGCTCCCTTAATTTCAAATGTCTCAAAAGCATTAAAAAAGTCAGGAACTGGTTTATGGAAAGTGTTTTAATTCTATATGTTTGTAGTTACATAATCAACAGTGTAATATTAAGTGATTGATCCCGTAATCGAAGATTTCCTTAATTTATGTGTCAATGCATACCTTAATCCAAATTTACAGTCTCGATACTATTATATAGATACATATTAGCCAAAACTACGAACAACACGTAATTTTTGTACCGTGATATAAAATTTTCTAGGGCGACCAACCAGACATGATCTAGACCGCGGGCCGGATCCGGCTCGCTCTAAAACTTGATTCGGCCCGCGAGACATTTTGAAAAACCCAATTAAAAAAATATTACACCACTTACTCATACTCACTCCAAATGAGGAAGATCGAGTGATATGGGGTTTAAACGTGACCCGCGAACGTATTTGCACACTAAAGTTTAGCCCGCAATATGTCGAAAGTTGCCCATACTTGATCTAAACGAAACTAAACAAAATAAACAGCTGCCTCCCATTACTTTTACATATTTGCTACACTACAGTTACCCATTTTTGTTTACTTATCAGTGACGTCCAAACCAAAGTCAACAAATATCTCGCTTTGTAGCATCATATATATTAACAATTGTCATTGTTTATCGCTTTACTTACTAAATACACATACGCATAATTCGGAGTGAATGAACTAAAAACGTCGAAAGTACGTGAAAACACCTCAGCTCAATTGTTTCTTAATACTGCGAAGTTTTATGACAGCTTTCGGACTTATATAATGCAAATAGCACAAAGGTTGCGCTTAGTTTGCGACAAAATTATCATGTTAGAATACTCAAATCAACACACCAATTAAAAAAATTAATTTTATATATGATTTAATCTTTACGTTCAGTGCATGTAATACCATTTATAAGCATAACGTGTTCGTAAAAAATGGACAAGTACCGTATAGTTGATGTTGGGAAGAATCCCACATTTAAATTACCAAGTGTAACAACACTATAAAGGCATTTATGGTCTGTGTGCGAAAGAATTGAGAAGAACATTAAATACGCAATAAGAAATGAAAATACCGTTTACCACAGATGAGAGTATAGACTCGAAACAAAAATCGGTTGTACTTATGCTAGCACATATCCATAAAGATTTAATTACTAGCGCTTAAAGGCGCACAATTATATGCTGGCGAAGTTATTGATAATGTCACAGAACTCTACAAAATTTTGAAATTGTACGAATGCAAGTATTAATTATTGTTATAGGTGCAGGCTTCGACATACTTCGTAAGAGTCATCTATTCAGAAATATTCGTGCTCTTATAGCGTACACTGTATGAAGACATTATTACATTATATGCAGTTATATTTTATAAATTACTGACGTTTTGGTTGAGTAAAGCCACCAGATTGACGTCACCGCTAAACAAATCAAATGTAACGGATATTAAGCAATAACATGTGTTCTGGCCACTTTGACCAGAAATTTTGCTTATTTGGTCGAAATGTTAGAATGTATAATAAGGAACACCATAATGGTACATATTGCAGCAGAGAGGATAATTATGTAAACTAAATTTATATTTATTATTGCTTTGAATATCAAACATAGGCGCTGCTTACAGCTGGAGACAATATTTTTTAATCGTTGATACAAGTTTCAATTGTGACGAATTCTCACTCATATTTGATTGAGTCTTTTGAAGATAAACTTTTAATGTGAATATAACTTTTGAACAAAATCAGTAAAAATTATAATTCCTTCAAAAGAATTCGATGAGTTTTCTGTGAACTGGACGTAATAGACCTCAGACTTTGGGCAAAACTCGAATTAATTGTTAGCCCATATGTACTATTGGGTATGCATGTCAACTTGATAATTAACGACCTTTTGTAGAAATATAAAAGTATTAGATGTTTCCGGAATCGACAAGAAACCCGCGGTACTGGTGTTGTTCTTAATTTTTATTTTTCGATGCAGTCTCCCAAAGATCAATACATTTCTTCAAACTGTGCTCCAGTTTCTTCAAGCCGACGGAAAAGTAGGATGTTTCGAGGTCTGCAAAACAGCCATCTGCAGCAGCGATGACCTCCTCATTTGTGGCAAATCTCTTTCCTCCCACTGATTCTTTCAGGTTTGCGTCCTTCTAAGATGCCTGTTGTCTTTTTCAGCTTCACTCGGCGATCGGCTAGTACGACATCATGATTCTTGTCGAGCATTTCATCGTTGGTAGCGGTTTTTGAGCGTCCACTGCGTGGTTCGTCACTTGTGCTTGCGCGGTCACGTTCGAACTCGCTCACCCAGAAGCTGATAGTCGAAAATGATGGAGTATATTCGCCATGAACCTCTAGCAAAATATTTCGAATTTCCGTCACCGTTTTCCCAGCCATCCAGAAGTGTTTTGTCACTGCACGAAATTCGATTTTATCCATTTTTTGCGAAACCGCCTGACTTGCAGCACAAAACACACTTTTAAACAACAACTAGTGATAATAGCTGTCTGAAATTTTGACAGTTGCCATAAAAAAGGTTGCCCTTGCCGACCAATGAATCCTCTTCCGCCTTCGCGCGCTATCTCTTGCCGATTCCGGAAACATTTCAGGTCGCCTTCGTATGTGTTTGTTTTATCCTTAGAGTAACTAAATAGCGAAATGCAGTCCACAATTTTCTAGTGCATATGTATAAAGTGTGTTCGTTATTATGCGATAAACGTTTGTACGAATACAAATAACTTTGTGTCCACAATGTTCATTCGTAATGGCAAAGTGTACGACAGTGTTTTAATTTAGTGCGCTATAATATATTTATTGCAGGTAATAAAACAAATAAAGGTTTATGCTTTTGGGGGCCGAGAGAAAGACTCATCATTACTCTTCTTGCGGCGGGGCATTCTCCTTCTTTTTTATGTGTATATATGTTAGTTGATGTAGAGGTACCAAGCCATATACGTGTGTAGTGGCAGTATTACGTCTGACGGCGCGTACGCAGATATATAGTCCTTTTCGGCAGTAAAAAATGTCTACATACTACCGCCTCCGAGTAGAGACAACACGGGGGATTATTTATGTGACGGTATACGGTGTAGGACCCGCGTAGGGTAGGTTACTGCACACGGCCGCGATGAGACAGACCGTAAAACCGTAAGTACCCGATTCGGAAGATACATTGCAGGTGTTCACGCAATTCCGGGACGCCGAAGGGTTACTGCCGACCGAACCGTAGATGTGTTTGTCGGGCTTACGGCACGAGAGCGACCACTGTGCCAATACACTTAACTCGTTCGTCCGTATATACGAATATCTAGGTAGGATATGCGGGGTTGATGGAGATGGACAGGACGGGTGAACGTCCGTGCAGATTCGTACACCGCCCTGCAATATACTGTTGGATAAATGCATCCATCTGGTGTCGTGTGCTAGTTGGTGCATTTTACTGCGGATAGGGTATAGCGGCGCCACAGTACGCGGACCGTAAACCGTAAAGTTTCTGTTTTCCGACCTACGTACTCCTTTTTAGGCACCTATCGATCGTTGCTATATGTATTTTTACGAAACTATCTTAACGGATCTCAATGCATATCAATAAGTGGCAGTAACTTTAATCTACATTTAAGTTATATTGTGGCATTGCTCAGTACATGACAAACGATTACTGATTAAGGAAAACAAGGCAGCGCAATTGTGATGTATTTTCAATTATTCGCATGATCAAAATCGCGATAGAAACTTTTATTAAACTTAATGTAAGAACAACATACGAGTAAAACTTTTAGTTTTAGAAGAGATATATTGTACACTAATCGAAATATGTGTTTTAACTGTACTTCGTGTCACTAAGGAAAACTAAATTTACCTAACAGGCTAACCATACCACTTGAAATTTACTATCAGAATGTTGGGGGTGACGACTCATTACCCAACTTTTTAGTTCAGAATTGCAGATATATGCTTCACCGTCAACTGCGAATAATAAGTAGTATATCTATTTTAGCCTCTATCTTTCCTAAGAACTGGAAAATAGTCAGAATTGTGCCTATCCAATCCATAAGAGAGTTCACTGTTTATCTTTGAATAATCGTAGGCCAATATCTATAATATCCAACTTTGTTAAGATATTGTTAAATGCAAGTTCTTACCAATTGAATTAATTAATAATTATTATTAATATTAATATTAAACCACCGTTGGTATTAGTAATGATAAAATTGCAATGCCTGTAATAATAATATAGGGTCTTATAACGACATATTTACAGACATCGTGACATCTAGGTATTAAAAGTGATTTGAACGCAAGCGATCTCGTGGTGTAATGATAGTGCAATGCACCGGTAACGCAGAGGCCGTGGGTTCAAATTCTGCCGGGACTGATATTTTTTCAGTAATTTAATTACGTAGATTGCGTGCAAGGAAATTGTAATTTTATCGTTTGTTGTTATCTTTGTTCTCGCATCTACAATAGCACTGGTCCACTAGTATCACCTCAGGTTGCTCAACTATAACAAATTTACCCGTTACATCACAATGTATTAGTGCTTTAGGTAAGCGTGGCAAAATGAATGTAATCTATAAGACGTCTCTAATGTTTTAGGTACGATTAATCATGAAATTTTGCTTCACAGATTGCCTTTGGTTTTTTCTGCTCAGCTTTACAACTGATATACATAATTCCACCTTAACGAAGGTACTACGTAATTTATAATTTTAATTAAGAGTTTACCTCGATATCCGGTGTGCCAAAGGGCTCTAGCCTGGATTCACTGTTATTTGTATTATATATCAACAACTTATTGCTTCAAGTCGATTACCCTATTCTTGTGTATGCTCACAATATAAAAACCTATACAGTTATCTTTACTAACAGTGATATTTTCAAATTTTAACGCAATTTGGACCTACTTGTGAGATCTAGGTTGGAACCAAGGATTGAAAAATGTTGTGTAGTTACCTATATTTTTTCTCTTTCACTGTAGACCTTATTAAACTGAATTTTAGGATCAATATGTAGTGCTTGAATCCAACCGCATCATTTAGAATCATGTCTCCCAAGCTTATGAAGTGTTGAATTTTATAAAAGGACTCTAGTTTGCCGTATATAGTTTTGTTTTAGTTTAGTTTTACTACAGTCTAGTTTGTCGTTTATTGTTTTGAATATAACTAAGAGGGATATATCTACCAACAAACAGAACCTCTTGATTATTGATTTGCGCTCACAATCTACCAAAAATCTTCCTTTTCGTATAATCAAATTGTTCTTGAGATATTTTATACCTTGCGCTAATTAAGCATTAAAACTCTAATTTTAACTCAAGCGTCTTTTCTATGGTGGTAATAGAATAGATGCTTTAGCCCAAATGTGTGCATAATATTCATAACGCTTGCAGTAAGCTATAACGGTTGCCCTATAAAATCAGTGTTAGAAATCAAAATATGTCAATTTTGATAATAAATATAAAATATAAAGGCTTATGGGGAGATAATGTTGCCTATTATTTGCACACTTGTAGAAGGATAGTAATGGATGCTTGAAGTTAGCAACTCTTTTAACAACACAAAATGATTTGTATAGTTTATACGTTAGCAAAGTTTACTTAACAGTGAAAAAATATCTAAATCAAAAAATTGAAATGAATGGGGAAGTAAGCGTAGCAAGAATTAATGTATTTAGATTATTTAAATTATGTATATTTAAAAGGCAGCACACAAGTCAAACAACAAAAAACATATAATAAGGCAGCTTTAAGAAATATTCTTTAATTGATCCACGCCCAATTACTTTCTTGTAAGTTTTTGGTATTTTATATTGTTGAAGGTACTCCATATAACTTCAGTAGCATACGCATTTTATTTGTTAACCATAGCTTCCTACAAGCATCTTGAAGAACTTGTAATTTTTGATACCTGATTAAGTGTTGTCAAATAAGTTGCCAATGTAATGTGTCTTTAAAACGTCTGGGTTTCTGTGTTTGGTATGCTTTTGTATTACTGCCCAACATATCAGCAATTTGCATTTGGAATAACAACGAAAACGCTATTTGGAAAGTAAAACTTGTGGTAGCAAACCTGTGACTGAAAGATACTTTCTTTGTAATCAGAAATGAGCTTAGTTTCACTTCATGAAACAGTTGGCAGCAGTTCATCAGCCTCAGCGGTATGCCTCTAGAATCCCAAAAATCCGCTGCAAGAATTAGCGGCGTGCATGGCTCTTGTTTTTCATTGATCCTCGGCCATCGGAAATTGTTTTATGCCAGTCGTAGACTTGGGTCCGTTTTTTCAGGAAACTGTCTAGTTACTCGACGCAAAATTTCGACAAGTATTACGCCGTCCCGCGCCAAAAATTTAATAATAATATGTTGCTCAATAGACGTGTGCACCCCTTGTTCAGACATGGTGCTACTAACAGCCCATCTACTCGGGCAAACCGAACTGGTTTACCACTTCACCTAGAAAATCCGGTTCATATTTGATTCGCCCTCGTAGTATAGAAACGACGCGGTTTGAGTATAGATAATCTTATACAAACACACCACCTATTGTGCAACACAAGCGCGTATTTAAAATGTATTCTATTGTACTGAAAAAGAAAGTACTTGGTTTACTCTGCGTATGCCAAATCATAGTAGTACTCTCATCAATTTGAGTGATTTCATTAAATATAATTGAGATTTCTATTACTTTGTCGCTACTGTATACAGCCAACGAAGTCTGTCATAAAAAACTAAGAGATATCTTCTCCTTTCTATCAATTCTCGACATAGAAGTTTATAGGTACGCATTTTATTATGAACTAGGAATATATTAAATGTAAAATTGTCTTTGCTTCTTTATTAGTAAAGCATATGAATTCTGACTACTAAATGACGAAAAGTGTATTGGATACGTTTTCGTGTGGATCGAGTATTTCAGACAATCAAACACATTCATTAATAACAATCTGACACCGTACAAACTCCTCGTTTCTCAATACGCTGTATAGGTGTGAATCCATTTCAATAGGCTTTAGGTTCCTTGGCGAAATACAAAAGGAAAATAGATGAGTTGGACAGCTGCTGCAATATTCGACATCTTCTTAGAGAACTCAAGTAGACAATATTATTAGAAGATTGTTATTATATGGATAGCAACCTAATTTTAGGGATAAAATTGTATAAAGTGCTACAAACCACTCTCTTGTTTCTGTTTATTTATGTACTTACCTACTTTTTCTGTTTGCAGTGATATATATCCTGTGTGTTATTAGATTTCCCTTTAATTTTCTCAAGCTCCACGGGAATTCTCGTTTAATACATCTAAAAAACGAAAGGACAGAATTGGTTCTTAGAACTGCTAGAAGGAAGGTTGTTAGGTAATTTACAATCGGCCTCTACGATTCGCCTATTTTCCAACACTTTATATCTTCCTCGAACCGGAAATCGCGATATATCTGTGAGGATGTCCGTAACAGAAACGTCGTCTATCGGGCCGTTACTGCGGCCACAACCGTCACGACCGGTGATCAATGCGGAGTCTATTATTTCGCGCTGCTCTTTCTACTTTGATAGCGGCAATGTTTCGCATCGCCATTGATCCACCAATTTCTATTCGAAGATATTACTCGGCTTACAAGTTTAGGTAACGTCGGTGCTAGGCTACTGAGAAGCTAAAACGACTACGTGAAAGGTGAAAGGCGATGCTTACGCTACTCATATCATTCGGTCGATTTATCCCTTAAATGGCTCCGAGATACGGCCGCAATCACAACGAGGTCTATCGCACATACATAGCCATCGAGAACAGCGTCTAAAATCTAAAATCATAGTTTCAATTTGACTCTCGTTGTTGGAGTAGCACGGCATAAGGGATTCGAATGCAATATTTGTTTCTTTGTTTGAAAAATAAAGGTAATATAATAATAGTCTCGGCAAAGTTACAGTGCAGTACGTAGAACAACGTGGAGTGGCCGAGCGGCCGTATTAAAGCGAGTGTTCAATAACGTTTACGTATCCCCATGTTACTGTTTAAGATATTAAATATTAGAATCATTAAATGTGTTTCCAAACTTGTTTTAGTCAAACGAGTACGGCGTGCGGAATAAATACTTTTTAATGATGAAAACGACCATCCCACATCAAGTGATGTTATATTTGCAAATTTAAAGTAATCCTTGTCAATAACACTTTCAAATTTTTGTATTACACTTTCATTTTTTTCATCATCCACAATTTGAACAGAGTTAACAAACGACATCGAACCATTTTGTAATTTTTCAATTCCTTCCGCTAGTCCATAGTAGTTCTTGAGAATACGTTCTAAATCACATTTTACCTGACTATCTTGAATTATTTTCTGGCTTTTCTTGATATCTTTGGCGTGTTTCGGACCGAATTGTAAAACTGCCTTCTTTACATCATCCAAATGTTCGCAGTAGTAAAACACAGCCTTTAACCATGTTCCTCAATGCGTAGTACTCGGCTGTGGTGTTTCATATACTTTGGAACACAGATCGTGAAATCTTTTTGAACATTTTGGGGACTTTAGAAATACTGCCTTCGTATGAGTTATTAAATCATTTACTACTCGTTGATAACATTTAGGAATCAAATGCGTTATAAGGTTCAAAGCATGGACTTTACATGTTATATGTAACAGATTGCCACTCCCTTCTTTAAGAGATCGGCCTAAGGGAAACATGTTAGCGGCACCGTTACTCACAAGCATTAAAATTTGGCTTGTTGAAACTTGAAACTTGTTCAATGCCCTCAACACCACTTTTAAAATTTCATCGCTAGCACATTTTGCAACTATTTTGGAAGCAAGTAAGATAGGGGATGACGGTCCAAATTCTTCTATTGTACGTACCATCACATTCATCACAGAATGTTGTTGCGGATCGGTTGTTTCGTCCACACATTACCACAATTTTTTATCTTTCAAATCTGCTTTAATTCTTCTTTTAACATAGTCACAAACAGATGGCATAAAGTTTCTTAACGATATCCGACTTGGTAATGTATAATCCGAATACTTGCTCCAGAAGGAGACAAATGCTTGTTGGTCTAGTAAAGTGAACGGTAGATTACATAGAACAAAACAAACACCTATATCAAATATTAATTGTTCGCTGTATCGTTTGCCACGGATTGCGGAACAGTGTTTTATACTTTTTAGGTGGTGTTCACACTTCCACCTGCTGATACATATCAAATATTTGTCCCACTTTAGACATTTAATTCTATAGCCTTCGTATTCTAAATACGGCATACCCGCTATTACGTTTCCTAGTTTATTCGAAATATGCCGCTTCCGAAACGTCCCTAAATGGGACATTTTCTAAGTATATGCGTACTGACAAGCACTCACAACGACCAGTCCAATAATACCGAACAAGCGTGCTTTGATACGGGTACTCGATCTCCGTGCCGCGCACTTCACCCCTCCACGTTGTTCTCCGCACGGGACTGAAACTTGGTCCTCTTTGCCGAGACTACTTATTCAGCATAATGCATGGCACTAACAAAATTTGTATTGACAAGTAAAGTTCCTTCAATTTTTTTGCTGCGGTTGTATATTCTTATTTGGAATGAATCTTGTTTCTGCCTTGTTATCCTTGCGTATGTAATTATGTATTGTGAGCACCTAAAATTTTCTAATAATGTAGAAGAAGTACATATAAGAGATTTAGGTGTAATTTTCTATAGTAAATTTATTAATTTTAAAGGAACCAATCATTTTGTTTCTTGAATAGCAGCATTTATCTCTTTATTCGTAAATTTTGTCATGTAAAGTATTAAAATGTTGATGTATCATTTAGAAAATTAAATGATCTATAGAAATAGAAAAAATCGAAAGGTGTTATTTAAAAAATTATCTATGACCCCATTACCTGAAAATCAAAAATGGGAGAAACTTAAAATCGATTTAAATATGTATATTTAAAAAAATAGTTTTGTCGCGTACAGTAATGTTAGTATTATTATTATAATGTTATTTTGGGAGGAAGTGAATAAATATTTATTAATAAGAAGATTTTGACTTTGATATTCGACTGTGGAGTCGAAGATCTCTATTTTGCAACGTGTTACCATTCCTAGAATTTTGACAGTGTTTTTGGCGAACTCCGTAGATGAAAACATGTTCAGATTCTTTTGAAATAATCTTTAAAGTAACCGGTTTTCATACAAACATAATCATTTCGTACACTCTATTCTAGAAGATCCCTTCAGTGCATTAAACAGGATGCGGTGTTGCCAAAATGTTCTCATCGGTAACGATTTAACCTGTCATCTTTACGAGAACCCTCTTCGTTTTAGTAGCAATTGCGCACGCTAAAGATTTCGAAATACCAGCCTCTCGACCGGATTAACTTCGAGTACACACATAATGTTTACATTTCATTTCCGTAGGGGGCGCAAACGAGTCCCGCCGCCGATGTGGCAGTAATTGGTTTTGGTCGATCTTCTGCTTGCTTTCTGCAATTAACTGAATTCGAACTGTCGAAGAAGGCTGGTAAATATTGGTTATAAAATTTTAGGTATACGTATGTAGGTAATGTGGGTGCACTTCTAGCACTACCGACTAGATTTTCTTTATTACATTCATCATAAAGACTAATCTACAGTATGGAGCAACAGTGCTAAATTGTTTGCTAACGCATATATTGGTCGTTAATGTGCAAAGATTCTATTTTCAAAAATCATAGGCGCTCATATGCTATCTATTACAAGGTTATTTTTCTTCGATTTTCACTATATAGTGGCGGTTTTCGAAGTGCCTACGGAATACTAATTCTGCTGTATTCTATTCGAATGGTTCGAGTAGTAGAGAGATGCCTCTTAAGTTTTGTATTCTGGAACACTGGGGAGAAGCGCCATTAATCAAATGCCAGAACTAAAAATTAGCCTCAATCTTTGGTTAACCTAAATCCAACGTTTCAGTACGATACGTGTAGTGTTGTAGCTACAACGAACTGGCAAAGTTGATAAGGTAGAGTTTCGCTTTTTTCCGTTTCTTTTCCAAAATCAAAAACGGCCTGCATAGTCAAAGGTTTCAGTCATCAGAAGAAGCAGTCGATGCCTTCAAAAACGCAATTCTACTGCACCAGCAAACGAGTGGAATAACTGCTTGAATAGTTGACTCGAGCTCATGCAAAAATGCATTAGTCATTGTGGAGAATATTTCGAAACACAATAAAGTCTTTAAAAGCTATCCACTGTTTTATTCCAAGTTTTGCGGTTTAACCTTGACAACATGTTAACTTCATTCTTGACATAATGCCTTCGTTATTCAGTGTTGACATGTTCTTTGGATTTATAGACAACAGAAATTCAATACCCATTTTGTTGCAAAAGTGGCCGGGATTTTCACTGAAATTATCGTTGTTTCAGCATTTATGGGATTATTCATACCTCTAGGACAGACGATTAATGTAGAACTCTATCGTGGTGATCTAAAGTAACTAAGTAAGGATATGAGGAGGAAATCGTCAAAGACTGAATTCTCCTCCATTATAACGCGAAGCCACATACTTCTTCCATTATATAGTAAATTTCTGCATATCTGTTGTTCCTCATCCATTATACTTGCAAGGCTTGACTCCTTGCGACTTTTTCGTCTTTTGAAAGTTCAAAATATAGTTGAAGGAATGGAAGTTTAAGACTCTAAGGTAGATTAACAAAACAAGACTTTCACAGCGTTTTTCCCTAAGATTAAGGTATTACTAACTGTAATGCAGCGTAGTGAAGCGTTATCAATGTTCAGTTAATGAAATAGTCAACTCGTCACGCCTCGTATATGTACATGTAAAATAGCTTAAACTCCATTTTCATATGTGAATCGTTAGAATGCTAATATTTTATGTCAACGTCGTAAAATTTTCATTCTTGGTTGCTCAAATAGCTAGTATCTTTTTCACGACAACCTTGAAAGTTTGACAATGTAGCGAATCTTTTCAATCATAAATGAATGTTATTCACTTTGAAATCTTCACTTATAAATTATCATATTGATATGTGTCAATTGTTAGAAGCCGATCTGTATACCAATAGTTTTGTTAGATGAACCTATAGTTACCAACCTAATACCATTCATATGTTTATATTCTAACATCCACTTTGTTTTGATGTTTTCATCACCACATTCATGTCGTTATTGATCTTGATATGTTCTATAATTTCCGCAGTGTATTGTGGGAACAGATTGCGTTAAACGGATATTTTAAAACATTCAAAAAAAGTACTCCGGTATGAATATAGACAATTCTGTGCTCCATTATCAAAACACCATATATACATAGTGATTATATTGTAACATAGTACAAAATTAGTTCATCTTTTTCCATTTTCACTCTTCCCCACCGATCATTCCTACTTCCATTTTTATATTCGATTTCGAACATCTCCGCCTCCTTATCCTTTCACCACTGCTTAATAAAAATTCAGCAGATACAACTACGTGGCTCAAATTCAAAGGTATCGCGCCGTGTCTGGTAATGTAATTGGGTCCTTGATGTCGGCGGAACATTACCGTTACGTTTTACCTAATTAAAATATACTAAATCCGGTAGGGGATTCTCTTCGTGTAATTCACTTATTCGCGTCATCCATTCCCATTTGTAAATTACAAGCGGACGAAAAGAGTTTTAAATGCCTTCCCTCTCCGTCGGCCGTTGCCAAACTCTCAAACTTTTGCACCGCATCGCCACGTTCCGTAGCCACCAGCGTTTCTGTTTCGGGAAATGTCGATTGCGTAGAGGCAAACGTAATTCGCGACAAAATGTATTATTTCGTCAAGTAAGATACGAATTTCGTATTATTCGATTTCGATGTAGATGCTAATTGTTTAAAATGCTTAATAAGGCTTTTCTTATACCAAGGGAATTGATGAATAATGGGATTATGTTCAAGTATTTGCCCAATTGCACAAAAGTCGTTGCTTAATTTTGTAAAATTTTGTTTTTCTAAATACGCAATTGAGGATTTAATCTATTTTCTAGAAAAAAATGGTGGCAGACATAGCAATAGTGCGCACTTAAATAAGGTCAGCCTATATATTTGCTATTAATTGGCCCTAATCAAAACAAATTAATTGACTATTTAAGTAATTATATTGATTGCTGTCCACAGGCTGGTTTTAATTTTAATCCATTTCTAAATTATAGTGTCACTTCATTCGGTTATTCAATGATGTGAAAGTATTTCGACTATGTAGAAATGGTCTAGCTATTTTATATAAAATAAATCGTTCTATTATAAACCATATTACATTTATCTGCTTGTATATTCTTATATTTCAAAAAAAAAATTATACTTACCAGATACAAAGATTTAATACCCTTCTAGAGATATTGAATATTGATTCCTTGGAACTACATAGTAAATAAGCTGAGTGTAAATTCTTATTCAGTTTACTTAATAATGGTATTGATGTCCTTGAATTGTTTAGCCAAATTAATTTTGTTCCACGTCTGGGATCCAGACAAACAAATGTATTTTATTGTCTTGCACCTAAAGCAAACATTATCGTCACGTCTCCAATATATAGAGTGTCTCGTGACTTTAACTACGTAGGTACTAGTGAGTGTTGCTTACCGTATCTTTTGGCAATACGTAAACCGCAGATATATTGTGCATAGCAGAATTCTTTTTTCATTCTCCTTTTCTACTTTCCTTATAACCACTGGTGAACTTTTTTTTAAGTTAATTTAAATCAGTTTGGGTATGGGTGTATATAATTGCAGCATGTTGTAATTTAGTTATAAGTATATTGTAACTTGATCAACCTGTTTTTTTAGTTTTGTGTTTACTTTAAGGTAATTAGTTTTACATCTGTACATTTATTGTATTTGCCTTCTAATTGTATATTTGTTTTATCATTTGTTAGGCAATAAGTTACTATTATTGTTATTATTATTATTTGGGGATAAATAATCGAAAAATTATTGAAACATGGAAATTAAACCAATATATTTTTGAATTTAGTTCGCTATAATTCAGAAATTTCGGTTAAATTGTTTTTATGTGTCAGCTTGTATGGAAGTGAAGAAACAAACATAAATAATCGACAAAAAAATGTGTAGCTTTTACGTTCGAAGAGGACTTTTGTTTGTTTACTGTATTTATATTGTATTGATATTTATCGAAAACGCTCCTTTTCGAATTCAAAATATTTTTTTAACAAAATGTCCATTGCGGATATGAACGGATGTTGATCTGTGTGGAGATGTTATAAATTATTGTTGGAAGCCGATCTGAACGAAAACGATTTGGAAGTGTCAGGCTTCATCATCGAAAGTAATGAATGATCATTGGAATAGTACTGACAATAAGTTATTTAACGAAAAGGAAAACCCATTGCGAAACTAGAATTATAAAAATTGTTAAATCATTTTACAAATATCGCAGAGTACGAGGGCGACCTGAAATGTTTTCGGAATCGGCAAGAGACCGCTCACTGGAGCTGAAAGAGAATGCAGAGACAAGACGCATCCCGAAACAATGTGTTGGCCATATCCTACACGAAATTTTGGGTACGAGAAAGCTTTCGGCGCAATGGGTACCGCGTTTGTTCACACTGGGGCAAAAACGAAATCGGGTGACTGTTTTGAAGGAGTGTCTGGCCAGGGTTCAACGCAATCCAAGGGATATCTTCATGCGTTTCGTAACCGTGAATGAGACTTGGATCCACCACTATATACCGGAGAGTTTTTCGGGGAATCAGCTTCGGGCGGAAAGGTCATGGCGACCATCTTTGGGATTCCCAAGGTGTGATCCTCATCGACTATCTGCGGAGGGGAAGGACGATCATGGAGAAATACTACAGCGATGCAATATAGAATGAGTTGTGCTACGAATTAGTCTCTCATCCTCCATATTTACTGAACCTCGCCCTCAGCGACTTTCTCCTATTCCCAAACCTGAAAGAATCACTGGGAGGAAAGAGATTTGCTTCAAATGAAGTCATCGGCGCTGGCGACTGTTTTGCAAGCTTCGAAACATCCTACTTTTCCGACAGCTTGAAGAGACTGGGGCACCGTTTGAAAAAGTATATTGATCTTCCATGAGACTACATAGAAAAATAAAAATAAAACACGACACCAATACCGCGTTTTTATTGTCGATTTCATGACATTTCAGATCACTCTTGTATCTATTGAGCATCAAAGGCTCTAGATCTAGCAATTATATGCTCTACCATGCCTAAAGTAAAAATTCAAATAAAGGAGAATATTCACTTTGCTGATAATACCAAAATTGATCCAACTGACACAATGTTTAAAAACTTCAACTTCTGTTGAATAATCTTAATAATGAATTCAGATAATGAAGTAACCTTCATATTCATTTATCATCTGACAAACCAATGGTCTTTTATTTTGGGCTCGACATTGTAAAGCATTTCATCCGCGTATATGCCAGTCAGTTTTGGAAAATACGTTCGGTAGATATTTATTTTAGGTGTTACAAAAATAACAGAAACACACTTAAGATCTAGCAAAGTATGTTTTATTTGTTGAGGGTTAGAGACATTATTTACTGAATACTGCTCTGTATAGGTAGCTGTTAAAGTGTATTACCATACTTAAATATTGTGTCGATACTAAAGAATAACAAAAAGGATTCCACTTTAAAGACTGTCATTGCAGATAGCCCATTTTTTCACTGAAGCGAATATTAATAATCACTGATACAACGATAACTTAATAAGCTAGTTATTATACGGAAGAAACTTAGAACGGCTTTCAGTTGAGAAGCGTGGACGACGGAGATTCACGAGCAATTATAGTTTTGACTTATTTGCAAAGTAGAGCGCGCAATTATTGCTGAAATATGGCGTAAGTTATAATTTATACACGAAGCCAGTCATTTAACTTCTACGTATATGGCGCCAAGTACTCTTATGCCCTATCGTATTCTTATTTTAACGTCCTGAAATCTTATACGAGTGAAATTAAATCGTCTTCTATTTCTAAACTTCACGCCGACATCAAATATAAGGCATAAATTGACTTTTAAATACCATTCATAAAATAAAATTCGATGTAATTTTATACGGTTTCCAAAGAACGTAACCTAACGCTGTCTCGTATAAAAGTTTATCACCAAATATCGACAGAGAAGCATTAAATAATATCGGGAAATTACATAGTACTCTTGGTAATATTATTGGTGCAGCCATACTTGAACACGCTTGGGAAATAAAATGACTTTGTAACAGTTTTTTTAATGGTAGTGATTATCGTAGTTATAGAGTAAATAAGGAAAGTGTATCTTACCGCGAACAAAAATTCTGTTATAAGGAGAGCTATAATAGGCATGGTAAGGTTCATTACAGTGTTAGAATTGGTGCAAATATAGCAAATGAAAATGCAACTATAAGATTAGTTTGGAATATGGAGTGAACTAACAATGTGTGATAGCTGTAATCATACGTATCAAGTAACCAAATAAGATCGTGCGGTTTCTTATGGTAAAATATACATATTTATTAAGATACAATAATACACTACTATTCATCTTTTGCCAACGTAGCGCCAATCTCTGTCTGCCGCTTTTGTAGAACTGTGGATTTTCAATCATAAAAGTGACGAACTGCATTTATTACATTAACTCGAGTTTTGAACTGTCTATGCCTCATACAGTTATCAAGAGACAAAGAAACGTGGTAATCACTTGGCAAAATATAAGGAAAATATGGAGGGTAAAGCCGTTCACAGTGGCAGTTTGATCCCCTTGCAAAAAGGCATAGTAGACTATTCCGGTTGTTGTCCACTAAACACAGTTGACACAGTTTGACATAGTTGTAACGGTAGCTATTTTTCGTCCCAGGTCAACAACCAATCAAGAAATGGTTCATGTGAAATGTTTGTCAAACGAATAGTAAGACAATCAAATCACTTAAATAATTTTCCGTTGGTTTTTTTTCAATAATAATGGAAATTTCCTTGTTCCTCCAACGTTAAATTTAATTAATTAGTTCTTCTTGAAATTTTAAATTAATTAAAAATTTCACAGCCCCGGTGAGATTTGAACCTACAGCTCCCGTTCGGTAGACCGGTGTGTTAAGCCATTACATCACGGAACCGTCTGAACAAATCGCTATTTAAATTGCCATTTATGTTGTTAAATTCCAATTGACAAATTTTTATACCTGGATGTAATAGTGGCTGCAGATATAACCCTGATGTCTAGGCGGACACGAAATTTAATATCAATGCCAAGTTGCATTATAAATTAAATTATTTAGAATAATTTTTCGTTGGTTTCTTCGTTGATAATTGAAATCGCCTTGTTCTTGCAACGTTTTCAATTAATTAAAAATTTCACGGCCCCGGTGGGATTTGAACCTACAGCTTCCGTTCGCTAGACCGTCTGAACAAATAGCTATTTAAATCGCCATTTATATCAAAGACGACTTAATTTGTTATCATTTGTCAATTCATGTGGGACCCATTTTCTTAACTTCCACGTCTTTACTAGCTGATAAAAGTGCAAACGAATGGTTTCTTCAGTCACAGCGATTCTTTCTGCAAGTTGTAGGTATGCCACAATTTGCTTCCGCAACTTGCTTAAGATTCTCGCTGTTCGACGTTCTGGGTCTATCTGTGATCCGTGACTGCAAATCTAATAGAAGTTGATTTGCCCACGTGACAAGAGACGGTATACAATACTGCTTCGCTTCACATCACAAGTGTTTGACATACAGTAAATGATCAATGGAGATAAAGAAGAAACCATATTAGAAGCAAAAAATACATAACAAACAAGCATTGACACAGGTAAATGATTTGATTATGATGTTTCTTTTGAATGAACTCACCCTCGAAATTTTGAAATATTTTATTGCAATAACAATATTATTTGCAATAATGAAATAGAATTAACACAACTTGCATACATAGTGTGAGCTCTCAAGATATCAAAATGTGCTACTTAAGGACTCAATCAAAATTTGTAGCAGCAATATCAGCCAAACGTATTCCGCCAAATTTCTCAATCAATGTATCATTTCGCAGATACAAATTAAGCTCCAAGAACACCATCGTTCCGTCTTCCCCAATATACATACAGACCGAATATTACGAAAATTAAACCCGCTTCCCTACTATCACAGTGCGTTAACAACGTATTAAATGTTTTCCATTTCTCATCTCCCATCTCCTCGTCGTCTGAATGTTCCACGAAGTATTTCTCATTTAGAGCCATTGTTGAATACATTTATGTACAACCGTGCGTATACCTATTGTATATACATGTACGAAACGAGCCTACTGCGAGTAACTAACAATAACAACACAATTACAGTTGCTACGATTAATTTCTTGAACGGGTCCAAGAGAGCGGCAGATATCGCAATCATAAGTTACGCTTCTGCTATCTATATGTATCCCATTTCAGTATTCATTATCCAATAAAAAATAATATATCTTAAGTAAAAAACAAGGGAATTTACCAGTTTATAGAATTGTTCTGCATAAAGGAACCGAAGGGTACTACAGATAAACTATTGTACTATTGCATAAATTCGTACCATTTTTAATTTCTAGGATGAGTGCCTTGGAAAAGATGTAAATTATATGCCAAAGGTATTTTAGTGTTATACTATGTATTGCTTAATTGAGTAGCCTTGAATTTGGAAGTTTTGTGCAAAGGTCATACAAATTGTTGGCAAAAGAAAATAGTGCCGAGTAAAGAAAAAAACTTGAGCGGGGCAGCAAAGTATGTATACAGGCGTAAATGGTAATTTCAAGGGATCACTTGTGCGTATATTTTACTCCATTTCATTCAACCCCCACTCAGTAGGTGGAGGGGGGGATAATGGTAACTATGAAGCTAGTGTTCATCTACACCAGTTTCGTAGACCTATAGATGGCACATTTAGAGATATATAGTTTTCGTAATAACTTGCAAAAATCCGAAAATCATCGACATTCCAAGCACAGCTTTTACATCTAAACATAACCGGAAAGCGGTGTTCCACAATACTCAACGGATTCTACAAATCTGACAAGTTTCAATCCGATCGGTGATTATCATCTTGAAATCTTCCCTTGTCAGTTTTATAATTTTCAAAATGTGCACAAAGGTGGTAGTGTTAGAAGTGTTTTGTTATTTTAAACGCAAACATTGATTTAATTTGGCTTACAATATCTTTTTACGTTCACAAATTTGTTATTCGTATCTCTACTAGTATTAGTTAATACGTGGAACCATTGAGGGTGTAATTAAAAGCGATCATTTGGTTTTCGAAATACTGGATTCCCTTCATAAGTTTTGCAAAAATTCTTAAATGAGGCGCATTTTCACCGTAATGGACATGTAAGCAAGCAGGGAATCTGGAATTCAGAAAATCCAAAACAGAAACGCCACTTCACTCGCCAAAAATTAATGTTTGGGCTGTAATGTCGGTCCAAGGAATTATTGGCCCGTACTTTCTTCAAGATGACAGAGATCGTACAGTAACCGTAAATTCCGAACAATATATGGAGATTATTAACAACAACTTTTAATGGTTTTAGTTGGATTATTTTGTTCTAACAAGATGGGGTGACATTTCGCACTTTTAACGTGCGTCTATTAGTTGTTCATGAAATTTTCCATGGAAAACTGATATCCAGACGCGGTGACATAAACTCCCTGACTTGACACCAATGGATTTTTTCATATGCAGCTAAAGATATACAGCAATACTCCTCTCTCCCTGAATGAATTGAAAGAGAATATTCGGAGAGAAATGGTCTTTAGAAGAGTGTCGATAAAATACAACTTATTTAGAAGACATCATTTTTAAAAAATAGATTCACCCTGTATTTTACCAAAAAGTAAACATTTATTCATTAAGCGTGTCAATTATTTTATTATATTGGTTCTATTGTGGAAAGAACTTTTGGGACACTTTGTAGTTAAAAATACAGACCATCAATATCAATATATCTTATAAATAATAAAGATAGTATATCTTAGAAATTTCATGGACATATGTATGTATATTGTGTATTCGGTTTTGATTAATGATGAATGGAATTTAAAATTCCGAATATAATACAAATGGTTTTAGATGATTTACTTATTAATAACTAATTAAGCAGTTCATACTCTAATTTATGGAAATGAGGTCACTACCGTTTTGTAGACGTCAGTAATAAATAGGTACATTGAGAAAAGTGTTTCCAATAAAATAATACCGTAAAAATGGGAAATTTAGTAAAACCATTATAGATTTCCTTGTGGTAACTTCTGGACGCTTGCCTCTCCTTAAATCGGAAACGTATGCCTTTGACCAATCTAATTATATGCCCTTTCTACAACATAATTAATTTGCCGTAAAGGCAAAGATGTGCTTACGTTTAGAACAGCCGCAAAGGTGTACGTGGAGAAAACCCAATCCTATATATCCGCTAGCGAATATGTATTATGGGAGGGACAGTTTAAATAGTCGTTGCTTCTAAGTTTAGGATATTCAAGTTTGTAAGGGATGGGGTTTGATAGCACGTCCCGTCCGTCGTCTGCTTGCGGGTAAGGTGTGTGTGCGCGTGCGGTCGAACTCTAGCATGAAACAATTTCTTGGACTATTCAGTGCACGGACTTCATTAATTAACTGGATCTTAGGGACGGAGGGACCCCTCCGGGCGGATTGTCGGACTGACATGATGGTGGGAAGAAATGGCAGAGTGCGTACAGCGGCCAACCCCAAATGCGTTGCTTAAACGCTAGACCGTAATGAAAGCGGTTAGTAAGGAACTCAACACCCTCGGAATGTCCAACAGGCTGGCTCAAATTATGCCTGTCGTAGAGGAAACATTTTGATTATATTCCGGCGACTTACATATTGTGAGGCGTATTAAGTTCGGTTCTGTTTTCTTTGGCTACATAAACAGTGGAATTTATGTCGAATGTTAGTAGGAACATGGTTTCTAATGATGATATTAATAGCGTAAAATACTGGTACAGTTAGGAAAAGCAAGTATAGATATTCAATTTATAAATTTAGTATTTAATTTCGTTGGTTATGTAAGTTAAATAATAAGTACATATTATTGGGAAATATGTGTACAACATGTGCGCAGCTTAATACTTTAAATGCATGCAATATTGCATGTTCCACCATTTTATCTTTGATTGTCGGTATACATTTTTGCCCTACTAAATATTAAAGTAAAATATCTAGGATTAACTATGCTACTATATTAGCAGCATATATTTTCCTGGTCTTATTTAATTATTTTTACATTTTATTATCAAAGAAAATTATGACTATTGAAAATTAGCGAGAAAAGTAAAGTATCCTTCTTTAAACTCTTCGCTAAAAATGTCAATCCAACCAAGTAGTCATCGAAATTATATATGCAATAAAATATGCAGTAAATCTAGAAATAAAAAGGGATCTTCTCAAAATGGTCAGAAGAATGTAGGTAAAGTGAGATCAAAAGTATTTAAGTAATGTTTGGTTGAAAAAAAAGAAAGAACATTTTTGTAATCTAGAATCTGCTTGCTAGAATTATATACATAACATAATTCAAGAATAGTGAACAGAATATTGTACGTTTATATTTCTAATTAACTATAAACTGGGTTTAATTAAAATATAGAAATAATACAAAACTACATACATGTATTGAAAATCAGCGCATGTCGGCAAAACGAAACATAAAAGAAAGTAAACAATTGATAGAATAAAAATATCAAGGAAAATTTCAAGTTACGTAATGACGGAATTTATAAAAAAGTTAGTTATAAATTATACATCCAACTAATTTTTATGACTATAGAGCTTTTTAGATGACTTACCTGCTCATTAGTCCATTTTACCCTCAGTTTGTTCTACTTGTTTGTGAAATTTCTTGGTTGTTAATTGGTATATAAAGCGATTTTTATGTAGCCTTCTACCCAGACAAATCATTTACAGTTACTGGTTTACTTGCAGTGAATTTAATGAATGTTGATAATTAGGTGCTTGTTTTAACATTTTTTGTGTCTATATATCAATCCTAAGAATTTGCGTTAATAATAAAACATACATATAAAGCTGTAAAAACTTATTCGTTTATACACGCTATACTATATTTCGTTTAACGTTTTTGACACATTACACAATTTAAGGGTTTTAAACTGCAAATTATTATAAATGTATGTTGTACATAATCCGGGAACTCAAAGGCATTAATACATAGCAAATTCGACAAACTCACGCAAATAATACCTTATGCACAGGTATTACAAAACATAAACATGCCCTAATGCAAAGATTAATTTCACGATTCTGCGCACTAAAATTTGAACTTTTTCTCTACTGTTGTGTTATGATGTCACTCTTGGGTAGCTGATAGAAAGTTAAAGAAAAAATGCATTCATACAGTGACCAATTTAAACATAATGACTAGGTCTTTTTGGTTAGATATTGATTTGTAGTTTTGTCATATAATACAAGCTAGTAAATTTAATAGACTGCAAGATAATACATAAAGTTTCATATGAATAAGTATAATTTTACAAAAAGTAAGTAAAATTCCGATGTAATACACACTTTTTTTGGGAAAAAAACTCTATACAGCTATGGGTATATATGGACTTTAGACAATGGTTGATATTTTGTGAGATAACTATCCGCCGTAACAATTGCTTGTAACCGTCTTGGCATCTGATCAATCAGATTTGCCATTCTTCAGATAGAACCTTTTTCAAATCATTTTTGTTGGAAATTATATGCTGTTTGACCCGTGCCTTCAACTTCTGCCACGGGTGTTCTATCAGGTTTACATCTAGAGATTGTTGAAGTGTATCCAGTGTAAGGAATGTGTTATATCACAGCTACTAGCGAACAAGATAGGATTTATGTTGCGAGTCATTGTTTTGTTGGAAGTAGTAATGACCAGAAAGATTTAATTTATCTGCCCTTTGGTTTAAATTTTCTTTTAAAATTATTTGATCAATAAAAACTAGATTGCCAACTCCCGATGCCGCCATACAATCCCATACTAAGACATGCTGTACAGTACCTTTCGTCACCATGCTGCACAGTACCTTTCCGATTTTCTTTTTTTAACGCATGTATTCGCTTCTATCTGAAGTCCACAGATTAAATTTACTATCGTCTGAAAAGGTAACGCCGCGGTAAAACTCTACGGGCTTATGTTCGAACTCTCTGTAGATTGCCAATCTTTTCTGTTTATTTACACTATTAATGAAAAATTTTCTTCGCGCTGCTCGTGCTCTAAAACCCACCTGGTGTAACCTACTGTGGATTGTTTTTGTGGATACCATCTTTTCGGTTCCTTCCTGCACTGCGCAACTTACTTATGGTTTAAAAAGGGTTTCCCCTTAATTTTATATAACATAAATCATTGGTCGGTCAGATCGTCTTTTGTTAAAGATTTCCTTTCATTATCTAGCTTAATCGTTATTTTTTTCTCTCCTATGCTCCTTTTCGTCTTCTTTCCACTCATCTTTGCCGAAGGAGAATATTATCGCACGTGCTGCGTTAATAAACACTACTAAACATTGACTAACCCATTGTGTATAGTAATACGGGCGTGACTTTCCCGGAGGATTACCTTCATGTGTGGATACTTTTTCGCACAGAATTTAGGTGACCCATTTTTTTTTCTATAAAAATTTTAATATAGATGCTGAGTTGAATGTTATCTTGCAGCTTATTAAATTTACCATCTTATACTATATTATAAACCCCCAAATTAATCCTTAACAAAAAATACTTGGCTATTATATTTAAATTGGGTACTATATGAACACATTCTTTTTTCTCCAACTATAATTTACTAATCAATTAAAATTTATTATTTTTCAAATAATTGGCAAATCAATGTCATGAATTTCCTCATAATTTATTATAAATGTTTTGCGCATATATTACAGCCATTTTTCTTGTTTCAGGTACGTCATGATTTTAGAGTCAGATCGTTGGAAAGATAGTAAGTTATTAGTAATAACACTTCCATTAAAACTACATATGAGGAATTTAGGAATATTTGTTAACATATGGAATTGCTCCAGTAATAGTTATGCACATGGTCCCTTATCACCGTAAATAATAAATTCGCTTGGTAATAAAGATACAATACGAATCACCTTTAACAATTTATATCCACCATGTATGCGCATTGTATATCTGATAAATAATGCAGTCATCCTCGACATGTAACAATAGGTAATAATACGGCACGCAAGCGAGGAACTATACATCGCTTTTGCTCATCTAGGGCGTGCTGGGTCCCTGCAGCTTACTTGCACCGACGGGACACGCATTTGACAAGATGAAGTCGATTGGGGTGAGGCTGCGTGTACACGAATAGGGTGTGCATATGTCATTCTCACTTATCCGTTGCCTCAGCCCCTCTACGATATTACCGATGGTAGGCGAGAAACGAGATAGTCATTTAAATGGTGCTGGGAGGTACCCCTACGGTCTTCGATAATTGAGTAAAGATAATTTCTTTGGGCGTAACGCGTTTTACATCGACGCGACAAGTAATGCATAATATACTCGGATACGCTGAGTTTCTATTCGCATTTCGTGCCTCCTTTGAAGTGAAGCTGCGAAATACGCAATGCATCTGCAACGTGACGAAGCGCGTTTTGATGCAATCGATTTGCTATGTTTGTATCGTATACATCTGTCATTACTAGTATACTGTAAAACGTGGGCGGTGTTGTCTTCAACTTGTTTGAACTCGATATTTATGCGGAAATTGCGACGAAGGAAGGATTTACTTCTCTGTGGTACATCTTTCGAAATGTGAAATTATGTGTAAAGTAGATTTGCAGCATTTTACTTTGACTGTCGCGTTTGCGAGTCTAGTACGTAATGAAGGGTTTATTCAAATATCAACGTTTAGATTTGAGTTTGAAAATTCTCAATGTTCTTTTATATTTGTTCGGTTAGTTTACTATTCGAATATATAAGAAATTGTTGCGTAAAAGTACTTGGACTTTTTTGTTTATACTGTATAAGTGCAGTTTCTGAAGTGCATGTTCGCAGTACAATTACCCTAGAATTACCAAAATTTAACTAGTTTCTTTATAATCGTCTTATGTCGTTTTCCAAATAAGAGATCTTGTGTCGGTAGGTATCATTAGGGAATTTTGGAGACGTGCTGGGGACATGTTTGTAAGAAATCACTGTTACGAGCATGTTCAGAAAATTTCTAATAGTCCTACAGAATTTATTTTGTCTCGATTTGAGCCGTAATTTTTATTGTGCTACTGAATTCACTGTGGAACATGCTTAACGAAAATCAGTATTTAGTTTTTGGTTGAACATTTTTGAGAACGCATTTGAAAAGTACCCATCCTGTGCCAGTTTGTGTCGTAAATAACAACTTTTATTCCTTTTGTTTTACCGAGTTACAGAGCTTTTTTTATTGTATGTGCATGTTCAGAGAACTTCGAAAATGTAGGTACCCTTTTGGAGTTAATTTTCTACTGTTTTATGCCCCCAATTAAAAAATGTGGTACTCTGTCTAGTAGCGTCTAGTAGTGTCTATAGCGCAGGATGAGCTGGTAGGATACATAACTTCCAACTGCTGTGACGTATATATTTCGAAATATTTCAGTATATACGTTCTCGTGCAGTAATTATTTTATGCTAGCGTATGTCGGCGGTTATAAATTTTGCAATATTTTAGGGTATTCTGCTAATTCTGGTATTTAATAACAATCCATTCATAGCATTATTAGATCTAACTATAATCGAAGTTGCAAAAGAATGCGAATCTGGGATATTTTGTGTCATAGCCAAAATTAGTAAATTCGAATGTGATCGTGAAGAACTGCTAATTACGGGTTATAAGCACCTGTACAAAAAATGTTATTGGTTACATAACATTGGCACAAAATTATGTACTAGTTGAATTTTGGAAATTCTGAGGTGATTGTGGTGCCGATGTAACTGTAAGTTTGTAAGCAAACGTCAAAAACCTATGCAATTAATAAATGTCCTAGCTGATATTGATGTCTTTGTGATTTCCAATATTATATTGCATTTTATAAACGTAGAAAACCTAAAGTATTGAATGTATTATTTTATGTAAAGCCTGCCTTGATTCCATAAGGACAATTAAATATTTACATTCAGGCGTTGTGCAATTACTTAACTTTGATTACGTTTTCCTGTTTGCCTCATCTGCAGGACCATAGATCCACTATGTTCCTCTGTGGAATAAAGCACTTGTTCATTGCACATGTTTACCAGCCATCTGTCATTCTTAGCTGTTCTGCGATGTCATCTTCAACTGTTTAAATATACAGATCTTCTTCGTCATAAGGGTAATTTGCATGTAACAAACAGCTCAGACTAAGTGTAGCGTCTGTACATATCCCTCAGAGTAAATATTTTCTAATACTTCCTATGATGACGAAATAATACTTTCATATTATAATGTATAAATATATAATAAATCAATTAAATTAGAATTAAGAACTATAAATTAAACTATAACTGAAAATAAGTTAAAATTTTAAAAGTCGATAAGATACTTATGACTAGAGACCGGATTATATGCAAAGTGCATATATTTTATTTGTATTTTATATGTAGATGTATCACACTGATTAAAATACCTGATACACTGATTAAAATTAATTAACTTTAATCAGTGTAAGACATCTGTAATCCGGTCTCTACTTATGATTGTTGTTTTGTACGTAACTTTCCGAAACGTGGTTTAATATGTGACAAACTTATGTACATGTATTTTACTAATAATGCCTTTAGGCTATTCTACAGTTGGGCTTCATTAGGTTTCTTGTAGACGTTACAAATGGAAATAAAGCATCCAAGATCTTCTTTGTAATGGAAACTAGCATCCGTTCCAAAGATTTCCGTCGTGAAAGATATATTAGATATCGAATAATTCCTCTTTCTCTGTAACTGTTAATCCGATGGTAGCTTGTAAATGAGGTTCTCGGACTTTTCCAAAAGGAGACGTTACCCACTGCAATTCAGCTGTAGAGGCAAACGAGAAATATTTCATTAATCCCTCTTTACGGTTTTTTAAGTGATTCTTAGCCATTCTTGCTTGCCTTCTATTACCAATGCCCAAAGTTCCAGTTTTCTTGAAAACCATTAATTGGATCACTAGCCGATATTGTATTTTCGTTGCCGCCTTGCATTATATTATTCAAAAGATTAGGCTTTTAAAAAATGTCAGCAACATATGCCATTTGCACTTTACACGTTGGACTGCTTAATTTTTCAGTGAATTCAGGATTTTCGTTCTAAAAAAATAAATTTATTTCGTCTTATAATACCAACTATTTAAATAATGATGAGTTTAAATATTTTGATTTGTTTCGTAGAAGTAATGAGAGCAATGTTGCCAAGGTGTTCATTATCTTCGTGTAACCGGAAAGCAAGTCGCTAACACAAATTTTGCTCATGAATCCTTCGTTCGAAGAGCATTGCTACTTGATGCTTTAGTGGAAATTAAGGTACACCTTGGTATTGTTATTATTTAAAAATGTCAAAGATCCTTTCAATTGCCACTAGTAAATGCATTATTAAAATGTTACTAAATACAGTTATGAACGATTTTACCTTCATTGAAGGAAAAAATGTATATCTAATGTAGATTTCTGATCATATAAAGTTTCTTACTACGTTTCAGAATGTAAAATTTTTCTCGTCGAACCTAGAGCACATTGTTGTCTGCTAATCGCCAGTATTTGCACAATGTCACCGTCTAAGTAACCCAATTTCAACTACATACTTCCATTACTCTTCCCAACTTCAATAGTTATTACATTTTCATTTATGCGGGTCCATTATGCCGTCCCACGAACTGGAATCACCGCGGCTATATCCGCAGCTGTACCGTAGCATGGAAAATCCCCACATAAACGGCATTAGCTGTCGTAAAATTGGCATTATCGTCCGTGTCAACATCTTCTCAAAATCTCCGACACGCCATTTCGCCGTTTGCAGCGTGAAATATGCTAGACGACGCCCGCTCGAAGCGCTGTATATAAATGCAGTTCCTCGCGAAGGGTAAAGCGTTTTATCCGGTGGTGCATTTTCGTGTTCGTCGCTATCGTAAAAATGCACAAATACCGGGTGTGTACCGAGGTATGCGGTCTACGTTAGATCAGTCTATGATATAAAATTTGCTGTAAAAATGAATCGGAAGGTATAGTCGTTGCTAAAAGTATACCGTCTGATGGTGCGGTTAAATAATATGAATGAAATAAAAGTAAGAAAATATTAGTTTTTAGAACCACATTTTGTCAGCTTTTTGCTTCAATTATTGTCTAATTTATTAGCTTGTTCATTTATTTCTTCTTCACGCTCATTAAAATGTCCGCCTTTGGTTTAGCAACCATGGCGCAAATCTTCGTCATTTTTCAATATGTGAATTTACCGATTCAGGGAATATTGATTGCCATGCACTTCGTTGTTATAACCACATCTTCTTAACACTCTTGGGATTTATACCCTTCACTTTATGATCCAGTTCATCTTAATTAAGTTCAATGTCCAACAGGTTTGACAATTGTGGTGGCCAAATCATACTTACCACTGTTTCTGTTAGTAACTCTCACATCATCTGCATGTTTTGGGCCGTTATTCCACTGGAAAGAAAAGCCACTACCACAAAGGCGAATACCGTATGATACTGCACAATCACGCAATACGTTTAAGTATTTTTACTTGTCCAATTTTTCCTTAATTTTTGGGAATTGCTTGGTACCAAAGTATCTTCTTCTTCTTCGTCACTTCAGGTTTAAGGCACTTTGCCTGTTACGATACCAATCTTTTATTTGGTCTACCTACATTTTCTCTTCCTAAGCATGCATAAAATCTCGCTCTGGCTGGCAACTTCGTCACCTCCATGCGTGCTATGCGTTCGTTCCACTTATTTTGTTTTCCCTTACTCTCTCATTTATGTCGAAGGTATTTAGTTCTGTTCTTATATCTACGTTTTTATTGTATCACATTTTTTACAAACTTTCACTCTTTTTAAAAATGTCATCTCTTGTGTCAGGATCCTGCTTTCTGGTTTTTTTCGTTATTCATGTTTCGCTATCATACAAGAGGATTGGCACTGCTATCGTCTTTAACATTTTATTTGTGTATCCTTTCTTGTCTTGTTTTTAACGGTCTGCTGATTGTTCCTCAGATACGTGTGAATTTATTGGTTTCCTTCCATTTCTTCTATCTCGATCATAAGATACATCGCAGCCTAAATACATAGTGTTTTGCCTGTTCCAGTAGACTAACATTTATCACTACTTTTTTCTTAATTGGATATTTTGTTTGATACCAAAACATCCTCGCAGAAACATGCCGCCATCCCATTTTTGCTAGTTGGTGCGATACAAGCTTTCAGTACCGTCTTATCTTCACATCCTCGCACATAAACTTATCGTTTTCTTCCAAAAGCTTCAAACTTGGACTGAGCAGTCCTGAGAATATTCAGAGATATAGCAGTAAACTCCACTCACACAAATTAATTAATTATGCGGAACGCAGCGTTTCGAGAGCACGTGGGCTCTCATTGTCAACCGTGTTACCGACTGAAAGTAAAAACTGTATCACACATGCAAATTATTTTCTACGCAGGCTCTAAAATTTCTAAAACATATGACTACATTTCTAAAACACATGACTGAGAATATGTTTATTGTTCAGTTTTTGTGATAATTTGCACACGTTTTTTCGTATTTCGTATCTACAACAGATGTTTTTTCACATTTATACGATCGCCAAATTAATTTACTTTCAATGAGTGGTAAATGGTTCCTTATAGTAACAGTACTAATATTCTTTGTCATGTCGAATAGACATAAGATGTTTTCGACCATTGTATCTACGGGAGGTATAAAAGTTCGGTTTCTTTGCGTTTTGGAATAGTGTATTCACCCTACACTGTTTTCTTTTTTAATATTCAACCATGTTGCAATTTGCCCCATTATCCTCTTTCCCATAAAGTGCATATTGTTGTATGTTCAGAAACGGATAATTCTGGTGTTTTCGGCATTTTTATTTCTCAACTTACAATTTTGTAAGAAAACTAAACGTGCAGGAGATTCATTCGGTTTTTCTAAACTCCCTGAATTTCATTCCTTACTTTAATTCAGAAGTATTATATTAGTAGTAATTAACTTTTCATTAAATGTAACAATTTCTATAGATTTAAAAAATTATCTAAATGGTCCAAACTTAGATTGTTGCGGTATATGGTACATTATTGTGTATACTATAACCTTTGTTGCGTCATTCTTTTATAAATAAAATTTCTTATTTATACTACTCGTTTCCGTATTTATAAATTAATATTTGTTTTCGATTGTACTAGGCAAATGAAGTCATAAACATATCTAAATAATTTTATTTCGTAGGTTAATGGTTCTGTTGCTTGTAAAATATCGTATTGATAGCCCAAAAGAAAATATTGAAGTTGACTGTACATTAGGTGGGTCAGATATAAAATCTACTGATAAAAATGTTCGGGATGGTGCACTTGCTGCGTTTATGTTTGCACATAAAATGTTAAAAATGTAAAAACATAATGACCATCCCGCCGGAATTGTTAAACGCTGTTTTATATTCATATGGTCTAGCGGATATAGTTTATGGTAACAATAGATCGCGCCCGCCGTGAAGGTGGACTATTCCTGTCGTAGAATTGTTAGAGCTTCTCCCTTATACATGCAGAACATGTAACGAACACTATAGTTAAAAATTATGCAAATAATTTTCTGTTTTGAATATATTAGCGAACGTAACCAGGGTGGTGGAATAAATTAATTTTCTGTTTGCGCTTATATTCATTTAGACACGACCACTGTTTAGCATAGTTAATTGGGATCGAAGAACTTTCTGCTCGCACAGAATTACATTTGTTCATTGTTCTAATTTTGTTATATCCTTTTCGCAAATGCATTTTGAATTATTGAGAGTTGTACTAGAATATCGTACAGGCGGATCACGCAATACTCTGGCAAATTTGTTGTATATTTAAATTATTAAATTAAGGATTCAACGTCCTATACATATGCTTGAGGATAACCTATTTAACTAATATTAAGTTGTAGGCCTATTTATTTAATTTTTGAATTTTCACAAAGACATCTAGCATACCATTAATTCCCAATCAAGGCAATCGTGAAGTATCATGCTTTTACCTCTTTGGATTAATGCAAATAGTAATTTCACCATTAAGAACGGCTTGGTGGTCTAGTGACAAGAGGGCATGAACTTGAATTTGACAACTCCACATTCAAAACCAACGTCCATCGCATATAGTGGCACGGGAACACCCATCTTTCGTCGTTGGGAAAATAACATCGCTTGACCTTTTAGGGCGAGGTTAAATTATTAATTTAACTGGAAGTAAACTAATAGGTATATGCTCTTGTAGACTTCCGCAGTATTTGTTTCCTTTTAAAGAATTTTGATTTCGGGGTTGACACCGCGTCCTAGCTGCATGAGTCTGCTGGCGTTTCGCTATCAGTTGCATGGAACTTCTTCCGGGCTGCTGTATGGCATGCCGATGCTTCCCACAGCACGACGTGGTTCCAATCCCGAAACATAAATTCTTAAAAAATTATTCTGATGACTTTTAAGCTTCGGCAGAGGACACGTAACAGTAAATTTCCAAATTTCCTTTCAAGATGCAAATAGTTAACTAAATAAGTAACGTGCTACATTATTAGAGCACACCAAAACTTAAACAGCGTTATATTCAGTCGATTTCTACTATAAACAATATGCTAGAAAAAATAGCCAAATTAGATGGGCGAAAGTTGCAAGAAACCATAGCTACTCACAAATATATTCTATTAGTTACTAAGTGGATGTGCCCGTTTTTAAAAACAACTACGGAGTACCCCCACCGCTTGCCATCTAATTTGGCGTTTACTAGTACAGGGAGTAAAGGGGAATTAGTTATGTCTACAGCCATTAACAGTTTTTGGAAAATTACATGTAGAAAAAGTTAAAGAAAAATTCATGAAATTACTGTGACATGACCGAATCTCGTCAAAATGCTCAAGCAGACACCCAGGTGGTTCTTCCGGAAAATGTTATCATCACCAGAACGGAATGTGGACAAAGCAATCCATTTCTTCTAAGTTAAATAAATGGCCTTCAGGTTTTTATGATTATAAATAAGTCCAACTCCGCACTTTCGTCGTAAGACGAACTTTGGCGTTAGCATGGTTTCTATGTCATTAGAAACTGTCGGTTGTCTGTAAGCCACTGCATATGCGATTTGGTAAAATATTTTAGTGGGGCATGCCTATCAAGTTCCAATTCTTTTCATCAATGCTCCGTAATCGAAAAATAGAATGAAGGAAAATATTGGACAATCCCTATTGAAATCATTGTGATTGACTAATAATAGAAACCATACAAAAATTGAATGATATCCAAATCTCCCATTTTTCGCTTATTGATAAAGTTCAAGAATTTTATTGCGGCAGTTAGTTTTTTTATTATAACGATACATAGAATTCCAAACCGCATTTTATAACCGAAATAAAACTGTTGTTCATTCATTTTCCTCCAATAAATACGGGTCTGTACATGGCCCAACATTTCGTGTCAGCGCTGTGCATTTAAATACATATTGTAGTATATAAAGTTACCACCATGCGAAACTGCAGAGCGGGATGCGCGAGTTGTTTCGGACAAAAGATCAAAAGCGTTTATCGAATCTATACATATCGAACTCATAACTTGTAGAACTGTCCTTTCAGAAATAAAGTTTGGATTTATGGAATCCATAATTTTATCAATCCGATAACTATTGAATCCATAAGAATACTGTCTAGAAACCAGCCACCAAACATGCAGAAATTAAGAGAGTTCTTTCTACTACTGACTTTAATTAGAAACTGTATAAAATTGTGACCGGAAAAATTGCATTTGTGTTCAAACAAACAATAAATCACTTAATGAGTAAAGGTCTGGTACGCTTGTCAATAAGTTCACTGATTCAAGAAATAGTTCAATTTAAATTATTACGTCTCATTTAAATTTAATTTCATGATGATAGTACGCTGGAAACAACTTGCAGTAGATACGCAATCAAATAGAGATATAGCTAGCACATGTTTCTGAAATAGAAATAACTGATCTATCTAGAGCATATAATAATAATTTACATCGATCCTGTATACCGTAAAAGTCGTTAAACCCCAATCCCATAAGCTTTCCTTTTCTTGTTATATTTACACACGCTATATTTTCTGCTTTTATATCCCAATTCTTATAATTACACTGTTTTCATTATTTGTCACTTATCTGGCGTAGAACGCTACGTATACAACACAATATTTAATCAATATTAGAAGACATTTCAGTTCCGGATCATAATATTCTACGATGTTTGCACTCCTCTTACGGTTCCTGATGATGTCGGTTCTAGTAAAATGGTATTTACACACAGGGACCAGTAAGAACGGGGAAAATCTTTTAGTGTGACCCGAAATATAACGGTAACAGTCCCTATGACGACGGCAATAATAATAAAGTTTTATTTTCACACTTGATGGAAACGTGGATGGGCGATGCTTGACCTTTGGCGAATAAATTGAATAATCGTGCGGATATTGCCTAGTATCCTCTACATTGCACCAATATTCCTCATTTTTCTGAAATGGAGTTTGAAGAGGTGCAACAACCACAACACAAATAAATAACTAAAAGCTAAATCATTTTAGTATTTACGCATTTTTTACGTTATTACGTAGTCCATTGTCAAGGGAAATTCTTCTAAAGAAATCATTTTTAACTACTCAATGTACGTACATAAACTCGTACTGGTTAGAATTTAAAATTCCATTATGTTCGGCTTCGGTATTTTCTTTTTTTCTGCCTTTACTTAAGGTTACAATAGCTATAATAACGGACTTACCTTACCGATACAGTACGCTGTAGCGATAAACCACGATAATTTCTTTTGTATATTTCATCTCCGCACTCATACAATGGTCCCAACGCAACAAAGAGAAGTCTGAGCTTTACAAGGTCTCTGAATGTTAAATATAAATAAGCAAGCCGGCGTACAATTTAAAATATCTCATTAATGTATACCCTTACGCCGCCGATTGTACCATATGTCTTGGAAAATATTTTTTTTGTTTTATGTTTTAACCGTAGTAAAAATAAAACGCAAAAACATATTACTATGCCTTGGCGTTCTATAAGAGCCCCGCAAATGATAGGTATAATAACCTATTGCGTTATTCAAATGTAATACCTTAAAAAGTAATACATTATTTTATAATTGCCTAGTGTTTTTCACTCTTACACATAGTTCTCTATTGTCTTTTGAATAAAATATAATGTACAAGTATAAATTTGAGTTTTTGATTTTTACCCTCCAGTACTCGGTAGTCGGCAAGGCAGAATACTAATTGTACAAATTAAATATATAGTGAATAGTACTAGTTCTCACTTTCTTAGAAAGATATTTAGGGAACGTATTTAGATAGGTATTGTAAACCCTATCCATGAATTGTATACTTGTGTTTGTAAATTATCGAGTTGGAAACATACAAAAGCTAAATTTATAAGGTGGCCCTAATAAAATGGTCAGGGACTGTATGTAGTAAGAATAGGCTTGAAATAGTCATGTGTTAAGCATGGAAACTTTGAAACAATAAAAGTTAGTTATTCATTTTGGTTCTTTGAGCATATTCAAACGAAGCAATTCAACATTTAAGTAGTAACGAAGACAGATATGATCCATTTCAAATTGTCCTTTGCCCATTACTTAAGAAGGAAAGAATCAAATTGAATACCTAGTATATCGTTACGTACACTGGAAAAAGTTTGTACGTCATAATTGGTTATGACGAATGTTTAAGTAGCTACGACCTTTGTTATATACTTCTATCTCGCTGGTGTATACGTACGCTTCCGACTTTTATATACATATGTATATATACCGCTTGCTTTCACTTTATAGATGAAACAATGATGTAACTAACTACAAACTTTCGTGATTTCATCTATCTTTCTTCTGTCGAAACGTAAAATAAAGGCTGTGCGAAATTCTTACACAATTATCAACGATTCTTAAGCCTTATACTTCTTGTAAGTGTGCAGTACTCGCAATAATTATAAAAATGACTGTGTTAAATACGAAAACGTTAATATAAAAATAATAAAGCACTGGATTTCAGAATTTTATTAGCTTTCTATATTATTTGTTTATTCATTTACTGTACTTTTTGCAGTTATTCATTAAAATAATCCGCCTTATGTCTTAATAGCAATTCGGAAGGTATAGCTTACTAGGCCCTCATAAATCAATTCGATGAGCAGCAAGTGTAGCAAATGACACAGAGAGAACTTTCTCACCAATATTACTTCCTCTCGGTCACGTTAATTGTATGCAAGCTTTATTTTGAGTGATTTGAGTAATACCTTTTAAAGAAATGGCTATCTAGGCAAAAGCATAGGAAGTAAAAATTATAAAATAAGTTTGGACACAAAAATTCAAAATCTGCTTCATATTACTTCTCCTGATCAACATACATATACGGTATGTGCTTAATTATTCGTGTTATTGGATACAATTTAGTTTTTCGTAATTGAGAATATTATTCTTAATTGTGTACTAACAGCTTTTTAATATCTTCAGAATTGATCTTGTATTTCGAATGAATTTTCTCTTAATCACACCTTCTCCCAAGTTTTTACAGTTTCTATTTCATTTACTCCCGTTAAGATCTTTTTATTTTTGGAGCTTGTTGTTTTATATAATGAAGTACTAATATATATTAATGCGTACTTCGATGTACCATACGTGCATACACAGCAGGGAGACAGATTGGTTCAACGAATTCGGTCAATTTTCGTATGGCTCGCCCGTATGGGCGAGTCCGGACCTGGCGCGCCGAAGATTTGGCCAACCCAAGTAATAGGTAGTAGGTAGTAGGTCAATTTGACAGAAATTGAAATTATCAGATGGAAATTAAAGAGAGTGCTAATTACAATACGCCTCCTGCAATAAGGAATTAGGAAGATTAATGCAAACAATATTAAAGGCAAGGTAGAAAAATACCGTTAGACAATATTAATTCAGATTCCACCATGATGATGAACTGTTTGTACCGAAGTAATACCAAGATTTTCTTTTCTACATATCCAATTCCCCACATAGGATAATCTGGATTATCAACCATCACCTTCTTCCGTCAATCCATTACGGATGCCGCCGTACATACGTCGTAAATTACGCGGCCACGTTTCGGAAATCGATGCCGGTGGTAGTAGCGACGCGACGGAGATGGATTGAGAGTTGATACATTTATATCCGGCTTAAATAAATCAGTAGGTGTTTACGTCCGGAAATACGTTACAAGTGTCTCGTGCACGCGCTTGCATTATACATTTCGCACGTTCCGCGCCGCCGTTTTGATGGCTGTCTTAATTCATTCCGGTTACCTTCGAGTAGAAGAAGAAGAGCCCTATCCCTTCTGCTTCCTTTGTCTTATCCTTCTGCTCCGAATAGCCCGTTCAGAATAGATCAAGCGTTCGTTTTGCAAAGTACCTGATTAATACTAAAGTTTCAACTATAAAACTTATCCCATTTTATGTGATGTAAAGCTATACAAGCTTTTATTACAAACATAAGATGAAGACGCTAGAAGATGGTAAGGACATAAAAGATTGATTAGATATTTATAAGATACAGGCATAAAGTGATATCTTAGTACTTACGAACAAGAACATTTTCTCTTGTTAAGTTTTCAATTAACATCATTATACCTGCTAGTCTCGGAAGCAACTAGAATTCTTCTTCTCTTTTAACAGTTCCCATCCGTTTCGGATGTTAGCTATCATGCATGCTATTTACCTTTGTTTGCTGCTGCTCGGAATAATTGAGTCCTATTTACACCAAACCAGGTTCTGAGATTTATCAACCAAGAACTTCGTCTTCTACCAATTCTGCAATAGATGAAATCTGTTCTCATTTCTCATTATCTCATTGTGTCCTAAGTATTGTAGTTTCCGAATTTTAGCGGTATTGTCTACTTTTCTTTTCTGATCCTTCTCATAACTTCGATGTTTGTTATGTGTTGCGTCGACGTTATCTTTAGTATCCTGCGATATAACCACATCTCACATGCTTCCATTTTTTTTTGTTTTGGCTTCAGTAAGCGTCAATGCTTCTACCCTGTAAAACAAAATGGAGAATACATAACTGTGCAAGAGTCTTACCTTGGTGTTTAATGGTATGTCATGGCTTATGAACAGATGTTTGATATTATTATAAGTAGACCTAGCCTTTTTGATTCTCCGACGATGTATTTCTTGTGAGTGGTGTCATTGTTCATTTACAATAGTTCCGAGATAGGTAAAATTGCTCACTCGTTCTATCTGCTTTTGATTTATTGTGAGATGACAGAGGTTAATTTGTTCGTTGCTAATCACCATGAATTTTGTCTATTTGGTGTTTATGTGCATACCATACAATTGGCTGTGATATGTTATTCTATCCATAAGTTGTAATTCTTCAAGCGAAAATAACCGTATCGTTTGCATAGCGAACATTATTCAATCTTTCTCCATTCAGAAGAATTCAAGATTCTGTGTGTTCTAAAGCTTCCCTGAATATGTACTGTGGGTATATATTGAACAGTAATGGAGAGAGAACGCAACCTAGCCTTACACTTACGCGTAGTATTTCTGTCTCTTCTGCTGTGTCATTCCCGACTCCGACGAACGTAGATTGATTCCAGTATATGTCAACTATTATCTTGTCTTGTCTATGTCTTACCCATCTAGGTCAACGTTTTTTACAATTTCTACCGTTTTTTAGTGTTTTGCTCTATCAAATACCTTCCGATAGTCAACAAAACATGGATATACCCCACAGTTCATGCCCCTTCACCGCTGAAATAATACGCGTATTCTGTATATAGCCTTTCTTGTACACATTGCATTTCTGAATCCGAATCGCGTAGATGGTATTTGTTCTTCACAGGCTCTGTAAATTCTCCTATGTATGACTTTGAGTAAAAGTTTTAGACAGTAACTCATCAAACTTATTGTTCCATATTCTTCACAATTTTTAGCTCCTGATTTTTTCGGCGGGGTCATAAATTCTGATTTAAGCCAATCATGCGGAATCTTTCCGGAAGTGTATATTCTATTGAACGCGGATGTTATCCGTCCTACGCTATAATCATCCAAATATTTTAGGAACTCAGTATTTATATTATCTGGTCCAGGCGATTTTCCTCCTTTCATAACTTTTATTGCTTTCGTGACTTCATCAACGGGGATATATGGCCCCGTATCATCACCTGCTTCATGTGGTTCAGGTCTTGTGTCGTAAAACAGTTGTTCAATATATATTTTCAGCTGTATTAATTATCGTATTTCCTTCGTTGTTGGTTAGTCTGGTTAACCGCCTACTTCTGTATGACCCAGTAATTTCTTTCATTTTTCGGTGTACGTTGAAATTATCGTGTTTTGCTTGTAATGTCTCGATTTCAGTGCACTTTTCTTTAACATCTGCTACCTTAGCTTCTTTCACCTTTTTCTTGATGATTCGGTTTAAATTGTTATATCCGATGGTGTCATTCTTTTTTTACGACTTTGTTCCATTAATTTTAAGTCACCAAAGATTTCTTTTTTGTTGTGTTAGGCTGTAATAGGTCGTTTTTAATAGTTTCAATTGTTGTGTTGAATTTACTCAGGTGGTCCTCGTGTCTCAAGCCTGTCATCGATTTAATTTGATTATTTAAGTAGATGTTTACTTGATGTTTTATTAATGGATCCTTTAATTTTCGCAGATCACACTTCTGTGCCTTTTTCTTTTTTGGATTTTCCATCTTTATTTTAAATACACCGATATAGGGGTTGTGATCTGATTGTATGTCAGCTGTTGGTTAGGTTTTTACCGACTTACAGCTATTTCGATATCAATACTAGAATTACTGAATGTATTTTTAGTCATATGGACTTGCCGGTTGCTTTTGATGCGTCTCTATTATCATCTATGGGGTTGCAGGATGTTGATATATCTGATTATGAACTTACTGCCACTATGACTCCTGCAGAAAAAGATACTTGGAATGGATTTAAGAAAGTTATTGAAAAGTTTCTAGGAAACGATAGACATGTTGATTATGTTAAAACTGTGAGCGACATGCTACAGAGATTCAGAAATTTGAATCTCAAGCTACTGTTTCTGTTTTCACATTTAGACGTACTTCTTGACAATCTGGGAGCAGTCAGTGAGGTGCAAGGAGACAAGTTTCACCAGGATATTCGAGAAATAGACGATGGAATACTTCAATAATTGCAGATTACTGCTAAATGCTGTGTAGGGATGCTACGGAAACACACAAGAGAAAATCCAAAAGGCAAATATTCCATACTTCATTCACGATAAGAATGCAGTGTTAGAATAGATGGTGAAGAATTCTCGACCTGTGGTTGGCTACTGGATGAGACGAACTCACACATACATAAAAGCAAATTAAGTTGGATAAAATGAAATATCACTGATATTAAAGATATTTGTTGATTTCAGTTTCTTTCGCTGCAGTTTTTATAAGCAAATTGTTACAAAACTAGTTCTTTTTAGAGCTATACTTACAATATTGCCAAAGATTTGGAAATATTGTTTTAATAATCGTATAAGACGGTACTGATAACACATTATTGTGGTATCCAACACCTAAAATACGAAACTAAAAGATATATATGTATTTGTATGTATTGAGATTCAACTTTTCACAAATATATTCAGTTTTACTTTATTATTATTGCTGTATCGTTTTACTACGCCATAATATAATCAGCGTATTGAATATAAAATACAAAAAAAAACGTTTAATTCCATTCGATATTACACAAAATTTAATATTTGAATTTGCAACTATTTTTACAACGGGTTCATTTCTCTGGTGTAATCTATTGCATTCTTAACGTGAATGGAGTTTAGATGAAACGAGCAAGATTTTATTGATGTCCTATATGTAAACTGAACAATAATATTTGCTCTCAAATTCATTTGTAACTTGTATACAGATCTTGAGCTGTATACATTTTAAACTGAACAATAATATTTGGAATATTGCATCCTTGATTTGTAAAAAATCCTGATGTGTCCTGAAGTATTAAGAATCACTTTTGAAATGTAAAACAGCTCTCAGCAAGTTTTAATTTGTTGAACTATGTTATTATTTGTCAGGTTTTAATGAAGATAATTGTAATAAGTAATCTCTATTGGATAACTATTCCGGTGAAATGCGACAATAAAAATAGTAGTTAAAAATATACTAACAAGGACAGTTAATTAAATTAGGGAAAAATAAAGTATTTCATTTAAACGTACAATTGGTTAGCTAATAAATCAAAGTAATTTAAACCTTTTGGGTAACCTAGTAGACCCAGAAAAAGACGTCTGGCCCATTCTCGTTGGGCCGACTAGTATAATGACCGTCATCTATGTGTGCTTGCCCTCAATGCGATATTATTCCTCTTATTGTCAGATATGGACCCAATATATAACCGTGAACGTTTCCCGGAATGGCAGGGCTCTTTTATTCCGGGTTCCGAATAAATTCCGGAATAGAGGACGTGCAAAACTCTTGATAGTAACGGCACGGCGGTGGCAGTCTGGATGGGACGGTCGTATCGTTGTGACACCGTTGCTATTTTTCTTCCTTTCTTTTCTTCTTTTCCTTTTTGTTCTTCGCTCTTTCTCCTTATACTCGTTAGTGCATTTCTTTCTCTATTCCGGGCGAGCCCTTAAAGTCTCACTCTCCTTAGGCTAATGCTGTAAATGGCACTATCTTTTCAGATTTGGCTTTTAAATTTGTGTACTTTGCGTGATACGTGGGGTATACAAAATAAGCATAAATTTATATTCTTTATTTTAAGGTACTGTATTTTAAAGCTGTGGTTACTTATTGTTAGCTAATTTTCTAATCATTATTATATTTATTTCACGTGTTCTTTAGATGATATGAAATAATATGGCGAGGGCGACCTGAAATGTTTTCGGAATCGCCAAGAGATGGCGCACGAAGATTGAAGTGGATTCATTGGTCGGCAAGGGCAATCCTTTTTATGAATGTTATGTTTCGCAAAAATGGATAAAATCGAATTTCGTGCAGTGATAAAACACTTCTGGATGGCTGCGAAAAAGACCAAATTTGAAATATTTTGCTAGAGGTTCATGTCCGATGTACTCCATCATTTTCGACCATCAGCTTCTGGGTGAGCGAGCTCAAACGTAAGCACAAGTGCCGAAGCACGTAGTGGACGGACAAAAACCGCTACCAACTATGAAATGGTCGACAAGATTCATGATGTCGTGTTAGCCGATCGCCGATTGATGCCAAGAGCCAAGAGGTAGCAGAGACAGCAGGCATCTCAGAAGAACGTGTTGGCCATATCCTACACGAAATTTTGTCTTTAGATTTTACTCCCCCTATTTAAAAAATACATCATAATTGTTGCAAATCTTATTTATTATAAGATTCGAATCTCCTAGACTTTTATTGTTATATCTGATAGTTATTAATAGAGACCGGATTATATGCAAAGTGCAGAAATTTAATTTAATTTATTTATTATATTTTACGTCTATTGGTAGATGTTTTATACTGATTAAAGTTAATTAACGTTAATCAACTTTAATCAGTGTAATACATATACATATAGGTGTAAAATATAATAAATAAATTGAATTAAAGTTTTGCACTTTGCACATAATCCGGTCTCTAGTTATTAATAATCCAAACGATCATCAATAATACAAAAATACGAGGTCAAAATCTAATTTAAATTAAGAGGATTTCTACGGTTTGGTGAAATAATAAAGAAACTGATAAACTAATATTAAAAATTTACACATTATTAAGAGAAATATTTTTTAGTGACAGTATCCGATTTGGGAGGGACACCTACAATCAAACTAATCGTTATATAAATGATATGTTTAGCAAGGAATAGCCCTGCCCAGCGGAGCTCTGACTACGGTAGTAGATACCCTGCACAAATATCGAAATGCTCAAATTCCATGAGTGATAGACACAGCTCAAACAACAGCTCTGATACTACACGAGGGTGGATCTCTATGCTATACTCCTACAGTCAAACTACAGTGGCATTATATTTTTTATTTTCCGATATAGCCTCCCTATACACTAATGATGGATCAAAGGTCCATCGATGCTTCAAAATCCCAACAGCCTCCTGGATCAGTTTATAGTTACTGAAAAACTTTGCCCCACGTAAGATTTCCTTTAATTTGGGGAATAGGCTATACTAGTGGCTAGATCCGGCGAATATGGTGGGTGCTTCACTAATTTAAAGTCTACTTGGATAGCAATACCACATGTATGGTTGCACACCGTACCTTAACCTTTGTCGGCGTTTCTCTTTAATAGCGTCTTGCAATTTAGAAATACAGTAGACGGTACGAGCTTAAATTTGCGTGGAGGAGGAGAACCGTCATGTTTCCACTCTTTACTTTGCAGTTTGGCCTCGGGATATACTCGGATCGACTAACAAAGTTCTCTTTGTTTGCTTGGTACCTTTTCAAAAGACGCTTACAAATCAACATCCGATTTCTTTCTTGATCGATGGTTAACATTCGGGGTTCCCATCCCGCACTCGCCTTTTTCATATCTGATTCTTCAGTCAGTGTGTTGTGCACCACATGATGTGATAAACCAATATCTTCCCCAATGTATCTGATGCATATTCGTCGGTTTTGTAGTACGATATCGTGTACCTTTTTAATGTTTTTGTCTGTTGCTGCCGTTATGAGAGGACCACTGGTGTTTTCATAGAATGTTCATACGCATTTAGAATCTCGACACCCAGCATTTGGGTATACCATAAGAAACTGTAGACTCACCAATAGTTGCCATAATGTCTTTATGAATTTGGGCTGGCATCATGCCTGTTTTCTGGAGGTATTTTATTACGACTCCTTGTTCTGCAGGATCTATTTTTATGTATATATTATATAGATAAATAGACTAAATGTAAAAACATTAATCAAACAACCAAATAGAAGTAGGCTATAATAAGTATACTTCGTCAAATGGATCTTCAGACGCCCGTCATTGTTTGATGGCATAAGCAAAGATCCTTGGTTAATCTAACCATCTTTTTTTAGTATTGATATCGAATATTCACTCGCGGCAGATATGTATGTCTGACGACGTATATCTGTAACGTATGTTTGATGACGTGCGTGTGATGTTTGATGTCGTGGACATCCGATGGAGATATGATTTCTTCGGTGCTTAGGCACATATAAACTAAATCCTAAGAAGGATTAATGTCTTAAAGTTTCGACGAAGTCATATTCGTCATTGGACTTCATACAATTCGGAATAACAAGGAAAACCAACCAATCTGTAACATAACGAACGATTAAAGTGGTACTTATTTTTTTCAAAACGGCATCTTAAAAGCTTTTGTAGCTTTCGAAACATCGTGCTACTAAATAATTATTCGAAAACGACCGGTCGTCTTCTGAAAATACATTTTTAATGTATTTACAACGAGAAAAAAGCATCACGTAAAAGGAAAGTTATAATCCTCTCGTCTAAGTAATTTGCACCAACGGAGAATCAGATGGATTTAATTCGTGTCCAAAACGAAACATTGTTAGCAGCGAGGAGAAGCTGTACAATGCCCACGAAATTAATTTTAGTTGTTTTTTCGAGGTTTTTAATCCGAAGTTCCCGGAGTTTGCCGACGATAAAACGTTGTCCCACACCTTTCTTTTTCCATTCCTCGCCTTTGATATTCGCTTCGCTCCTTGTTTCCTTCGTCAATGTCGGTAAATTTATTATGTCAAGTAAAGACCAGAAGCCGGTCCGCACGTCTCGCGAAATGTTCCGCAACAAAATTGGAAATAAGCAGAAGAAAAAAGGACAGTGAAATGTCTTCGGGCGGTTTGTGCTTGTTTTTTGCGATGTTGTTGGTGCGCGGGGTAACGTTACGAAAAGAAGAACAGAAATGATGGATTATCAAAATGACAGGTGAGTAAGCCTTCCTTGGGGAACGATAATGTTAGGGTCGATCTGAAAAGAAAATGGTGGGAAGCACGGTAAGATGAAAAAGATTACGACTGCTATACATAGATGGAATTTTTTATTCCTTTTATCCGTTTGTCGTCGAAGCTGTTTGTAGAATTGCGGGACTACATTCGATTTTGTTTCTGTAATGTTTGCGTTATGGAAACGCGATTTTTTGAATTTGTAGTTGGCAAACTGGTTTAAAAAGGTAATGCGAAAACTAAACTATATATGACACGACCTTTTACAAAAAAATAAACGCATTTCATCACTTTAGAACGATTTTGAATTCTAGGTTGTCTTATGTAGACCTGCAATTAAACATCAGAAAGGAAATAAAAAGATAATAATACTTTTGTAAAGTTAGCATATGCTATTGTCAGAAGGTTAACCAAAAAGCAATAAATCAGTTAATAGAAAACATCAGGGGAAATGACCCCAACAGAAATAATAATAATAAGGAAGTAATAACTACAAAACACAATATAATGCGGTATCAAAATGAATTAACAAAAACAAAAGAAGACTACCTTTATTCCAAATTTAAATTAAATTGTAGCTTCTTTTAAGCGAGCCGACAGAAGTCAGCGATATCCGTATTTTTGTATGCTAATCTTTACGTTTCTTATTTAGATATTTTCATAACTACACCCATATCAATATTAATTTCGGTATATTATTAATTTGAAAACTCTTTGAAATTTGTGTTTTGTGTACTTTCGACATTTCTATACAAGTGAATTAGTTCTTCGTAGATATCTGGCGCCATTTCTTATTAGTGCCGTAATGCTTCTACTTAACCCTTTTTGTAAGAAACTATAATTTAAGTCATTAGTTACGCCGATGGATTTTGTCATAAGGAATTGCCACAATCTGTCATACTAAATAAATCTTTTAAAATCCTGCACTAATGAATATGCAGATATCTATAGGCATAGCACAACAGTATATTTGCTAAACATATAAAGGTTCATGTTCGATTTTGTGTAAATAATTATACATACGGATGAAATCGCAAAAGTTTGTAGTTACATCATTTTTTCATCGATAAAGTGAAGACAGGCGCTGCTACTTAAGCAGACGTCATAACCAACTAGGACGTAACTACAAAGTTTCGTAGTTTTCAGTGTATGAAGGGACGTAATGGTAAAGGCTTTGAACGCAACAATTTTCTGTTGTTCTGGTGTAGGGGGTGTACATTTTGCTTTCTCACTTTGCTTACATTATTCCTACAGTAATATCTTGATAGTCCGAATCTGCAATAAACCGGATTCTTCCGTAATTTGAATAGTTTTTTTTAAATACATTATGTGCTTTGTAATCTGAACTTTTATGATTTGCTTATTTAAAATCCACTGTCAACAATATTTGCAACTTCTAACTTGCATAAAATTGCATCACGCGGAAACACGAGGTTAGCTGAGTTAGTTCGGTATTGTTGCACGGAATACGGTTGTTAGAAAATGAAAACTTAATACACTAACGCCGAAAGAAAAGTTTGAAATTTTAAGCAAATTAGATAGCGGTACTAGTGGTAAAAATTTGGCTGTGTCGTATAATGTTGGACAATCCACTATTTCGGATATAAAGAAAGAGTATAATAAGAAGGATAAAAGTGCATTTATTGTTGTGACTTCCATTAACAGTTAACTATTTTAACATCTCTGTAGTTTCGCTAACGACTGCTATACGGCGCCAGGCAACAGAAAAACATTTAGACGTGCAGAGCATCCAGAAATGAAAACTCGATTATATTCATGGTATAGAATTCAACGATCTCGACACGTTCCAGTTACATATGAAATGTTGGCTGCTAAGGCAAGAGTATTACATCAGGAAATTTACAAAAAAGATAATTTTGTTACAAAGAGAGGTTGGTTGGCTAATTTAAAAGTCAAATTGTGTTTCCGTAAACTAGAAACTTATGGCGAAAAATGATCCAGCAATCTGCATTATGCCCAGCATTTTTTTGAAACAGTAATTATATTATTATTTCTGGCATTCTGTACAAATTTATAATGCAGATGAGGTTGCTTTGCGCTGGGAATTACTGTTGCACAAGACAGTAGTTCGTTCTGTAGAAAAACAAGCAGCTGCATGGAAGACTTCTAAAGAAAGACTAACTCTTTTGATTGTGCAAACATCGATGTGTCTCCGAAATTAAATCCATTGCTCATTGGAAAGGATCCAAAATCATTTAAGAATGTAAATTTACCTATCGACTACAGGTTTTCTCGAAATGCCTGAATGATTTCGGTGACTAGTTAACACATTATTTTGTTATACAAGTCAGAAATTATCTTGAGCCACAATATTTGCCAGAAAAAACTTCACTTTTAATACACAATTGTACTGGACATAGACGTAAAGAACGCGCTAGTGAAGACGGTCAATTTACCATCGTATTTTTACCACCAAACGCAACCGCTCTAATCCAGCCAATGAGCCAGAATCCTATCAATTTAACTGAGTTAGCTTATTGAAAATCACTTTTAAGTAAAATTTTATCTCCAGATGAAGCAAACTTCACTAAGTGCATGAGGGAATTTACCTTGAAAGGTGCCGTTTTCTTGTTATCGTATGCGTGGGGTACTCTTACATACCAAACAGTTGAAAAAAGTTGGAACAAAATTTTCAGCAGTTTTTTTGAAAATGAAACTACTGGCGAGTGTTAGTTTCATTAGAAGCTTAAGTTACTAAATTTCAACTGGCAAATTTGGCAAACTTATATGGCGATTTAAATCAGGATTAGTTCAGATGGCCTCCGTGGTGGAAATGGATATACGCCGGTCTAGTAACCTGAAGCTATAGGTTCAAATCCTACCGGCAACCGCGGAATTTTTATTCATTAAAAATTTCACAAAAATCTAATCAGATTAATTTTTTAAGTTGGTAATAACAAGGAAATTGAATTATCACTGAAAAGCCAACGGAAATTATTCTAATAATTTAGTTCGCTAAATACTCAATTTTGAAATAAGTTTTAGCAAACAATTTTAACAGTCTCAGTATGTTACTGTTAATGTACCTCAAGTATTACGTTATACTTCAAAGTAGTAGCTTCAGAGCTGTAATAACACAAAGCGCACTAAATTGTTTATATTTCTTATTATACCAAGAGAATATACATATAAAGCAAGCAAGCGTATATTTTCACATTATTGTCGATTTTCGGAAAATAAAATACGGTACGTCGCACAGATAAATGGCAGAGAAAACAAAGAACGATGGAATTAGTTGCGATGGTGTGTTTAACTGGTAGCTATTCACATCCCTGATATCTAAATAACTACCAAAATATGTCGAGATGCTCAAGTTTCTAGCCGTGCAAGGGCTTGTCTCCTTTTTGCGCACGGCTGCAGAGGTAGCGCGTTCCTCTAGAACTATTCTAGAAATAAAAGGGATGTCAGACTTAGGTAGCATAGAATTTACCGGCTGCGCTCGCAGAGAAAACACCCGGGTCGCAACTAAATCATTTGCGCTACGTGTAAATCGATGCTGAAGAACGCATTTGAGAACTGGGAATAAACAAAAGAGGATGAATTTCCCAGCTTAGTTTTAAACGGGCTATGAATTGGTCTTTGTAACTTTAAATTATGAAATAACGTAATTCTGCCGCTTTGTAAATTTGCTTCATGTATTTAGGACAATGTAATTTATTCCGCTAGTGTAGCAATTTCAATGCAAGTATGAGTTTTTGAAGTTTTACGGAGAGACGGCTCTAATATGTTCAAACACAGTACAATAATCTATAAAGAAATAAGGCTAATAAGAAACTGCGTTTATTTAATTTGTTTTCTGAAAAAGGCGAAAGATCAGTGCATAGAGGGTGGTCAAATAAATATCAGACACTTAGACAGCAGCGTCACGAATTTAGTATCAGACAAAAGTTAAATGCATAATATTTCAACTACTTTCAACCTAAAACCTTATTCCTACCAACGAAAAATTAAGTCAATACAGTAGGTTATCAATTATTTAAGCAAGTACACTAGGATGACAGAATAAAATAGACACCTACTAATTAAAAAAAGATTCTATTCTCGTTATATATACAAAAGATTTTAAAATTTTTAAATTAGACTAATAGTTTGTCGATCCACCTTTACTTGCCTGAAGTGTTGCGAGTCGTCGTGGCATAGAATCTATTAAATGATTAATGGTGTCTTCTGGAATATTTAACCACTCTTCTGTAACAGCTGTCACGAGTTCTTCCTTGTTGCTGGAGTTTTTTCGGGGTCGTTTCGCGATATTTGTCTGGATTATGTGCCAAACATTCTATCGGATCCGTCGCAGATTACTAATTACGATCCTCCACCATACCATATCGCGCCCCACATCATGATGTTCACACCGCCGTATTTCACCGTCTGATGCAAAAATTTGTCGTCCAGTTGCTGTGACGAACGTCTCCATACCCACGTACGACCACTATCACTGAATTGGCAGTATCTGCTTTCGTCTGAAAAAATGACAGACCGCCAAAACTCTTCGGGCTTCGTTCGCATTTCGATCGCCCTAGCCATTCGACGCCGTTTTTGAAACGCCGTAAGGAGAGGTTTTTTCTTTACCCCTAGAGGTGTCCCTTAAGTTTTATATATAGAGTTGGAATAAAACAATAGATAGCTTTTAAAGACTTCATTGCTTTCCAAAGTGTTCTTCACGAAGATTAATGCACATTTGCATGCGCTCGACACCACTCTAGAAACAGTTATTCCACTCATTTGTTGGTATAGTCAAAATTTTTTTTGGACATCGACTGCTACTTCTGACGGCTGAAACCTTAGACCACGTAGTTCATTCTTGATTTTCAGAAAGGTAAATTATTCATTTTCTGTTTAATTGCATTTTTAATTAACATTTTTAATGGGATGGTAAGTTGAAAAACTGGAAAACTAACTATGAGATGGCGCTGAGTGAAAGCAATCTTTTAAAATTCGCAAACTATCTGCCAAGAAGTTTGTTATGTAGACTCGTTCAAAGGAAAGCATTTTTGGCGCTTATTAAAAATGAACAATATTCGCGCAGCGATTAAATATCTTCGGAAAAAGTATTTTTCGCCCATAGAAATTCATGCTGATGTGCTAAATGTGTTAGGCGGTGATGTTCCTTCTTTTAAGACTGTTTACAAATGGATGAATGAATTTAAAAAAGATCGTATGAGCGTAAATGAGGATCCCCGTTCTGAACGCCCAAAGCAGCCACTTCTGCAGAAAGTATGCAAATTCGTCGAAGCTCATGGTAGATCAACATTGAAATATACTGCTAAGGTTACAGGCATCTCCATAGAACAGGCGACGTACGTTTTAAATGTTAAATTAGACATATCTAAGCAGTATGCAAGATGGGTGCCGCGTTTGCTCACACCATCGCAAAAACTCTGTTCTACAGACATTTTGGAGCGCTTTCGAAAAAATCCAACTGATTTTTTGCACCAATTTGTGACTTGCAATAGATCCACCACTACACGCCGGAAAGTAAATAGCAATCAAAACAGCGGACTAAACGTAGTAAACCGGCTTCAAAGAAGGCCACAGTCATCGCCAGGAAAGGTGATGCCTTCCGTTTTCTGAGATGCGATGGGGATCTTGCTTATCGATTACCGTCCAAAGGGACAAACGATTACTGGACAATACTATTCCAAGCTTATGGATCGATTGAAGCTAACTACCGTCAAAAAATGTCTCGGAAGAAAGCAAAAAAAGTCCTCTTCCATCAAGACAATGCGTCAGTTCACAAGAGCGGAATGGTCGAAGCAAAATTGGGCGAATTAAAATTCGAAGCACTTGAGCATTTCCCTTATTCACCTGATTTACCTCTTTCGGACTATCATCTCTTCCCCAAGCTTAAGAAATACTTCGGCGGTATGACATTTGCTTTGGATGAGGAGCTGATAGCTACTATGGACCACTATTTTGAGAAGCTCGCGGAAAATAAGTACTGTAAAGGAATTAAGAAACTTGAGCATCGATTAAATAAATGTATTGATCTTGAAGGAGATTATGTCGAAAAATAAAACATTTCATTGAAATATTGCTATTTTCTACGCTTTAGTTACCGAATTTTTCAGCTCTCCGTCGTATGTACAATCTGTGGACGACCTGATCTTTGACGATCACAAACCTTTGAAGTTCCAGTAAATTAGTTTATTGAATATCTCACCAGTTGCATTTCTACTTTATGAATTTCAATAACAGTAATTCGCTTTTTTCCACCTTGTTCATTTACTAAGTTCAAAAAACATGAAAAGACACCACATATGAACTGTAATTTGACAGTAAACTTTTGCAAACGTGTGACGCATTTTTTTAGATCAAAGTTTTGAGAATGCATTACAATATGCATGGGAAATATACATATGTATGTGTATGCGAAAATGAAAATAATGCTAGAATTTTCGTAGTACTGAATTGAATCGTAAATTTACGGTTTAAATTTAATTAACTTAAGTAGTAGTAAGTTCAGTGCTAAAGTATTTGTTTATTATATGCGGACGTAATGTACAACGAAAATAATTTTCAATCAAATAGACAGGAACAGTGTAGTGAGGTCGGTATCCCCTTTGATCTATCTCATCAACATCTTTTAATAGAATGCATAACCTTATCGACTCGTCGAATCAAAAGGACACAGAACGTTAGTGTTGATATTCCGCAAGCAAGTAAAGAAAGTTACTTTGTCAGTGCAAATACTTGCTGGCAGTTATTTTCCACAATGAACGCTGAAAATAAGACCACGATGCGGTGGCGGAGATGGTCAAATAGAGCGCGACAAAGTAACGGAATCTACTCGTTTCAGTTCGACCGGAAACCCAATTAAACTTCCCGATTTCAAACTCATCTACCCGATTCGGCGGGATACAGCGACGTGAGGCAGTTAAGGCGGACGTAGACTGTGTGGCGACGACAGAAGCGGCAATAACGGCGACCAAGATCGACGTCTACCACATTTCAGCTGCACTCTCGAACAATTTTGATTAAATTTTTTTAAGCGATCGTGTTTTTTGAGGATACGGGAAGGTAGGGGAATTAGGCGTTTGTGGCTGCCCGTAGCCGTGAAGTGTCAAGCGCGGTCGTGTTTTTGCGCGCAGTTCGCACTTAATAAGTTTCCTCTACCATCAGTATCAACCTGCTTTTCACTCCGGCCCTGACATCAATTACATACTGATGTATAGAATGGGAACTGTGCGAGCGAATTGTTTTCAGTTATGTACTAGCTACAAGAAAATCCCATACGGTATAGAAACAATCCATATATGTCCATAAAAGTTTATTAAAATTGATATAAGAAAGTTTTTACTAATTATTCATTGTTGTAGAATTATTAAGGGACAAAATATGCTTTTGGAAAACATTTATTACCATCCTCTATTCTTAAACTATTTCCGTATAGGCAAGATATTATCTAATTGCTTGCATATTGTAATGGGATCTTTAGTGGGACTTCCTTTCTCTTCAAGAATGCGTTCCAAATTGTTCTGCTTCACTTATATTTGCTATTTAATTTTGCTTAATTGCGATTTCTCTTAGATTAACTTTATTGAAGGAGTATTGAAGCATTGGTGGACTCCCTCTGATTATTTTCTTAGCATTTCACTCCAAAAATTCATTTTCGCTCGTATATTATTTCAAATTGCCCTTTTTTGAAGAAAGAGTAATGATAAGCTTCTCCTGGCATAAAGTACATGAAAATACTAATAATTAATGTAAAAATATTTGGCATGTTCGCACATATACACGGCAATTAAAACAAATCAAAGCCAAAATTAGCATCCCTATTTTTGGAAATACATGAGAAATATTCTCGTTATCATGATGACAGTCCGAAAGCACTTGCACATACGTACTTTGGAAGCTCCTTACATTTTTGTATCCTTAAATTAAATAGACGAAATATATCTTAAAATTTCTTAAAAACCATCGTGTCTATCCATTGATTCGTCAAATATCCTGCGATCGAGGGGAATAGTATTAATTCGCCGCAATAGTAACCTAAGATTTCGAAGTTTTTACAACAGAATCCTCATTTTGGAACTGGATCCTTCGAAAAAAGTAAAATACGGATATTTCATAAATTCAGTCCTGCCATTAAACATTTCTAAAATATTCATGTTCAATATTTTCTTCAATATTCGTGAGTTTGGATCATCACCGGACATCTAAATGCGCAAGGAAATGGAAATTTATAGAACATGTTTGTTAAAGTCTACCAAACATTGGTTTGGCGATCGACAACCGAAGATCCCATACATCAAAGCCGCCTGTGTACTGCTTCGGAAACAGAAAATTGTATCAATGTGCTAAAATGTCCATCGCAATGCAGAGCATGTGAGGACCAAATGTTTGCACACTCTCAAGCAAGCAATTATCGATACTTTCCGGACTCGAACAATTCGGCATTCCTTAAGCCAAGAATATACGCAAAAGTTGGTAGAAAATATAAGAAAGGGGTGTAAGTTTATGCTTGGGAGTGAAGATGATTTGATTTCTTGGAGACGCACTTCTTAGAAATCTATACATTATTTATACATTTATACATTATTGCAGCATGTTATAATAATAGTACGTATTTATTGGCTTCATCACACTTACAACAGATATTCACAATTTAAGTATATACACCTCACTTATAACCAAAGGGACTAAATCTCCTACTGCTGTAATAGCTTACAGAATTTGGCGTTCTTCCTTTAATCTACTTGAATGAAAAAGCAAAAAGAAATCAATATGTAACAAATAATATAGACCAAACACATGTGGAAAAAGTCATTGCAAGTTCGCTTCAGGTAATAGTCATTATAGGGTATATAATCTAGTTACAATCGGGGAATATTTATTGTCGTACGTGTCAATCGGACTCTTGATATTTAGGTTTATGTCACTGTTGGGTAATGTGTAACGTAGACATCCAAATTTCTTGATTTGTAGACAAGAAGTACCTATTAAGCAGATAAGGCACATTATAACTTCGTTTATATATCTCTGTTCTATATCTTGGAATCAACAGTTGCTGCTTGTTCCCAACAATTATGCTGTGATCTTGAACACGAAATCGAAGCTTGTACAAATACTTAGGTCTTCCAGTTTTTAAAATATTCCGATAAAATAGTATACTGTGCAATATTCGATGGCTGTGCATATTTAATGTATTAATGGATGTGCTCATATGACTTATTCCTCGTCTACCCCTTCTATACCATATATTAGACAGATACATGAATTTTGTATCATCTGAACCCGCTTTGTGTCTTCTTTGATAATGTAACTCGTCTATACAGCGTCATCTGAATTGAAATATGACAATACCAGAGCTTCACATAATAATCGTTTAGTCGCTGTATGTAGTAGAAGTCGATTAATATACAGTAACTTTAGAGAAGTTACGGCTTTCTTGATCAGAGTGATTGGTATTGTCATGGAAACGTAAACAATAGACTGTAAAAGAAAGTTATTAAGCCTTTTTATAATTCTATTACTTTAAAAATAAATGCGCGCGACCACGATGCACATTTAAATTAATGGATTTTACTAATAATCATATTTATTCTTTTTAAGGGGTTCCTTGTGATGTATCTAAGTGGTACATATATATTATATTTACAGCGCGTTAAAACTATATAGCGATCAGAATTATTTCGTAACAAGCACCCTTGTATAGGTTTCCCCAAATCTAATCACATCAGTCCTCCACCGGTGACAGACCGATGAAGAAGTTTTTGACAAAGCCAAGGACGAAATCCCTTTCACTTGCTTTCGGATCCTAATCTAATTTCAGACGTCGGCGAGGTGTTTTCGTTTCCATTTTTTCCCATCTCTCACGACTTCCACTAGCATTCGAGTGCAATTTTACGAATTTTCCCTCATCCGCACAGAAACTTTTATTTACCGCGCGCGCGATATTTAATTTCATCCGTTAGGGCGTCCTTCTTTCTCCGAAAAAGAGGTATATTGGAGAGACCAACACCAGAAACGTGATAAAGTTGTCCTGCACGTTCAAACGGCGAGGGCAACTGGATCTTGGTTAGTTTATTTTCGGGCGACGCCGGAGTATGGGAACCGGCAGTGAGGGACGTCGAAAATATTCTCTCTCTCTCTTTCTTCCGTTGAAAAATAATAACTTTTTTCCAGCTCCTCGGGGGATTTTCAACGAGAGCACGCGTTAGACGCGGACGTGACGTGCCAGCCACAATGCGTCTAAATTATCACCAAGTCGACTTTTCACATATACACGGACTGCTAGTCCGGTGATTTCTTTCCCCTGCTGTAGGTTTTTTTCCTTTGTCCAGGCTCTTTTAATAATTCCCATTCAATATGATGTAATTAGAGAGGGTGGTACAAATGCTGCGTTATGAATAAAATAAAAACTAAAAATTGATTCTAAATTCTTATTTGAAACATTTATGCTAAGAATATTTATTGTGAATTAACTTTGGCATCGTTTCCGGTTGATTCATGTAAATAGCATTCAATTCATTCAATAAACTGGTTCTTTACGTTATTTCGTATTTCTGTTTTGTCTTATAATTAAGAAATATTCGTTATATTGAAATGAATACGTCGGCTTCTATGGCCAGAGTCAGCAATAAGCGAACTACTTCCGGAATTGGACTGTGTCATTATGAAATATATAAAAATGAAATAAGAGTAAGAGCAATAGAAATAAAAAAAAGGAAAAAATTAAAAAACGGGGTGAAAAAGAAGTGAAGGTGAAATAAATAGTAAGAGAAGGAAAGAGAGAAGGGAGACAGAAAGAAAAAGGCAAAAAATAGAAAGAAAAAAAAGAAATAAGAAAAGAAAAAGAAAAAAGAGATAGGTGGGATCTCGACATTTCGCCTCCATCGTAGGAGGCTTCTTCAGGAGAAAGCAGGGAAACCAAAGTGGAAACTCCATGTGTAAACTGCGCTAGAGGCTTGACCTTCTGAAGGTTTTCGCCCCAAGTTACCGTGACCTTCTTTCAAAGTCGTTTTGCCTCTAGCGTGGTATACACACCGAGTTACCGTGTCACTGGTTTCCCTGTTTTCCCTGCTTTCTCCTGAAGAAGCGTCCTACGGCGGAGGCGAAACGTCGAGATAGGTTTAGCTTCTATAATACGAGAACGATCTGAAGTCTTTCCGGAATCGACAAGAAAAATACTGTATTGGTGTGATTTTTTATTTTTATTTTCGATGTAGTCTCCTCGAAGATCAATAAATTTTTTCAAACGGTGCTCCAGTCTCTTTAAGCCGTTGGAAAAGTAGGATGTTTCGAGGTTTGCAAAATAGCCATCTGTAGCGTCGATGACCTTCTCATTTGAGGCAAATCTCTTACCTCCCAGTGATTTTGCAGGTTTGGGGGTAGGAAAAAGTCGCTGGGGGCTAGGTCCGGTGAATATGGAGGATCAGAGACCAATTCGTAGCGCAACTCATTCAATTTGGGCCGACGATCTGGGATGAATGAACTAGTACATTGTCATTGTGGAAAAGCGCTCTTTGCCGCTGCAAACGAGGCCGTTTCTCCTTCAATACTACATCGAATCGGGGAAATAAATCGCTGTAGTATTACCCCGTGATCGTTCTTGCCTTCTGCAGATAGTCGATGAGGATCACACCTTGGGAATCCCAAAAATAATCGCCATGACCTTTCCGGTCGATGGAACGGTCTTTACTTTCTTCGGATCCGATTCGCCTGTAAAAGTCCACTGTTTCGACTTTTTCGTGGTCTCCAGTATTTAGTGGTGGATCCCCATCCACGGTTACGAAACGCATGAAGAGATCCCTTGGATTGCGTCGGATCCTGGCTAGATACTCTTGCGAAACGGTCACCCGATTTCGTTTTTGCTCACTCAGAAGCTAATGGCCGAAAATAATAGAGTACATCCGCCATGAACCTCTAGCAAAATATTTCGAATTTCCGTGGTCGTTTTTCCAACCATCCAGAAGTGTTTTTGCGAAACCGCCTGACTTGCTACACAAGACATACCCTTAAACAGCAACTATTGACAGTAGACGTCTGAAATTTTGACAGATGCAATAAAAAAGGTTGCCCTTGCCGACCAATGAATTCACTTCAATCTTCGTGCGCCATCTGTTGCCAATGCTGGGAACATTTCAAGTCGCCCTCGTATTGTTTAACTAAAATATAATGTTTGTACGTCTAACTGCGGAGCATTATTTGAATAATGATGATTCATGCATGTATGTATGCATGTGTTATTTATCCCAATGGGACAATATTGCATGAATTATCTTGTCAGGATACGATTTCTAAACAATCCTTAATAAATATAACAACTTACAATCAAAAATAGTCACACAATGGTAATTAAGACGTTAATCGCTAAGCAATTCAAGGAACAGAACTTATGGACGCATTAAATCTAGTCTGGAACGTTTCGAAGTTATTCCAACATCCATTTTCGTGAATGTTTGATGTCAAGCGCCTTGCCAGAAACTTACTTGTCTGCCTCTTGCTTGTAAATTATATTGTGTTCCGGTCCCCGGGAACTGTGACGCTTATTACCGTCCGAATTTCGAGACCGAATTAACACTTTGATTGTGCTCCTATGAAATTCACATCAGCGACGGCGCTCTGAATGTCAAAGCGTCGCGGCATAGGTCCGCAGTAAGCGACGCACTTCTAACGCGAAGCACTCTAACCGCAATAAACATTAGGTTGTGTGTTGCACGGTAGGTAGAGGTGCGGCATAGTTAAAGGGTAGTTAACGGAAAACAGAACAGAAAAGTTAATTAACGAACGCGTTGAGATGGCAACGACGTGCGCTAGCGTCATCGGGCGAAGAAAATTCAGAATATAAATTAGAATATTAGCTTTCTCTCTAGTCTCTAATACGAGACGTTCATCACGAAATAAATATTCATGGCTCGTTCGAAGTTATGGAAAAAGGAACCAACGTCTGCCTCGCCTTTCCAAATACGCGGTATATTAGTGTCATCGGTATCATGAATTTCTTATGTCTTGTTTTCGATGTAAATTATTTCGATCTAAACAAGAAACATGCTACTGTTATCGGCAATATTTAGTTGTACATCACGTTGAAGTTAATTTATCCGAAATGTATCTTTTTTTTCAAGAATTGTACAGGGTGCTAAGAAAATAGCGCACAAGCGCTAGATTTTAGTAATTCGCGATAAAAGGTTTTTGACAATATTTACGAGGGTTGGCTTTTAAGTTTTGCATGAGATGTAATAAAATAGTAGATAGTTCTTACGGACTTTATTGTTTTTCGAAGGATTCTCTACGAGGATTAATGTACTTTTACATGCACTCGAATCAACTCTGGAAACAGCTATTCATAATTCATTTGTTGGTAGAGTCAAAATTGTGTTTTTGAAAGCACCGACTGTTCCTTCTAACGACTGGAACCTTCGAGCATGCAGTCCGGTCTTGAGTTTCGGAAAAGTAAAGAAATCTTGGGACTTAGGTCCGGATCGTACGGGGCATGATCTAATAGCTCAACGTTTTATTGCGTTAAAAATTCAATCGTATTGCGTGCTATATCCGAACTTTCATTATCTTGGGGTTATTTAAGTTTTATGATGGTAATAAAGCGTTAATAGTAGGAAATTTGGTATGAATACGTTATGTAATAGAAATTGAGAGGGATACTGAATAATACACGTACCTTATAATAAACTGTACATTCAGTATGCATCCAGTATATTGCAGAGATACTGGAGATGTGTGTGACTGCGTTAGGAAGATCCTATTTCATATTGTTAGTTTATTTGATCGACGATACGCCAAAAAGAAGGGAGTTAGACATTGAAACGCATTTTACACGAAACACCTGTTCCAAATAGAGAAATTGCTCGACAATTAAATATTTCTGAGCGTTCTGTGCGTAAGACAATCAAAATGAAGAGACCGATAAGCTTCAGAAAGCGAAATCGAAGGCCAAGATCAATGAAACGATACAACCAATACATTCGAGTGATTTCCCTAAGAAATCGCCGCCTTACCGCACCGCAAATTACGACAGAGTTCAATTTACAATGGCCGTCAACCAGGAAGTGTGTTGACAGTAGAATGGGGACTAATAAAAGCCTGTCTAAGTGGTCGCATAGGAGCATAAGAACCACAGTTGAGTTTCTTGCACAAACGGAAAAAACTAAATTGGACGAAAGCTCACGTGTGAATGATTGGAAAAATGCGTTATGGGCAGAAGAATCGAAATTCAAATTATTCTAAAGTAAACGTCGCACGTGTGTAGATCGTCTATCTGGAGAAGGAATGTTAGCCGAGTGCAAAAACAATGAAACACGGAGGATGAAACGTGGCATGGAGCTGCTTTGGGGGCGGAAGGATTCGAAAATTAGTCAGAACAGATGAAAGAACGACAAAAGACGCATATCAGAAGATCGTAGAAGACAATGCGGTACCAACTGGATGTGAATTAATTGGTGAGGGGTTCATTTATCAACAAGATAATGACCTCAAACACACCGCAAACGCGATTAAGGCTTATTTTCAAGACAAATCTTCTGAAGGAGTCCTATTCCTCGCATTGAGTTTTTGTGGAATCACTTGGAGCATGAAGCCAGGAGAAAATCTCTGACTGGCAAAGTAATTATTAAACCAAAAGGGGGTTACTTAGAAACTTTATAACAGTGTATATTTTATTAGAATGTACTATTTTGTCAATAAAACGTTTTAAGTTAATGAGTAAAGTTTGTTTCTTTTAATAAATTTCTCGCAAATATTACCTGTCTAGTTTATTTTGTCATTTTATATAGTGCGATGAAACATGAACGGTTGTGTATAGACATATATATGTATCATCAGAATTAGACTAATGTTTTCGTTTCTTTTGTTACAGGTAATGCTTTGTATATGGAAAACGACAAGATCCGTTAGGGCAGATTTCTTTGATAAAGGAAAAGACAATTTCGTAAGCAAAAATTGTTATACATTTAACAACTATAAAATTTATCCATACATTCCCCGCAAAATATAACATTCTAAATACAAAATGTATTATTAATCTATTGTACGGATGTGGTTCACATTCTAACAATGAAAATTTATCGCCAAATTTATTCTTGTTTCTAAGTACAAACTCTTGCTTTTTTCTTCACCGCTATGTTCTTCCTATTGCCCAAAAAACAACGACTAGAAAGCCTCCTGTAACACTGTAAAATTAAATTAATGATATAGCATGGTAGAAAAATGTTAATTTTAATTTTCGAACACACTAAATACGTTATCCTCACTGTACAGTAGTCGGAGGTAAACTGCTTCCCCCAGAAATGGCTCTAAGCAATAAAATAATTCGTAAACATGTATATCGTAATAAATCGGCTCAATTATATGGCAGATTACGAAAGAATTATCAATACCAAAGAATTAGAACTATTATGCATTAATTTATTTCGAATAACATTTCTTAAATTAGATTTTCTAAATTATTCGGAGTGGTCTTTGATTGTGCCTTTTAATACCAATCTTAATTTTATTTCCTCCACATAATACCGTGAATCGTTACTTATTTTATTATCTTCTTTACTTTCCTTTAATTGAATTCTTCATAAGATATAATCAATTACGTCATGCACGAGCGGTACACTCGTCGAATCTATTCCCCAAATTGGTAGGAAACAACAGCGAGCACGTTTGGTGTCATACAAAACGGTCTTAAGATGACACGGAGGATGCCGTATTTAATAGTGGTGGACGGTGATTTTTTCACCGTGATTTGAAAATTACTGATCACGCCCGTGAAGTTAAATATCAGAAAGCAGTCATCGGTGATTTGGCAGCGATTGTATGAAATAACTTTCATTAGATATTCAAGCAGTAACGGCGCGATGAAACGGTGATCACTATTTGGAGACTCGTATGTGAATAACTAAATACGTTATTAAGTGAATAACCATGTGGGTTATATTTTACTTTACATCTATGTTATTGTATTTGCTCACATATATTTTTTGTTACTGTTATTGTTTGTAAATTATTGAGTATTAGAATTTGAAAGATTATTGTGTCTGAATATACAAAAATGTATTTGGCACAACGATAATTAAAATGTGTATTACAGCCTTATATAAAGTACTCGGCCTACTTAGCTTATAACTTATATCTCCTATCGAATGCAAAAAAAAGTAGACAAAAATTTTTATTTATCACTTTTTTAAATTTATCGCATATAGAATTACCTATTGCGCCCTTAACCTTCTTAGATAGCATATCAAATTCGTCTACTATTTCGACTGATTCCGAGAGCGACATCCTTTGCGTTTCTAGTTTACGAATGGAACTTGAAACAAAGCTATAATTTGACTTGATATACAAAAGGTTTTGTAGCAATTCTGTTGATGTTACTATCTTTCTACAGTGCAGTCAGCAGTGATTTCAAGAATTAAATTTTTTATTCCTTCAAAATTATCGGCGTAGAAAATTGCAGCGTCTAACCATGTACCGTATCTCGTAATAATAGGTTCAAGAGGCAACTTAACACATAGAAGTCGCTCCTTATAAAATTGGATTCGTAAAGGTGCTTTTTAAAATACTTCTTTGACATTGCTAATTAAATCATTGATCAAAGGAAATTGATTCCTAATGTCTTAGGCTACACGATTGAAGCCATGAGCTAAACAAGTGAATAATGTTGCTATAAAAAATTTTGCGCGGCTTTTATCATGTATGGTGCAGCGTCGGACAACATTAGTAAATTTTTTTCACAAGGTGTACTTCCAGCTAAAAAGAAATTTAATAAACCTTCTTGAACGAATTGAGCAATTGCCACATTATTTGTTTTTTGAAGTTCTTTACAATAAATTAAATGTGATTTACCTACAATATCTCCATGAAGAATTCCTATTAACAAATGGGCAATATAACGGCCACACTTTCCGTATTTTCATCTGTCATGATATAAATAAAGTTCTGCCATTGCTTGCTGGTAACAAGATGTGACATAATTTTTTAATAATAATTAATAATTTAAGGTACTTTCGTCAGGTATATTATGTTTGCAATATTTTTGCAGAAATGATTTCAAATTAACATTGTTTCATCTTATTAATGGTATGTTAGACGAAATTAATGCGTTACATAGATCCGTATTATATTCTTCTTGTTCTGAGTTTCGTGAAGTTGATGCTACATATTGATATATAGATTTAAAATTAAGGTACCTCTCAATATTAGCACTTAACAGAAATTTAATTACGATGTCCTCCAGTTCCGGTTTGCACTATAATTGGGCGTGATATTGAATTAGATTTTCATGGTGTTGTGCTAGATTTGAGACATAAACTTTCTGGATGTGCACCAAAATAAGTTTCTCGCAAATTTTTTTCTCGTATATATGTTGTACACAAGAAGCACATTCTTGCTGTTTGGATGAATACCGTAACGTCTTTATAATTAAATCCGCCCTTCATCGTTGCGAATTTCAAGGCTTTTAGGGTAAATAATCGACATTGCGGGAGACGTCCCGCGGGTAATACAATCCCATTATACACATTTAACAAAGGTACACGAACACGCACAATGTACACATTTCTTCCGCTGTTGGCGGTAGTATTCTTTTCGTAAACGTTTTCATTTCGTTCCCGGGCAAATAAAAAGGAAATCACTTTTATCGTGTCCGACCGGTGAAAAAATATGATGAACTTCCTCGAACACGATGAGAAGTTCGCAAGGAATCGAGTACGCCGCCATAAATCGGAGAGAGGTACCGGCGGAGATAAAAAGAAACATTTGCTCGGGACACGCTTACCCTCTATCCAACGGCATGCACCCCAAAGGAGCCGGAATTTTCGCAAAGGAAATGTTCTTTTTTATAACAGCGCGCCAGCGGCACCCTATCCTTCTTTCTTTTTAATTTCGATATATTCGAATTGGAATGGAGAGCGTGCATTACGTCAGTTGCACTCTATGGATGTTGCTGGATGATAATCTTTGATGATCTCGTATATATATATATCTTTCTTGCACTTTAGAGAAAACAGAGTTGGCCTTATTGTGACAAGGTCAGCAACTTCCGTTCTTTAATTCTTTTGGTATATTCTGGCGTTCCGATTCTGACTTGTGGTAAACAATCGGCGTTTCTTCATTGGTAACTATTTTGCTGAAAAATATGTCGTCTGTCTTTTAAAATGGTCAACTAAATGGTTGCAGATATCTACACGTTTGAGCTTGAGTTCTGCAAGAAATTGTCTCAATGTCCATCGCGCATAGTCTTCAAGGAAACCAAGCTCATTGTGAATGATTTGGTAGGCAGAACAATGACTGATGTTCAAAGAAGACAGTACTCATCGATAACTCACCTATCTGCCAGAACCGTCCCCTTATTTATCATCTGTGGTGGAGACTCACTGCTGTCCTGCTCCATCACATTCCTTCATCTGCTTTTAAATTTCTCAATTCACAAGAAAAGGACTTTTACGTGACGAAGCACTACGTTCTCTATGTTGTCAGAAAAGTCTTATAGCTAGCAGGTAAATAACAAGTTCAGTATCAAATTCCACACATGTGACCATAAAAGTACAAAATCTATGCATGCACGCAGAGAACGCAGTATCACAGCCTTCCGCGTGTGTTATTGTGAAAATGTAGATAATTTTGTAGAAAGTATATCTGTAAATGTACTCGGTTCGTTATCACAAGGCGGTAATATTAAGAAAGTCCTATTGTAAAATTCCGACAAAACGAAGTTTTCCGCTACAACGATTAGAAGGACTGTGTGGCTGTATCCCCGTAAACTCCATACCACGCTTGACAGTGGGAGTCCACGTGCTCTTGAAACGCTGCGTTCCGAATGACTATTAATTTGTGTGGAGTGGAGTTTATCACAGTAACCTGTGAACATTTTCCGTTTTTCGGATTTTTATAGATTTATATAATCAATTACTTTATCCAAAATAATTGCAGACAAAGACTTATTGTATTATTATTATGCTGACGATAAAAGTTAGTAATAGTAATGATAATAACAATCTTTAGTGGCGGTATCACAAAATGTTTACACAGATCAGGTATCATATAGATTAAAACAAATATTGAAAATAAATGTGAAAGTAGACTATACAGTTAATTTCATAAAAACTACATTAACACACTTTTTCATATTTGAGCAGAGGAATGTAAAAATAAAAAATTAGCGAATTTAATTACGTATACGTTAAATTTTGTTTAACACAATAATACATCATTCATACGCTGTTACGGATTCTGCATAAGTTAACAGTACACTAACATTCTGAACAGTGGCGTGACAAGTACATAATTCTTCGTAAGAATAATAAGCTCTACCTAGAAGAAACTTTCTGGCAGCTCCTTTATGAATGGCTGCAGGGACAGAGATTCGGCAAGTTTCGTCCTGGAGCTAATGTTGTGATCATGGATATCGGCATGAATATTAAATTTAAGGTAACACATTCTAAACAAGCAGGAAAAACTAAGAATCCTTAACTTATTAAATGACTCTCCATAATCATTTTTGTATTCTAAATTATCTGTTAATTTAAACCCCACACTACTCAAGCGTACGTAATCATTATCTTCTGTGTTTGTTTCTTGTTACTCAACTTATCCACCAGAATTGCAATATTTTTATGTCATTTAAGCGAATGATCGAAATGTAATATCCTTAAATTAAGAGCATAAGTGAAGTGTTATTAAACTCAATTTATTAACTATGAGCCAAAATTCGACAACCAACTTCGCAACAAGACCGTCTGCCAAAACGTTTTGAACTGATAAAATTACAATTTCCAAAGCTTTAAAGTTTTCCGACAAAATGTCGGACCCCGTAGGATTCGAACCTACGCCTTCTCACTGTGTCGTTTAGTTTAACGTCCTGAAAACTATAAGATTTGTGTAGCGAAGTTCGGTCGTCTTCACTTAGCAAAATATTACATTTTGGGGTGTCATTCTCATAAATAAAAAAAAACATCGAACCCGGAAGGACACAGTGAGAAGGCGCCGGTTCGAATCCTACCAGGTCCGACATTTTTTTGGAAAATTTTAAAGCGTTGGTAATTGCAAGAAAATTGTAATTTTTCATCATAAAAACCAACGGAAGTTTCATATTAATTTACTCTGTCCAATATAAAATATTCGGTAGTCAAACCCCTTGCAGGGTCAGATTCAAGTGCCTTCTGCTTGATGTCAGCTTTTTCAGAGCAACGTTTTTGGTATCTTCTGCTTTACATCCCATTTCATCAAGCAAGGAATAGATGTACATAATGTCTTTATAGAATACAGAAAAATATAAGTGAAATAATCATCGAGAGGTATTTATATAACTAACTTCAGAAGAAGAAAAGAATCTACATTCACGCTTTATACATACTTTTAGTAAATAAAAATATTTTTTACCTACTACATGCGTTTATATTTCACAATTGAATAATATTTTGTAACTGGAATAAAGGAAACATTTTACGACTTTAAACACGTCCATAAGAGTAGTAGGGCGGGCGATGAAACGAATTGGAAGAAAAAGACGCGAGGCGGTCGCGCATATTCCTCCACGCGTCGCATCTGCTTTACCCCGGCTGCTCTCTCACTTATTCCCACTGCGATCGTAATTTTTCCGTAACGCTGGAAGTATCCGCCGGGATAAAATTTTAAATCCCAAAACCAGAACCAAGGAGGGACCTTCGCGTAATGCGTTCTTTATATGCATTGGGATGCCTTGGAGTAGGACCCACTATTTGCATTGAATTCCCCTTAACTTTCATTTAAACGCCTAGCATTGTGTAGCTTGCTATAAAAGAAAATTTTTAAGACGAATGCTTTTCGTGTATCGAGGTTGCTGATGGATCTTTTAAAACTTTCTTACTATTTTCCTTATCAGACCTTTGATATCTGTACTGTATTGAATATAAAGAATATTGGTTTAAGTTAAAAAAAGACATCCTTTTTTGGCCCAAAAGATCCCTTCTGTTTTGAGAGGTGATGCATTCATATTATGTTGTTCATCTTTTATGAAGATATGCTGTTCAATAACTGTCCAAAAATATACGCAAAACGTTGCAACTAATCGACTAACTGTGTTCAACATTCGTACAGAAAACGAATATATGTATATTCGTCACGTCCCTCCATATACACTACCCTCACAAAGATTTAGAAAAAAAGAATATGTAGCAACTTTTATAAGAATATTTTTACAAGCACAAAGTTATATATAGAACGATTGTAAGGACTATATGGTTGCATAATTTACAGGTATCGCAGTAAACTCCACTTCACACAAATTAATAATTTATTTAGAACGCTGTGTTTCAAGAGAACGTGAACTATTACTGTTAACCATATTACCAAATTCCAGTATATGCAATATTCGTACGTAGGCTCTAAGAGTTAAAATACATAACTTTTTATAATCTCTTAAGCAATCCTAAAGATAAGTCGGATACAACGGCAAGGTCAGGAATATACCAAATCACATGCAATGATTGTGATGAAGTTTGCATTGAACAAAAAAATAAAAAGAGTATCGGAACGAGGTTTAAATAACATATTAGGCTCTATCGTTTCGATAAACCAGAACTATCCAATGCGACAGAGCATACAGTAGAATCCGGACATAATATTGAATTAAAAAACCTTAAGCTACTTAAAAATGTAAATTCGTACAGAGAATTGGACGCATATGCAACAATATTTATGAAAAAGAATAAAAACTTACCGAATATAGAACTGCCCCCAATTGCGCACTCGAGTCTCCTTGATTTAATGACTTGTTAAAGGTACAGTTCCCTTTCGTTCCTTCCTTTCACTAAAAGATTCAACATATCCGGGACCACCCAACAGATTGTAAAAAGTTATGTATTTTAAGAACTTTTATAGCCTGTGTAGGAATATTGCATGTGCGATACATTTTTACAATTCAGTCGGCAATACGGTTAACAATGAGAGTCGACGTCCTCTTGAAACGATGCGTTCCGAATAGATCATTAATTTGTGTGGAATGCTGCGATACCTGTGAACATAGTTATATAGTTTGAGCTGCTAAACATTTTGTGGGTCATTCGTTAACATCTCTGTGCAGCTCATACTACACATGCTCAATAGGATATAAGCCAAGACTTTGGAAGGCCTGCATCATGATTATGACTTCAACTGCTGCTCTTTTTTCTTTCAAAGTGTCCTTTCATACCATAACAGCTTACTTAGGAGCGTTATCTTGTTGAAATGTGAATAGTTAACGAATAAAGCGACACCCAGATAGCAATATGTTGTTTTTCCGGTATCCTCAAATATGCCTCTTTTCGAATTTTTGCAGTTATTTTTACCAAATCGCCAAAAAATAGGGAAGAGAAATACATAAGACAATTCGTTCAATCTAGGTAGTAGCAACCCTTATCAGCGCTACCCCGAAGACGGCAGTAGACACACCACCAATACGTTGAAACATGTAAGTTCCACAAATGAGGGACAACCCAAACAACAATACTAATTATCATCCTTCGTCAACAATATCACGTAAAGAGTCAGCAAAAGAATTTCAAACTATCACATTTCTCCCCTCGGGTTTCATCCAAGACACGTTTCCTTGCGATGGAATTTTGACTTCACGATCCAATTTAGTTGTTCTCTTGAATAGCATTTTTTTCTTTGCAGATAGGTAATAACGGTCTTTTGCTGCATTACGTCCTCTCGAGCATGCAGCCAATTAGTACTTTTTATAGTAGTAACAGATATCTTTATTCTTTGCTGGGTGTTAGAATGGATTGTGATGTTATTATAAATTTGATTTCGAAAACGGTTGTTGTCTATGGTCATTCATTGCAACTTCGGTCATAAAACTGTCCCAACTGTCTCTTCTAGTTACCAAGAAATACTGAATATGTTTCGGCCAAATGCCTAATTTACTAAACAAAGGCTCTTTGTGAACATCCTTCTTTTCAAGGAGTACAAATTGAGGAACCTTGTAAGTTGTTTGCGTTTTAGCATTTTTTAAATAGCAATTGATTAACTTTTAGAGAAAAATTAAAACTTACGCTTTGGTTTAGAGATAACTGAGCTCTTAGGTCGGTAGTTAAGTAATGTCGTGGTTCCTATAAAAGACCCTTCAACTATGAATAACCTCAGTAGTATAATGTAGCAATAAAATTCTTTAGATTTTATTGCTTTAGGTTTTAAAGAAGTATACAGAGACTATGTGTTCGGATAATTTTGTTTATAATAAGAGTTAATAGTTTTACTGATACCTATTTTCTGTTTCGAAGGAATTCGTATTTGCTTCTAAACTTCGCAACAGTATATATACGCGACAAAGAAGATCCAGTTGACTCCATTAAGAGCAAAATGTATGTAGCTTTCGGTTTTCATTACTGAACCGTTGCGAAAGCGCGTCTTTTGTTTTCTGCCGTATCGACTTACCATTCAATTTGTTTCGCACTTTGCGGGGGAAATCAACAATATCAAACGAGAATGGAGCAGGAAAGAAAAAATGTAATTATTCTCCTGCTTCGAATTTACTCAAAAGATATTTACATTTAAATTACAGTCCTTTGACGGCACGAGGTGCGTAGTAGTATCAAAGAGGGATCGGCACGCGAAAGTCTTAATTGGATTTTAAAATATTCTCTCATATTATCGGCGCTGTACGAGTTTTAATAATTATTATTCGCATTTCGAATGCGTTCCTGTAACGATTGACACGCTCGTTTCGATATTCAAATCGGTGAACGCCATCTAGTGGCTCGCCCTTATTACGCCGACCCTAAAAATTCTAATGTCCATGTAGTCCAATTTTCCGGATGTATTTGTAATATCTGGTAATGCAGTTGAGATCTGCATAATCATTGAAGGAGACTAAGGAACGACACTTGTATTCATAATATTTGCGCAAAATTTTGAAAATAGGTGAACTGTTATATCAGTTCCATAAACTTACTAAGAAATGTAATGAAGGGTTTTAATTTTATTTTTAATTTTTTTTTTAATTTTCTATACTAATTCGCAGATATGATGTTCGAAATATTTTCACACATTAACCTTATAATACCAAATTATGTAACAGACTTTCCACAAATGAATGCCTGGATACCTAATCACTCACTGTTAATATGTCCTCAATCCTTTGCTTAGTGCCAAACAACTCCTATATATTTTTGATCCTTCAGTAAGTAACCAGTACTACCAATACTAAAAAGAATTTCTCCTGAAAATTCAATATTTTGAGCAACTTGATTAAAAGCTAAAGCTCAAAAATAACTGGTAGATTTCAAATTTACTGTGTACAAAGTTAATCATTTGTAGTTCAGAAACATGGATGAGTAATTGCATACTTTCTTTCCGAGAAGAAAATACAAGAAAATTACGTGTATGAAAATTATAATTAATTCAGACGTTCAATTCATCAGAGAAACCTTATGGACGTGGAAACATAAAAGGATACAATATGCTGAGCGAATATCTAAAACTATAGTAGTTAACTCAGCAGTAAGCATTGCTAAAATTAATAGATTTCTTTCAAGATTCTCAGAAAACTAGAACGCAGTAAAGAGATTGAGGTCCACAAAATAAATACTGGATGATAAATCTGCGGTTTTCTGTGTGCGCTGGAACAACCTACGTGATTTTATAGATATTGTTTTGCAAGCGTCCGACCCACAGTTCTCATTTCCCGAAATTTCTTAGGTCCGTTCACACAAAATTAATAAATAAAATAAGCACTTAAAAAGTTTATAATTCTTTCAAGTAGTGATTACGAGATCCTCTATTCAAAATAACTGCAAACATCCGAGTCTTCATACTGTCTACCAATTTGTCATTGGTGAAATAGGAATATCATTCCAACACCTTATTATCGCAGATTTTAGTTGTTTGGATGCTATTGCATTGTTTACTATTGGCATAAACCTGTCTTGCCAATACCCACCAAAGATTTTCGATCGGGTTTAGATCGGGCGAGCGAACAGGTCATTGTAATAAATTGATTTCTTTTTGATGAAACCATTCCTTCGTTTGTCTGGAATTATGAATATCTGCATTGTCTTGCTGAAATATCCAGTCTTGCGGCAATTGTTCACCAATGTCTTCCAGAAATTGTATACGAGAGTCAGGCTATATATTTACAAGAAAACCACAAGTCTTTTTACGAAAATGTTTTTATTTATGTTTGAGATAATTACTGCGTGAATGCATTCTTGTAACCGAAGCTTCCACGACGTAAAAGCTTGAAGCCAGTCATCTTTTGGAATGCTCTCAAAAGATTTAATTGCTTCAACTATCTCATCCTCCGTCGTGAAACGTCGACCACGTAAATGTCCCTTTAGGTCAAAGAACGAACAGAAATCACACATGGTCAAATCAAGCGAATAGGGTGGATGTTCAATGACTTTTACACTATTTTCACGTAAAAATTCAACTTCAGTGTTCTTGCGCAAACCGTGCTAATAATATTTGAAACCCTCAAGTCCGTCCAAGTTGAATTTCTTCTCGTCAGAAAATATAACGTTCCACTCATGACCCCATCTCATATGATCTTGCCCAAATTTCAGTTTTGCCTGTTTATGTGTCTCTTTTAAGGTTGTTTTTCAAATCTTTGCTGCCGGATAAAATTTATAGTACACGTCTGTTTGTTACTAATAAATTTAAATTAAATTTTATCTGTTGCGCTGTTACATTAGCAGAAGAGGCTAACCGATATATCAACGAACGCTGTCTACGAGTTAGTTTTTGATTATTTTCGTTAGTGCAATTTTTGCCGCAAATCGTTTCTGACATGATGGGATCGTCCCATTTTCTTTGCTATAGTTCGATCTTTATTATTATTATTAATAATTTATTTTTGTTTTTCCTCCTCAGATAGCAATATACCTCTGGGAATTTCTATTAACTGATATGTATATTTCGGTAATACATATATATATTTAACAATAAATAAATTTGTGAAGAGGCTCCTTTATACTGAAGGTATGCCTAATGTCGTAGGATGTGTGTCTAAATCTGTGAAATTATAGAAATTTCGCTCGTATTTATACGTTTATACTGCAGGTACTTTTCCTACATATCTAACAGTTGTGGTATTGCCAAAATAATGTAATTCTAGGTAATTCCCAACTCAAACCGTTGCTAAATGTTTATCGGGAAAATTATATGGACCTATAGAAATTTCGCTGAATGTTATAACAGATAAGGGTATTACAATTCTTTATAGGCACTGTTCATTTGGCTTGTATATTAGATCACATGCAGCATTATCAAATCAAAGAATTCTGTTAGCATAAGCTTAACTTCCAATTCTAACCTTTATTGTTCCCTAATCTTCCACCTCTGAATTTAAAAAGATTATTGTCATGAAGTTTTGAACACAAAATTAGAAGAAGAGAGTAAATATCGAACGTTTATAGATTATAGGTTATGTATGCATGTGAAATAAATCAACCATTTATTTATCCAAAACAAGCACGTTATACCTGTTTTATTGAACTTCATTCCAAATGTAAACATTAAAACAATTTAATCGTCTCTCGCTATTAAAGGGAATAAATGAAAATGGAATAGAGAACTAACTAAATTCAATATTGACAAGCGCGCAAACCGCATAGAAAATGAAATCACGAATATATATGTATGTATGTATATATATTTTTCATTTTCAAGTACATTTGTAATGCTTCAATCATAACGTCTGTCTACTGAATATGGAACAATTTTAGAGCATTTATAGTGGCGCTTTGTGCAAACAAAACGAAATTGTCGTACTTAAAATGTTTTGGTAGACAATTCCATAGATATTTTATAGCAGGTAGTTACACTACCGTATCTTTTACATGGCAATAACAAATTTTATGCATATCTGTACAACTTCTATAATGACTTTGATAAAAGCGGAAGTAAAAGTATTAAAGATAGGGAAATGTTTGTTTTAGTTTTATCTCTACTTATCGTTGGTAGGGTATGGTTGACGAATTACCACGTTTGAAGAGATTGTTTTGCAGGGAAGTTTTTTAGTGCGCCATATACATATAAGCTGATCCAAATTAAATACTATCTTTGCTATTTTCATTCAATTTCAATGCTATGATACGGGTTAAATTGCCAAGACAACATTTGTAAGACCGATTAGTGTACAATTAAAAAAAGAAATCTATAGCGTACTGTAAAAATTGATATTTTAGTATATTTTTAAATTAAACACCTTATATATTTCTAAATACAGCCGAACTTTGATTTAATGAAATAGGGCCGCTTCCCAAAGAAGCTTAATGAACCGAAGTCTGGTTATATCAATATATACAACTACAATTTTAAAGCCTATCTAATCTAATAAATAAAACTGAGAAGTAAAATGCAATTTTACGTTTATTGATGTCAAACTGATTAAAAAGCAGTACAGAGAAATATATATAGAGTGTAGTAAAAATTATTTAGTTTTTGTACATAATAAAATCGGAATTTAGAAGAAATTAAAATAATATAATTTTTTTATGAAATACTGACATTTAGATAATAAAGTAAAGCTATTGTTTGTAACATTTTGAAACTATAGAACTGATCTGGTGATTATTGGAAGTTATATAAACCATTTTCTTCATTATTGTCTTTATCATTGATTTTAATTTTTAGTAATAACACACTTGATAAATTTGTAATTACAATTTCGCTGGTTACTTCAAACAAATCTTAAAGTAAAGCTATATAGCGCTACTAATAGTCATGACGTATTTTCGTCGTCCCAGACACGTTCGATAGAAGAGCCAACTTTTTAAAAGTAATTTCTAATTGTTTCTACTTACAGGGACATTTTAGAGGCTGGATACAAAAAGTAGCTAATTTATTTACGTTAGATACCTTTGTGTGTAAATAATAAAAGTGATTTAATGGTTGAGTGTGGACATTCTTTGTAAGAAAGTAGTAATGATATGTTTTTATGTGAGGTGATACCAATACCACCTTAAAATTAACATCTTACTGGCATACAATATTCGAGGGTGACGTTAAAAATTCCCAGCCTAATTATAGAGGAAGCAGCGTACACCCACAATTACATTTTATTTTTCAGTAAGTACTCTCCTGATAATGATGTAGCTACAACATTTTGACAACAATTCGATACTTCTACAAAATATTCCTCCGCTGTGCCCTCAAAATGTGCTTACGTCCGAGCCTTCACCTCTTCATCGTTACTGAAACGGTGCCCGCAAGAGTCCTTGTTTTTTTTGAAATTTGCTAGTCGTATCTGCACTATATGCAGGCTGGTTGATTTGTTCGAAGGCGCACTCGCGAATTGCGGTTTCCGCAATTGCAACAATGTGCACGGGTGCGTTATCATGCAGCAACTATACGAGTCTGGTCATCTTCTCAAGTTTGTTCTCCAAAATATTATAGTTTTACTTTTTTTAAAGTCTATGAGAAGACAACACAAAAGTACTTAATTCGGGCTAATTACTTGCGATATAATGTTTATATCGTATTTCATTTGATTTGATTCATATGAACAACAATTGGTTACATGCACCGAAAAGTCAAAGTAGACATGAATGATATCGCGGCAGACGCGAACAAGAAAATGGATTACAATTTTGCAAACTCACGTTGCAGTTATTTCTATACAACAAATCAAAAAATTCGTATATTTTGGACTAACGTTGTACACACTACTGCTCATAAAAGACTGAACTTCTGCCAAAATTTTGTAAAACACATCTATAACATTATTATGAAAATAAACTATGAGATATTTGTGGCGAATCTGCACTTATTATTAGATTATCTAGTTATCCAGTATTATAAAATATTAATATCGTTGTTAAGATAATTATGATTTATTAAAGCTATCCCAGTTGTCAAGGTTTAACTTATCTTTGCAACTGCTCTCTAGTGTACTGCAAGTTTAGTCATTGCAAACTAATTTAGCCTACATCCAGTGGAATTATTTAAGAAAATACCACGTGAGAAGCTGATGAGTATTAGGAAATGATCTTCATCCCATCGCTGTAGCTCAACGAGGTTATTTATTTTACAGATTAGTAAAAGAGTTGGAGTTACTAAGTCCACCAACAATCAAAATATATGTCGATTTCATTAAGCACGTAATTTAGAATGCAATTATTCAGGACTATCAAGGAGCACATTTCAAGCAGATGATAAACGCATTAGCAGAATTAACGGTACATTAACGCCACCAGAAGTAACCGCTGGATGTGATCGTGGAACGAGTTACAGTGAGAAAACCACTTCGATGGTGAAGGAATAGAACAAAACGTTTACAATGGTCACAAACGCATAGATAGTGGAAGAGAGAAAAAATTCTGATGACTGAAAAACTGATGAGTTCGAAATATTAAAATGAAAACGAAACGTTTTCGCGAGGACAACTGCAAAGATGGTGCGCAACTATATCATAGCAATAGTAAAGTACGGGCATATTTAGGATTCTTTTTCATCAATAACGAGATATTCTGGAACAACATACAATTCCGTCAATGATTGTTAGGAAAAAGTTTCATATTTATGCACTGTAACAATCTGGAGCATCCAACAGTATTGATAGACAATACTTAGAAGCGCAATAAAAGGGTAATGCTTTGAGAACAATGGTATGTTCCCCTCACAATCTCGATCTAAACCCCATAGAGACAAAGTCGACAGGCTAATAAGAAAAACTCCTAAGTAGCTTCTACATACTGCAAAGAGAATGAAGAAATTAAGTACCAAATCGCCAAGTTAACACTTTTTGTTGTTTATTTTGATGTTTTGTTAAGTGAATAAACATTATGTTGCTATCTTAGTCCTCTTCTCTTCAGGTTAATTTGACTCTTCTTTTAAAAATAAAGTAGTCAACCTTCCGCGAACGGCTGTATATATGCGTATCTGTTGTAGTTTAACCAGAGGAATTCTCCGTAGGAACAATATTTTAATAGTACATGGCTTTAAATTTGCATATTGATTTGCCATCCCTCCTTTGTGGAAAACGAACACTCATATAGATAGAGAAAAGTGCCTTTAACAGATCTGTAACGTCTCGAAATTCCCGCGAATAGGGGCGAAATAACCCCGCAGGGAGAAATTAAATTGTGCAGCCGAGCAATGACGCACTCTCCTAATGAGATTTCAATTCGTTCCTTTTGTGTCCTCCCCGAGATAATATATGACCGGCGCGGAAATTGAATAGAAAAATGTCTAGAACAACTTCGGCACGGTGCTAGTTCCCATTCTTTCCATTCTCTCGCCACCATCGCGTCAATACCGACGATATATACTCTATTGTACGAGCCAGAATAATTTCCCCGGCCCGCACATATTCCAAGACAAATTTCATCTCCGTCAATCAATAATTTAATACGATGTGGGTATCTATGCGTTGCGGGATGATTGCAGGTTCTGCTATTGAATCATTGAGGATTCGTCGTCTTCCTGTCGGGGGAGCCGTAGGTTGCCTTGTTATTACGTATACAATATACTTTGTATACATACAAATCCACGCAATAAGGTGAAACCTCAGTATGAATATTTGATGTTTTTTAGCTGCCTACGAAATGTACCAACCAGCGTACTGGCATCTTCATTTTTGCGTGTTCTACGTAAATTGCTACCTAAATTTGAATGGGGAAACTGAGTTTACTGCTGTGGATGGAAACGGATTTCTTTATTTCACTTTTAAAGATTGAAGGTTGTTTCTTAAATACAAATTACTATTTACATGATATGCAATACTATTCATAACATTGCTTTGAAACTAAATTGTTTGATATTTCATTGTCGCTTTGTTGTTTGATTGGAGCTACCTATAAATAAGTTAGCGTAGTGAGAGGGATAGGAATTGCAAAATTTCCGAAAAAGTATTTAGTTTACTTCTAAAATTGGTTGAAATGTTTTCCTTTAGGTGATGAACCAACTCGCAGTTCACACAAATTAATCAAATTCCATTAGGGTTAGAAGAAATTTTAAAACAGTGTACCTATGCATTCGTAACGATGTAGTTTGAAACGACGTAATTAAGCGTCCGACATGGAGGATTCCACTTCATATAATTAACTACACCTTCACATTGCATTTTGGCCAAATTATCACCTCATAATGTAGAAATGACGTCGTTTAGGTAACATTTGAAAGTCAGTGGTTTTGATTTGGAGATGCCATTAATATACAAAGCGCTATCTAGACATTGCTTGTATAACTACTTAAACTTTCTTTCACCTTTCATATGGCAGCTCTAAATCAGATAAGACAGCTGTAAGTTTTCGTTTTTTATGTAACATAAAAACTATACAAGATTAACAAAACATTACAAGTTCAATAGGATAATATGGAGCAATCTGTTACAAATATCTAACTATACAGTAAAAAAGGAACTGCTACCTTTTGAACAACAAAAATGTCTCTTTCTTTTTCTTGGAGTGATTGTGCTATTGATGGATTACGTCGCTACTCGAAACATTGCAGTGATCAGTCGTTTTTCAAAAGGGAGTGCTGTGTGCGTTAACGAGTATAAGGCTGTCTACTTGTACACACTCTCGGAGGGCCAAAATTATTTTATGTTACTGCCGCCAAAGTATTTAAGGAGTGGCAAAAGTTTGTTGTGGAGTGGATGAACCATTCTGTGCAATTAAAAAAAGTTGGTGGCCTTCCAGAACGGGAATAAAGGAGAGCGTCCATCCAACAAGCAGGACAAAGTGATTCTGGAGCTGTTCGAAGTTAACCCCGCTTTGCAAATGTGATGCGCAATGGTTAAACCAATTAAAAAAGGAACCAATATTGGCGTAAATGTGATCAGGCAGAATTTACGCGAGGCAATGGTGACCTTCTATGAGGTCCAAATCCTTGCACACATGCAAAAACGTATGAGTTAGGCAACATTTTCTGATGAAGCGACTTTTTGGGCGTGGGGTAAAGTGTGCGTGATCTACCACCCTACAGAAGTGTTCAGGAATACTTCTTAGAACGTGGATCCGTTTGCTTAGTTCCCTTCACTAAGAATTTGAACACAAAATAGCGTAGCGTTGGGTCTTGCAAGAGGACAATGACCCGAAACATTACCGTTGCTTCTGCAGAGCCTGAAAGTAATGAAATGGTATCGTTACGATTCTAATCTTTGAAAATGTATGGGCCATCATTAAGGACAACTTTACAGAAATTTTACTTAATTAAAATCATTCTAAGTCGCCTTTTCGTACCTAGTTTTCCTTTTCGACCTTTCACTTTTCGTATCTCCTTCACTTCCAAGCTCTTGCTTATTTGGCGTGTCAGTCCAAATAGCTGGGTTTTTCATAAAAACGTTTGTTATTTTTGTCATTTCTTCGTTCCTTCGTCTTACAAGCTGACCTTAAGTCATAAAATTTGTGACACACTTTATAGTTGAAAACTTCTTTAACTTTCATATGCACATCGTGCAGTGTAGTTTTTTAAGTTATCTTCTTTGTATAACTTCTCATATTGACTTTCCAATACTATAAAAACGCATAAAACGAAAACAAGCTATTACGACTTTCTCCACTTTCCCAACTTTCTCAATTTCCACTGTCAGAGTAATAACCAAAGAATCATTCATTGCTTCAACAGCAACATATTTTTAAACTTGTTATTAATTAAAAAATATATCCTCAACGTGTAAAACTATGTATATCTATACAAATCTTTCAAACAAATGCGTTTAACGGGCGGTATCAAAAATATAATCTTATATTTTTCATTATCAAAAGTTGCTAACATATTTAAAAGTTAATAGCACGACTATCTCTTTTTCTCTCTCAAGTTTCGCTTTTCTCTTTTCTTTCCTTTTTATTTCTTTATCTTCGCCTTACTTAATTTTCTCTTATACGTTATCATGACACGGTTCAATTCCAGAAACAGTTCGTATATCACTGCATACTATTTATTTGATAATTCTTTTCTTCTCCGAAGATACTACATCGCAAATTGGTAACATCAGTAGGATAATGTAAATCAATTTAATAAGATAAAGTTCTTGGAAAGTATTAAACACGAATTTAATCTTTTCGCAATTTTTACCGACTTTTGTTTGCATAACTTGGTCAAATTTTGTGCCAGAGTGGATTAATAAATTCCCTCTTAAAGCGGTTCGTGCGCCTAATCCGGTCTACTTGAGGAAAAACACATTCCGCCTTTACCCCGTGGTCTACGACGACGGCGAAACTTTCCGGTTACCATACTTAAGTGGTTGTTTTCCTTGCGAAGCGAAACTTTTTTCCTCATCATTATGCAATCAGCGAATCGATAGCTCTTCCGTCAAAGATGATGAATACTTCCCTTCTTTCTGTGAGTAACGGCGGCGTACGTCGACTCGATTCGGAGGGCTCTACTTTTTTGTGTCGAAGCGACGACGTAAAAAACATCGACCGTAAACTATTAGCGGATAGAAATACAGCCGGCGGAAAATTTTAACGTTGTTGGCGAACACATAAATCGAAATGATAATGTCGGGATGATTTGTTTGCTGGAAAAGTGCACGACTCACTTGTTCTATTGCCGCTTATATGCGACGGCCAATAAAATACTGGAACAATCGATACAGCGCCAGGATTTTCTCCAATTGATGACCAACTACCCTTACAATACTTTCTCACGTTCTCATAAATTAACAGATGGCGTATAAAAATACGTGTTTTAGACAGATCGATTTAAATGCGTATCATATATAAAAGAGTTTACAGTTCATTTTGTTGAATCTTTACCGATGCATTACAATTTTTCGGCAAATTCTGCACAATAACACATAAGTAGCGTTACGTTTCCGAGCTGTGACTTGGCTGTAAGCGTCACGATTTCAAACATTTGATTCCGCAAGCGGCAATTACTTAGAACTAATAAATTTAATATATAATATAATAAAATTTTGTTTTACGGAGAGATTATTTTAATGCACTTCTCACAGTTATGCCCAAAGGAATGTTCTTTACCTTCACTTACAGGCACAGTGCTCACATGTTCTCATCACTATCTAAAGATATTGCATACAAGCAAGGATTCGGAGAATGTTAAGCCGAGAGAAGTTCAGATTTATTGAATGATTAAACACTCAACAGGATAGAAACACGACAATGCAACATAACACATACTATATTGCAGTGTTAATCATGGAGAAACATACACATGTATTTTGCTTCTACCCTAGATATTTATATGCTTTACGTACTCGTTAAGTATGAATTGCAATTGATTATACCTAAAATATAATGGAAAGTTCCTTCCTGAATGTCGAAATTATTATTTACCGTTATTATTAGATCCCTGTAAGACTTCAAATAGTAAGTTCTACTTTGGCGGTTTTTTTTACTTCTGCAATGTCGAGTCTCGGCTAAGAGAAGCCTTGCAATTATTTTGAGAAGGAGAAGATGGCGCAGAATTTATTCATTTTGCAAACACGGATTGCTAGATGTATGGTTGAAGTTGGAAGGTATTATTAACAGATGGGGATGTAGTTGCAGCCATCATTTCGTATGCTTTTTATTGAAATATTTTCTTGGTTAATTCAATTATACTTAAAATAATTCGCATTAGGGTTAACTTTAGTACTTTGTAAATTTTAAACAAGTTTATGTCGATATGAATTATTACGTTAATATTTACTCAGTTCGAGGAGACATTGGAAATTAGCATGGTATAAAAGTATATATATATATGAAAATATGTTTTCTTAGGCTTTTGGCTGCGTGTGAGTTTTGATTGATAAGAACTGTTTCCTTGACGTTTTGGCGAAATTGCACTCGTCATCTTCAGAAGATGGTCTGTCACTATAGATCGTCCCAACCTCCGTATTCAGTATGGGATAGAATAGCAACTTTTATCTCTTACTATCCTTGGTTGCTGTCATTAGCGCTATCTCTACAACCGGTTGCTATGTTGCAACTTATTTACATATGCTGTCGGCGTCGACAACAGTTGTATACTATCTGTCTATTAGCATCAACTGTCAATCGTCATCGTCCTTGTTTTGAAATATTTCGTTAAATTGTTAATTTGCTTATATAGTTGTACAAATTGTTCTTTTCAGAATACTTCTATCTTTTTCAAGCGTGCACAGGGTAATATGGGTATTTTTATTTATTTTTATAAATGTTATAACAGAATATAAATGTAATTACAGTTTTCACTACATTAATGGAGCCTATAGGAAGAAAACGGCGCAGAGAACAAATTTAACCGTAAGGAGAAGTGTATGATTGCAAATGTTTTCAATTATTTCAATAAATCAATGAATGTGAGTGCTGCCGTTCGAGAAGCAAGTAAAGCTTTGGGCATCTCAGACCGTGCAATATATCATGTAAAACAGGAGCAACAAAATGGTTTATTATCAAGTCCAAAAAACCTAAAAAAGGAAGGGCATACAAGTAAATGATCGACTGCATACATATGGTGAGAACACGCAAGCAGCTATTCGACGTAAAGTGCATGGATTTTTATACAGAATATGCCACCTACTTTAAATACAATTCTTACTACTGTCAATGCTGACGATGATCTCCTAACTTCAGTCGAACAACTTTTCATAGATTGTTACACGATATGGGCTTCGAATTTAAAAAAGTAGGACGAAAAAGTATACTCATTGAACGAGATGAGATTATTAGATGGAGAGCACAAATACTTGCGAGAGATCAAGAAATTTAGAGAAGAAGGTAAAATTTACCTCTTGCTATTTGACATGGCTGTAATTTTATATTTCAGGTCGAACTATTATATACACTGATGAGTCATGGGTGAATACAGGACATACGGTAAATAAAACTTGGACAGATACTGCTATTCAAAGTAGTCGACAAGCTCTTATTCAAGGACTAAGCACTGGTTTGAAATCACCAACCGGGCTAGGACCTCGTTTTGCATTAGTTCATGCAGGCAGTGATAATGGGTTTGTTCCTGGTGCTGAATATACATTTCTTTGCAAGAAAAACACTGCCGATGTTCATCATGAGATGGATTCAGAAACGTATGAGGATTGGTTTATAAATAAATTACTTCCAAATATACCACAGAAGTCAGTCATTGTTCTTGATAATGCTTCCCTACCACTGCAGAAAATTGGAGAAAATTCCAACAACAGCATGGAGGAAAAACGAGATCATTGATTGGCTCAATGAAAAACAAATACAAATCAGTACCGATATGCTAACAAAGGACTTACTGTATTGCGTGTCACAAATTAAACCGCAATATATGATAAAAGTAGGATTGACGAATTTGCAAAGAAAAAGGTCATGAAGTTCTTCGATTACCACCTTACCATTGCGAGTTAAATCCCATTGAAATGGTATGGGCACAACTTAAAAACTACGTAAGAATGAATAATACCACATTTAAGGTAAAAGATATGGAGCAATTAATTCGACGAGCGTATAGCACTGTAACAACTAATAATTGGCAAAACTACATCAAACATGTAAACAATATTGAAAAGGAAATGTGGATAGTGGATAATTTGCAAGACGACATCGAAGAATTTATTATTCACGTAAGATATTCGTCATCATCTGAAGATCAAAGTGATTCTTCGACTGACTAGAAAATTAACGTAAGACATAGATATATGTGTGTAATTGCACTATTCCTTTCTTAAATATTATTGTATTATACATATACGTATTTCTATGACTCCAGTTCTTTTTGTTACAAAAGTGGAAACTATTATTTGTATATATATAAGGATCATCTTCTTTTTAATTTAATAAATTGCATACTCCACCAATATCGAAGCAAATATTCACTGTACATTGCATAGATATCGTTCATATGTATATTTGTTTATAGATGTGTGTATAGTATTGTTAATAAATATTGAGATATAACTATTTTATCTGTAGTATTTTTTCCTATAATTTTACGTGCAGCGAAGTCGCTATGCACTCTGTTAAAAGTTAGTTACTTTAATAAAATAATAAGCAAAATGTCATATGAATGTCAATAATTTTGCACCTTCAACGTCAATAAACGTTAATAAAGGTTATGAATTGATCGGGTGAAATTGCAAATAATTAACCGGAAATAGTAATGTACAGCCGATCGGATGATTTGGCAACCATGAAACAAATTCCCATAAGACGTATACTGAATACGGAGGTTGGGACGGACTATAGTTAAAACTAGAGATCGACTTTATATATATGTATGTATATAAACATATTTATATACATAAAGCATTCAAATAAATTCATATGTATAGTTGACAGGAACTTGCTAAAATCATAATGTAATTTAAAATTGCTTTAAAATTGTTTTTACTATACAACACGAATCATTAATGGTTGAACCTTATTTTCGAAACGGACATAAAACTGACGGACAAGTTTAGTTAAAAGTTTTCATTTTATGACTTTGACATTTGTCATGTCATTCCAATAGCTTGTACCAAACAAAATTCGTATTAGAAGTTTCAGTAACAAGTTAAGACATCATTTTATTTTCGAAGGCTGCTTTGAGGTAAAATTTATTTGAACGTATGTTATGTAAAGTAACCACTAAGGTAAACGAATACATGTACAATGTATTATAAGTATAATTCATTATGATTACCGTATAGATTGTTCAACAAATATAAACAAAATATTGTTCAACTACCATTAAAATACTAAGGGGAAGGGCCCCGACGAAGGAAAACTGGATCAATAATAGATCAAATGGGTCGGCGTTAATGTCACAACGATCAGAGATCCTGAAGACCTTATGAAGACATTTGCCCGAGTGCGATTGCAATAGAGGACAAATGATGACCTTGAGTTAATTCTGGGAATAACAAAATTACACTTACTTAGGAGCTAGGGACAGTCGATCTTGTTAGGTACCAAACAAAATAAAAATTTTAACAAAGAAATGGTTCTCTCGGCAGAAAAAGAAACAAACTTAACTGAAACCAAAAAAATTGGGAAGGAGGTATTTATTTAACAAAAAAATATGCATATTCAACTTTCAATCATCAGTTAAAAATTTCCTTTTCTAAAATTTCCCTGCATGAGATTTACCGGAACACCCTCGCTGAAGATTCCAATAGTAATCGGCCATCCTATGCGTATGCCAGTTTCCTTGGCACCTTTCCTGTACAATGCTGATATCGTTGTGAAATTATTTTGTTGGGCGGTGTTATCTATTTCCTCAGACACATTAAAACAAGCTAGATTAGTGACAATTGAACGCTAAGATATAAAACCGTGATGGTTCTGTGAGACCCATCTCGGCAGCTATAAGGAAAGATATATCAGTTTCTAACCATATTGAAAAAATTACATAAAAATTGATTTGATTTTATCGTTTTGATTAGTATGGAATATAAGTACAGAAGTATTCACTACTTAGAGATTTAGTAATATTTTTTTAATAATAAATGATACACACATAAAAGACAAATCGAAAGTGATATTTAATTCGTCCCTTACATATAGTGTCCAGTGAATAAAGGTACGCATTAATATAGGACTAATGTGACATATTCGGGGATTTTATATGTACATCAGGTATCCGTTAATAATACATCAAAAGATTATATTATATTATATTATAAACATATATATATATGTTTATAATAATATATATATATATATATATATATATATATATACATATATATATATATGTATTAGGTATTCGGTCGTTCGTCAGGATTTCAAAGAAGCATTAAAATAAGTTATAGAAGGTGCGAGCTGGAGCGGTAAAGTATGCAATTTTCAGTGGAAAATGCAACGTGCATAATGTAATATATGATGCGTTTAACGCCTTAAAGTCATTGAAAATAACAGTCAATAAGCATAATGCCATCCGTAAATCAACCGCAATAGCGTGCTAGAGCATTTCTCAAGTTTAAATGAGGATAAAATTAATATCAATTGCTTCCCCTTCTCCGTTATAAATCGTCGACAGAGTCACCCTATTTTAATATCGCTATTATTACGTTGGGGCATACAACTATGCGGTCTGAACATGTTATGTTTACTTAATGGTTTGTTTTAGGCTTGCTGGTAATTGTAGTGTGCAGTAGTTTCCAATTTTGTGACACAAAGAAATTTATTTATTTGAACTGAACTACGAAGAAAATTACAAATTGTTATTCTGTGTATAATATAACTGACTATAAATATACATACATGCAGCTAGCGTATCATTGCAAAAAAATCCATCAAAGCAAGGATAATCTGCTCTAGCAAACATAATTACTAAATCTCAGTGAATATACTAATTATGGGTTAAAATTATTACCTTAATATTATCCGGTAATTTATAAACTACAAAAGGCTTAATTAGAATCGGCGACAGTATGGAAGGAATTAATTTAGAGTTTACACAAAACCGAATTAATTACACTTGCTGTTTTTGCAGTTATAAATAAAGTTAATTTACGTCCAACAGCTACGGTTATTATACGTAATATTCAAGCAGCACGTAACGATTGTTAATTATATCTGACAGTAAAGTGTGATTAAATCAAATTGTAGCGGTAGAAACACCTTTGTGTGTCATACCCAATGGAAAGCAAAATATAAATTCCTTTTATAATGTCTGAGGTGTATAATAATTAGTTAGTTACCAGTATTTCATACTGATATATAGGATGTCCGTGGAATAAAATAAAGAAGTATAAAAATGGAAAGATCTAATTTTATTAGACTTAAATCCAAAATATCTTGCGAAAATTCTTTCGCAGATGGGAGGAAGAAAATGATGAAGATATTTAAAATAAAATGGTGTTATCTTGTAGTTTTTATAACATCGACAGCTGTGTTATTGCAGTGTATGTAGTCTGCATGTATCTATGCTAGTTTGGTTGGATGAATCTACTATGTATGTACATTCTGGATCCATAGGGGGTACATATTACAATTTTCTAGGGTTTTTCTAATTCTGCCGTTCACGTCGTAATTGATTCAATTTTTTTTGGATTTATGTTCTATATAATTACACCTGTTTATTTTCTGTACTTTTTCTTTAAGACACCCTGCTGATTTAAAATAATATCTATATTTTTTTATGAATAAAAATTGTTTCTCTTCTTTTATTTAGATCTAAGATACTGTATTTATTACTTACTAACGCTCTCGATGAACACACCTAAATAATAGCATTTTTTTAGTAGATCTTTTCCTGTTAAATTCTGATTAACAGTATTTTTCCAATTGAATGTCGACAATATGGCCAAGCAAAAAGAAGTTCAATTTATACGGTGGTTCTCAAGATCTAGGAAGTAAACCAAAGAATCCTCTATTTAAAGTGTCTCATTCAATGGGACGTGCTTTTTATCGAAGCTTCAGGAAATCCAAAATAATTAGTTCAAAAGGTCCAAAATAAGTCTTGGTTATTTAAACATTTTGTAAGCTAGTGTTATTGCAAATTACCTAAAATATCAATAAAATCTGTTATGTAGATTTAAATAACTTGCCGTTTAATAAGCAAATAATTTTTAATTTTGTCGGTGGATTAGGAGCAAATATGAGAAGAATAAGTAAACTACTCTTTCATAAAGTGTAGCTTTTAAGTAATGTTTCAATCTATTTAACGTACACGCGAAGTTACTACAACGTAATTGCATGCAGTTAACTACAAAGTTTTATCATTTGTTAACTTCAATCTCGTAGTATACGCGTTTTACCTGAGTTACATTAAAGGCCGTACAACTTAAGAAACCCCTGCAAGTGTAACTAAATTACCGTCTCCGTGTGTGCACCGTGCACCATACGCAACATGGACGAAGTTTCACGGGCGGTTTTGAAACTTGAATCCGGGCAATAGATTACAAAGAAGACGGGTTAGAGGATGTCCCTCCATGTAGCGTAAAACTGCGGTCCCTAAATAAGAGCCCACGTCGCCGTAATTTTCTCTTCGTGAGCGCAGTGCGGCGTCTAAATTAACGGTATGGTAAACATCGCCATCGGACAGCGGCAGTAACAGTATTTGTCATCGGAAAAAGGTTAAAGTTCGTTGGCGGAGTCGGTCTGTCTGCATCTCCATTCTTGTCCGATCTACTGGCTCAATATGCAATTAGCAAGTATCGGGCACGATGCCATTTGGCCGATGGCTGCTCTGTCAGCGAACTCGAAACTGTGCGGCTAGTATTGTGCAACACGCAAAATAAGCAAATCCCAAAACGTTTTGCAGTACAGTAAAAGATGTATTTGCTCCGCATACATTTCGTGAAATTTATTCTGTTTAGATGCAAATAGAATGTTTTTGGGAACACTTTTTGGCATTTCCGCATCTCTGTAGTTTTTTTGACAATAGTCGTAGAAAAAAATTTCTTTTTAATAGTCGTGGTTAAAGAACACATTTTAATCGTCAGTCATTAGATTACAAATTATTAATCACAATTTTTGTTGTACTTGTGATGAGCAATTAACAATTGAAACTGGTTGTTAATCGTACAGTACGATTGGTTATTATCACGGTTTCATCAAACGTCTCCGAAAAAAGTATGTATCATCAGTAGAGATCGGGGATCAGGGGTACGTGACGTCAATACTAGGGACGGATTGAGAAGTAAACAATAAATCCTCCCGCTACACAGAAATTGTAATTTTCAACTAGATTAGAGATTCGTAGAGGTATATGTTTAAAGTTTTGGTTGTAAAGTGGTAAATTCTTCTTTTTATAATATATCTCAATATATGTATACTCAACTTAAGCTTTACAAAACTTTTCATTCTCTTTAATTGAGAGTAATTTAAACCTTGACAAATTTCATTGCAACATATTTCAACCAGGATCTTATTTAAGCATTGCAGAAACAAGTAATGGCCATGTTCAGAAACATTTTAGTGCTTCTTACAAAAATTTAAGTAAACTGGCAGCTAAAGCAGATATGTTCTAAGTATATTAGACGAGATCTTTAGGTGATCGTAATTGATTTCATGCAGACAAGATCCTCTTGAAATTCTCCTGGTATATTAGGTATATTAATTATCTTCAAACTTTCAGAATTCAACAAATACTTTGAAATCTTTGATTAGCATAGAGAAACCACGCAAAAGTAAAGTGACGGGCAATATCGTTAATGAGTCGTATTATAGACTGCTTTGACATATTTTAGAATAAATCTTGATTGATGTTTATATAAGCACGTTCTTCAATTGTTGATTGAATTTCTGTTTCTTAATTATGCCATAGTGTTTGATACACCTCACTCCTGGGTACAAAGGATTAGGATATTAAAAGAACCTTACATTATGATTCATGGTATTTTAAAGGTGTTATATGGAACCCCATCCTTTCCAGTAATAAGCCAAATTAATGTTTTTTTATTTTCAACAAGAAAACCATTTAGCCTTCATCAGCTTCACAGATTGCGCTACATATTCCTCTCTTAAAAAACAAGCTGCAACAAAATACAAGATGCACTACCTAAATGTGATTCTTGACGCGTTAATATCCACCATATTAGTATCCTGTCTTCGCAGAGAACCTACCTATAAATTTTAGTTCCGAATATGGTCATTAATGGCATAAAAACTTTTCGACATCTTTTCTTCCTCTTTAAAGCACGCAACCATTGGCGATAGTGTTTCGTTTCCTCATTCTTGAGTATCTGCCGAATCTTCACCCAGTAATTTCATTATTATTAGTCCGTTTCGCCTGGGCCCAGGCGCTTGTTCCAATTAATCAGGAGCGGAGACGCCGCTAAATTTTTAATTATCGTGCCGGTGTTCATTTGACTTACCGTTTGCATCTATAATAACCGATAACGCAGAAAAATCGGAGAAGGAACATTTCATAAAGAAATTAATATGTTGTTCTCTTATCTATTTTACTGCTATCGTTCATTTTCATACTGTATTTTGTATTGATTGGGTATTTCTTTAGATTTGCAATTCAGCACCAGCAAGAATATATTTTAATTAAATGGTTACGGAATAAGCAATACATAGTAAGAAAAGTTACACCATCAGAATAAAATTAGAAATTAAATTATCAAACAATGTCATATTTATACATACTTTAATGTTTAATGTTCAAGTTTTGTTTGAAACAAAATTTTGCACTGTAACACATGGGCTGAAAAGTCCCGGGCCTAACAAAGAAAACACGTTTTTTTTTGGTTCAAAATTAGCTTTATTCATCAACGTAATCTCCATCAAGAGCAACGCAATCATTCCAGCGCCGCTCTAACATTTCAATACCACTTTTGTAGAAAGATTTATCTTTTGCCTCAAAATAGGCCTCAGTTTCAGCGATAACCTCTTCATTCGTGCGAAATTTCTTACCGGTGGGCATTGTTTTAAGGTCTGCGAACAGCCACTAGTCGCTGGGAGCCAAATCTGGCGGATACGGTGGATCTGGGAGCAATTGAAGTGCAATTCATGTAGTTTTGCCATTGTTTTGACTGACTTGTGACACGGTGCGTTGTCTTGATGAAACAAAATTTTTTTCTTTGCCATATGCGGTCGTTTCTTTGCAATTTCGGCCTTCAAACGCTCCAATAACGCTATATAATATTCACTGTTGATGGTATTTTATTTCAAGACAGTCGATGAATATTACACCACGCACTTCCCAAGATAACGAGGCCATAATCTTTCCAGCCGATTGTTGTGCTTTCGGGCGCTTTGGACGAGGTTCACCAGTTGCTATCCACTCAGATGACGATCGTTTTGATTCCAGAGTGAAGTGATGGATCCATGTTTCATCCATTGTCACATATCGACGCAAAAATTCCGGTTTGTTACGTTTAAACATGGCCAAACACTGCTTAGAATCATTAACACGTTCTTGTTTTTGGTTAACGGTGAGCAAACGCAGCACCCACTTTGAACATAGCTTTCTCATAGTCTAATGCTCATGCAATATAAAGCCAATACGTTCTTGTGATATCTTTACGACGTCAGCTAACTCACGCAACTTCACTTTTTGGTCATTTAAAACGATTTTGTGGATTCTTTTGATGTTTTCTGGTGTTATCGCCTCATTTGGACGTCCACCGCGTTCTGCATCATCGGTGTCTCTACGACCACGCTTGAAGTCAGCAAACCAACGTTTTATTGTTGTTTCTGATGGAGCGGAGTCCCCATAACACTTTTCAAGCCATTGCTTCGCTTGAACGGTATTTTTTTCCCATCAAGAAGCAGTGTAAAATTAAAACACGAAATTGCTTTTGATCCATTGTTTTGAAAATAATAAAAGTATCGTGACTCTTAGCACAATAACTCACAAACTAATGAATAGAATATCATGAAATTTTAGCAGCTGTCTTTTGAAGGTTAGTACTAACTGAGAGAAATGTGACTGCAATAAAACTAGGGTCATCTATGTGTTAGGCCCGGGACTTTTCAGCCCATGTGTTATTATGTGTACTCCTAAAGCATTCATTTACAGCAGTTTTAGTGAAAGAATCGTTATATTCGTTAACCGAAACAGTTCCTTTCCTCAATTAGTTAGGATTAGCGAGGCTGTACTCTACTTGGATAGTTTTCTACGTTTTACTGTTCTAATGTAATAACATGAATCAACAATGACTAAAAGCATTCATTGTAATCTATTAAGTATACTTCTACTGTGGATACAACTATTGTTGCCGCAACCCTATGTAGTCTTCAATATTTATTGGACATTTTCTATATTTAGGCTTATTTAAATATTATAATTTTTAAGGAGAATCTGTTACTTGTGCATATGTGTAAAAACAGCTGTAGGTATTAAAACATTATTGTGAACTAGCAAAAGATATGGATAATATTTTACACTTAATTTTTGGTATCGGCACGGTATACTTTAATATTTAACGTTTTGAACGAAGGCAATGATTATATATTTTTTTGTTACGTAAACAACAAACAAACATGCTTGTAATATCCCTGCTGTTTAGGTGTAAACCGTAAGAAAACCTTTAAGGATTGAAATGGTTTAGCAAATTAGCAACTACATACTTAAATATTTGTAGAGAACTAACTGCGAAAAATAAAACGTGTACCTAAACAGAATAAATACGTGTGCTATATACATAGTATTTGACGTATATTTGCGTGTAAGATGGCATTAATATAGCAAGGTTCTAAACTGCGGCTTCTCGGGACAAGATCTAATGACATATTTATTAATTAGGACCCGATTTTCATCATTTTATTTTTTTTTTCTTCGATTTTATATATTTTTTTTTTAGTAATGAAGTGTTTTAATATATCTTTTACGTAAATATACATGAAAATGATGATTTCAGAAAATATGAATCACATGGAGAAATTTGATCATGCACGAATTACATTAAATAAATTGCCTTCTTCTTGGAAGAAAGCATTTTATTTACTGTAAAATTCTTATTTTTCAAAAATACTGTATCAAATACAGCAAATAATATCTTATTTCGGGGGCAGGTTTAAATATATTGGGCTTAAACAATTTTTTTGTATAGTTATTTGTATCCGAGATATACATTTTTTTTTGATACAAAAATAATTTGCATAACTTGTAACGTGATTTATTTGATAATGTTAAAGTATATTAAAATAATGAACTTATAAACATAACTTAACTTTCTTATTTGTTGTTGTTTATGTCGCATATAAATTGACAATTATTTAAATTCACATCGAAAAATGTCTAGAAAACTATACCTAACATGATAATAATCTCTCCTCAGATTGTCTTTTCCGTGAATGATGCCATGAGTAGCTGTATTTAGCAGCATTATTATGTTGTGTGGAATTATTCAAATTGTTCCCCATATGCTGCAAAATTTTATTCTATAAGGTTTCTATGAAATTTTCATGTATGGTCAACGATCTTGTTGTTGTTGGCGAGTGTAGTCAATCGATTGACTTTAATTACATTTTCAATATAGAGTACCCATTATAAACGGCAGATATTCTGGAAAGACCTTAACAAGTCGCATTTAAATAACTCTGTTAATCAATTCTTGGTTAGTAAAATTGATTATTCCAACAGCGTGACTAATTTGAAAGTATTATTTTTCTTCAGTAACAAAGTAAATAAACATTTTTGTATCAAATACATCTCAAATTACTCATATTTATCGTTACGTTTCTGCGTCTACCTTATATTTAATTTCGTCTCTACCCATGAATGTGTCATACAGTGCGGTCGTCATTATAATACCCTACCGTTAATGACACTGGTTTATTGTTACTGGAACTCTCCCTTTTCCGAGGCGTGGGTGCATTAATTTTATTAGAGTTTATATGTGTGTATTGTGCGGCATGTTCATTTACGGCAGAATGCAATTTTCGAACGTGTTTGCGAACGGTTTCTAGGCGGATGAATGAAGCGGTGGCGAAGGGAGCGGTTTCGTTCGAAATGACCGTCTATGTGTTTTGTATTGGGCTAGGTACTAGTAATAGCATGTGCGATATTGGGTGTGAGTCACTCTCTACGCTTCGTACTCTCTAGATAATATAATGGCGCCTGTGCATGCAATGATAACATTGTTCAGAAAACTATACAGTGACGATAGCACCTGGTCAGATCAATTCTTGTGTCTAGAGTGCAGAGCGGTTCGATTCTATTGGAGCGCAGAATGTACAGCTGACTGTCTGTTGTTGATAGTAACAGGAATGCACAAAGCAAATGCGGACATGGTCTCTGATTTGATAAGGTCGGTCGGTATAGTAAATGTGTAATACCAAGAAAACATCCGAAAAATTTCATCTTTTGACCTTACGTATACAAAGAAAATCGCCGGAAGATTTCCACTTACATCGATGTATCAAGAAAGCACGCACATAAATGCAGTCGGGTGCAAAGTACTAGAAGCATTCTATAGAACGGGAAATAGATTGCAATGTAAAGTAAACCTTTATAGCGTATATGTAATCATAAATAGTACTGGACTATAATTATATTAATTGGAAGACCCCAGTTAATTTGATATTTGTCACAATTTGCTAGTTTATAATTTGGCGCTGTGGTAAGTATATAATAATAACGGTGGTGAAAAGCTTTTTAGTGGGGTGTGCTAATTATAAGACACATTATTACCATCAAAAGTAAATGTACACTTTTTAATGATTAAAATCTTTATTTTGACTATTTTTAAATTTATTATATTAGTACAATAAAATACTTTTGCTATTTTCGCCAAAATAGTTACAAATATTATAAGATGGAGATAAGTTCACTATCGAAAGAGAAGTAAATAAGAGTTTAATATTCCTAGATTAAAAAAATTCGAAAGAAAACATTAGTCATATATTCTCAATTTATCATAAACCGTCACACACACCTGTAATTATTCACAATAGTTCGAGTCATCCAGTTAAACAAAAACTGGTTTCATTTCATTGCATGATCCACAGATTAACTTCATTACTACTAAATAGAGAAAAATTTCTTAAAGAATTTAATATTATTAAACAAAAGGCAGTAAATAATGGATATAATCTCAGATTCCGTGACTGATGAAATCGGGAAATGGTATTATTAGTAATGGATTTTGTAATTTCAACTTTTTGACTAGTCTTCCGGAGAGAATAACCTTATTTATAAAGTGTAATGGTTAAGAATTGGTTCTCAAACTCCACTAAGTTCACAAGAAGGCTGTTTGGTTTGCAGTAATTGAAATTGTAACTTTGGAGTGCAATGAAACGACAAATCGTGAAGAAATACTGAAATCCATATGTCATATTCTATGTTAGTAATATTATTGTCATCTTGGATGTTTATCTTCGTTTAGAAACAACACTATTAATCTGTTCTTGAGCCTTTTTTTACTAACCACACTAAGAAAAATTATGAATTTATTCCAACAGTCCTTGCAGTGTTAAGTAATAAAACATTGCGTCAATTAAATCACAGTTAAATGGATGATGTGCTATTGTTGTTCGTTTAAGGTTGGTTCAGCAAAAAGGAGTATTGGAGTTCCTTCAAGCATTTTAACATATTCAGAATACCCTTTAATTTTAATTCAATTAAGCTGCTATAGCCATGTATTGAGATTCAAAGGTATGTATAGTAGTAAGCTGCAGACTACACGAATTCATTGTTTATTCCGCAATGTAGCACTTCTAGAACACAAAGACTGCCATTGTCAATCGAGTTACTGACAGGATTTGAAACGCCTACAAAATATGGAAATAAAATAAATTTTCTCTATTATATTGTAACATTTTTATCCTTTAAGAAAGATACCTTCCTGTAGCACGCATTTCTAGTTTTTACAATTTCTCACTAACATTGACCTTCTTTGTAGAAGCAATTCGAAACTCTATTATACGCCCACTTTATAGTTTTACTATAAGCAGGACTTGATTTGAATATTTATTAGCATTCAGTCAACTATAGTAGTTCAACATTTTCCTACACATTAGACAAACACTTAAAGCGCATTGCTCGTATTCAAAAATAAATAATGCTGACATAACAGTTCGATGGTTAGTGCACCAATTTTTTTCTCTCCGTGCAGATATTTGTATCATAAGTTATTTCATTGTAAGAGTGAATTCGACGAATTGGAAATTTGCGTTAAAAGAAACAACTAAAAATCGCTTCTAAATATAAATTGAATTACCTAGATACCGTTTACCGCCTTTAAACCGGTGTTTGTTTTAAGACCTATAGACGAGCTGTTCCGAGTTTCTTAAATGCAAAGCAAACAACTTGAGAAGATCTTTAGACACGTGAATGTATAACCCCATAAGTTTCCGAGCAACTTAACTTTATTTGCGCATCGTGCTCGTCGTGAAAGAACTTTAACGTCTGCATCAATCCTTCGAAATTTCTACTTAGACGAACGTCGAGCAAGAAAAATACCGGATCTAAACAGAACTTATTGCTTTCCGGTTATTAAGTTTGCGTTTGCTTAAAGACGACGGGCGGCGCAAAAGCGGTAGACGTACATATACATACATACGTATGTACGTAGATGGAAGTTATAGCGGTGCATACACGTCGAACTTATGTTGAACTTGTGTCGAAACGTTAGCCTACAAATGTACATCCATACATGTATTCTAATTCCCCGAAGGTATTTGCGTATGGTAGTCGGTTTGAGAATTTCAATATGGCGCTCGTGTGTACACTGACATTGCTCTCTTCTTCTTATAATTCCCTCTTACCCTTCATGTTAATCATCCCGCTGCTCTTGTTCTACTGTCTTCTGATAACGCTTCCCATCGTCTATTTCTCTTTGGAAATTGGAACGCTACAGCTAAACAGAAGCCGACGACTGTGTATTAGGTTTTGCGGCGGTTGGTTTAGTGTTTCCGTCGAATTCTGAATCCAGATATTGGATACCGCCCGACGAGCATACACACGTCGTCGCAGATACACAGAGAGTGCGGTGAGGGAGGTACATGCGAGGAAAAGTTACGAAGATTATTAAAAATAAACATTTTATCGAGCTAAGCGGTTTTACGATCTGTGCAAACAAGTTCAAGAAGGTGCGCTTATCGTGCTATAGAGAATACTAATTTACACCGATCGATACTTATATTTAATGTCGTCCGTTTGATCTTGATCTTGATTAAAATTTTCACCAATTAAAATTAAATTCACGAACTGAGAGACAGGCAGTTAGACCGCAGTTAAGTGAGAGAACAAGAATGTTCTGTCGAACTAAAGTAGTTACAGCTATAACATTTTTAAAAAGTGGCTAAGGCCTATTCCATTAGAATTCGTTCTGTCCAAAGCTAGTCTTTAGGCTGGTGGTGCTCGATAAAAAGTGCTTGTCTTCAGTTTAAACAATTTGTCGCATTTATTGTTTTATACTTGAAACGCCTCTGCTGTAATTTAAGCATTATTTTGGGTATTATGAATCGGCAGACACTGGCTTTGTCAGTGGAGACGAGCGTGGGTAACATCATTATTCTGACAAGTTAGAAAACATTTAATGAATAATGGTTTGCGATTGGTTAACAAAGCTTCAATATTTTTAAAGTTTAGAGCACTGAGAAGTGAGTTTTATTAACTCCTCTTACTTCTATTTTAACTGTGATCCCCAATTCCTTTGATTCTGTCGGTACACAGTCAGTACTGCTTCGAAGAGTTTCAGATTCCCTTTATTTGCGTTCTTCGTTGCGTGATAAGTAGGTACTTTTACCAAAATGTTAATATTTGCTCGTAAAAGTCGAAAAGTGTCGAAGAAGTAACTATGACATGCGAGTGTTGTGATGTATAAATGGAATAAAATAGATGAATGATCTACGTTGCATTGTAGAAAATTATGAAAAAAATCAGCGCCCTCTTCTTCAATATGGTTACCTAGAGAAGTGAAATTATGTCTAGACAACGACATGCTGTATTCGATCCTTCCAGCAGGATAAATGTTGTTAAATTTAAAAGATTGGTATTGTAGAAACATGCTTTTTTGAATGCGCTCGATCATAAGACTTTGATGTAAAAATTGTGGACATCATACGATAGACGCGTATTCAAGTTTGAAAATTACCAGTGCATAGTACAGGCATTTAAGTTTGTGAATTGATTACAAGAGTGAACAACAAACCTAAGAGTTTTAGAGGCAATGAGTGCATAGATGTTATGTGGTCAATGAAATGCTTGGTACTAGTTGTGGGTAAAACAAAAGTATTGCTGACGATGTCGTTATAATGTACAACAGTGTCAAGATTACTGTAAGATAGTACACAACATTTGCTGATGTCTAGTGCGAAGCTATTACGAGCACATCAGGTGTGACATAGTTCAACATTATTCTGTAATTGTTTATCGAGTAAATGTAGTGTCGTGAATATACGAATTGAAGAACAGTGACCCAAGACTATGTCCCTGCGGTGTACCAGATGTTGGAAAAAAGTTGTCTGAGGATTTAATAAAATCTAACAAATTAATATTAAAACTATAGTTATCTAGCTTCTGTAATAGTATAGTGTGATCAATTCTGCCGAAAGATTTGGGAAGATCAATGTAAATAACATCAACTTGTTTGCCTGTTTGTATGTTGAGATACCGAGTAGTGTAAAGTAAGTTATCGATGGTAAAGATCGAGAGATGCATACGCGTGTATATATCAATATTAATAGTGCAATGTTTGTAAATTAAATTGTAACACTTCAACTATTTTGTACTGATTTGTTTCGACACTATATAGCTGCTAAATGAACACTATATCTCTGGCACGTAATTGTGAACAACACTTCCACTCCAAGTACCTCTAGCAAGAAATATACATATACACATAGGCACGGCACATACACAAAAGGGTATTTTATTTTCGTATATTACACAAATAGTTTAGCAAAGTTTGAAGTTATGCTTATAGATTACCGCCTTTAAAAGCTTCACTCGCTCTACTAACTAGCACTGGCAAAGATCAATGTTTTAGCGACAAGTTCAAATTACTAACATCGATTGCAACAGGATAGCGTTGATTTCAGCCTTTTCACGCTGTTATGTATTTGTAACTTATTCAACGAATTAAACAAACCAATGGAATACTTGCTAAAGTTGAGAAAGGCAACGAAGTTAGATTTTCGATAAGCTGTTTGTAGTCACTAGCAGACGTAGTACTAAAAATTTAATATCATTCACAGCACATCCAGGAATTCTCTTGGAGATGAAGCGCTAAAACAGCTTCGAATCCTCGGCGAGACCAAGTTCAACTTCTTTTAGGTAACTGCCACATGCATCCTAAGCTACACGATTTGTGAGCGTACGTACTCTCCTAAATTTATCAAAATTTAGTACTGCATTTAACTGTTTTCACTTCTTAAAGTAGCTCATTACGCTTCCTAATTTCAATGATGATCCATAAAGGAAAGACTGATGTAAGTCGTTTACTTTTTGGAAGCGATTAATGAGTCATGGAGAACAATGTATTTTAAAAAGTTACAACTGCGAAATCGGCACTTTTGTAAGAAACTTCAATCCAGGAGCCAACATATTGCGCTAATGAGAAAAAAAAATCAGTTTGGAAGAAAATTATATGTGATGTTGTCATTCGATGAGAAGTCGAGGAATTCGTTGTGATGCTAATTTTCAGAGCTGGATGCTAAATAACTCGCGGTAAAGGATTTGCGCTGCGACAAACAAGATGCCATTTTACATTGCTAAAAATGAAAACAATGGTATTCCTATGCTCATTATCGATATTATTCCATTCTCGTAAATTCAATGCATTTGCGAAGTTGTAAAGTCCCGTTGCTTTACGATCAGTGGATGAAAAATCACTCGCAGGCCCAAATTCAAATGCATAATTAGAATCGCTTATTGTGGGGACATATTTCCAAAGTAAGAGTCTCAAAAATTGTCTCATAATCTTTACAGTTAGTATTAGTCACAGTTACTATTAGGCAGGTTCAACAAAGTAGATTGAATGTTGTCTATAAAAGCAATAAGTGAATCAACTGGAAATATTAAATTTCTGTGAAGCCTAAAGACTTTGAATCAGGTATCTCTGCATCAGTAGTGCTTATATCTAACCAAGTTTCAGTAAATAAGATTACGTCAGCATCAGAAATAGCATTCTATAGCTATAAGAATTGCAATTTAGAATGAATAAACGACATTTTGGTAATGCAGCCGCAAATGAAATAAATAGTTTAACCATTTTACACTTTTAAAAGGTTGCTAGTGGTATTAATCTAATTTCATAGTTCATGGAAGAATTAGTTAGTGGAATTCTCAAGCTTCACTGCTCTCATGATTAACTTCCACGGTACAGTAAAATGTGAAACAATAATAGTAATGTTTTGGTTTCAGACCAATGGTAATAGTGAAAATTACAGTGATCGACTGTACATTGCATTATAAGCATGAAAAGACAGTAAGGGTTATTAATTAATTTTAGATGAGCGTACCTTAATTACCTCTTTTACTTTTCAGATGTAGGAATCTGCATTATTAACTGGTGCGGAAATAGTACTTCAAAATATACTGAGAGAATTTAGGAAAAGAATACACCAAGATGGTGAATAACGTTTCTGAAGATCAGCTTGTACGCAAACCGCTTTTCATTTTTTTAATAGACTGCAGTTTTTAAGTAGGAAAGGCAGGCTGTAAAAGTTTTAAGGCTCCTAAAAATTTTTGAGCAGCGAACTATTGCGTCAGTCGGTCCGCGTTGTTTATAGCAGTTACTTCTAATACTACACGCAAGTAAAATTTGAAACTTGTTATTATTTGAAAATTATTACCTTAGACTTTTGCTTAAATCCAATATCAAAACAGTAAATAGTGTACTTTTAATCTAATTCTCATTTATATTAAGAATCATAATTAAACATAGAAAGGGGTTGTACTAGCGCAGGATGTAGGCGTCAACACTGAAATAGAATCATATTAAATTGCTGTCGAGGTTGAGTTATAAAATTTATATGTTTTTTTATTGTCTATCGTCTAGCGCGGGAACGGTGGTAAATAATGATAAGAATAAACTTTATTCGTCCGTAGATTGGTGGCGGGATTAAGTAATGAAATAAAATACGTAGAAAATATGGTACAGGAAAGAATTACACTGGTCGTTATTTTCTTGTGACGCTCTCTTCTTTAAGTACGTCGACGAACTTTTACGACGTTACCTCACCGTGAAAGTTTCATCAATTAATCGACCTCAATGAAGATGTTGGAGAACTTTTAAAAAACCCCTCGATCGGCGATAAAATGCTTTAGATTCCTGTTTCTAAAGTAAAGATTGAAATTGCGTATTTTCATCGAATTCGATACAATTTTTTTTTTTATTTTTAGGCAGTTTGTCCTGAGTAACTTGGCTTTATGTTATTGCCTACAATCAGCAAAGAATGTAGAAACGCAGCAAGGAATGTTGTACGTAACAAATTTAGAACATTGGCAATGTTGATTCTCATGACTTCAGCAACGATTGTTAACAAATAACTACTGAAATGCAAGCGTCACCAACAAACTCTAAACTGCAGAAATTAGTTTCTCTTCATCTATATACACTAGGGTGACAGAATAAAATAGACACCTACTAATTAAAAAAAGGATACTATTCTCGTTATATATACAAAATATTTTAAATTAGACTAATATTTTGTCGATCCACCTTTACTTGCGTGAAGTGCTGCAAGTCGTCGTGGCATAGAATCTATTAAATGATTAATGGTGTCTTCTGGAATATTTAACCATTTTTCTGTAACAGCTGCCATGAGCTCTTCCGTATTGCTGAGTTTTCGGGGTCGTTTCGCCATATTTGTCTGGATTATGTGCCAAACATTCTCTATCGGATTCATGTCTGGTGATTGGTCTGGCTATGGTAAAATCCGAATCCCCTGTTCCCCTTTCCATGTGGTGATTGTTCTTGGTTTGTGGCAGGGTGCTCCATCCTCAATAAAAGTGACGTCTTCTTTAGATAAAATGGCGTCGAATATCGGTAGTAGTCCTTCTGTTAATATTTGGATATATTTTGCCGCACTTATATTTCCGTCGCAGATTACTAATTGCGATCTTCCACCATACCATACCGCGCCCCACATCATGATGTTCACACCGCCGTATTTCACCGTCTGATGTAAAAATTGGTCGTCCAGTTGCTGTGACGAACGTCTCCATACCCACGTGCGACCACTATCACTGAATTGGCACTATATGCTTTCGTCTGAAAAAAAAAATGACAGACCGCCAAAACTCTTCGGGCTTCGTTCGCATTTCGATTGCCCAAGCCATTCGGCGCCGTTTTGAAACGCCGTAAGGAGAGGTTTTTTCTTTGCCACCCTTTTATACATCCCCACACTGTGGAGGTATCGGAGAACGGTGCGCTGGCTTTTCTGTGAAGTTGCCGCAAGCTCATCTGTACTTTTTCGCGGTTCTCTTAACACTACGCGCACAAGCACCCTTTTACTTCTTTCAGAAGGTCCGGCACGACCTGGTCTCGGCTCCACTGTTGTTGTTTTCTTGCGTTTAATTTGTGTAATCACACGGTTACTGGTGGACAACGGAATATTTAAAAATTTATTTATTTCACGTTGCGAAGCGCCGCGTTTACTCTGGCCAACGATGCGACCCCGGGTGAAGTCGCTAATATCACTCGAATCTTGTAAGCGAGGCATAGTTGTAACGATACTAAACTATGACGAATTCCTTCCGATACACCTACCCCTACCCTAATGACAAGAGAATGTTCTTAATTCGTTTTTAGAATTTAGGTGTTTGCATATTTATACCGCTTTACCTGGTGTGTATTTTATTCTGTCACCCTAGTGTATATGCCTTCCAAAGATCGAGAATTTAAATACAATAAAGTGATCATTAACAATAAGTGATACTTCGAAATACATAACCTCGATTAAATTTAATTATCTGAATCAGCTAAGGTTCACTTCGCTTGCAAAGCGTTGTTGTTAAGCTGTCCGGCATAGTATGTACGTGATCTTGATAGTATATTACGATTATGTAATCCCCACGTGAAAATTTTAACATTATAATATAAGATAAAATTAACATTATAACTCATATGTATATACAGATCTATCTAGCTAAAGTTTTCTGGCAAAGCCTTTTCATATCACGGATACCGATTATGTACAGAACAATGACTGAACTATAGACTAGAGCTCCAAGCACTTGTTAATCTCTATTCAATATTCTAAATGATATTAGAAATATGAGAATTTCGTTATTGATGTAACATACATAAGTATTATATTATTTACGTATATATATATATATATATATATAGATTGACTTGACTGTAGAATATATACATTTGTATATATTTTACATAGCCTCTGCACTCGTGCAGTAATAAGAAATTCTGAAATGTATAGAAAAACAAGGGGGTGCGGGCTTGTTTTCGTAAACAGATACTTGATATCGGGAAAACAGTTACACCATCGTTTAGGGCATATATACAACAGATAAAACCTTGTCTTTACTTTTTTTCGTATTCTCTCATAGTTTCTGAGTTATTAAGTGAAACAGCGAAGGGTAGTCTTGAGGTTATGGTGGCCGACACCCCCCTAACGGCCGATTGCGTCGCTAAGATAGTTGCTGTTGGTCATGCACTAGATTACAGTCTACCCAGGTCTAGATTGATCACCAACTTTCATTTAAACCGGTGAGACACATTTGTCTATCTTCCCTTGTAAGTAGAAGATTTTATTTCGTATTCATAGCTCCGGCTATTTTTTGTCTGTATAGATTATTCAAAATTTAAAGCAGAAGCTACTAAAAAGTTACTAAAGAAGATAGAAAATTTGGTGCCAGAGAACATGTTACGTACAATATTTTTTGGATTCATTCTAATTTAACATCTTCCGTAAATACTGAAATAGACAGTAAAAATTCTCTCCTTTAAAGCACAGTATGATATGATCCTTGTGGGAGTCTGCACTAGTAGTGTCATGCAGTATTACTGTTTATTACATTACCTAATTTAGTGCAACTTACAACATGAACGTAATCCATATATATGTTGTTTTGTTACTGTTCTACATTTTTAGTTCTTTTAAAACAAATGTGGAACGAAAGAGCAAACCATAGAAGTTGATTTTGATACTTGAACAAATTAGTGCATTTTATTTAATAAAATAAGAGACTTATTTATTGTATTATTCCGGTTTATCTTTAGGATTCCCTAAGAGACCGGAGATGATAAAAAGGTCTGGAATATACCAAATCGCATGCAATGATTGTGAAAAAGTTTATATTGGACAAACAAAAAGGAGTATCGAAACGAGGTTCAAAGAACATATTAGACACTATCGTTTCGACAAACCTGAACTATCAAGCGTAGCAGAGCATATGGTAAAATCCGGACATAAGATTGATTTAAAAAATCTGACACTACTTAAAAACGTGAACTCGTATAGAGAATTAGACGCGTGCGAAACGGTATATATGAAAAAGAACGGAAACTTATTGAACAGAGAACCACCCCCAATTGCACACTCGAGTTTGATGGATTTATTACCATAGGCCCTGTTAAAGATACGGTTCGCTTTCGGTCCATCCTTTCCCGTAAAAGGCATGAGGCCACCTAGTAGATTGTAAATAGTCATATGGTTTAGAAATTTTAGAGCCTGCGTAGAAAATAATTTGCATGTGTGATACAGTTTTTACTTTCAGTCGGTAACACGGTTGACAATGGGAGCCCACGTGCTCTCGAAAGGCTGCGTTCCGCATAATTAATTAATTTGTGTGAGTGGAGTTTCCACACAGACCTTGCAATCGTCATTTAACACTGCGCACTCGAAAAAAGTATGAAACGCTATTCCTTTGCTGTGATTCTGTCCAGCTATCTAGTTCCAATAGAGTTGGCGTTGTTGTACAATTCACTCTCTGATCCACACCATGCACTCCAATTTTTGTGATGCCAATACCTGGTTCGGCTCTAGTCAAGGCAATTTTCTGTCATATCTAACTATCCTTACCTTTGTTTCATATCTGGATTATCTTTAGCTTGAGGTTTTCTAAGATGTTTTCTGATACGAACTACAGGTTCATATTTTGTGCTTATTCTCCTTGTTTAGCGAAAATGTGATACGCCATCTAAAATTAAAAACGTTACAAAGTTCGTTGGAAAGCTACAAGATTCCAACTTTTTCATAATAAATTTAAGCCGCTGACAACTCACATCTGAATTAGATGAATTCATTACCATAATACATCTGAGCTGTTAGAAGATACAGACTATTGTCGGTTTCTCTTTTTCGAAGGAATACAAATGCATTTTGGAATCACTCACAAGTAAAGTAAATTAAATTAATATAAAACTTCCGTTGGATATTCGTAACGATAAATTACAATTTTCTTGTAATTACCAAGGTTTTATTTTTTTTTTTTTCTGAAAAAGTCTCGGTAGGATTTGAACCTACGGCTCCTCTCTTGCCGAGAGATTTACACCACGGGACCCTGTAAGTTCAAACTACTTTTAATACCCAGATGTCGTTATGTCTGTGGATGTATTATAACATCTCAACAGACAATATGATTTAAAGCTAAGTTTTTATTAATCAAATTAGTATGAAGCTTTCGTTGGCAAAAATTCACTCGGTATCTCGGTTGATAATGAGAGCGTACGTGCTCTTAAAAGGCTGCGTTCAAAATAAATAGTCAGTTAATGTGGTGTGGAGGATACTTGTGCGTTATACAACCCCCACAATCCTTGTATTATGAGCCAGCATCTCCATCCGTACGATACTAAAGTCGTGCACTGCACTCAAAATGAAATCTTAGTAACATTATGATTAAATAAAAAGGTAGTGAAGCTACGTCTAATAAAATGTAATTTTACCTTTAAAAATGCGTAGTTTCAGTATGACTGTAATTTTACAAGTTTTAGTTTACAATTCAACAAAATTTTTGTAGTTCCATAGATTTGGTTTTAATTTGTGAATCCAACCCGAACGAGATTAAAATTTAGGGAAATTTGGAAATCACTAAGAGTCACCAAACTTACGAGTATAAGACACCAAACAGATCTAAAATTGTTTGTCACTGTTAAATTTTTTAAGTGATATAAACAACCCTTTTTTATTCCATGTAAGCTGCAAAGATCTTTAGAGTATATTTAATCTATTTCAAATGTCTGGGGTTACTGTGCAGAGAAGCAACTATTGTGTACCTAACTTTACAAAGTAAGAATTAGAAATGATATTTTCTTGTTTTATTACATATTAATATTGGCTGACTGCATAACTTTGTTCCTGATTTTCATGCCTCCCGTGGAATGCACACTGCATCTCCAACGAGTTTTCTACTCCTGGTAACAATTCTGGAAGTCTTGTTGTGTTAGGTTGTTTAGAATCTGCGTCGTGACTCCTTGGATGTTGTTTATTATTCCGTAATGGGAACCTTTCAATTTATGCTCACGCACTGGAAAAAGAAGAAGCCATACCTGGACTGTACGCCAAATGTAGGGTACTGGAATGTTTTTCTCTGTTAAAAAGTTTCTAACCGACAATGGGCTGTGACTGGGGGCATTATCATGATGGAAAATCCACAAGCAGGCAATGTCAGGTCACACACGCAAAACCTTTTTCCGTAAACGTCCAAGGTACTCGCGATAAAAGGTCTGATTCACTGCCTGGCCTTACGGTACGAGGTTCCCATTAAGGAACAATGAATAACATCCAAAGAGTTACGACGCAAGTTCTAACCAGCGTAACAGAACAAGATTTTCAGAATTGTTACCAGGAGTGGAAGCTGGAGACGCTGTGTGCATTTCAAAAGAACATTCGTTGAAGGAAACAATATTCAGTTGTAGATAAACTCTAATAAAGATTTATATTATTTCTAATTGTTCATTCGAGATTTGTTTCAAAATTTTTGTGGCATTTAAAGAAGGAACTGTATGCGACTGGGAGTTTTTAATTAAAGTAGCATCGGATTATTTGTTGTCACTTGCGGGAAGGTAATTTGTTTGTTTCGTATTTCAGTATTTGTTTTTATCCACTTATTTTTAATAATTACATTCAATTAAACGACCGAAGAGGATGTTCAGAACGTCAAAGAAGTTTCTCTCGAAAAGAAAATAAGTTTACTCTCTCTTCCATTGAGATATTACGAGGGCGGTCACGATGATGTTTTCAAAATGAACCTATAGGCTAATACCTAGCCGGGTAATGCGATTATACTTTCGTTGTTGAAACAGGCATATTTTAACCAACAACTTTACCGCGTTTGTTTTTGCGAACGGGCGTGAGCGACTTCGACGATTTGCATACCTCACCGCAGCTTCACTTTTAATTCTTCTTCTTCTCGATACGCTGCCGCCGCTGCTGCTGCTTCGTTTTCTCATTTCCATCGTTTTTTTTTTGTCCTGTCTTAAGCGAATACCGCAAGGCGACGCTCCGGCATGATATTCTAAAGGAGTCGTTTTTGACTCGCTTGTTTGCTTTTTTGTTCGCTTTTTAGAGGTGGTAGTGGCGCGAACGAATTTTCGAACTTTAATCATCTCGGTACTTGAATGGCATTAAGAATTCAGTTAGAAAAGTTTTAAATTCCCTCCGAAATACGGAAGCGCGAGCTGGTCGGTGGGAGAATTTCTTCTGAGAGAATCAAAACTTTCTAGATGCGTGTGTATTGCAGTAAGTTGTAAGTAGTTTTCGATTATTTTGCTTTAATTCTTCGACATATACTTTCACCAATATAACTATTTCAATTTAAAGTACGCTATGTTATTCTAAATTTTCTCCTTGAACTCTTGTTTAGATTGCGTCCTTTTTGCGTTTTGTTGTTATTGGAGACAAAAACCGTCAAGACTCCTTCTAATTTCAATTTGAATTTTCATACATTTCATTTTTGCGTTTTATTTTTGTCTTCCACAGTTTTCTGTTCTGAACCAGTTGTTTGGCTTCAATCCATCCCATACCTCTTTTTTCTAATATTCTATATATATTTGTCCTTTCCAGGTGTTTCGGGGTCAACCTATTCTGTTTTTACCCTCCGTTTTGGGTTCAAATATCTTCTTTGTTGTTCGATCTTCTTCCATTCTGTGTATATGTCCAAGCCATGCCAGTCGCCTCTCCTCTATGATTATTTCTATTGGCTTGACATTTAGACTGTTAGTGATTGTCGTGTTTCTGATTTTGTCTCTCCTTGTTACTCCTTCTATTCTTCTTAGGAATCTCATTTTCATGGCCGTGACTTTGCTTTTAATTCTATTCACCACCATATCATCTGCAAACATTAATTCTTTTACGTTAATTGTATTTATTTTCCAGTTTCCTACTTTCATATTTTTTTCTCTTTGTTTCACTTTTTTAATAGCACCATCTATTAATATAGAGATATACAATGGGCTTAATACACATCCCTGCTTTCATCCAAGTTATGATTGGAATTCAGCTGATTCTGCGTTGGAAGTTCTGACTTTATTCCTGTTTATTTTGTACAATGCCTTAATCATCTATATGATTCTTCTCTCTAGCCTTCTCCATTCTAGACTCTACCGCACATCTTCTGTTCTTACCCTATCAAAAGCGTTTTTAAAATCTATAAAACATATAAAGGAAATACATCATTTCCTTTCTCTGTTAGTTTTTCTCTTAATTGTCTGAAATATTAAGTCTTGGGTGTTTCTTCTTTTTCTGATCCATGTTGAGTATCTTCGAATGTTGTTTCCAGTTTCTCCCTGAGTCTTTTTTCTAGTATACTTGTCAGTACTTTTCCTGGGATGCTAGTTAACGGTATTCCTCTGTTGTTTGAGCATTCTTTAGAGTCTCCGCTTTTGTATATTTGGTGAGGCCCGAGAATGAATCAGCCCGTATATACCTAGTAAAACGAGTTGGCATATGCTGATTATTACATTTTTATGAAAGCCCGAAATGCTGAGTTAGAATTCCATTCATGCTATTGCACGAGAATTTCCAAGAATATACAAGGGACCATTTTGCAGAACATTCTATTTTACTTTCGGACATCATAAATCCCGACATATTTTTTTATATCTCGGCTTTATTGCAGTAACGCATGTAATAAAAATAACTCGGACAAAGAGACGCGAGCCTTCATCCTCGATTGCGCATACACTTCTCGGCCGTTCCAACTTGTTTATTTTGCGGAAGGACTTTACAGTCAACGCATAAATCATCGATGATATTCATTTTATCGTACAGCTAAAATTGTTTCGCATTTTCGCCAACGTTCGCCTCCATACTAAATGCGGATTTTCACATATACGAAACGTGACGTATTATATATAGACGTATACGTTGTAATAGTTACTCGGACAACGTCCATAAATTCATTTTATTACGGATCTATAGGGTCATCCCAACTAATAGAATTACATAACTTTCGTATGAAGTTTTCGTAACAGCTCTTATATTTCGAGTACGTACTGGGCTCGCTGAAACAGCGTAGGGTGCCGCTATACTACAGCTACATCAGTACAAGAAGCGTTCGTGTCGTGAAATAAGAGGCTTTCAGAAAACTGTCTAATTCCGCTGTAATTGAATTATAAGAATTGTTGGTAGTAGCCGGAGAAGGAAGCGTCCTTTTAATTGCACTTCAACGTCATTTTCAATTATACAAGCGTCTGTCTTAAAATATGAAGAGAAACTGCGAACGAAAAAAAAAAAGGGAGAACTCGCAAAGTAAAATGGAAAAGGGCATGTCACGAAAAAGAAGAATAAATGTTTTGTTCGAGAGTCCAATTATAATAACTCTGTGTTATCTTAAATAAGCGGACTTAATTAAGTTTGTTGTGATTTTTTTCCTTGTTAAGGGGATATAAAGGGGATGGAAGAATTATTTAAGCTGTGGGAGCATATCTTTCCTGCACAGGTTTATTAAGATAAAATTGAAAAATAGGGAATGTTTTTGCCTTTTATGGTATCGAGATACGTATTTTATTTAAATGCGTTCGTTTTCCGATCTCTTAATTATTTGAAGTTTCTAAATACGCACATTTTAACCTGGAGTTGCGGATAAATTCCAATTTAATAGCAACACTGCCCTTATTAAAGGAACGGAAAAAGTCATAGTTTGATGTTGCCCATTTTTAATTATCACACATACTGTGACGGACTATAGCGTCTCACTGGTTACCAAGAGATAAAAATAAAATTACAAAATTGAGATTTTCCCAATCGAGAGCGCAATCCTCTATCCCTTAATATGCTCTGAGATCGATTCAGGGTGGCACCTTGCTCCTCGGCGAGGAAGCCGGTTAAGCATATTTCTTTAAGTTTCCCTAAATTAAATCTTCTTATAGGAAGCGCCACCTGTTTAAACAAACCCTGTCACGAGGCGGGGAAAACAGGACACTCGTAGATGGTCTAAGGAAAGGGCAAGGCGATCTCAAAAAAAAACACTTTTTCGGTACCACCACAAATTTAAATGATTTAATAACTTAAAGTAGAGATCAGAGTCAGTTAGAGACAAATAATGAGGATAATAAATAAAATAAATTAACTATCAAAGTTAATACTTTTCCGGTCGCGTTACCTTTTACAAATTACGATTTCACCTCTATTTTTTTCTATCAATTGAAATTAAGCATTGATCAAGTTTTATTTTAAAAATAAATGTAGCAAACTCTCTCCTCTACTCCAGAGTGTAATATTCCAATATATATATATATATGTATATATCCATGTGTTTTCTGAAAAGAACAGATTTCAATTAAAAACGAAACAAATAATAATAAATAAAATTAATAAATGCCTTCCCATCCCCCAACATCTTTTGCCAATCACAGGGGGCATCGACCGGTCATGAGTTAATTGTTACGCCTGCGTCTGTGGTCCGTCTTCAAGTATTCGTTCTCAAGCATTCGCCATGGTGCGAGGTTCGAATCTGGGACCCCGAAACTAATAACCAAATACACAAAGCACCAATTGGCTATCATCCCCGTCACATAATGATGTTGGCCATTGTCAATATGTGAAAAAAATTATATCATCGGCAGTCTTTTAAAATCGCTCTGTATTGCTACGTCTTTTCTTTATCGCTATAAAAAAGTATTTTTAGTTTTGTTCACCGTAATTCATTATGTCACTAATCTAACACTCAATACGTAAAGTATAATTTAGATTAGCAATTAATTCTTTTAACTAATAACACGTTAATCATTCGCAATTTCTAATTTATCATTTCCATCTTTATCATCGATCAATAATAGCATTATCGTGGTAATCCTCCAAGCGATTAGAGCGTATTAAAAGATCCGTTGGAAAAAATTGGCTTATGCAGCGTTTTCATTGAAATTGTGAGAAGTTCAGTTTTGACAAGATCATCTCTTCTTTATAATTTCGAGAAAACGCGGAATCTCAAGAAAACAACTAAAGAAAGGAGATCTGCTTGTCACTACGCAACATTTGAAACCTAGATAAGTGTTATAGGCTGGAGATGATTGACCAGTTTAATTATAATAATTAGAATAATTTAAAACTTGGATTGACAGTCTGAAATAGGATCTTTCCAACGCATCGCACACGTCTCCAGTATCTCGGCCATACACTAGATACATATTGAATGTACATTTTATTATAAGGGAGGTAGTACCCCTTCCCAATTCTACTTCATAACGAATTCATCCCTAATTTTCTAGTATTAACGCATTATTGTTTTATTGCCATCATAAATTTTAATACAGGAATACATTGTTTTCGTGTTTGAAAGTCTAATTGTTATGAATATATATATATATATATATATACTGTCAACATTAGATTATAAATATCATTCTAAGAAAAATAGTATGAATTTTCCTTAATATTTCTAAAACAGTTCTAAGTGTAACATAATATATTAGACGCGATTAAACTTATGAACGGTAGTGTATTTACGATATTTTTTATGTTTTTAAATCATTGTTGACCTATAAAATTAAAAACGTTAAATATAGGCCCCATAGACGAAATTGTGTATGACAGTAATTCTAAAAAATCTTACTATTTATGAAGGTAACATTTTCAGAACACATACTCCTGCCCTTTTTACTGAACTATTCTAGGTTTTCTTTTCTTGGACGTAATTTCATCAGGAGTTTTGATGAAGATACAGCTTTAGTTTAATGTAATAAATTTCTGCTTAATAATTATATTTACCTTTCAAGCTAGTTATGTCTTTCTTTAGTGGGATATTCGCTTCGGTGGAAATTATCACATAAAATTTCCGCTAAGATTTGGTGTTTTCGCGACGAAAGAAAAAACGATTTGTTTCTACTAATACCATAATACGCACTGTAGTAGAAGTATTTTACACAAATACTTTACTAAATTAAATACAAATATCATTTATAAAATTAAATGTAATTATATATCTTGTGAGGACGAATCTATGGTTCTCAATTAGAAATGGAAAGCTTTTAACGTAATAAGTTGTCCCCAACGGCGCATTGACATTTTAAAAATTCTCCTTAATAGTGGTGCCTTCATGCATGGCCGAGTCGTAACAGATCCTATTACTTTAATAAATACCCTCTAATAACGAGAAAATTTCAGAGAGAATGCGCGAAGTCGTTTCCGGAGCATAACAAACGAGAACTGCAACGGCCGGAACCAAAGTTCCGCCTTAGCTCCCGCCCTCAGCTCTTCGCGGGCTTCACTATGTTACAAAAACCAATTTGCCTAAGATCTGTTTTATTTTTCTTTCCGATATTAATTTAAATTTCAAAAGTTATCGCTAAATATTTGATCCGCAAAGCGCTGTATATTTATCCCGTCTTCGATCCCTCGATTTTGCGAGAATTTAATTTACTTAAGAGTGAGAGGAGACGGTTCCCTACAATAGGGTAGCGCCGTTTTCCACCCGCCAAGTTCCCTCCATCCGCGCGCAGCACCTCGTTTCGGAACGACCCCGAAACTTTCGAATCTGAATCCGTTCGATTTGCTTGTCGAACTAAAACATTAAGTAGACGTAAAATTCGGTTTATTGTCGATGGGAGCAAGCGAAAACCGTATGTCCTACGATAAATTAAATTAGATTCCTCTTTTTCTCGGCGATAGTTATCTTTTTTGTGGACCTTAAAGAGGAACTGGAAAATGTAGATTTCTCTAAGTAAGTGAATGTAACAAAAAGGAGGAACAAAGTAATCTCACAAATGCAAGAGGGAATCGTGTAATGAACTTGCCGTTTTCAAGTAGCTTGTATATAGATATATCTACCCTTGTATTATTAAAACCAAGACTATTTTTTGACGTTTCGTAACTGTACCTTTGTCTTATACGTTGTTATAGAAGGATTTATTTTGATTTCTTCATTTTGTGCTTTCATTAAATTGGTTTGGGTTATTTCTATTTTATGTGAAGAATCAATAGTTCAATTTACTTGTTTTCCAGGTGGTTGTTCGATAAATTTAACCATTTACCAGTACAGATACCTGATTTGGCAAATAAATATTCATACGCGTTCATTGAAAAAAAAAAAGAACAAGGACTTTGAGCTTATTAATGAAGTTTTAGTTTGATTTAATGTAAGTTCATTGTTTTTTAGCGTAACTTTGGAGTGTTTGCAAAAGCTTGTGTTGGATAACTTCCAAGATAGCGAGGACATAGTTTGCCTAATATCTTTGGCAAAGATTTGCACGAAATACTTTTTCCAAGTTAAACTTTATATCTGCAAACTGTAGGAACCTCAGTGGCTCCTTTTGTGGCTTAACACTTTTATAGGCAAATTTGAAACTAACTGGAATACTTATTTTTCACGATTTTGGATCAGATATGTCGATGACATATTTTGCAACACTAGCAAATGGCCAGTAATTGAATTTTTGCGACAATTAAATTCAACATTTCCTCCTCTTAATTTTACCCACAAGAAAGAGAAGATGTTAATAGTAAGAAATAAGAAAAACTTATAAGTAAGTACTACTATTTCATTTTTATCACCAAATGCAGTATTACTGCTGAAGACAGCAGTTTAGCTTATTGAAACTTGCATCTAGTATTGCATTTAATGCGGTGATAAGCATGGTAATGTGGCACAGCGTTCGACTTTGATTTTTTGTGATTTACTTATTCCTCACTTTACGATTAAAAGCATAAAGAGGATTATGTAGATAGTCGACTGCAATACTGTATCGAAAAAAATGTTACTATAGGTCAGTAGGCTCCAGACGTAGCTTGTAGTACTTCTTTCTAAAAAGATTGTGCCAGTAATGATCTTATCTAGTGGATATTCTAAGATTATTTTGTTACAATATTACAACGCCGCTCTACTACTTCTTTCTACAGAATAATGAATTGTATTTATTAAGAATAGAATGAATAATAAAATTTTCGTAAACAATAGCTATCTTAAATTATTTTTAATGTAGCTTCCATTGGTTTTTTAAGGAACAGGAGGTTTAGGTTCAAATCTTACCGGAACCGTGAAATTTTCAATTTTCAACGTTGATAATACCAAGGAAATTACATTATCAATAGCCATTAATACTCAAACATAGAAAAGTAATTTTTCAAATTCAGACTATAACGAATGAGTAAGCTACTCACACGTATTTAGATATTCCACCAAAGGAAGTTGTGTTGTCCTACTGAGTATGATTTTAATAATACGTAATTATAGAATACTGTACAGGAAGATTAGTTAATATATATATAATTTCGTATTACAGTGTGGCAGTGAAAAGTCGTTTATTCGATTGCGTAGAAAAATTGGCGCAATAGTTAAAAAGTAAAATACAGTAGAATTTGCTATAAAATTAGCACTGCAATAAAATGCAAGAATATTCCATAATCGGATTGCACTGTTGAGAATAATTGTAGCAATTAATCCTACAATATCTTACATATAATTTTATTGCAACATCATGTTCTTGGAATCCAGTACACGGTCATCCTCGGCAACTTCCTACATCTTTGCTAGAAAGGCAAACCCATCTATGCCCTAGTGAATTTCACATACCCCATAGCCGCACTATAAGTAACAACCACAGAAACACATATTGGAAATTGTATGTTCTTTATTCGATTTTTCTTTGCGTTCCCCCTTTCTGGCGATTTATGTGTATTCCATTTATTTATGTAAATGAAGTACATATATATGTATATTATGTTCTCTTAATAATTAAATGTTAATAAGTTCTCACCCTAAATTCCTATATGTATTTTTTATTGGCAGTTTATTGAAATTGATTCCAATAATTCCATAATCATGCTTCCCACTCGAGATCTTTAATAAACACAGGTTCTGTTCCAAGATATTGAAAATAACTTTCTCCCCTTTACATAATGCATGTTGAAGCTTTGTTGTTGTTATGCGAGAGTATTTGCTGTATACATTATTGTCGAAATGACGTTCCTGAAATAGAAGATGCACGTCTGCTCGTATAGAATTTCGACTTCCATATGAACGCATATTATTATTTTTGCAAGTGTTAGATACTTGAGAATATGAATGGTTTTAGGAGAAGATAGTTGAAAGTAGTCTAGGTTGCCTGCTTCCCGTCTAGTCAGGAGACGTAAGGATGATATAGGAGGTACGGAAGCTTCGGGTACACAGAGTTTCTTACAGTAACGTCGTTATCTTAAGCGCCGTAATATTATATGAGTGTATCAAAAATTATAAATAGCGATATTTTTATTATTGCATGTATATGATTTTCATTTACTAAGAAAATTTTCTTGCAAGATTTGTGACAATGAATGAGTCCTGGATCCATCATTATGATGCAGAGGCCAAAATACAGAGTAAGCTGTATTTATCCCTCTTCTCTATAAAAGTTTACCTTTTCTTGCTTTGTTGTTATTTCTAATACGCTACTCTTTTATGTTATGTATAGATTTACATATGGAATAATCAGAAGTTTTCTTTAATCTATTGATATTAGCCTCATGTTCAAGAGAATTAACCTCGGAAACTATAATCTTTTTTTATTATTCTCTATGTTTTAAAATATTGTTTATGCAGGCCACTTTTGTATTAAACGTTTTATGCGAATATGTAACATGCTATATACAGCTTCAGCTCAGAGACAGACGTTAATATCGCACGTATAGTAGTTCTCCGTGTAGACGCACCTTAACAACAGCACTATTCTCGGCAGCTGCACAAACGCTGACTGGAAAGCCGAAGAACGAGGCGGTTGCGAAAAATGGGTGGTATAGTGGATTCGGAACACGAACCGGGAAGCGCAAACGGAGAGAGAAAAGGGGCTCTAAATACGATGACAGAGAGCACGAAGAGGACTGGAGGGACTGAAAGCAGAGAGAGGATCTCGACGCGAGGAAATAAAGTCAGTATTCATATCTCGTCCGCCATCCGTCAGACTAGCGGCCATATTTCAACTATTTTTCATTAAAACCCAATGTCACAATCACCTCATCCCGTATGCATTGTCGTTCCACTTGTACTTTATTAGAAGGGAAGATAAATTAAAATCGTCTTCGAGGTGGAGGAAGGAAATAGTGCTCTGCAGCGTCAGCTTCGTCAACGTGTATGGATGTGCGTCTCCCACACTCCTTATGTGTGTCATACCACTGCAGGCATTACATTCTGAACGATTTCTGCCATTATTTAAAGCGTTATTATACTTGATGTCATATTAATACGCTTAGCCGCTCACTGGTGACAAAACAGGAGAATTTATGTTTTTATTTGAGTTTATTTCTGATTTTTCTTCGTCGTAGATCTTTTCTATGGAGGAAGAACCGCTTATGATTAAAACAGTATTCTTTTTTCTCTAGAACGTTATATGGTGGTGACAAAAGTAATAAATACTAATAAAGTTGTAGAAAAGTATAAATCTTAAGAAATCGCTTTATATGGTTATATACATATACATATACATATACATATACATATACATATACATATACATATACATATACATATACATATACATATACATATACATATACATATACATATACATATACATATACATATACATATACATATACATATACATATACATATACATATACATATACATATACATATACATATACATATACATATACAAATACAAATACATATACATATACATATACATATACATATACATATACATATACATATACATATACATATACATATACATATACATATACATATACATATACATATACATATACATATACATATACATATACATATACATATACATATACATATACATATACATATACATATACATATACATATACATATACATATACATATACATATACATATACATATACATATACATATACATATACATATACATATACATATACATATACATATACATATACATATACATATACATATACATATACATATACATATACATATACATATACATATACATATACATATACATATACATATACATATATATGTATATATCGATAACAGACTCAGAAAAGACATTACAGCAAAATATGATGATATACCAAGAAGAACTAAAAAAGATAAATATGGAGATAAACACGATGAAAACAAACACAAGGATAATAACGATAGAAGAAAAAACATCAGAATCGAAGGACCAACCTGGGAACAAGTTAAAAGATACAATTACTTAGGAAGAACCATTGAAGACAACTGCAGAATAGAAAAAGAAATAAATGAGAGAATAGGGATATTCGCAAAAATATATAATACATTAAGAAATACATTTTTAGATAAAAAAAAACTTAACAAATAAAGGCAGAAGTATATAAAAGAGTGATCAGACCAACATTAACATATGGCAGCGAGTCCTGGACAACCACGAATAGAATCAAAAGCAAAGTCGCAGCCATCGAAATGAGATTCTTAAGAAGAATAGAAGAAGTAACAAGCAGCGACAAAATCTTAAGCACGACAATCACTAGCAGCCTAAATATTAAGCCAATAGAAATAGTCATAGAGGAGAGACGACTGGGTTAGCCTGAACATATACGCAGAATGCAAGAAGATCGAATAAGAAAGAAGATTTTCGAAGATAAAACAGAAGACAAAAATAGAATGGGTAGACCCCGACACATCTGAAAAGGACAAATATAAAGAATATTAGAAAAAAGAAGTATGGGATGGCTTGAAGCTAAACTGGCTCAGAACAGGAAACTGTGTAAGACAAAAATAAGAGAATAATAGTCGGACACCGCAAGGTATAAAAGACGTAGAATTAAAGAAAAAAACAATAAACATATCGCAGCTAAGACATTAGGGATAGTTCACAAAAATTGAGAAAATCTGCATCTTAACCTACAGTCCAATGTCGCTTTCTCTTTGGCTGACTTCTCCCATTGGCAAGACCATTTTAATGTTTGACATTTTTCTAGAGTTTGAAATAATGCCTTTTATTTATTATTTACCTTGAAGATGAATCGCGAAGTAATGAAGGAAAATAAATAAATAAACTCATAGTCACAAATTTTCAGCTCACGAAAATTATATTTCAGAGGTGGTCATCCACAACGCAAGTTTCGGAATTTTTCTAGAGCCTCCTTTGTGGGAAACTTGTGTCTTTAGTGATGAGTGCGATATCAACGATATAAATGAGCGACTCCCAGAACAAGATTGGAATTCTCTTTCGGATACCGAAGAAGTTTGCTACTAATACATCAAATGTATAAAATATTTAGGAGTTTAAATTGGAAAATAAAATTGTTCCCAAAAATTGCAATTATTCTCGCCTATGTTAGGGAATGCAGTTCTGAATTTATTTTTACATTATTTTATAAAGTGCATGTAAATATCTGTTAATTCAATCCCTTAAGATATTTGTTATTTTGAAATAACACACGTGCTTTAATTAATTGTGCAAAACCTTTGTCCTTAAATGCACCAAATAATAAATTTTATTGTGTTGTTTTAAACCTAATGGTTAAGATAAATCTAAAGGACGTATATATGCAGTGTAGTACGTGAAATTTTCATTAGAACTGACAGTATTTCGTATTAATATCTCAACTGTGACCATTTGAGACCGATGGATTTCAATACTTCATAAACTAGACACCATGTTTAATATACAATATACAAAATATTTTGTAATTGTTACCAATGATTGCGAAAGAGAACGAAATGCTGATTTAATTCTACTTAGTGTCTAATCGAATGTTCTATGGCAATTGTAATCAAAGTAGCTTATTTTCTTGAAGAACATTTTTCAATTTAGTAACATGGTATTATCAATGGATTTTAGTTGAAACGTTCAGCTGAGCGCTAAGTTATTTAGTACGTAAAGTATTTGAGAAAGAAAAGCTTCTTAGCTTTACGTTTACATCATACCGTCCGTGATTGTACACCTGATAAGTGTTCGTGTTTTCGAAAAGTCGAGACGAACTCTCGTCTCTAGCCGGGGAGCAGATGCCGCAAATTTATCTTCGGTAATTCGTCCGACGCGCTTTAAATGTATATTAGCGTGCTGAGGAAAGCCATTTTGCATACTGAAGAGAGTACTTCGAAGACACCGTCGCACCGTGAGTGAAAATTTTCGAAATATTTATATTTCGCACGACAGGAGAAAAATCGCTATTCTTATCAGGCTGAATGCAAAGTTGGATCAATATTTAAAATGTTTCTGACTACTAGATTGCAATTGACAGGCCGAAAATGTTGTAACAGTGGACGAAACCTTGAATCCCTAAATTAAGTTTCGAAATGATTTTAATCAATATGTGGGCATTGCAAACAATTGAGTATATCGAACGTAGTGAAGCAAAACAAGCAAGTTATTACGTTAGATGTCACGGTGTATTGAGAGGATCGTTGTCAGATCAGGGTTGAATAGGTAATATTGATGGTGCAAATTTGGTTCATAAAGAAAGAACATTTGCGAATGTTCGTTGTCAAAGTCTTATTATACATCTTCAATGGATTGATCTCGTTCCATCAAATATTATGCTACTTCTTCACATGAAGTGTCGGTTATGAGAAGATCTTCTGATGATGATGTATGAACTCCAGTTTCCTGAGAAAACGTAGAAGAGTTGGTCTGCTGGTTTAAGAATGAAGAAGTGTATAGAATACAACAGAAGCTATTTTAATACACTAGGGTGACAGAATAAAATAGACACCTACTAATTAAAAAAAAGATTCGATTCTCGTTATATATACAAAATATTTTTAAATTTTTAAATTAGACTAATATTTTGTCGATCCACCTTTACTTGCGTGAAGTGCTGCGAGTCATCGTGGCATAGAATCTATTAAATGATTAATGGTGTCTTCTGGAATATGTATTTAACCACTCTTCTGTAACAGCTGCCACGAGTTCTTCCTTATTGCCGGGGTCGTTTCGCCATATTTGTCTGGATTTTGTGCCAAATATTCTCTATCGGATTCATGTCTGGTGATTGGCCTGGCCATGGTAAAATCCGAATCCCCTGTTCCTCTTTCCATGTGGTTGTTGTTCTTGCTTTGTGGCAGGGTGCTCCATCCTCCGTAAAAGTGCCGTCTTCTTTAGATAAAATGGCGTTGTCGAATATCGGTAGTAGTCCTTCTGTTAATATTTGGATATGTTTTGCCGCATTTATATTTCCATCGCAGATTACTAATTGCGATCTTCCACCATACCGTATCGCGCCCTACACCATGATGTTCACACCGCCGTATTTCACCGTCTGATGCAAAAATTTGTCGTCCAGTTGCTGTGACCAACGTCTCCATACCCACGTACGACCACTATCACTGAATTGGCAGTATCTGCTTTCGTCTGAAAAAATGACAGACCGCCAAAACTCTTCGGGCTTCGTTCGCATTTCGATTGCCCAAGCCATTCGGCGCCGTTTTTGTAACGCCGTAAGGAGAGGTTTTTTCGTTGCCACCCTTTTATACATCCCCACACTGTGGAGGTACCGCAGAACGGTGCACTGACCTTTCTGTGAAGTTGCCGCCAGCTCTGCTGTACTTTTTCGCGGTTCTCTTAACACTTCCCGCACAAGCACCCTTTTACTTCTTTCAGAAGGTCCGGCACGACCTGGTCTCGGCTCCACTATTGTTTTTTCCTTGCGTTTAAATTGTGTAATCACACGGTTAACTGTGGACAACGGAATATTTAAAAATTTACTTATTTCACGTTGCGAAGCGCCGCGTTCACTCTGGCAACGATGCGACCCCGGGTGAAGTCGCTAATATCACTCGAACCTTGTAAGTGAGGCATAGTTGTAATGATACTTAACTATGACGAATTCCTTCCGATACATCTACCCCTACCCTAATGACAAGAGAAAGTTCTTAATTCGTTCTTAGAATTTAGCTGTTTACATATTTATACCGCTTCACCTGGTGTCTATTTTATTCTGTCACCCTAGTGTATATATATATATATATATATATATATATATATATATATATATATATATATGATATATAATACCAGTGGTCCAAAAAACAAAACTTACTATAACCTGAGAAACTTTCTTTGTGTTAATTATCACAAGTGAAATTATACAGGGATTGGCACAGATTGGTACCTGAATATAAATAAGAAGAAAGCTTCTTTTAAGGAAAAAAGTTTTCAATTAATATGTGAGTCTATTGCTTCCTTAATTAAAGAGTAACTAAATAAATCCAGTAACAAAGACCAGGTGAAACAATTATTCCATTGACCAAAAATCCACCAGGAAGAATAAAGAAATAACCTAATTTGTGAGAAATGCATATTAAGTCTCTCAATTTTAAAAAATCTGGATTTTGATTTGAACCTGTAGGTATATTTTATCGCCAAGATACAGTACTAAAAACCAAAAATATTAAACTATTAGATATGCTTCAAATACTATTAGTGGTAGGAATTAAGCTATTTTCCCATAAATCTAATTTATCAAAGTTCCCATTCCTCTTAATTATAAATTTTCTCACTCTATACTAGATACGTTCAAGCATCAAGTGGCAATACATGAGCTCAGATACTCTTCCCTATTTTACTCGTTCCCAAAGACCAATGGTGCATTTATGAATCATAGTGAAGTGTTATTGGTGCCCACAAATAAAATCTATACAATGAATTGATTTTTAACTATTTTAGTACAGAAAATATTTGACTACAGTTAAATCTTTCTTTTATGAGTATAAATATTTCCGAATATGAATTTTAATGCGAAGATCGATCTGAAAAATAATTTCTCTTCATGTTCGGAATCAGCAATTAATCACCGGCCCTCGATGTTTGAATATTGTTTATTTTCTTGTTCAAGGATAATCCTCCAAATGTTTTCCTACTTTATTATTTCTTCTCGTGTTCAAACGCGCAAGTTGCCAAAAAATTGTTTACGTTCCTCGTTTTTGTTTAAACTAATCGACAGGAACAACAATACAATGCCATCCTCATTTTTATGCACTAATTTATATCCTGTTTATTTTGGTTACTATTACCACACTCATGTCGATATTGATACGTTACTTTAATTTTAAAATGTAGTACGAGGTCTGTTTAGGTATTAACTGAACATTGTGAGTTACGCACCGACGGGGAAATCTTATGCCATGCAGTTGGCAACATTGTATTCGATATAACTTCTTGCATAATCATATGTTTTCGGATTGTTGACATTTTGCCTAGTTCACGTCTAATTGTTATCCAAGTGCAAGGTGTTTCAGTATTCGTAGCGATGACTGCAATGTATGGTTTTCCGAATCCTTAAACTTTTCTAAGCTTTTGAAATAAGTTAATGAAGGTAATGTTCTGGGTCGTCCGCAGTGTTGCAAATGATTAGTACGATTCAAAAATAGTCGTCAATCAATTCAAGATAACCCACGTCTTCAACTAATGATCACCACGTTGTTGCAGGCTTGCGGGGTATCTACTTTCATTTAAGGAATTTGGGTGTGCGGGGTTAAACCGCCTTGTAGTTGCGCAAATCCGTCGACATTTCGCTGAAAGTTGCGTGGAGCTTCTTCTGGGCTGCTGCATATCATAATGCTGCTGTGAGAAGAAAGATCTGGTACACTCACACCGTCGTTCGATTATCAGAGAAATTTTAAAGTTTCTTTCTCGCTTAATAACCGAACAGCAGAAGAAATCGAATGTTACCAATTTCGTGAATGAACTTAATAGATTTTAAATTTTTACTTCAAAAGTTCATCAATTAACTAAGAGTACAGTAAAGGCATTTCACAACTGTCACGTGTAATAAATAATAAAAAAGACCAGAGTTGTAGTAAGATACTTATGGCAATGTACCCACCCACTCTGTCTGCTTTCTCAATTTATCAGTTTTGTGTCAAAAATCAGAAGACTGTCCTCTCTCAGCTGCTCCACTTTCATGTCCGACTTCCTACATTTTTTGCTTATGTTATAATTTGAAATCGGTGCTGAAAGGACCCAGTTTTGAGACCAGTGTTGAGATCAAAACAAACTTATCACAGACATTGAAGGATGTTGTAAAAAGGCTTTCCAGGACTGCTTTACGAAGTGAAAAGTTCGGTTATTTTCTGAACAAAGTTCGTATATTGTGCCTTGTGCAATTCTGACATATAGGTAAATACTTTTTTGTAAATACTCGATGTTTTTCTTTCTATTGGACCACCTTTGTAACAGTAATGATTTGGATATTAATTATGCAAATAGGCTTAATCGTTGTGTATTGTAATGATCAATCCTGTTAAATCTTTTAAAACTTTGAACTACAGTAATTGAAACCTGATCAGACATAGACTCTGGAGAAACGATTATGTTGTTCATATTGAGAACAAATAATGAATCTATTATAATAGAAATGTAAAGCAACAACTAGAACCATCACAGTATTTCTCTTTCTAAGTGCTTTTGTTTATTCTTGGCTTTAAATCCTAAGATGATAAAAAAAAACTTTCCAGTTGAAAATCTTGTATCAAAAGTATAGTTTTGTTGGTCTTTTCTAGAGAAAATGAAAAGAAAAAAATAGACCAGTGTTATAGCGTTTTTAAACTTTTGTCCATGTTTTAGTTTCTGACTAGTAGCATTAAAGAACATTCTTCAGTACAATTTGATTGAAAGTTATCGTGCAATAATTATTACACTTTTCAACAGTAAACAGAGCATGGCGCTATGAAATGGTTATATGCTATTCATTAAATTTCATCTGCAAGATAAAGCCACGTACTGTACGAGAAAACATTCCCACAAATGATTAATCAATACACCTATTTAACAACAAACTTCGGCATAGGTTAGTCTGCATAAATTGGAACCACACACTTTCTATCAAGGACATTCATCAGTGAACGCTTGTAGATTAAACCGCCGGATCGCGTAGCTCAAATTGAGTGCGTATTGATGAACCACTACACTCCAATTTACGATACTGGAGATCCGTTCATATCCGGCAAAGGTCCGGGGCATTATGTGGATACGTACACTGACACGATTGATTTTATATACAGTGTTCTTTAAAGGTTAGACGAGAAATGTTGAATGAAAAAGTTTTTGCATATTCAATACCACATGCTAATTATTTCTTAATCGGGTGTGTGTTAGTTCAAAATTGTTTTTAAATTTGTCGCCATTTATATTTTGCACTAGAGAATACCATATAGTATTTGGCAGATGATAAACAGAAACATTGCGGTTAATACAAGTGGACAGAAAAGACGTTTGATGCCAACGATTTAGTTGTTATCAATTGACTAGCTAGGTCATGTGCTTTGAAATCTCTGACTTTTTCTTCTTGGGTCGTTTAAACTAAAAAATCTTCGCGGACAACTCAGATATAATTGCCGAACTTAAGGAGAACGTTATTATTAGCTATCGCGAAATTAACCTCCAATTATGTCAAAATTTTATTGAAAATTTTACCAAGAGAATTAGGGCTTTCGGTACAGTAGCAGGATTTTAACCATGTTTCTAATTCCTTTCTCGAAATACTGCCTTATTCTACCTATGGGATGAAAGAATGCTCCGATTTAGTGTGTTCTACAAATATACAATGGTAATATGACAACCAATGTACAACTTTTACCACTTCATAATTTGCAAAATATTAATTTCATATCCAAATTTGGTTGTTCTTGGTCATTGCTTTGGTTGCAACTTCCAATCGCACTGCATCAGAGTATTGGTGAAAATTGCTTCGTAAGGTATTACAGTGTACTTGCACCGTTAACATATCAACAATAACGTATAGTTGACCCATGATATCGCAAATAAATCATCTTTTTCAATTTGGACTCTTATTGAAGATAATTTAATTCTAAAAATCTAAGCTTTCGTAATTGTATATGAAGACATATCTCTTTGCTTAGTCTTGCAAAGTCGTCTTCACATTGTAACTTGCTAGACGAAAACTATGACTTCCGCCAGCTGTTCCTCAATTTCTTTAACAACAATGCCCGGTTTGCTCCTACAAAGTTATAGCATAAGCCAACCTAAGCAGTTACCATGTTGGAACCTCTTTACCTTCTGGCATAGTTCTTTGGACTTTCCCAGAATCTGTTGCCATGTTTTTCTGTAGGTCTTAAGTACACGATGTTCGTAAACATCTCTAAATTGTTCTTCTTCTTAAATCTTATCTATTAGGTAATATGATGCGTGAGGCTTTTAGAATCAAAAGTCATTGTTACAGATTTTTGGTGAACACTGTATGTACGTTTATATGTATCACATACATGCATTACAAACGATCGCTGTTGACCGGACCTGGCCGGTAATCTAGTTTTCTTTAATCAGATTTATTTGCACAAAGTTGCAATTTCGAAATAATGGGCTTTCATTATGCACATGAAAACACATATGGTCCAGCTAGCTACGCTCTAATGGACCAAGTGATGCTGTTCCGTTCAATGATAACACCCCGAACGTATAAATTTATAGGGGGCGTTACGGTAGCGGCGCGATGCCATTAAGTTCGCTCAATTTAATAACCTTACTTATTAATTTTATTAATGGACATGAGCGCTAAGTGTTACAGATTAAGTGAGGTAAATTGCATTGTTAAAAAAAACTGCAATTCATCAACACATATTTTTTCATTTTTAAGCGAAATGTTAATTCCGTGTTGGTTTATTTTATAAAACAAGCATTGAATAATTGCTTTTAGGTGCACAAAATATGAAATAGTGTACAAACTCATTCGTATTTTGTTCTTCATTTATACATTATATAGATCCATCCAGTAATTTTACCAAATAATCCCATTACATTTCATAGATATTATTAATAAGCTATTATCGTCAATGCTTTCTCATCTACTTGCTCAATGACTTGTCTAACTGTAAAACTATTCCCGTTACCCAGACATATACCACAAATAGACAAACATAAAAAGTACGTCTGATATAAGAGAATAACTTTTGATTCAGATTCAACATTTAATTGTCACTTGGAAGAATTTTTGGGGTGTTTGCATTAAAAGATTAGCCTTCATTATTTGGGTGTTCTAACGATATCAAATTGATCTAGGTTTTGCCTATTCTTTTAGGGTTAAAGTTTAAACACTCGCTGTTTTGCGTCCTCTCTACAACAGTCAAGTTAACAATGCACAGCGGTGCTTCTTGGAGTATTTTACTGAAATCCTTCTCTATGACTTTTACGACATCACTACTATTGGATGCTATGCTATGCGTTCTCTTGGTCTGAAAAACAATTGCTGTTGTTACTTACTCGGATAGTTTTCTCGTGAATTTTCGGACCAATACTTGCTAGGGTTTGGTTATAAAATACTCGCTTATTCACAAGGTCACTCAATAGATTTTGAAATGAACGGCAATTCACACGCGCGTAAATTATTTATTACGAGAATATATTTGCGGTTTCCACTCTTACGTTTTCATGTACAAGTACAATGTATAATATAAGTATAACATGTGCAACAATTGAAGTAATTTAAGCATTACATGAAGCACTGCCTCAGTGCGTACGACACACTGTTATATGTATGTCTTTTTGTTAAGCGCAACGAGGAGTGTTGTGCTTGTTTATATGCTTCCATAGAACTGCTAAAACCTATTTAATTGTTTCGTAGTTTTGTACTAACAGGGAAATCTACCCTATTTCTCGGCGTATGGATGCCTAGTTGAGCGCAACAGTTGCAAAAATAGCCGATCTCCACTACAAATACAAGCAATGCAACTTACGACTACCCAGACGTTCTCGCGATAGAAAATATTTGCTAAATATTTGCGAATTGTTCTATGCTCAAAGAGGGGAAAAGACCATCAACCAAAATTCGTGTGAAGTGTACACTGACAAAATAAACGGTAAGGTTGATGGCCAACAGCATCTGCATCAAATTGACATGCGAAACTCGTATACATTGACGGAAAACTCTTTTAAAATGTCTTGAGTCCCCTCAGATGCCCACGTTGAAGCAACGGGAGTTGCTAGCCAGCTTCAGTACCTATTCGGGAGGGCAAATACGCGCACATGCTAAAGCAGCGGTTATTACTCCGATGACGTTACAAGAGATCAAGCGTGCGTACTTGCCAAGATAGCCGCTATTACTCCGACGACGTTGCGACTTCGTTACACTTAACGGGTGTGAGTCTAGTTTTTTTACATGGGAATATTCTAATGCATACATAGATACATGTTACATAATAACATTAATAGTACTAAACACAATATTGAAAATAAATGATAAATAAATCAAATAAACTATTCCTTCGCTTAAATAAAGTACATACTGCTAACCGGCCATCTTCAGTACAAAACTGAATTAATAGACCTAACTAAGGATGCTCCATATACATATACTATCCACTAACCGGCGTTTATGTTTGATTTCAAAAACAGTAAATAATGGAATTTGGGGATTCTAAACCTGAATTCATTAAAATATTTGTTTTTGTAAACTTCGATGCCTTCATAATCTTTTCCTATTTACTGTAAAATTAAAAGAAGATCCTTTATTAAAAGACTTCTGTTATAATTGTTACCGTGAGCCGATTTCTATTATTACATAAATTCGTACTTTTATACTGTATAAAAGCAAATTCCGAGATGGCAGTCACTATATATGCATAAATAGATTTCTTATTTCACTCTAAGCTTGCGCTTTTTGTTGAGTACTCAACCTTTAATGGATTAGCCTCTAATATTGAATGAGATGACACAAGAGTACGAAACAGGAACTTGAATTTGAAAATATATGTTTTTGTTTGTAATAAATCAGGATAATAGTATTATTTATACCTTTCAAATAGTAGCTTGTCTCGCCGTTTAACTTATTTTTTCCGGAGTTTTCTTCTGGGAAATCATCAACGGAAGTAATAATATTATGTCGGATGTAACATTTGCTAACGGAAATGCCAAATGATGAAATATCCTGCTGTGGATTTATATTTCATTTTTGTAAAAAGCAATGGATCAATTTGTGTACCGCAAATGAAGCTCTAGCATAAATTGCGTCGGCTTCTGTTAATTAGTCTCTACGGTAAAAATACCGGTTTTGGTGACTACTAAAACAATTAATCACTTTATAGTCGGAGTGCGTCTACGTGGTTACATGAGTGTTATTGTAAACGCTTTTATTTCTACTTTTGAACAAAGTTGTAATGACTAATTAGTATGCATTCAATTAAAATACTTTATGACACTGCTACTCAATTTATTATGATACACCGAAAAAGTTCGGGTAAAATTTAGTTTGAAATTTAATAAGAAACCTAACTCTTTGCAATTTTGCTTTATTGTTGTTACTAGCCTTAATTTTACTATCTGCCCTAAATGTACGGAGAAGAAAATATACTGCATTTTTCTCCCTTTCTTTACTACACCATTTTAAAATTGATACATTACTAATAATCCTATATTCGTTGTACATCCCCTCCTCACTTGCGAGGACATAACACTGACGAGGTTTTGTGGGAATTGTGCTTCATTACTGCAAAAGGTAAGTAAATATTTATTTGCCCTTTTATGTAACTTTTTATTGCAGTGCATTCTTGCTAACTTGCTACTAGCATAGCAAATTTTGCACTTAGAAAGCGCACGAAAGGATATAAAACAATTATTATATTACAAAATCTACCGTATACAGGTTTAACTATTCTCCTACCGCTTTGTGCAATCTTGGGCATGCTTGTTCTTCTATCAATTGCAACCTTAATACGAAATAGTATTAAGAAAATCTGGTAAATTTAACTCTGATGAAGGTTCATCGTGTCGTCACTATGATACGCAGAGTTAAGCGAGCGGAAAAGCGAGCCGCCCATAAACAATAATCGGGAAACTAATTTGACGCGCGTGCCGACGCCAGCGCCCAGCATATTTTCCTCTTTCGCCGGGGATTATTACCCTCGTCGACTGCGCCCATTTCTTATCGTATTACCGCCATACCTCCCTTCCATCTTCCAGATTGGCTACTAAGTATATACCCTCCTCCAAGAACAGTTTACCTACGGCGCCCGGAGGATTTTAAATTCGCCGAACGAGAAGGAGCTCCTTTTGGAAGTTTCCCCCTCTTGGCGCGGTTGGCCGCTTGGTTTTCGGCGAACTCCGATAAGGCACGCTCCACAGTCCGCAACATCCGAGTTATACCTCTGCTAAACTGCGTTGTATATACGTATATATATATATATATAGTACCGGTACCACTGCGGCTTATTGCTATCACCATAACTTTGTATAAATGCCGTTATAAATTTGAGATACATACGTTGCATAGATAACTGGGGACCGACTCGTGGTCCCGACACCTATAGTCGTAGCTTACCGGTCGTGTGTATATATGAAGAAACTGGCTGTGTTTACCGGGTAGTGTTTGTATATAACGTGCAGCGCATTCCGGGTCAAGATACGTATCTGTGCAATTTGTCATAATGGATTAGAAATGTATTGTTGCCAACTGTGAATGTTAATTACGCAAATAGTATATCGCAGAAGTGGCTGTTTAAATCCTCAGATCACCGCGCGGATAATAAAATCCGCAGTAAGCAAAAAAGAGAACATCTGTACCTTGCAAGAAAAATAAGAATTTGACGTTACCTTAACAGTATTCAGATCTCATTCCAGTTACATAAGTATGAAATATAAGGCTTGATATACAGGTAACCGTTCAATTTGACAAAATCTTGCTCATCCGATTTACCAACCAACTTGCATCATTAATAATCATGACGTTACATTCTAGCGTGGTTGCTAGTTTACAGTATTGACATGATAAATGTCATGGAGCACCGGTGTTTGATACCAATAAAGCGAACATACAAGATTTCCTAGCGGAACTTAACTTAAAATTCACTACTATAGAACAGGAAATGAATAATCGGCTTTCGTTTCTAGATACTCTAGTAATTAAATTTCACACATAATAACAATTACAAATAGACATCTATAGAAAATAAACTAATTCCATCGGATTAATAATGACTGATTCATATGTGCATTGAGAAGAACAAAAAATATCCGCAATTAATTTCCGGGCCAATAAGCTCGTTAGATTTCCGATAAGTAAGAGCAGATACGAAAAAGAACTAAAATGTATCAAGGATGTAGCGACGTCAACAAACGCCGACAATAAGAAATTTCCACCCAACGGTAAAAGGGTTAAGTAAAATTTCCCGCCAACAAAATATGAACATCTCTTTTGTATCAAAGCACCTTTTAGGCAATCCCAAAGATAAACCGGATATAATGAAAAGTTCTGGAATTTACGAAATCTCATGCAATAATTGTGATAAACAAAAAGGAGAATCGGACCGGCCTTTAAAGAACATATTAGGTACTGTCGTTTCGACAAACCAGAACCATCTGGCGTGGCAAAGCATATGGTAGAACCCGGACATACTATTGAATCAAAAAATCTTAAGCTACTTGAAAGAACTATCCCCAATTGCACACTTGAGCCTCCTTGATTTCTTTTAGCACAATGCCCTGTTAAAAATACTGTTCGTTCTCGTTCCTTCCTTTCCCAAAAAGATATAGATATCTAGGACTACCCAATAGGTTGTAAAAAGTTGTGTATTTTAAGAACTTTTAGAGTCTGCATAGGAAATATTGCATATGCGATACATTTTTACATTCGGTCTGTAACGCGGCTGACAATGGAAGTCCACGTACTTCTGAAACGTTGCGTTCCGAATAATTGTTAAATTGTGTGGAATGAAGTTTATTGCGATATCTCTGTATCTATGATGTGTTGTCTATTATATCAACGGATGCTCTTGATAGAAGATTTAATAAATCAAAAAACCAATTTAAATTTCCACTTGTATGAAAGAAAAAATATACAAAAATTGATGTTATAATTTAAATAACTATAGAACTATCATAGCTGTTGAAGATGTGACCACTGACCTTCTAGCATCAGCCTTAATTGATTTAATGGACAACAAACCACAGTCTTGCAAACAACGCAGTACTAGATTATTTTGAAAAATCCTAGTACCATCAAGGAACACTATATCGCATGTATTCATCGGCATGATTATTTTTTCCGCTTAAAGGCTGTGGCTTCAACTATCGTCTAATATATCAGCTTCAGACAATTTTTCTTTTAGGGATGTTATTGTGACATGTTAGTTTAAAATATGTTCGTAATTTATAAATATGTATTGTCTTAATAAGTGTATTTAAACTTGCGGTTTTTATACATTCTGTAGATAACTTTGTAATTGATATCGAATGGGGTGCTATTTTGAAGCATTCTCTTCGTTATTTCTTATGGATTGCCATACAAAACTAATGGTGAATACTTTTAAGTTCAATATAGTTGCAACTTGCAAAAATCGAGCCTATATCAAGAAATATTTTTTGTATTGCGGAATAATATACCAACATTGCTGCGCTTTCAGCTATGAGTGGTATAATCGGAGCTCTAGCATCACGTTCTTATTCGCAGAAACACATAACCGAGGCGATGTATTCCTTCAATTCTCAGAACAGTCTTAGGCATTGTTATATATTTGCTGACTTATTTATTTGTTGATGCGTAATTGGCAAAAGCAATAGGAATATGAAATAAAATTTAATACGAACAGCTAACACTGTAACCCCCAAGGCAACAGAATGGAATGCGGATGGCAGATTACTGTGGCATTATAAAAAACGAAAATACAAACTTTAATATCACATATTGATATCATTAATTTTGCTGGCTCTAGTTGGGGATATTTTAACGAAAGAACTGTACGTACGAGTTTTATATAATTTTATATAATTCATAGTGGGTATTGTAAAGGTTAATAACAATCAATTGCCGGTTAAAGAAGTCTAACGCCCTTTTTGCTGACTTAGGCATAAGTCTGAAATAAATACTACTGGTTGTACCCTAAATTTGCATTGACGTTAGCTATTAAAGTACTAATCCTTCTGGTTCCAAAAAATAAGTTACTTAAGTTTGATTGCAAAAAGTAAAAAAACAGTATTTTAATCTAGATGATTTTGAATTTATTATTAATCGATAAATGTTCCAAAAATTATTGACTAGTGATTTGTTTTTGTGTTACCACGGTGTTGACTATTTCCTTCGTGGATTTGCTATTTAGTTTGTCATACGTACAGTACTCCAGAGATAACAATAAAACTAAGTTGCAGGTAATGAGAAACTTGTTTCGTCTTTTGAGAGAATAGAAGGCTCTTTAATGGAGTTAGTATACGAGTATTACCGAAACCACATAGTGGAAGAGCAACTTTGTATTGTCTATTAAACCAGTTGGAGCATTAATTTGCAACATTTATAATACTTGTTCACATTGTGTTAAATTCAGATATTTTACTGCAATATTAATAGGGTAAATGAGCATATATAGCATTACCGTATACTATATCAATGGATAGAAAGATAAATTATCGGCATTGTTCAATGGAAAAATATAAACATACTTCAATTAAGACATTATACCTCCATCTTAAATTGTTATATGTTTTCACCGATTGTAAAACGCTCCTCTCTAATAAGGAATTGAGATATAATTTAAAAGGTTACAACTCCTTTAAAAGAGGTCGTACCATTTCATAGATCAAATGATTTTAATTATAATCCCCTAATACGCGAAGCCTTGTCCTGGTGTTGTACTGTTGGTAATGTTTATTATGTTATTTACTTAGTAACATAATTTATAAATGGGTTCTCTAAGCGAGATTTGGATTTGTAAAGCTACAAAGTTAAAAAATAAATTAATACGTTCTCAACCTTGTTATATGAAAATAGCGATATATGAACGAACGTCATCTATAAAAGCTCTACAAATAAAAACTGAGCGACTGAAAACAGTTGTACGATAAAAATATTCTCCTTCTTGCTATTTTTGAAACTTATCCTGGCCTTTACTTTCAGACGTGTTACGAAATGGAAGCTTTCCTTCAAAACGAACCCAAGAAAAGCAGCGCATGGTTAACGACGCGGCCAAACAGCTGGGAAGTAGAAGTGCAAGTGGAGGACCTGAGGCAACACCATCTCGACTCCTTAAGTACAAGCTCAACAAGTTCGACGTGTTCGTTTACCTCCCTCTCGTACGACGTCCGCGTAAAGCAGGAACCCATCGACGACGAAGAGGACGACGACGAAGTTGTCTTCGACGACATGACTCGCAGACGCTCTAGTAGTGACACCATTTTTAGATTGGTGTCGCGGAACCACCCGCCCACCACACTGACGCCACCGTCAAGTCCGGAATCGGGTCAGGGACACAGCAACGAAAGTTCGAGTACCAGTGACATAGACGTTTCGAGCCTCAAGCTGAACACCGTCTCAAAAAACGCCATAATGCGACTGAAGGCGACCAACCTCGGCTATATCTCGCTGATTCCGCGGGTGCCCGCCTCTCCTGCGTCGCCTGCCGCCCCCATCGGTGCCAAACATACCCGCCTCGACCATTCGCCGGACTCAAAACGAAGGATACATAAGTGCCAATTCCCCGGATGCAAAAAAGTTTACACCAAGAGTTCGCACCTAAAGGCACACCAAAGAACGCATACAGGTAGAATTTTTATACTTCAAATCTGGATTATTTTCAAATAGCAACATATTGCTACTATTATTTCACAGATATATATTTTGATTACGTAAATATCGCAAAATTTTAATAAAAAAGAAAGATGTATACACTACCGTCCATATACATATATGAGGACGAGAATTGACGTTTTCTTCGATTTGAATTGAAGTGTAAGGTTGATTTGGAGTAACATTTATTAACCTATATGTGACATCGTTAAAATATTTTTTAATAACGGAGAAGAAGCAGTCAATATGCCTGCCTCGAGATTGAATTACGACGGCACATGATCTTGGCATTCTTCTAATCAAAGATTCTAGATAGTCGCCTATAATTATTTTAGTCCATTCTACCTAGAGCTTCTGCCAAAGATTTCGTACGTCTCCTCTTTATCTAGATTTCGCACTAGGAACAACACTTTGGTCACCCACTCTTTTTCCAGCCTACCCTTTCACAAATTATCGACGTCTTGAACCAAAGTTTTGGAATTTGGGTTCGACTGTCCATAGTATTTTACACCATTGCTCACGAGTACAAGCTTTGTGTGGAGTAACCTATTCCACTCTCTTTTTCTTATTATGTTGTTTCATCAATGATTTCTTCATAGCTATTCTTTTCTTTAGCCTTGCTACGAGAAGTTACTTATGTATGTATTGTGTGAAATATTGTTCTTCTTGAAATATCGAGCTGTTGGGGCGGCGAGAAACCTATTTTGTTTCGAAGATACTATAATCAAGCGGCTGTCGCTCTCTTTCGCGCTGATCGTTTTCTATTGCGAAGTAGACCTGTTTGCTGCATCCTCTTCAGAGTTATATATCTTCTTCTTCTTCACTTCAGGTTTTAGCACTTTACCTGTTACGATACTTATCTTTTATTTGGTCTGCCTACACTTTTTCTTTGTAAACATCTATTAAATCTCGCTTTGGCTGGCAACCTCTTCACTTGCATCCATTATACGTGTTCTTCACACTTATTTTTGTTTTCCTTTATTCTCTCATTTATGTTGAAGATATTTAGCTCTGTTCTTATATCTCCATTCCTTATTCTATCAAATCTTGCCCAATCTTTCACTCTTCTTAAAAATGTTGCCTCTTGTCTCTGCTTTCTTATTTCTTCGCTGTCGTCCTTGTTTCATTGCCGTATAACAGGGTTGGCACTGCTATCGTTTTATTTCTGTATCCTTTCTTGTTTTGTTTTTTGACGTTTTGCTGATTGTTTCACAGATATGTCTGAACTTATTCAGTTTTTTTCTATGGCTTCGTGTTGATCATAAGGTACATCGCTGCCTAAGTACTTAGCGTTTCATCTGTTCCAGTACAGTATCGTGACTATTTTTGTCCTAATTGGATATTTACCCAGGAAAGCCATGGTTTTGGTTTTACTTGCCGATATTTTCATTTCATAGTTTTGGTAGTTGTCTGTTTCTGTTAGGAGTACTAAGTCATTAGCATATAAGCTAGAGTTTAGAGTGGTGTTTTGGTATAAATGTGTTACTTTGAGCTATTTTTTTCCATTCCTTTAGGATGGCCTTAATGTATGTGTTAAATAATGTTGGCGACACAGCCTTGTCTAAGGTCTTCGTTTGTTGGTATTTCCCTAGTTAATCTTCCACCTACATCTACCATAATTCTGGCGCCAGTGTATAAACCATGTATAGCTGTTATTAATTGATGAGGATGCCCCTGTTCTTTCATAGTATTCCATAATTTACATCTGCTTATGTTATCGAAACCCTCCTCAAGTCAAAAATATTCAATTTTTGCTACTTTTACTTTTTTAGAAATTCGTGCTAATGAATAACGTTCACTGCGTAATGTTATAATGGCTGAACGTCTTTTAATTGATATTTATTGTCGCTTCGTCATTTTCAACTACAATTTTACGCACGATAACAAATTTTCAACTGAGTCTTTATTCAAAATACTTGAATACATGTTCAGATATTTTTATAATTTATTTCTTGGAACCGTTTCGTCTTACATTACAAATATTTCTTTCCTAGAGCTTATCTAAATCTGATTACGGTAGTACAATTCCAGCTATCGCAAAATGTAAACTAAGGCAGGTGTCGTAAAATGAAAATTAGTCTCTTATATTAGGATATTGTTGGCGTAAACTGCGCTATTAATTTCTGAAAATACAATTGAAATGTATAATACTTTTTATAATCATCCCCATATTTATGGACGGTAGTGTATATAGGCTACTGTAGCGTGAGCTGTATGAGATTTTCTCCTATTGTGAGAAATGGAACATACATTTAAATCTTGTAAAAATGTTAAATTTATTTATAAAAAATAATAAAGCGAATAATTGGGTTATGTATTTGAAAATAATTGTGAGTTATGTCATAAAAAGGAATTAAAAAAATTCCCTATCTTGGCGAAACATTTGTGATAACAAGCATTTCACATTATTTAAAATTGCAGCGGTTAAGTATTTCCACATTTGATACGGCCTCCTTTTTTCAGAAATTTGCAGCAGCTTATCACTGAAATCTATGCTCATATAATTCGCTTATATTGATTGAAACCACCGAGCGCTTTGGTTACTATTCAAGTTTCCTCCACTGTTTGCCAATATTCATTAAGAATGAGATGAACTACTAAAGCTCTTTTTATAACCTGCAGCTTTTTATCTACAATTACGAAAGTGTATCAATACGCGACATACTGTACTTTTACGCGGTAATTAACGGACGGATTCCATCTAATAACGTTATTAATTAATTAATCCGGAGAATAAGGATTATTCGCCCTGCAGCAATCTTTCCGTAGACGTTTCGATCGAAGCGACAGCACGTAAAATGCAACTTCCGACCGCACCTAAATACAGAGCTTTCGGCTCAAGAACGTTTTATTCGCTCCGGGAGACGCTCAATGCCCGTGTACGGTATAAAGGGATCAAAGTGAAAACTTCTTTTTTTACTTCTTCCGTCGACGGTGGCGCCCTCTTCCTCAACTTTTGCGCGTCTTGTTTTACCACACAGTCGCTACCCTCTTTCTTGTTAATTCTCGCAAACCGGCGGGTAAAATAGTTGAGATTGGAAATTCTGCAGTGAAGATAGCTATTACCGCGTTGATTCAGGCGAAAATTGAGAAAAGGTAGATAAATTTACATCAGTAAAGAAAAGGACTACTTTGTGAATGGCTATCCTTTTACTGCTAATGCTTTTCCAGTTTCTTTTCTGTTAGACGGTACTTATTTTGAAAGCGTCTTTAATGGCTGTAATACCTTTGCCGTAGCAAAGATTGCAATTGCAATGCGTCTGAAAGAAAAACATTATTATTTGATGCATCTAACTGTGAACGTATAATAATGGATCAAATAGCAAGTTTTTAGTGTAGTAGGGATAATTTTGTTTATTAATAAAACCCACAAATGTTATTTCCAATTTTATCCACAAAATAGTGATTTCATAAGTATATTCTTTAATTCCCACGTTTAAGGAGATGTATGGATCATAACTCAGCACTCAAGCTGCACTATGATTTGTTTAGCAGGATCCACACTAGTAGTGATAAGATTGAACACTATATAGTGTAATGCCTCGTACATTTGTAGATACAGCACTCGCACCATTTCATGCTACATTCTAGTGCAATTTACAACACAAACCTAGTGTACAACTATCCTGTATTACTGTACGAGGATAGCACGAAAAGTTCCGGGATTAAGTATGAAAAAAGCAGCCCTTAAAATATTCCTCCCCTTTGTCTTTAAAATGTATACAAACTCGTAGACTTCACCTTTTCGTCACTCAAGCGGTGCTCGCAGAGGTCTTTTATCAAACCTCTGAGCAGATAGTGATTACTGAGCTATACGGTGAGTAGTCGACTTGTTCGTAATTGCAATCATAAATTGCAGCTTGCACAATTCCAATAATGTGTACGGATGGCTCATCATGCAGCAAGCGCACGCCTTTGGTCAATATAATATGCCCGGTTGGCTGTAGTATTATTTTCTTGTGTCTATAATAAGGATGCTCTGACATTGGACAAGGATCATAGTAGAGAACTATACCGTCGTCCCCTATGATAATTTCTGCAACACGTTCACAGTGTTTTTTCGACAGACCTTCGAAAGGCATCGAACACGTTCAATTTTTAAAACTGCTGGTATATATTAGGGCATCCGCTTTGCATTAACTTCGTTCATGCCTAAATGGCCGAGGGAGATTCAGCGGACCCTTGTATTTGAAAGCCATTTTTAATATTTCTTTCACCTTCAAGCGTCAATCGTCTAATGCGAGGCCCTCAGTAAGGGCAAACTTCGTCCGTCACTACTTCCAAAGTCCTCGTTCTTGCGCCATCTTCCAAAGATTTCTGTCTCTTTCAAGACCATTTTGCTAATCTTTTAGTACAGAAATGAATAATAGAATTAATAGAATTTGAAATGGGCTAACAGAGAAATGATTATACTATTCCAGCAAGTTATTAACGCCTTCTATTTGGTCAAATATGGACGTTTGTAGTAATTTGGAGAAGAAAGAGAATGTAAGCGTATTCTTTTTCGTATTGTAGTGTATACCCAAGTAATAAAACCGTCCGCTCTATTTACAAAATAAAGAAAGTAAAAGATGATATTAAAGAAAATATCTTGATGTTACAATATATTATACAGTTTAGTGAAAGTTTTGTAGTATTCCACGGTGTCTTAGGAATAAAATAAATACTTCTGCAATTATTATTTTGTATTATAAATTTGTTGCTTTTCGTATTCTCTATACAAAGAAAGACTCTCCAAAGGGTGTTAGTTCTACATAAGATGCCTAAAAAGATAATTATACCCTAATCCGTACCAGAAACACTTATTTACCATAAATAAACAAGCGTTCTATCCTGTTCGTAGATTTAATCATATATCAAACAACAATATGGTCACAACACCTGCTACACAAAAAATAAATCCATATTGCCATCACAAACAACAAGAAACGTTGATAAAGCGAAGTAAAGTAACAAAATTGATAAACTTAAATTGTTCAATAGTGGAAATTAAAAACCTTAAAGAAAACAAATAGGCGTAAATTATACATATACCTTACGAAATCGCTTTTTATAACGTCAATGACTTTACTTTTTACCTTACATTCTTTCATACCTATTTCATCACAAGACTTTCTTATTGTCTTAGTTTCTTGCCTGCTTAGTTTAAAATAACAATTGTATACAAACACATATTTTCATATCAACATTTCTTTTCTGATGTATGATTTAGATACTATAAAGAAAAGCTCTATGACATATTGTTTATTTAGCCACTTCGTCCGATTCTTACTGCTTAGAATTTAGAAAACATCCCTAAACGTGAACAGCCAAATCGATATGCTTGTATTCCAAAACATAAACGTCAAGGATATTTTGCTTCTCTAACGCGAAAATGGTTAAAGCTGAGTAGCGTTATAGATTAACGTTAATTTTCCAAAAGCAATTGATCCAATGCAAGAGTTCTACCCAGCAGAGGTGGAAGAATTGGCTAAGGATAACGTCAACGGGCATGTTGAAAATTATACTACAATACTTAATTCTGATGATTCTGAAATCAAATGTGTCGCAGATCAAAACGAAGGTTTGTCTAAAGACATAGATAAAGTCAGCTACGTAGAAGCAATTCCTATATTTAACAGAGGTTTGGAATGGGCTGAGCAAATAATGCTGATATCGAGGATATTCAGTTCTTAAAAGAATTATGTGAACATGCCACTATACTCTTAACCAAACAACGTTTCTGTCGAACAAAATTGGATTGCTTTCTAAAGATAGATTAATTACATTTGTTTATTTGATTTGTTCAATTTTCAAATGGAGTATCTTTGAAGCATACGTATTAAATACTTAAGTTAGTTCTAATGCCCCTTTTGTTTGTGATTGACTTAATCTAGTAATGTGAACTTTTCGAATATGTGTACACACTCGTCCATAATTTGTTCACGTTATCGGGACTGCACTGTATTTTTATAATGATTATAATCTATCGCCACATCCATACTTTTTTTAGTACAATTCTTCGAAAGGTTTCAAAACATTAAGAGCTGCCATTTTGGTTATTTTCCTCTAAAATATACGAATAAATTAATTTTGTTTATAACTGCGTAATACATTTACCTACATGTAAATTTTACCCTATCTTCTTCACCGAAGATACGAAATTTGGCGATATCTAGGGAGAGAATTTATAAATTTCACCGGCATTATATACGTAGCGTATAATCTCGAGCATGTATTCACGATTCATTTACCTTACACGGTACGCCAAACTGCACGTACTCGACATCAATAGCTGTATTAAATTCCGGGATTATTGCATTATGTATAATGTTATACACTGTGTAAGATACTTTGCGACAGTAAACCCCGTTCTAAATTACCTTCCATTCCGCGCGACGTGGCAGAACAATGCGCTTTTTAAGGGCGTCCCGCTCCAATGCGAAGGAACTCGGAAAGAAGAGGATAACGCGAGAAACGAAATGCACTTTCGCGGTGGATATGTGCCGTTTTTACGATACATTTTTCTCTTCTACTGCACATCTTATTATCCGAGGTATTATATGAGGAAAAGTTTGAGAACTAAACAAGGACGTGTGTTGAAATGTCACGTATTTTCAAATTAACCTAGCCGTAAACAACGAGTTAAACGGATTACAACTATGAAACATAAATTATTAAAGAGAGAGGTTTAAAACGAAATTCGTAGTATTTTCTTGAATAGGGATTAAACATTACTATTGCAAATTGAAGGGCAGTTACACGACAGCGCATAAATCCATTTAAAATATGTGGTTTCTAATTCTTATGACGTTTTTTTATTATAAAACTAACAAAATCATAATGGATATTCTCAGAACCATCTGCATTTAATTTTGATCTTTATGCTATTTATCCAAAAACAAAGAACTGGATCTGTCTGCTTTTCATCGATTAGACAGATTAAATATTAGGCATGAAGCCTGTTGGGGTTGATTTTCCTGCTCTATTCTTTACGTAGGTTTAGGTTTTGTATGCTTGCGTGTTTTTTGTTAATATTCCCTCCCGTTAGCACAACCAATAGGTGAAATAAATTATAAAACGCATAAACAAAGATAATTTTGATTCAATCACAGTGATACAATTTGTTTATAAATATAATATTTATGTCTGATAGGGCTTGCAGCTTGTTCTTGATTATTGTAGGTTATGTGCCCACGTGCTTACTTGTTCGATGTACACACAACACTATTAATATCCGAACAGTATATTGCACACGAGTGTGAAAGTATCTGAACAAAGCCAAAATAAAATACGAGGGCAGATCCTCATGCCCCACCCCTCACCTGCATCTAATTGGTTGTTTGATTAATGTTTTTGACATTTAGTTATGTGACATTTGTAAATCATATCTACATAATATCAAGTTTGTATCTCAAACTGTTGTTGTGCTATGACTAATTCTTGAATTGTGTGTCGTGATTGTTCATAAAAATGGATCCTGTAGAACAAAGAGCCGTAATAAACTACCTTCAGGAAAAGAGTCTGACGCCAATTTAAATTCATAAAGACATTTTGGCAACTACTGGTGAGTCAGTAGTCGCCAGGGGGAAATCTAGCGAATATGGCGAAAGCCCAACTAATTTAAAGTATTAATATTATTATTATTAATATTATAAGCTATTGCCATGGCGAACTTGTGGCTGGATGCGGTATTTTGATGCAAGGGAACACCTTTGCGTAACTTAAAGCATGTTCTAATGTACTGCACGCCTCCTTTATCACATACGTGTCTAAAACAAATTTATTACACCCTGATCCATTTTGAAAATTACTTCTTGTGTGTTATATGCTTGTTTACAATGTGTTTTAATTTGCTTACTCACTCAGTTGAGCTTTTTATTTGTATTTGTATGATTGCATGTTTATTTATTTCGGTCCCTGTATATGTATACTTGTTATTTTTTCTCTGTAAGGGAAGGTGTATACCTGTTACATTGAAAATACCTTTAAGATACTAATGCTAATAAGATTAATAAAATTTACCCAAGCAAATAATTTTATCGCCTGTATTTTATCTGACGTAAATATTTATCAATATAGCTATCATTGCATGACATTGAACAGAAATCATCTGTTACTGTAGATGAATAGGAATGAAGTATGAATAAGTATATCTGTATTCACTGTTATATTTCTATCATTATAAAATGTGATAAGTTACAATATCTTCATTTGCAGCACAATATTAAATTGAATATAAATGCAATTAAACACTTTAAAGCTAATCATTCTCATTAATTCTGAGATATACCTCGTGCATCTGCTAAGAACATGACTCATTCTTTGCGTTTAATGGTATGTAAAATCATTTTGAATTTTGGACAAATGTTATCGTTTTAGCTGGGTCAATAGTGAATCAAAATTGCATTAATTTGTTTCTTCCCATTGCAGATTGATGAAACCTCCCACAGAACTAAAATCAAAGCATGTTTTATATCCTATTAAACACGAGAGAGGTTCTGTTCTTTTTTGGGGTTGTGTGAAAGCTAGTAGTACAGCAGTTGCGCGGTGTAGCAATAGTTATTATATAATACATCTAAGCAGACATCTCTCGTTTGCAATCCATTTCGAAAGAAGTGTAGGCAGAACTAAAAAAGTGCAAAATATGTAAATTCTATAAATGTGGATGATTTTAAAGGAAAGATTATAAAAATCTGAAGGCAGTATTCCATAGGATGTGACCTGGAAGCTGTCATAAATGTTGGAAAGTTGGAAAGGGTGCTAATGGCTGAACAAGTTTTTAACTTGAATAAATAAAAGATTATACGTTATTTGTTATTATGTCTGTTTTGTAATGATTGTTATAGAAAAACCACTTATATAAATTGAAATACATCTAAACTAGTGTCAGCTACTTCTCCTTTTGTATGGATATTTTTTTCTACAATCCTTCAATGAGTTCTAATTCCGTCATTTGATTTTTATATTTTAGTGACCTTGTATGATGACCCAATATTTGTTAACTATGTACATTAAAACTTATCCACCTGCAAATACTTCGCTCATTTGTTAAAAAAAAAGAATATTGAAATCGTCAAGAAAATTTATTAAAGTGGAACTTTCTTGCCGCTGGTGCATTTACTAGAAACTCAATTCGAAAACATTCACTTCGACATTACTCACTCTTGAACTATTTACCCCTCAAAAGAGGATATTCGTTTCGATAGAATGCCGATTATTACGTTTTCAATTAGAAAATTCTTCCCGGCATACTTTCAAATGGCCACTATAATACGCCCAAACAACTAGCGCCGAATTAAAACTTCATCCGACGCTCCCACCTCAAATTTAATCTCGCCGTACATCAAAGACGGTCTTGATTTTTGCTGTCGGTCCGTAATAATTTCAGGTATTCGGCATTCCGCTTCGCGAAATAAAGTTGTTCAGCTTCCTACCTTGCCCACATCCCGGAACTAAAACGCATAGAAAGGATAAATAAATTACCTTCTGGGTCGTGAAGAGGTCGAATTTCATAGTAAATTCGCAGCATTCTCCATCGAAACGGAAGCAAATAAAATACCAAACAGGCGTAGAGTTGAAGAGCGTAGGACGTTTGCCCGAATAACAAACGAAATGTTAAAATATTTCATAGGAACGCTTCGATAGACAAACACGCATGCGTACGATTTTAATCTATTTTCATACAAAGTTTATCAAATTTTTCGCACATTTATTTATTTATTACATGCTATCATTATTTCTTTCCTACTCTTTATTTATTTCTTTCGCAATGAATATTGACATTTCTTGCCTTTTAAAATAAAGTTCAGTTATTGTCATATTCTTTGCGTTAAAACATCATGTTTATATTAGTTCTTTTTGATATGTTTATTGATAGTATCTACTAGTTATTGGAACATGGACAAAACCTTTTCTTAAATTCCTACCCTACTAAATATACATATGAACTAACGTCACAAAGTTTGAAGGCAAATTTTGATTTTTTTTCGAAACATAAATGCTAGTAAAGATAAGATAAAACCGTTAACCCCTCTATTTTAAACTAAATTATCTAAACATCATATACACTAAGGTGACAGAATAAAATAGGCATCTACTAATTAAAAAAAGATTCTACTCTCGTTATATATACAAAATATTTTAAAATTTTTAAATTAGACAAATATTTTGTCGATCCAACTTTACTTGCGTGAAGTGCTGCGAGTCGTCGTGTCATAGAATCTATTAAATGATTAATGGTGTCTTCTGGAATATTTAACCACTCTTCTGTAACAGCTGCCACGAGTTGTTCCTTATTGCTGGATTTTCGGGGTCGTTTCGCCATATTTGTGTGGATTATGTGCCAAACATTCTCTATCGGATCCATATCTGGTGATTGGCCTGGCCATGGTAAAATCCGAATCCCCTGTTCCTCTTTCCATGTGGTTGTTGTTCTTGCTTTGTGGCAGGGTGCTCCATCCTCCATAAAAGTGGCGTCTTCTTTAGATAAAATGGCGTTGTCGAATATCGGTAGTAGTCCTTCTGTTAATATTTGGATATATTTTGCCGCATTTATATTTCCGTCGCAGATTACTAATTGCGATCTTCCACCATACCATATCGCGCCCCACACCATGATGTTCACACCGCCGTATTTTACCGTCTGATGCAAAAATTTGTCGTCCAGTTGCTGTGACGAACGTCTCCATACCCACGTACGACCACTATCACTGAATTGGCACTATCTGCTTTCGTCTGAAAAAAATGACAGGCCGCCAAAACTCTTCGGGCTTCGTTCGCATTTCGATTGCTCAAACCATTCGGCGCCGTTTTTGAAACGCCGTAAGGAGAGGTTTTTTCTTTGCCACCCTTTTATACATCCCCACACTGTGAAAGTATCGCAGAACTCGAACCTTCTAAGCGAGCCATAGTTGTAACGATACTAAACTATGACGAATTCCTTCCGATACATCTGCCCCTACCCTAATGACATGAGAAAGTTCTTAGAATTTAGCTGTTTACATATTTATACCGCTTTACCTGGTGTTTATTTTATTCTGTCACCCTAGTGTATATCAGTATCATTAATGCGATAGTTAAACAGCCAAACAGCTCAGTATTATTCATACAATTCTTACATGACAGAACAGAGCAACTTCATTCGTAGTTTGTTGTAAATTGCAAGAGAAAATATATTTTATTATTAAAAAAAGTCAGTCTGTAATAGTTCATAGGTGGTATTTATATTTTGTTCATTTTCTCTGATAATTTGTGTGATGTTTGATTTTATTTCGTATAATAAATGTGTATTCTGCGCGATAATGTCATACGGGAAACATCTTTTGTCACGAACTTTATAAATACGATTAATTTCAGTTTCAATGTAGATGCATCATCCATGCATAAACAGTGTATAACCACTGAGGTGCTTAATATCCAGCATAGTAGCTTTAACTGTGGTGAGAAAATCGTACATGTGTCTCTCATTAAGATAAAGTGAAACCATAAGCTTCATAACTAAGTGAATATAATGTTTGATACGTTCAAAATCCGTGAGAAATATACAAAGGTTCATTTGCTCTATACCTCAAAAATTGAGTCAACTAATCGTCAGTCGTGTTATGTACTATAGTGAAGCATATAACATTAGTTTATTCCAAGTTTAATATAAAATCATTTGCGTTAATTATCTTTCACAATATACCAACCACCATATCATCTAACTTATCTGTATCATACTACGGGGGAATATTTCTTTTCAAACTTCTGATCATTCTATTAAATAACCAACAGGATGACAGGAGATGAGTTTTCACCCTGTGCTACTGCGGAGCTCCCCTACCATAAGGTCTACTACTGCCAAGTGCAAAACATCTTTTGGAGCTGACCTGCAGAGCACTTTACATGGCCGATTTATATTATCTATTCCCCCTCCAAGTGCGAGTTGTGAGCTTTTTCTACTAGCAAAAGGGAATAGAACAGCAGAAATTTATCGGAGAATAAGCTGTGTATACGGTGCAAAATTTATGGTGAACGGTGGTGTAAAATTATCTGAGGATTTTCCCGATATTTGAAGGTCAGTTCAGGACATGATCGTAACGTTAACCTAGACTACCGAAAACCTTATGGACATGGTATCCCCAAAAGGTTATCCGAGGACCACAAAACACGGCGAATGGCAGCAGACTTAAGCTTGTTTACATTTTCCGCTGGAGGAGGGGAAGTTTTTCAAATCAATCGTGATAAGAGATGAAACTTGAATTCTTTATGAGAATCCAGAATCGAAAGAACAATTCAAATGATGGGGATGCATACAAATTCTTCGAGCCAACACAAAAAGTTCAGCAACAGAGAGGCTATGGCTATCGCTTTCTGGATTCAGAAAGCTTGTGGAGTTTATGGAGCCAAACGCGTATCATCAAAGATTATTACGAAGATCCAGTAAGAGCAAAAGAGGAGGCGTATCTTCTGGAATTACTTTGATTCATGACACCATTTGTCCGCGTATTGTAATTTTAATGGGAGGTACTCACCACACCTAGCGTACAATGCAGGTCTGGTGCAGTGTGATTTTTATATTTTTCGACAGTTGAAGACTGGTTTACGAAGACAGGGTTCCTCAGATATAAAAAGGCTGAAGACACCGTGAAGACCCATCTCAACAAGCTAGCAGCAACTTGCTATGAAGTGGGTGTTGGAACTTATCCACAGGTATAACAGATGTCTCAATCTTTGTGGTGACTATATCGAAAAATAATTTCGATTGCACCTGATCCCTGGTTATAGATTCATTTTGCTGCTCATACTTCCCTTTTCGGAGTTTGAAAAAATTCCTCCGCAGCAATCGCTACCCTTGTAATTTTAGCGGGTAAGGTAAAAGGTAAAAATACTGAATTGTAGGTATTGCGCAATTAAAGTATGGTACTTTCATACAGTTAGTTTGTTCATTGAAAATACGAGGAATGTTTTTGAAATTCTGAGAATTTAGCTATAATACATTTAGCGTATTTACTACATTTAGTACATTTATTAGTACATTTACTCCAACGATAAACTATTTTTTTCAAATCTGGAAACAGATAATCATAGATGTAAGACCCGGTAAATAAGGTGGATGGGGAACCCATTTTCATCGTAAATCGTTCAAGGCATCCTTCACTTTTCTTGCGTTGTGAGGTGTTACATTATTCTGTTGTAATAGCGGACACTTACGCAGCTTTCCAAGCCGTTTACTTACAAGTTCCTATCGCATTGGTCCGAATAATAAATTCGAAAAATATTCTGCGTTAATTATGGTATCTTTCGGCAGATAATCCATAAAAATAATTCCTTCGTAATCCCAGAATACAGTAATACAGCATTATCCTTTCAACAGACGGAACCGCACGCGCCTTAAATTGAGGCCCTTCTTTGGGTTTACGCCATTCTTTAGATTGACTTTTGGTCTCAGGATTGAAATAGGGAATCCGTGTTTCGTCTGTGGTTATTATCCGCTGCCAAAATTCATCACTGTAACGGGCTAACAGCTCTTGAAGTTGACGACAAGTGTCAGACCTATTGAGTTTCTGCTCCGCTCCCAACAGCGGGCTGAAATCTCTTGCTTACGTCTAAATAATCAGATAAAATGCCACGAACTTGTGTAATTCCCAGGATCACAGTAATTTGAGAAATAGTCATACGCGTATCCTCTTTCAGTAGATCCTCCAGGGCAGTAATGTTTTTTTCATTTATCGACGAACTCTGACATGGATCGTTTTCTAAGGAAGTCCTACCACTTTTAAAACGATCGATCCACTTCTGCTTCTGCAAACTTACCAAACACTCCTTGCAGACGTTGAATAATTTCTGAAGTTTTTGCACCCTATTTCCATAAAAAGAAAGTTATTGCTCTTTCAGATTTGGCCGTATGGTCGCACATACAGTGCTATGAACTACGAAAGCACGCGTGCGTATATCGGTCGAACATCTGAATCAGACTAAACGATATTGCACTGGATAGCTACATAAATATATGAAGATTTATCTATTACCAGTAACATTGCTTATAAGTCATAATTAATTAAATTTCCGAGATCCCACCTTTCTCTTTTTTTTTCCTTTCTTTCTTTTCCCCTTTTTTCTGTCTCTCTTTCCTTCTCTTACTCTTCTCACGTTTCCTTTCTTTTTCACCCCCCCCCCCCATCATTTTTCTTCTTCTCATTTCTTTTTCTTTTTATTTCTTTCACCTCTTACTCTTATTTAATTTCTATATATCTCATCTTGACACGGTCCAATTCCGGAAGTAGTTCGTTTATTAATTTCCGGAATATTAGAAACATCATTCGTATATAGTCATGTCTTTATTCATATGTTCACTGCAATCTTTGCTCGTAGCTGTTCTCAATTCGTTGTTCTAGTAGCGTAAATAACTAGAAGTCGCATCTTCGATCTTATTCGGTGTTAATAATGAGACTGCGGTATTGGATTAGACATACGTCCAAAACACAGAAACATTTTAAACCGGAATAGAATTCTCTGTTTTACCAGACCGCTGAATGACCACCTTCTACAGCCTCAGATACGACCGCTTGACCGGCTACTCGATTCTAAGTTGCAATAGTAATCCGTTATGAAGTGGACTTGAATTGTTCCATTTATACGTCTGCTAACAAGCTTTAATCCTCTTTGCACTATGTGTGTATGCCGGTGCAGATTATTCAATGTTGAATGAACGGCGACCATCTGATATCGTTTCGGAGTAATGCCGGCAAGCCTTGTGTGGGTCTGGCGACGTTGTTTCTATGCTCCATGTAGCGTACTGTAAAGTTCTACAGTCCGTTCCCGCGCGGTCATTGTTCTACAATCTGTACAATACTGGATTCGCATAATGAAACAATGGTGCGGAAATTCTGCATATTCCCGGTAAATTTAGGTTGATCATCGGTTTCCATTACAAATTTGTACTCCTGAGATTTCTAGGCAATAAAAGGAAAAACTAATCTACTATGCTAATACGAAGAACTAAGTTATGTTAGTCATTCAAATGAAAATAGACGTAGAGATAGGAGAAGTATGAGGAGTTGATTGGCAGAGGGTGAAATTAAGAGCCATTATGGTTTGTTTATTTCCAAAAGTCCAAGGTTTCCAATATTTTTGACAATAATTGCGTAATATGTATCGGACGCAACAGTTACTTGGAATCGGGATATTACATCTCACACCTAATTCACTTTGACACAGCATTATGCAACTTTATTATTTTAAATCGAACAGACTATATATTCCTCGATACAGTGTAAAACATATTATTAATTAACATACCATTTCTTTAGACATTAAATTTTTAATATAAAAATGCATACCTTTTTTAGACACAATAATAAAATAATGCTAATAACGAGGATGTTATTAGCATTTCTTTTATATTTATTTGTGTAATTGTTACAATAATTTAAAGCAAGTAGTTCATACAAAATGTCATTGTTTTACAAGAGCTGAGATATATGTCCAGAGTGATCCAAACAATGAAATGTTATTCAAACTTAAACTCTATGCTACCCTTTTTATGCATCATAACACAAAAATTGTTCAAAGTTGTAGATCTTCAATTGCCTTTAATATGAAAGGTCAAGATTATTTTGGAGTAGAGTTGTATACTGCATCACTTTATAGTTCTGTAAATATTGATATTAACGAAAGAACTTCTTTTAAGCTATTCGTTTTATTACTTAAAACGTGTTATAAGGCTATAATTACAAGAAAATTAGTTATGTTTATAAAAAGATAATTGATATACATACACATATATGGTAGATAAATGTATAGTTGTAATATTAAACAATTGGTATTATGTTTTCATATAGAAGACTTAAAGTTCAATTCTTATGTGTTTGACGAATATATAAATGTAGATCATTATGATTGATTAAAAAAAAGGTAACCAGTAGAAAAAATTGCAATAAATAAAATATAAACAAATCTTACGCACGTGTAAGTAATATTGACTGTGAAACAAACTGTTGATTATTTGTCTTGTTTGGAAGCTTATGTAACTGTGCCAACAGCATAAGTTGTGGTAAATTGGTGTCGTCACTTTTCCTCCCTGTTATGGCAGCTGCTAGGAAATTGAGATATACAAAATTCACCAAGGACCACAAAATCATGTGTATTTATCTTATTATACCGATGACGCATTTTTAAACAAGTAATTCCATAAATCCTCTGCGGAAATCGTCTTTTTTCACTATGCTTTTAAGAATTGTGCAGAGAGATGTTGTGCCACCGTAAAATATATCAGCTTCAGACAATTTTTCTTTTAGGGATATTAATGTGGTATGTTTGTCTGAAATATATTCGTAATTTATAAGCTGATATTTCCTTAGTGAATGTATTTAAACTTATAATTTTAATAGATTTGATAGCTAATGTTTCTAATAGCAATTAGTGTTGCATGGTGAACCTTTATAATTGGTTTCAAACGTAGTTATTTCTCTTTTGGTGTATTTAGCCCTTCTTTAGTCCTAATGGATTGCCATATAGTAGTAGACACATTTATGTTTAACTATAAAATTGGGCCTATATCAAAAAGTACATGAATTTTCAAATAACTACAACTTTACCTCCTTTACAGCTAGAAATCGGATAATTGGAAGTCCAGAAACGCGTAATAGATGATGCATTCCGTCATTTCATCAGACAAAGGCTGAAGCATTGTTAAATATCTATTGCAATATGTATTTGTTGTAAAAAGAACAATGTTGGTGCGCGATTGAGAAAATAGAAATATATGTAGGACAAAATTTAATATACCACGAACAATTAACCCTACAATCTTCATCGTGACAAAACCAAAATGGCGGGTCGGAGATTATTATAACAACGGAGAAAAGAGCATACAATCTTTGGTATTAAATATCATTAACTTTGCTATTTGCAGTTAGATATATATTCGTCTAAATACTTCTATTGTATACTACAATAACTGGACTTACACTGACTGTCGATAACCACTAAGTAACATTTATAGGTATCCGAAGGTCTAGCTTTGAGTAAACACGTTACGTTGCTTCATCTGTAAGTCTCGACCACAGCCAACATTAGCATTCTCAAACACAAACGAACAACAAAGAGGGACAATATTCGCCGATGACACTTGTGTGTGTATTCTGCGTCGGATAGATGGTGTTCACGGTCGTCCGTGCATGTGTACATGCATCACGAGACCCGCGCTCGTGTTCATAACACCGACCAGTAATTGCAGCGGTAATTGCATTTCTGACGTGAGCAAGAACCGTCATAAATTAAATCGCTGCACCGCGTCCGTTCTCTGTATCTTTCGGCGAACATTCGGGCGGGCGACTCCTACTAACATCGCCGGACCGGAACCAACGCCGTCGTTCAAAAAACTACTCGCGCCATAATTCAATGAAACGACGACGACGGTACCAGATCTGTGGTTGTTCGGACGCTAAATCTATTTTCGTATGTAGTTAGAGAAAGCAACCATAAACTAACTGCAAATGCACTGCGGAAGATTTATGCTAAATTGTTTGCGTTCATAAACTTAGAACATTGAGAATTATTTAGTGTGAAAGGGACGTTAAAGAAGACATTTATGTGAATCTGTGGGCTGTTGCTTAAGATCACAGGTATCCGGCCAATGGTCTAACGTATTTAGAATTGTAGACGCCTTTCTAAATTTTAACTAACTCTACGAAAAGAAAACACCGCTTTTCGTGTTTGTGAACTGGTCTCGTCACAAGCCGCGACTTATTCACCTATCTATTCTAATATTAGATTCTTATCGTGAATGAAGTATTGTAATTATATAAAATAAAGCACGACATACGTGACAATCACCCAGTAGTATGGTTCATTGTTTCTATTGTTACTATCAGAAGTTTTATTTATTAAAGTAAATCCAAAAAACACGACAATGCGTCGTCTCGCACAGCAAAACCAGTGAAAGACACCTTGAAATCGCGTAGACGGAACATTCTTCGCGCCCGCGGTACTCCCCATATCTGGCGCCATCTGACTATTACCTCTTCGCATCAAGTTGGAAAATGGCTCGATGAGTGTTTTGCCGCAAAAGGCAAGCAGTTTTTCTTGCATGGTATCCATAAAGTTTGTGAAAGATGGGTGAAATGTGTAGAAGCCGATGGCCAATATTTTGAACAAAAAAAACTAATTTTCCATCAAAATTACGTATTTCGTTTAAGCAAAACACCGGAAAAAACGTATGCATACACCTGGTAAAGCTTTCAAGAGTTATAAATTTTTATTTCCTGAAATATCCCGTTTTTTGACGTATTTTTCTCCTAAATTTACTATATTCTTTTATTAGATTTGCCATATTTAACGCCAGGCGTTTCCTAATTGTTCATTCTTCAACTTTTCAGATATCTTTGATACATGAGCTTGTTCCTGTTCCCAGTACAACTCTATTTATGTAGACTATATTTCTTATCTTGTGTATTACACTAATTGTTTTTCAATGAAACATAATAGCAGAAACATATAGACATTATTAGACATCCCATGTATATTTTAGAGGGATTTTCCCTCAAACCGCATCCTAACAAGTACAATTTTAACCGCTTACTATATTTATTAATAGCAATAAGTTTTTGATGCTTCTTTCATATATTATATAAATTATGGTAGTGATTCGTATTACGAGGAAAAGTCATTAAATAGGTCACAAACTGCTGTGGAAAAGCTGAAAATAGCAGTGAGATATTTCCCTATCTATCACTAGGTGTCAGCACAATCCAGCTTTATGATATTCAAGTGACAGCACGTGCACTGTTAGTGTTAAAATGGCGACTGTGGTTTTTCTAGGCAAAAGGACTTCTGCAACAGATATACTTAAGGAAATGTCTTCTGTTTACGGTGGAAAGTGTCTGTCGCGTAAAACCGGCTATAACAAAAAGTATGGCGAATTACTTCTCTAATTATATTTATAATAGTTTTCTCTTACCTACTTATTGACTTTCCCTCGCATATACGTTTTAAATAAAACAATGTTTCCCATTTGACATATTGTCATTATGGTTGAGACATCAACAAGACGAACCAGAATAAATTATAACTCAACAATTCGTTCCCAGTTTTTGTTTTGTTGTGGTAGTTCAAGTAGTTTCTTAGAAAAACGTCTACCATCGGCAGCCATTTGGTTAATTAGCTCAGAAACAATTGATAATGAAATACACCCGTATCGTATTTCTATGAGTTACGCTAATGTTCATATGGATATACATTGCTCTGCCAATGGCTACACCTCGTGGATTAATTTTTTATGCAAATTTATTTAAACATGTTTTCATACGTTTAACTATAAATGTTCGAAGAAGATCTAGTTCCTTATTATTATAAGGGCAATTACTCAGAAGCTGCTAGAAAGGCGGCACACTTTGTCGTTTGTTTAGCCACATATCCTCTTTCATTTTTCATAACGTTCCAATAATATTCTCCATCCACCATCCTTTCGAAACGCTTACAACGTGTAAACACCGTAGCTCTAACGCAATTACCTCAAACACTATTCGCACTCACTAGACCGTCATCGTCTCAATGTTCCGTTACTACGACGATGCCTCCTTGTTCCTTTGACGTATAGAAACACACAGGTCTGTGGATATACGAAATTAAATCAGATTAAGAGCGCAGAAACTTACCAGATGTGCCCTGAACGTACGTTACGGCCGCCTGAACGTCTATAATGCTCTTCTCGATGCAACCCTTCGCTTATTCGCCGGAATTGTTTCTAGTGTACGCTTGGTATGATACTTACCGCATGATGAAATATTGTTATTGTTAAAATGAAAATTTAAGTGGAAATATGACCTACTTCAATTATATATCTTCACTATTAATTCACTTAATCAATTATTCATGTGGTACATTTATCTTGATAAGATTTGATCCTCATTGAATTTTCCTTTTCAATTCTAATCAAGATATTCACTTCATAATACTCCCATGCCAGTAAGACAAAGAAGCTCAAGAGGCGTAAAAAGTATTGCAGATGTGCGCTAGAGTGTTCGGAATGTATCAATTCCTCGTCGATCTCAGGCACTGAGCAGATTCGTCACAAACTGGTGTTAAGTTTGTGGCGAATTTGCGAGAAGATCTTGATTTACATGCTTGCAAATTTACTTTAATTAATTTAGGATTTAGAAAAACTAGAAAATGATCCTGAATTTCATAAGGAAACTGTCTTCACTTATGCCTTTATTTATTTATTATCATGGTTTTGTAAATACGCAAAAGTACCGTACGTTTTCTGAAAATCAGCCAGAAGTACTGAATGGAAAAAAACATCCACTTAAACTGGCTGTCTCGTGTTTATTTCTTGCTGGAGAGGTCGCTGGATCTGACGTTTCTCAGCAATGCTAGTAACATGGGCCCAGTGTCGCAGGAATCGTTTTTTGACACTGTAGACCACTCCCATTTGTTAGATCTCTTGGCTTGGGAGTTAAAGGAGTCGCACACGACATCTTTTTTCCTTTCTTCGGGGCCGTAAGACATGGGCGAAACGAGCAGCATCACGAAAGTGCATTATGCTACTCCGATAGATATTACTTGTGGCGTACCACAAGGGTCAGTGCTTGTTCCAAGTCTTGATTTAACCTATCCTTTTCAAATATAGAGATCTCTCTATTTACAATCTTTATTTGATAAAACTCTTCTTGCCGTTTTAATTTGTTATGTACGTCCTTATACGATTTTAATTTGCTGCTGCTTCATTTTAATTTTTGATTGTCCTTCTCATTTTCTATTCCATTCTTGGCCTGATAATGTGCAAACGTGCACGAAACCGGTAGCCATTGATTAATTAATTTGTTTGAGGTACTGTGAAATTGGTCCCGTTTTTTTTTTCATTTTCCTTACTTTTATAAAGTGCATGTTAAATAAGCCTTAATTGCTTCCTTTAAAAGGAATAATTTTGAAAGAATTAAGACGTTAGGGACGGCAGACGAAATGATATAACACACTTGTGTGTGTAGCTTGTATTTATTGGGAAATTACATTTCAAAATTCACTCTTTGAAATTTATATAACGGTATAGATTAACAGATCGTGTTTATCTACTACTACAGATCAATATTTTAACATGGTACGCACTCGAAAATACAAAAACATTTTCCAATTTGCGCGATACGTTTACCTGGCTAGTACAAGCTCGGAATAATAGAACGCCGCCTCATAATTTACATTACCGCGCGTAAACATGTTCGCCGGTGGAAAGTAGAAGTTTGCTTAGTGCCGAAATTAACCAAACAATTAAATTTATCCCATTTTGTATTTATGTGCGTGTATGTGCGAGTTCGGATAGGATGAGCGTCGTCCTAATGATATGGTAATCGCAAAATTTATGTGGTTAGATACACAAAACAACGCGCAAATTACAATATTAATGTCGGGGAATTGTGAAGGTCTGCGAAGACAAATAGAACGCCCGGCTCCCCGGGGCCATCCTGCGACGTTGCATAAACGAAAACGCTGCCACGAATTCACACAAATGCTAATCAATTATAGTTGCGTGGGGTGCGAGGGACGTAGAAAGCAGGGACTATGCCGAGCGCTTACCCATCGCGACGGGATACCATTGACGATAATAACAATATGGCATAAACCGTCTCGGTATTTATTATAAATCTAAATACTGTATAATTCACATTAAACACGCACATTAAGTGTTTATTTTCAACTACAGTATGAACCCCGCTGTAATAGACATAACTACATTGCTTATATTTACTAAGTACAAATATTTTACCTATATCTTCCTTTTACTGATATGTAAATTATACGAGGGCGACCTGAAATGTCTCCAGAATCGATAAGAAAAACACGGTATTGGTGTACTTTTTTATTTTTATTTTTCGATGTAGTCTCCTTCAAGATCAATACACTTTTCAAACTGTGATCCAGTCCATTCAAGTTGTCGGAAAAGTAGGATGTTTCGAGATCTGCAAAATAGCCACCTGTAGCGGCGATGATCTCCTTATTTGAGGCAAATCTCTTTCCCCAGTGATTTTTTTCAGGTTTGCGAATAGGAAAAAGTCGCTGGAGGCTAGGTCCGGTGAATATCGAGGATGAGTGACTAATTCGTAGCGCAACCTATTCAATTTGGACACGACGATGCGGGATGAATAAGCCGTTGCATTACCATGATGGAAAAGTACTTTTTTTCCGCTGCAAACCAGACCGTTTCTCCTTCAATACTGCATCGAATTGGGCCAACAAATCGTTGAAGTATTGTCCCGTGATCATCCTTCCCTTCTACAGAGAGTCGGTGAGAATCATACTTTGGGGAATCCCAAAAAATGATCTCCATGTCCTTTCCGGCCGATGGAACGGTCTTTGCTTTCTTCTTATAAAAAAACGCTTACACAGGCATCCGTATAAGATGCAATCGCATCAGGTTATTTTTCCGGTAAATGACCTTAGTTGTGGTGCTTACGTCAGTGGTTTGCAAATAATTTAATGCAAGGGACCTCTTAAATTTGATACTTTTCTTTAATAAAGCGTGGTTTCATCTTTCGAGGTTCGTCAATTTTCGTCAAATTTCGAAATGCCGAAAGTACGTAAAAGTACCACCGCTCAATTGTTTGTTAATATCGCGAAGTTTTCTGACAGCTTCTGGACTTAAAATATAATGGTACACAAGTGTTTCGTTTGATTTCTGACAAAACTTTATCATGTTGGAATATACAAATCAACACACAAATTAAAAAGAATAAGTTTCTATATGATTTAATTTTTATATTCAGTGCATGTAATATCCTTTATAAGCATAACGTGTTTGTAAAAAATGGACAAGTACCGTTTCGCTGGTGTTAGACAGAATGCTACATTTAAATTACCAAATCTAATAATCATTTATTCAGAAATATTCGTCCTCTTATAGCGTATACAGTATGAAGATATTATCACATTATATGCAGTTGCATTTTATAAATTACCGACGTTTGAATAAAGCCACCAGATTGACGTCACCGCTAAACAAATGGGTAACTCTGGTTAAAACGTAATGGATATTAAGCAGTAACACGTTTTCTGACCAGCTTGTGTGTGTATTTAAAAAAAAGAACGGTATCACTAGTTGACTAAAAAATTTACTTATTTGGTCGGAACACTGTTAGAATGTTTAATAAGGAACACCATAATGGTACATATTGCAGCAGGATAATTATGTAAACTAAATTTTATATTTATTATTCCTTTGAATATCAAACATAGGCGCTGCTTACAGCTGGAGACAATATTTTTTAATCGTTGATACAAGTTTCAATTTTGACGAATTCTCAATCATATTTGATTGAGTCTTTTGAAGATAAACTTTTAATGTGATACCCCTCTAACTTTTGAACAAAATCAGTAAAAATTATAATTCCTTCAAAACAATTCGCTGAGGTTTCTGCGAACTGGGCATAATATATTGAAGACCTCAGACTTAGAGCAAAACTCGAAGTAATGATTAGCCTACACGTATTATAAAGTATGCAGGTCAACTTGATAATTAACGACTTATTGTAGAAATATAAAAGTATTAGATGATAGTATTACGAGGCCGATCTGAAATATTTCCGTAATCCACAAGAAAGCCACGGCGTGGGTGTGGTTTCCAATCTTTATTTTTCGATGTAGTCCCCTCGAAGACCAATATACTTTTTCAAACTGTGCTCTAGTTTTTTCAAGCCGACGGAAAAGTAAAATGTTTCGAGGTCTGTAAGGTCTGGATCCATGTCTCATCTACGGCTACGAAACGCATGAAGAAGTCCCTTGGATTGCGTTGGATCCTGGCCGGACACACCTCCGAAACGGTCACCCGATTTCGTTTTTGCTCCGGTGTGACCAAACGCGGTACCCATGCGCCGAAAGCTTTTTTATACCCAAACTTTCGTGTAGGATATGACCAACGCGTTCTTCTAACATGCCTGTTGTCTGTGCTGCCTCCTCCAGCTTCATTGGGCGATCGGCTAACACGACACCATGAATCTTGTCGACTATTTCATTGTTGGTAGCGGTTTTTGGATGTCCGCTGCGTAGTTCGTTACTTGTGTTCGTACGGCCATGTTTGAACGCACCCACCCAGAAGCTGTTGGTCGAAAATGATGGAGTACATCCGCTATGAACCTCTAGAAAACTATTTCGAATCTCCGTGGCCACTTTTCCAGTTATCCAGACGTATTTTATCACTTATATATAGACTCGCTCGGTTCTAACTTATAATTCTGCGCTTCAGCCGTTTCGTCACATTATATTGGTGGGGGTGGTGCGTACTCAATACGAACCTGGCTCGCTGGAGGACATAGTTATGTTTAACGGAAGTAGTGGAATTAGGGTATGTCAAATACGAGCTGATAATCAAGTCTGTATAATAGCAATATACAGCCATAATATTTATAACCTTAACCACAATAGCGCTAAAGTAAATGAAGCGTTTCAAAGTTTACGCATCTACATTTATGTAATAGTTAGAGACCGGATCATATGCAAAGTGCATATATTTTATTTTATTTATTTATTATATTTTACGTCTATTTGTAGATGTCTTACACTGATTAAAGTTAATTAACGATAATTAACTTTAACCAGTGTAATAGATCTACATATAGATAATACAATAAAATATATGCAGTTTGCATATAATCCGGTCTCTAGTAATAGTAAATATGGATTGGTTACTAATAGCGACGTATGTATACCATCCAAAACCGCACTAATTTTAGAATGGGTTCCTGTTGAAAAAATGAAAACATATTTTCTCGTATTAACAGCTGCACTTAAAACGGTAGGGAGCATGAACTTTTTGTCTACCGCTTTCCTGCGCAAATTAATTTCGGGCGTTACGAAATTACACAACTAGAAGCCCGAGCCGTATACCTCGGAATGTCGTTAATGAATCCATACCAAGTTACTCGTAAACGGTACTTGTAAAATCACGACCATCAAGTACGCTGCGAGTGTCGAGTATCGCTCGTGCAGCAGCAATCTCGATTGCTCCTCGCCGCTTCTCCGATGCTACTATGTCGGGGAGAAGAGGCCTCTAATGCGTAATAAAAGACGCTTTCTAGGTGTATAGCGCGAAGGGAAAATGGAGCCGTCTCGGATGCCATTAATTTCAACTCCTTTGCTAATTTCGTTCTGGCAACGCGGAAGAAGCGACGGCATATAATGGAAAAGATACCTAACGGATGGTCCCGATACCGTTAATGCAGAAAACAAAAGAAAATAAATAAAAGCTTTATTGATAAATAATGAATACCTGCCGTAATGACAAAAGTCTGTGGTTATATCCTTAATAAATTAGCCAGTTTGATAGTTAGCAATACATCGAACCCATGAGATTTTGCTATTTTAGTCTATATATAATTAGATCAGTCTCTGTCCTGAAAATTAGTCTTTTCGGTATAGGATCGGCTTATATATATCGATGTTTATTTATAGATATTTAAGTAATGTGAAAGGCACTTAAATAGTCGTCATCCATTAGTAAGTTTTACCGTTGTGCAACGTCTAAATTATCAAGAGAACAGAGCTTTTTTGCCACGAAAGTCAGAGTTTGATGCCAATAGATATTCATTGCAAGTATTATTTCTAGTATATCATCTCAAGTTCTACATATAATTCTGCTGTAACCCTTGCGGTTGGTTAAAAATGTTTTTACCTCTGAAACTAAATGAAATGAGATATCTAAAGCATCTGAGTTGGTAATTGTACAGTACTATATTATGTCTAGCAAAACCTTACAATTACTTGGTGTCATCCAAGTGTCCATCCTGCCATAAATCGATTTAGTGTTCTTCAAATGTTTGCGTTCGTTAAACATCGGATTGTCCACGAATTTTTCACGCTACGAACACTTTTAAAGCATATAAATGAAGAATTCGATGTAATCCTCTTAGAAAACACAAAGTATGACCACAAAAAATTAAGATTTTTTAAAGGTCCATTTCTTGTACAATCAGGGGAGAGTTGGGAGAGGAAGGTTTCGTCGGTTAGGTTATTTGTTAAATGATTGGTTAAAAATAAAGTGGGGCAGCCAAATCAAAACGTTTTCTTTAACGCTACACTTGATGACAACCACAGGAAGACACATTTTACGGAAGGGAAAATTTTATAAAGGAAAAGTTCAATAAACAAAACGGATGAGTTTATGCCCGGTATTTAAATAAGCAAAAGAGCTCATTGAAAGAATTCAAGGACGTCACCATCCAACTAGTATAATGGTATGGTGGGGAATGAGCCATGATGATGCTTTACAGTTAGTTCTTTTTTGAAAAGGGTCTTAAATCTTCCGCCAAAGTGTACCAAGACACTGCTTTGGATACTATAATAAAACTGCAGTCTTAAAATCAACTCCATTGCTGATTTTCCAGTAGATTTTAGCACCAAATCATAAGACAAAGTCTACTTCAAGATGATTAGAAGAAAACATTGCTGACTTATTAATGCAATTGACGGACTTTCGACAAACGCAAACCTTAATCTATAAGACCATAAAATACGGTTCTAGAAGAAATGGCTTGGTAAAACAGACATTCTAGCAAAGAAGTATTTGGCGAAAGCAAACAGCTACTTTTCCAATACATGCCATGCGTGAAATCATTTTCAGTAAAGTTTTGCTTCCTTAAAATCATTATTCAAGAGAAAGTAGAACACAGAGAACCATTATAGAAATAATTATAGAAATATCTAGCCAAAAAACAAGTTTTCTTTTTCAACAAAGTCTCCATCTGCTGCATAAAAGTGTTTGGGTTGCCGTCTGAACCACGTGCGTATCTCCTGTTGAACATGGTTATCATCCTTGAAATGTTTGCCGCCAAGATGCCTTTTGAGTAGACTACACAGATGATAGTCGCTTGGGACTAGGTAGAGACTCTAAGCCGGATGTTCAAGAAGTTCCCGCCCTAATTCTGCATTTTCCGCTTGTGTCAAGTGGACCGAATGCGGCCTGGGATTATCATAATGCACCAATATTCGCCAAGAGGGCTGAACATTTACGTCGAATTGTATCTCGAAGCAACAACAAAACTCTGTAGTATGATTCAGCAGTCATGTTCTCGAAGAAAGTATCTCGACCCGGTTATACACGGCTTTACGCTACAAACACTTTTCAACGTAAACAAGAGACATGGATATCTTTTACAAGAAGTCCTTTCGCCCAGATAAAACATACAACAGCACGTTGCTTTTCCATAGTACATTCTTCAAGCATGGTCGCCATTTTAACACTGCCTGCATACGCGCACGGAACTGTCACTTGAGTGTCATAAAGCTGAATTGAATTTATTTTTGTGTTGTGATCAAATTTTTTATGTAACAGTATTTATCGTTAGACGTGGTACGCCTGAAGTAACTACAATATTTTCTGTAGTGAATCATGGTATAGACGATTTTGGTCTTGATCTTACATAATTTTAGATAATTAAAGTTAATGTTTTCATATATATATATACTACGCTCTACACGTGCATATCCAACGAAAAAAAATTAAACTATATTTTGCTATTGGTTTTATTTTTCGTTTGATAGCAAAACTTGACGACCGAAACTACGGGACTGCTTTCGTTCTTTTGTCTAAAACTTCTTTCCCGTAGTAGACGTAGTATAACACCAAAGTCGAGAATGCTTCCTATTATTTCGTCGTCAACTCGAGGGAGAGTCTAAAATCTCGAAATACATCCGACTACTATCAATTCCGAGTTTGCGATGTAGGATATAGAACAAACATTTATCAAGTCGGAATTCGGAATACGTGAGACGGAAGCCGATCTCCGGCTAGATTCGTTTTTAACTGTAGTTTTATCGCCCTAGCCTTGCATCTCATCTGTAGGGATTTTTCATTCCATCTTCTCGACTTTACGCTTATGATACACGCGGATATACGAAACGGAATATATGTACGTATGTATACGTTTTACGAGGGTGAAATGGTTATTTTCGTATGAATCACATACAAGGAAAGTATATTGCAACAATTATTTCATATACCTTACGTACAAAGTATACTTATGCTACAGCTTTATTTTACATAAGCTAATCGACATAAAAGTACCCTCTTGCAAAGATGACTTCAACATATACAGTGGGAGCCAAAAGAACTTACATGCACTGAAAAAGGTACATGGAAAATTATAAACACTGTACAAATATATATACTACTGGCCATAACTGTTTATCCACACTTAAAATATTACAAAAACAAGTCAATAACTAATTACAAAATGAACCTTTATTCTGCACTTATACAAAGAACTGTAACAGTTATAACAACAATATGCTTATCAATTTGCTAATAAAGATAACCATAAATTAACTTAAATTTGCTTTTCATCAATGTGTCTACCTTTCGCGGTTATTACTACTAATCTTGGCATTCTCTTTAGCAGCCCTGCGAGTGTTAGAGGCTCTATGTTCCTCTACGTATCCTGTAATTGTCCCCAAGGTACCGTTGTTTTCCCCGAATAATCGTGTTCCAGATGAGATGGCACTTCTCTCCAAAATTTTCCTACAGCCTTCATTTTTGAGGGTACCATCTATTTTGACCAAATCGTCCATATTGGTACCGTCAAAACAACTGCAAATTATATTATTGACGTTCATTCAAATCGTATGGGTCCCATTTACCGAGTTTTTTGATCTTCCCCATTGCTCGTAAACATCTGCTGATTGTTTCTTGTCACACGTAATGCTTTTCCTAATTGCCGTTGAGTTTGACTTGGGTCATCATCCAATAATTTCTGCAATTGCTCGTATTCGCATTTTTGTGGTGTACCAAAGCGCTGACTGTCTTTCACATTGAAATCACTACTTTTAAATTGTCGAAACCATATCCCAAATATTCTAATCGATGGAGCGTGTTCACCATGTATTTGTACCAGCAAGCAATTACTTTCAACAGTATTTTGTTTTGATTAAATAAGAAAAGTAATGCGTGCCGCAAATGTCCGTTTTCAGGCAAAAAACTCGGCATGATCAATGAACGATAAAGCAAAGACGCTAGTTTTTGGTGGACTCAACTTATGTGGATTTGTAGTTTAAATGTAAAATGACGTATGTGTCAAATTAATACGCTGCGTAATTTTGGCTGGCACCATCTCTTAGTAAAACCGGATAAAACTTATGTATGTATACACCTCGTATATACATTCTCTTAAAAGCATTAGAATAAAAGATTTTTCCACGTTTGATAAAAGCGGTACATATCTAAAACGCGTTTTATTCGTAAATTCCTCGAAACTTTTCCTACATTCCAACAGTGACATTTCCGCGATATTCATCCGATATTCCCCTGCTTCGTGTTCGCGCCGTGCGGCAAAAATTCGTTGCGGTTTCGTTATACAAGAAAAAAAAACTCCGTCAGCAGCGCTTCGCTGCTATCATACATTCGCACATTCTTCAGCTACGGTGCGTCGAACAAAGGCACCTCCCGTAGGGAGAAAGTGGGTACCATTATCGAACGTAGAAAAAACGGTATGACGACGAAAGTGATGGACGATCCGAGATGTCCGGTTTTGTGTTCAGAGCACTCCGACGTTAGCTCTATGTGGAACATGTGATGACTGCGAACTATCACTGTCCGAAGGAGCTTCCTTTCGTCCGTCCCCTGATACCGCCATCAACTGTATAACGTAACACGGACACACTCATTTGTCAATTTCCGTACAGACGTATGCCGGTCATTTGTATTAAATTAAACCGGCGGAATTATTCATTGTCCCGTCCCGGCTATCTAGATTTGCACTTAAATGGAGTATAAGATTGAGTTTGAGATGATAGAGGCTCGGTGAATGATGATGCTGTTGAGGAATCTGAGAATGTGAGATAATAAGTTGAGAAGGGAAATATGATTGCCTTCATTTAAAGTTTATAACTTGGAAATACTTCAAATAAATTGCAAACGGTGGAAAATTAGTTTGTATAATATAGGTTTACTTTGAAATTTGTTTGTGTTCTTTGGGTGTAATTTCAAATAGAAAATATATTTTAATTAAATAATATTTCTAAAAGGTTCAATACAAAAGATCTATGAGATCAAAAAATACTGAAAAAAATAGGCAAAATATTAGCTTCAAACAATTTTAACTTATAATTTATGAACAGAATAGTTGGTATACATCTTGGTAGAGAAAGAAAAGGTATACAAAGTAATATTTACACCAGTTATTATACACTTCATTATTTATCTTTAGAATTATTAAATTATATAAATATTAAATTATAAATATTATGTTTATGGAGACATTATTGCACTAAAACAACGATTGCGGAAAGCTTTCGTTTCTGGAAAAAGTAAATACTGATACTGATTTTTTGTCTGACGCATTTATATATTTTTTTGTTAGTGAAACTGGTCGTGTATGAGGATCCAACTCGATTTATTTTTCCTTGAATTTCGTATTCCATCGGACTTAACCATTAAGCTAATGGGGGGACAGAAATTACTGTGTTAAGCTACAATTTCCTGCGCAGAAGAGGGTGCGCAGTTGACCGTTAATTTCCTCCGCAGAAGGGGATGCGTAGTAGACCGGCTTTTGCGCATGAGCGGTTGTGTGTTCCGCTTATCCTTCTCCATTCTCTGGCGTTGGTCTATGTATGCTTTTTTATTCTTCTACTCTCCGTATCGGGGTTGGCGGTCTTCGGCCAATACTTTTATTGATCATAGAGAGCCAGACGTTCTCCAGGCTTGATATGCTAATGGCGGTCAGTGTAATGGCCATATATGCTGTATCCAACGTTTTTCTTTAGGTGGCGGTGTCTTCTTCATCCAGGATTACTGCGTTCTTCCACGCAATCCTATGATCTTCTTCTCAATCATGTAGAGCCAATTGTGACTTATCCATTTCCCCTGTCCGAACTAGCCTTTGATCTTCTTTGGTTCTGACTATTACGAGTCTGCCAGGTTCTCCCATGTATGACCTTTCACATTTACACGGTATTTTGTATAAACTTATTAGTTTTCTGATTTTATTGGCCTTCGTTTTTGTTAGTTTAGACCTGTTTGTGGTATTTGCTGATTTTCAAAAGGACGGATCGAATTCTATGCACTCAAAGGCGGTTCTCTGAAATTAAGCTTATGTCCTTACTGTCTATATTGTGACTACGCGTCTTGGTGTTTCCATCAAGAATAGGTATGCAAATAAAATATTATTTGTTGTGAAATACGGCCGTCAATGGATATTCCAATTGTTTAGGTGTTCGCAGTTAACTCGCACGCATGGCTCTTTCTGCAGAATTGATATATAGTAGAAATATTCACTGTGGGGTCTCTCTCACTATATTATTTTCTTGATTTTAGTTACATAATCTATTCAGACATTTAGGCTGGGAAATGTGGAATGTGTCCTAAAAAACCAATCAAATTCTCAAGTTTGAAGATACTTTATTCTTTTTTATAATTAAGTGCTTAATTGTCAGAAATAAAACGAAAGATAATGAAAAAAAATGCAATCTGGCTTACTTTTTGCGCTTCCTTTTTTTTAATGCGCTCATTCGCCAGCACCAGTTATTATATTTTTATGTGTCACCGGGTAAATATAAAACTTTTAAGAACGTTTCGAACTTCAGCGCCAAATTTAATCAAAGAAATTGAAAACGGCAGTTATTCAATTACGAAGCTACTTCCAATTCTAGAACGTTGGAGTTGAGGATAAAGGTTTGTGTAGACGTTACATACCGGAACCTTTAAAATATTAAAACAGAGGGAAAAGAAAAGGCGCGCACAACAAAAATACCGTCGAAAATCCAATATAAAATTTCTTGTCTGTTTTTCCCGAGACGTAGAAACGTACAGAGGAGACAGGGACGGGGACGAGGACGACAACGAAAGAGGTTTTCGAAAAATACGAGAACGTAGTAACGTCGAATGTTACGACCTTCTTATAAATATTAAAATCACAAGAAGCAAGCAATTGAGAGAATTGATTCTTTCTTTCACGTTCCTCGCAGTCTTTTTTCTTCTTTCTTTCGCTTTTCCCATTGGTTGTTCTTCTCTTGTCTATTTAGAAAAGGAATCGTGTTTGAAATTTTCCCAATATTAAATATTTAAAAGAGACGTCGTCATTATTATAGTTATCTACTCACAACTGGATTCCATTCTTTATCAGTAAATACGAATAATGCGATTCCGGTTACGAATTGTGGAAAATAACCGTGTGCCCTTTAAATTTATGGATGATATCTATTTTCGTAATATCTAGAAGCAGCAGAAAATATCTTGAGTGGCTTAACAAAATACTTGGAAGTTAGCCCGACCTATCTTGTTGAATGTTGAAAACGTTGAATAAGTAAAAACTTCCCAAATTTACAAATTGGTGATACGAACAGCCTTATTATGTAATCTATTTTGTATTATTCAGTGCAAGTTGTAAATCATTTGAATACAGTTGAACGGAACTTACGCCAAGACAACCTGTAGCTCAGTAGAAAATATCAATATACTTATTATATTACGTGCAGTGTTTTATTCGTCGAATGAATAATCAAAAAAGGGGAAAAACTCCAACCACAGATTCGTACAACAAGAGCTCAATGGGGTTGCGATTAGGGCTCTGTGGCGGCCACTCTATTAAGGATAGAACTCCTTCAGAAGATTTATCTTGAAAATAAGCTTTAACCACCTTTGCGGTACATATGAGGTCGTTATCCTGCTGATAGATGAAACACTTTCTAACGAATTTACATCCAGGTGGTACTGTATCGTTGTCTAGAATTCTCAAATATACATCTTTTGGCATTCTTCCGTCTATTTTAACTGATTTTTCAATCCCTCCGCCTTTAAAGCAACCCCATACGTGATGTTCCCCCTCCATGCTTCACTGTTTTTGAAATATATTAGTCCAACATTCTTGCGACGTTTACTTCCGAATAACTCGAATTTAGATTCGTTCGTCCATAACACATTTTTCCAATCATTTATAATCCAGTTTACGTGAGTTTTTGCTTAATTCAGTTTTTTTCATTTGTGTATAGAATTTAGCTGTGGTTTTCCTACTACTATACGATCCCTCAGACCGACTTTTATTAGTTTCCGTTCTAGTTTCGACACACTTGCTAACTGACAACGTTGTAAATTGAACTTTGCGGTGAGGCGGTGGTTTCTTAAGAAAATCGCTCGAATGTATTGGTCGTCTCGTTCCATCGTTGATCCAAGCCCTCCAGTTCGCGTCCTAAACATTTGTTGCGCGCAAAACGCAAATTCTAACGCGCGTTTCAATATTCAATTCTCTTCTTTTTGGCACATCTTCGAGCAAATGAACTAACAATATGAAGTAAGGTCTTACTAACGTAATCGTACACATCTCCAGTATCTCGGCAATATATTGGATGCATATTGAATGTACAGTTTATTACAAGGCTGCCGTAGGTTTTTGATTAAAAACTGCCATTTTGGAAACATATAGGTCACAGTACCTGCATTTACACCTCTTGGTTTTACAATAAGAAACACTGAGTACTTCTTACAATTTGAGCCTATTGCCATTCTAGTTCTCCTTTAGGTGGTCTAAACTAGAATGTGTTTCTGTTATCTGGTCACTAATCTACAAAAGACATTCTTTCTGTTGAAGACATTCAATGAAAATTCCTTAAACGCCATGCCATTACTTCCGGCACTTGGTGTTTGCCTTCCATAAGAATTTTGTCACACCACCCTCCTCCAAACCTTCGATGCTGATTTTCTTTCAATGCGCCATAGTTAAACTGACTTTAATTTTTTACTCCACTGCAACTTCTAGCAGTGATATCATTTTTTCGCCGCTACCTTTATTACTTAATAAATGCAAACCGTTAGTCTAAATTATTTTTTTGTATATGGTGTTGTCTTCGGTTTTTAAGCATCGTATTACTTTTATATTTGTAATATTTTGCCGTGTAACCATTACGTGTCTTGCTAATTGTTCTGCTGTTGAGCAGATAATTTGTATCTGCATAATATTCCTTTATGACATAGTGGACCATAGCAATGGAGTTGCTTTGTGTGCTATGTTCATCTACCCTATATTGAATAAGTAATGAATCTTGGTAAGTATATTGTAGATAGGCTTATGTTAGTTCAAGAAATGCTACTAAACTCAGTGCACTATCTAATTGCATTAGCAAAGCAAACTTTTTGATTAATTTTTTATCATTTGGAAAATAATATCCGAAAATAAAACATTATTTCGAAAGTCAAGGCAAATAACAGTAAAACGCTCTCCATCAAAGATTATATCCATTACCTGATATTATCGCGCATCCTTTACACTTTAATTAACTAATTCTTCCAGACATCTCGTGTTGACTTTATCCCGAAGCGGCTCTAATCTCGATAGAAATGATTTTCTCTCCCACCATTCCTCATTACCAAACAGACCGAACTTCTCCTGATTATTTGGATACCCGAATTTATGACTGCCGGCTAAGCGAGGGGACAAACAGAACATATTTAATACTAAACCAATCATCTTTCTGCTCGACTCGGTATATCAAAGGCGAGATCTACTTGCCTGAGTAAACAGGATTTGCTGGAGGCAGACATTCCGGTCTTCCTTCGTAATAAGAAAGTAAGCTTCTTTTGTACGTCTCGCTTCATTTGCTGCTTATTGATGACTTTTCCGTTCTCTTTAACTGAATCACATTGCTCTGTTTTTTTTTCTTCTGCAGTGGGTTATTATAGAAATATATATGAAGCAGACATAAAAGGTATACATACTTAAGAGCCGTTGTTCAAGCGGAATAATAGTATTGGGTTTTGCGGTTAGATCTTTGTATTATGTTTAGCTTACCACTTTTTTAGTAATTTAAAATAATTTATGGCACTAGAGAGTTTCCATAACAAGAATTTTGAATTGGGCGTTGATCACTTTAAATAATTTAAAGGATCTGATTCAAACAATTTCATTAAGTAAATTAATGCATAATGTTTTTAACTCTTTTCTATGGATTATTAGTGTTCTGTATACTATTATTAAACCAATTTATTATTAATATTTGTTCTGGAATTATTTTGTTGCTTAGACCTATTCTGACCGACATGTATGTAAGTACTATCTATAGATATATAACTTAGTTCATCTCCAATCATCATACAGTGAAGATAACATATTTAGTGCGTTCAAAAATTAAAGTAAACATCGTTCTGCTATGCTTTATCGTGAATTCAAGTTTATCTTGTGTTAAGAGATTTTTTAGTCGCTGTTATGGACAACAGAGATATAGCGGTGACGATGAACACAAGAATCTACGCTCTACTAAAGACGAGAATATGCTCTAAGCATGAAATAGTACGAAAGCAAGACGTTTTCCATCAAACTGTAATATATTGTCTTCAAAATTTCAGTGTCGATGGCTGTAAGAAGCCAAAGATTAATATTTATTATAGTAACTTCAGAAACGTAGCTTTTGAAAATATCTGGTTTTTGTTTATTCCCTCCCCTGACGAATTAAAAACCGAAGCTGTAGCAGAGCGCCCTCAGTATGTTAGAAGAAGCTATAATATTATAAAAAAGACTGTACTGTGAAAACATCCACCTTCTGAAACGATTTAGTCATGTATTCAAGTTTGCTGCCTTCAATGTAGTTACTTTCGCTATCAACACACCGCCCTCAACTTTGGAGTGCTTCTTTCTTTCAGAATGTTGAACAATTTCTTCGTCGAATTTTTCCTGGACTGCATTGATGTGAACGTGGTCTATTGATGTGAAAGGTAGTCCATTTCGGAAATCTTGGCTAATCGATGTTCTTTCTTGCCTGAAAAAACTATACCACTCAAAGCATTACGTTCGACTTATACATTCATCTCTGTAGACTTGTTCAAATGTTTTCTACGTTTCAGTAGCAATTTTCCCAAATTTGGAGCAGAATTTCATACACACATATTGCTATGCAAAGTCCTTCATTTTCATTACCTTCAAGATCCGCAAAACCGGTCACGGCACTTGTTTACTTCAATGGCTGCAGCTTGCTTTTTGGCATTAATAAAGCAATGCGGAAAAAACATTGTGTGACCAAAAGTTGCCGTTAGCCAGCATCGTAAGCCGCAGTACGTTGTATTCACTGGCTTATGCGTGGCGTGTTCAGTTAGATCTTTTGTTGATTACAACTTACATTTCGTTCCAAAACTAATGTAGAAACGTTTCAAAAGATCACTTATTACCATATGGTGAAAGGTTATTAGTTAAAGTTGAAGTATTATAGACCGCAATCTATTGAAAAAGACCTGAATTCAAAAAACTTGCCATTGCTGGATTGGCCCGAAAATTTCGTATGGATTGCTTTAAAAACATGGTATCCTTGGGGAAATGTAGTAATAACAAAAAGAAAAGAAATACCAATGAAAACTATTAAAGAAATGTAAGAAGGCAGCGATGAAAAAGAATTGATAATCCTGCAGTCCCTAAAAACATGCCAAAAAGAACAGTTGCTTTTAAGTTATGTATTACAGAAAAAAATAAAAGGAGATGATTGCGACACATGAACCAGTCTAATGCTGTTCAACATCGGAGAATTTCATACGAATCTGCGATAAAAAATTGACAAAAATAACGTGTTTACATAAGCAAAACATTATAGTAAAAATGGACCAATTTAGAAGAAGTGGAACAGATGTAGAAATAGAAACTAGAAGTTAGTTTTTGTCTCTATTTAATCGGATTCTAATAAATAAACATAACACGATTCTTAAAGTGTGGTGCCCTCTGCAAGATAAAGGAAAAGTAAATAATCATGTAAGCAACGTGTAGACATCATTTTCCATATTTTTGTCGTCTTCAATATGAAAACCGCTAAGAACACGTAAACGATGTTATTTTAACAGAATATTGTAAGAGTATAAATATGTACAAAGGCATATAGTGCGGCTGGCAGAATATAGAGGATGCTAGCGTACATTCTCCGCCGCGGAAGTTATAAAGTAGAGGAGCAAGTACATACGTATGCAAGCGATGCGATTTGATATGGATAGTACTTTAGTAATAATTATATTTGTCCTGTCGTACATCCTCATAGACTAGCAGTGCCATTCCTCTAAGGAACTATTCCTTACATTGATATATACATAGTTATATTGTAGTTACTGTAACGAATATATATGGAAATAATCAATTAATTATAAGTACGACATATACTTGTTTTTGTTTGCAAAAAATCCATATGTATGTAACATGCATCGCTCTTTTACAACAATTATTGCTTTTTACGCGAATCTGTTATATGAATAATTTAGATTATAACTTTTACTTGGGTGGGAGTAAAACACAATTTCAATGACTTAACAAAAACCCTTTTAGAAATCATAGCAAAAATGTTTTTAATAATTATTATAACTCAATTACTGCAAATATTCTGTTAAGTTGCAGCAAAATTACTAACACATTTTTTACTGTGTAATATGAGCTTTAATTACACAAGAGGATCATTAAAATCGTACAAGCATGAGCCACAATCAAGACCGGAGACGAAAAATATTTACGTTTTAAATATATAGGATCCAACAATTGCTGTTTCATGTCCTGCAATTTATCAAATGCTTCAAGCCCAATTATAGCACATGCCATGGAGCGCAAACTTCATCCGCATTTATACCTGAACTTTAAATATTTAAATGAACAAATTATCTACAAGATTAAAGATAAACAACGTGATTATTGTTTGATCCTTTAAAATCCGGGCGAAATTCGAAATGGAGATAGGAAAAGAGGGTGTCGAAGCGAATGAGACAACGTAAGAGCCCTGCTTATTACGGATGTTAGTAGGATATCGTTCCCATTTCCCATACGTACCCTTCATCGACGGCAAAGCAAATCTATATCGGAAAGACCTGGTCTAAAATCAACGTACTGATTGTGTATTTGCTAAGACCTCAATTAGAGAGAGGTCCCGGTGACGCGTGGGGTACCCTTAATGAAGGTGTATATAGGACGACTCCCAGGACAATGGATTAAGATTCGTGACACGGATACGGTGCCGGAGACCGGAAACCAGATGCGCGTCACGTTCCTTTCAAATTTATTTTACCTCCCCCCACCGGGGCTTAATAAAATGACTGACACCGCCTGTATGTTTAATAAGAGATGTTCGATGAACAAGAAAAATCTTTCTTATGCTAGTCGCGTCTAGTTTCGTTTTCGTCTTTTTCGCATGAGAATTTCGTTCGTATTCCGTTTACCTCATCGAATCGAAATTCTTTACATTTTAATTTTGCACTATTATGTTTTCTTAGAATATACATATATCGAGAATTCAAAAGCTCTTCTTATAGTGAATTTTGTTATTATTGAAACTATGAAGTCGATTAGTTTAAACAGCTTGCAGATGAATTAATATTAATATTAATATGAAACTGCTTTAAATTCCTGAAAAAATATCGGTCAAGGTGGGATTTGAACCTACGGCATCTGCGTTACCGGCTCAACGTGCTACCAAGTGCTCGCGAGACTGAATGTGAGTTCAAATCTCTTTTAATACCTAAATGTGACAATGCCTGTTATCTACGTATGGTAATATCTCAGCAGACACAATATTATTAAAGGCAAGTTCCTATCAATTAAATTAATATTAATATGAAACTGCCGTTGGTATTAGTAATGATAAAATTACAATTTCCTTTCATTTAGCCATCGTTTTAAATTACTAAAAGAAAATCAGGGTGGTGCGGTTGGTAGCAAGTTGCGCCGCTGACGCGGAAGTCGTGGGTTCATATCCTACCTTGACTATTTTTTTCAGGGATTTTAACCCGTTGGTTAAATGCAAGGAGATCGTAATAGTGTTAACTTGTAGATAAAAACACAACAAGAAATTCATATGGATGATTGCTTAAGTAAATAACATTTCAGTAGAGAGCGTTGTATGTTCTTACAAATACCCAAAGAAAGCTTAATTGCGGTAAAGCTTTCCGTAATATTATCAACCTGGTATTTCAAAAGAAATAACTTACAGAGGGCATTTACATTGTTAATTTATGCTTATACACCATTTTTCATGGTTAAGGTTTTTTTCGACATATGCATGTTCCATCTAAAAATTGTTATTTTTACAAATATATATAATATCACAAATAAATGATTCAAAAGCAGATTTATATTTACCATTTTAAAGCTACAAAACAGGAAACTGAATTATATTTGTAGCTGCGTTAACAAGAGAATAATAGTAGTAGTATAAATGGAAAGAAAATAAGATGTTGATGAAAATGCACCTTTGTCTGTTACCCTTCTTTTTTCCATCATCGATTTCTTATATTAAATACTTTTAAAATTATGAAATATAAAGGAAAACATTTTAACTATCGTATTGTTTTAAATAAATTGTTATTGCAAAAAAGGGAAAAGAAATATAATACTGTACAAAAATAACCATAAAACTAGAGAGGGGCCTCGTAATTGTCCGTGACTTTTCTCACTCTGAAACAAAAATAAATAAATAAAATTACGCCAATAAAAAAAATAATAATATTTATCGCAGACAATTCTATGAACTAAATGCTGCTTGCAGATAATATTTTTACATTTGGAACAAGTAGTGGGATCTTTTATATCATTAGAACAAGGGCAACAAGAACATATCATTTTCTTTGCCGGATTCAGAGCAGCTTACTCTTGATTTGGGGCTAGAATATTGAGAACAGCTGTAACCACAACTCTTATGTTACTCGGTATGTTGTATAACGAAAGTTTTTCGTGCAAGTGTTATTTTATCATAGCTTTTTCTTTATTTTTTCTTTTACTCAACACTAGAGTGTGTTCGGTACTCTAATGGTACCTTCAGAGCATGTACTAAGTTTTCAGGTACGGGAATATGCACTGATGTTTCGCCGTCCCCGTTTTGAAGGTTTGGGCTATCTAAATATGATTTAACTGTGCTTCCGCCTCGATGGCATACACTAATATGTGAGAGAGTATTACCGCATCCATCTTTATATTAAGGATCTGCTCCGTGTTGGACTAATTGGTTGATGTCATCTATACGTTCTTTTTTAGTATTGCTACGCGGAGAGCATCCTGAAGATTTACGGTGCTACCTTTGTGTGATAGTAGACTAAGGAGTTCAGTATCTTCTAGTTCTTCAGCGATGAGAAATGGTGTATTGAGACCAACGGAACTATTTATATATGCTCATCTTTCTAACAACTTAGTAAATGGTTTATTTCGTTACGTCTTATCCTTCCCACTAAAATTAACTGTTATAAAAATAACGCATACGTTTACTCCAGATTTATCCAATGCAGCATAAAATACAGTGAAAAGCCATGTACAGTCCTCACACTATTATTCTTCGGATACCACGTTATCATTGCCAGCTTCTCATATTTGCTGTACCTGATTATAATTCAAACAACTGATGTACCTTTCAATGCATTTAATTTAAAATTAATGCATGAAGAATAAACTTATTAAAGACATATTTGACGTAAGAAATTGTTTTCTTCCGTTCTACAACAACTTTATTTTAAACGTAATAAATTATCGGTATTGGTTTACAACTGGTTGCCCAGTATGTTGCTAAGGCATTGACAGTTTTCGTTTTAAAGCTACATATAGAAAAATGTGGGTGTAATAAAAAAGTATCCCGTATTGTTATATTTAAAATACTATTGCTCTTTTTTTCTTTCAGGTACGTGGATCTCCAAAATCTGCTGAGCATTGCTTGGGAAAAATAAATACGTAAGGCAAATTAATAATTTCTTTTTCTTTTTTCGTGGTGTTACATATTGTCTGACAAGGTACGCCTCAGAATTAATGAAAATGATTAGTTTTAAAATGTTTAGTTGGCTGTATCTGTCTGTATACCATTTAATATTGCCCTATTCAAAGTATGCTCCTGGTAACAATTCTTTAAGTCTTGTTCTGGCAGGCTGTTTAGAACTTGTGTCCTGACTCTTTCGATGTTGTTTTTTGTTCCGTAATAGGTGATGACAGGTGACGAATTATAGGTATTCGAATACCAGATCTTGAAACAAATCGACAAAGTGAAAAGCGAAATTGTCCACAAAGAATTAATTAATTAATTAACACTAATTAACTTTAATCAGTGTAATACATCTACATATAGACGTAAAATATAATAAATAAATTGAATTAAATTTTTGTACTTTGGATGTAATCCGGTCTCTACTGATAATAATAAAGTCACAGCTCATTATCGGTTAGAAGCATTTTTGCCAGGTAAAAACATTTCAGTACTCCCAAATCCGCCTTACACTCCCGACATGGCTTCTTGTGATTATTTTCGTTTTCCAACGCACAAGCGAGAATTAAGAGGTGGGAACCTTTTAAGGCACAATAGACAACATTGAAAGAGTCACGACGCAGGTGTTAAACAGCCTAACGAAACAAGACTTCCAGAATTGTTAGAATTGCTGTTAATCGTTAATTGTTGTTTATTTTGAAGGGGACAATATTCGATTGTAGACACATTGAATTAAATACTTTAAAACTAATCATCCTCATTAAATCTGAGATACATTTCGTATACTTCGCTACTGGTACCACCGCAATCGCGGGTAGAGAAAAAATACTCTACATTATACTGGATGAATTATTAACAGTTGCACTTTTCTTAATACATCTTTCTAAACAGAATTTGAATTTTTAATATAATTTCTCTAATAGAATAGCAGGTAGGTGTTAGGTTAGTTGAATGTATTCTCATTTATATTGATGATAAATAGACAAAAAATTAAAACTTATTGCACAGATATAAGTATTAAACCGACCAGTAGTAAAATTACGAATGATTAGTTCTTTATAAAAGAAATGTGAAAAAGATCCTGCAGTTAAGTGTGATAGTTACATCAAATATAAGTACGAAAAGGAATTATCTCTCCATATTGACAATTAATTTCGACTGTTTACAGAAGTATACTTCGAATTAAAGCTCAACACGAAAACTCTATTCAATAAGTGATACGAAAATAGTCAATACAGACTTTTCTGTAAACTCTCAGTAATTCCATTAGTATTTACTATTTAATACGCGGTTTGCTTTTAGTTCTCTTGCCACACAACATACCAACGTTGATCCGTTGATACTTCAACAAGATCAATGCTACTATCCAAATCGGATATTATGCGCCGATGAGGAATACATGAACACCACAGATGTGACACTTCATTTTACGTCCAAAATTAATTCAACAACTCATCGAGATATGAACACGCGACAAGCAGGACATTCTGCATTTACACATTAATAGGGGAGTATATGCTACGATATCGCAAAGCTGTTACGTCATTGTCTGTAGGGAAAGACCGGGACTTTCTAACTGTAATCTCCTGTTGTATGCTATAATAACGCCGGAACATATATGACCTGGTTGAAGTGGCAATGGCGGCGATGTTATTTCACCATCGTTTGTTCTCTTGAGCGTATACATACCTATCTATGTACACTCGTAGAATATTCTATATCAACAATGCAAAACCCATATAAGCAAGTCCTCCATGAGCCGATTTTAGTCTTGTTTATGCCAAATGTGTACGGAGAATAATTTTCGTTTTGGAAAAACATTAACTTAAAATCTTCATTAATATGCTTTATCACTCGAGCGTTCATTGTAACCATTACCATTTTTTTAATAGTTTTGTTATATTCGAAGTAAGGTACATTCATTCCTTTTGGGGCAATTGTAGCTCTCAGATCAAAAATTAAGCGTTAATTCACCTACCTCCATATTAAATTTCTGAAAAAGGTTGCATTCTTGTCTACTGATGACATAATATTAAAAAACACATTTTAAAACCATATACATTTAAGCTTGTTACGGATATCTGATTTTAGAATCAAGCAGAGGCAAAAGAGATAGAGAACGAAGATTTAGACTATTCTAAATACAGTGGCTCAGAATAACAATACGATTTATTTTATTTCCTTTATGTTACCAGTCAATACCTATATAATTATGCTTTGCTTCATTTACGCCCCAACTGATAATAAAATTAATGATAAAATTTTTTGAGTAATGTTGACTGAAGAATATACATATATGTTTAAAGCCAAAGTACAGTTGGCCTAGCCTTCGTGACTTCCAGTAAGGAATTAACCTAAATTTTTGAAAGCACAAAGTTATAAAACATGGATTTAGGGATCCATTTTTCCTTCACCTTCTCTGAGGACTCTAATTTTGGAGATTCCTGCGCGGGACCCTTCATTGCACATTAACTTATGTAAAGCACTTTGCCAAAACAAATTTCATCGTTTTCTCAAGAAGTAGTTCATTGTTATTGATACACAATTAAGTTCTTCTCAAAGCTGAATTTATTTTTATGAAATACATTAATTTACTTGCCTAAATTCTCATAAAAGACTGTTAAACTCATATAAATCAATAGGATCTAGTTGATATTTTTAAATTTTAAATTTGCATATCAAAATTTCATAACGTTTTATCAGATTGAAACTGTCAAATTATTAGTTAGAGAACTCGGCGGCGGCAAAACGGTATTCGTTAAAATTTGCATACATTTCAATATAACAACATTTCGATTATAATTGGAATGTACCGCGCATAATACAAAAAATATGTATATTTACCGTCAAACAGCTGGTTTAATGGTTCCGATCTAAAACAACCTTCATAACCATATTTAAATTTGCTTGTTCTCTAAAGTAAATATTGATAGACTAAATGTTAATTGACTTGAGTTCAAGTCCTTCAAATATAAAGGACAATGCATTAAGATGAACACTTACACGTTGCACTATAGTCGATATTTGTCAAGATGACGTCGACTTGATTTTATATACTAATAAACAACTTATAGTAGAAATTTTCGTAAATAAATTTCAGCAGATTATAATATTTATTACTATTTTTAAAACTTAATACTTGAATTGTTACACATTACCTTTACCATTGTACCACTTCTCATAAACTTAATTCGTTTTATGCGCCCTCTATTTTTAGTGATCGTAAAATTCCCGTCAAGATGTGGGTTAACATTAAAACTAACGGTACCATTAGAAAATTTCCATTTCTCTGCTGAAATAGGTCACCTACGCATTTTACGATCACGTTTAATTGTATATTCTGTTTCCATGTATGTACAAACACATAAAATTTTGACTTACAATGCAGTCGTAGGAATGTATCCCCATTGAAATTTATAGGTTGAGATCTCAGGGGTCAAAAAGTATACATACTGCATTCCGCATTGATAACCTTACCCCTAAACTAATAAAATAATATCGCCATTTATACACTGAAGTTGACGTTTCGAATAAGTTACATAGAAATAGGTTTTGATCAAAATACACTTGAGTTTGTGAGCTATAATGGAGCTTTACTACTTAATTGCGAACATTTTCGTTTATGAAACACGCTTCGCATACACGATTTAATATCTAATCAAAATTAGGTACAGTGTAACTGAAAGCTGCTGTGCAACTACATATGTATATATACTGCATATTAGATCCCAGTTTCAACAAAATAAGCTTATAGGTACAGTTGCTTGAATCGGTATTTCCATTCACAAGGTAAATTACTCTAAGCACATGGTATGTGAATTATTTACCATTTATGCATATAACAGACATCGCGGTATAGGTACGAGGGCGACCTGAAATGTTTCCGGAATCCACAAGAAAAACACGGTACTGGTGTAGTTTCTTATTTTTATTTTTCGATGTAGTATCGTCGAAGATCAACACAGTTTTTCAAACGGGGTCCAGCCTCTTCAAGCCGTCGGAAAAATAGGATGCTTCGAGGTCTACAAAATAGCCATTTGTAGCGGCAATTACCTCCTATTTGAGGCAAATCTTTTTCCTCCCAGTGATTTTTTCAAGCTTGGGAATAGAAAGAAGTCGCTGTGGGACTAGGTCCAGTGAATATGGAGGATGGAAGACTAATTCATAGCGCAACCCATTCAATTGGGACACGACGATGCGGAATAAATGAGCTGGTGCATTGTCGTGGTGGAAAAGCACTTTGTTTCGCTGCAAACAAGGCCGTTTCTCCTTCAATACTGCATCGAATCGGCTCAATAAATCGCTGTAGTATTGCCCTGTGATCGCCCTTCCCCCCTACAGATAGTCGATGAGAATCGCACCTTGACAACCCCAAAAAATGGTCGCCATGACCTTTCCAGCCGATCGAACGGTCTTTGCTTTCTTCGGAGCTAATTCGCTCGGAAAAGTTCACTGCTTCGATTGTTCCTTGGTCTCCGGTATGTTGTGGTGGATCTAAGAGTCATCGACAGTTACGAAATGCATGAAGAAATCCTTTGGATTGCGTTGAATCCTGGCCAGGCACTCCTCCGAAACGCTCACCCAATTTCGTTTTTGCTCCGGTGTCGGCAAACGCGGTACCCATCGCTCCGAAAGCTTTCCCGTACTCAAAATTTCGTTTAGGATATGGCTAGCGGGTTCTTCTGAGATGCCTGCTGTCTCTGCTATCTCTTCCAGTTTCAATCGGCGATCGGCTAACACGACATCATGAATCTTGTCGATCATTTCATCGTTAGTAGCGGTTTTTGGGCGTCCACTGCGTGGTTCGTCACTTGTGCTTGCGCGGCCACGTTTGAACTCGCTCACTCAGAAGCTGATGGTCGAAAATGATGGAGTACATCCGCCATGAACCTCTAGCAAAATATTTCGAATTTCCGAGACCGTTTTCCCAGCCATCCAGAAGTGTCCAGTAAACGTCTAAAATTTTGACAGATGCCATAAAAAGGGTTGCCCTTGCCGATCAACGAATCCACTTTAACCTTCGTACGCTATCTCTTGCCGGTTCCGGAAATATTTCAGGTCGTCCTCGTACTTTACCATATACTTATCATTTTTAAAGGAACTGAGATAATGAAGACACTTAATGTACCTACATATTTTTTTCTCTAAAATTCAAGTACCTGTTATATTAAAGATAAACAACAGAAAATATATGAAAATCTGCCTTCAAAAAAATAGAACAATGAATGCAATAGCTGATCTAGTTGAGACAAAATGGGTACGAAAAAAATCCTAACTTTACGAATACCGTTATTATTTTATTATTTTCTTCGCTCATCCGGTCAACTGCCCTAAGTATAAATGCAGGTGTTATGGAAATCATATGCATTCAATGCGCTTGGCACTATATCACTTGGTATCGGCAGGTAAAACTATAGTCCTACTGTGACGATCTTCTGGAAAAGGTGATTCAGAACACTTGAACCGGTTAGCACTTCCTACATTAATACAATGTTGGATTCATCGTGCTTCCTATTCCAATGTAATAACTACACCCATGTATCTAAATGCCACAAATTCACGTAATTTCATTAATAAACCGTTCATTGAATTCGCCCAGACCATTCGAAGTCAAGGAAAATTGTGAGGGTCATCTGTATGGACATATTACATTTTTGGAAGAAACTTACACGGACGAACTCAGAATCGGAATTAGATGAGGACGTCCAGCTTCTACAATTAGAATGATTAATAGTTGAGAAGGACCGAAACAAAACCCCTAGTATCTTGTTAATGAATCGAGTTATAATTAGGTGATCCGATTTGGCGTCGGTGTATATCTGTGTCTGTTTGGATGGGGTGCTTAATTGTAAATCTCGTTAAGGCACGGTCAGATTAGGTGAATAATTCGGTCGCTTGGGATTCGTCTGCTCATTGCGCTACGCGACGGCAGTCACCGCTGCGGCGATGGCACTTGCTCTTGTTTGCCGATAACGATGGCGCGGCAGTGGTGTGGTGGTTGCATTACATTGTTCAAGAACGTCGTTTCAATTTATTTCGGTCACATTGAACTAATTCTCTGACTAATTTCGGCAAAACATTGAATAAATGTAATGACCTCTCCAACGTTATAACGTTTAAATAGTTTTGTGATGTAATAAGATGCAGTGTGTTCAGTTTCTGAAGATACTAGGATAATGTTGGTGCATAGCCGGATCCTATTGTATGGCCTGTTTCTATATTGTGATGGTAACTTTTATTCTGGCCATCTGTTCTTAGGCCAGACATGAACATTAGCAATCAGCCAGGAGTAAAACTCATGCCTCCATCTGCATGCATGTAATTATTAACCTGGCCGCTTTCAAAGTGTTTTTGAGAAAACCTTTTGGGCTATCATCACTCCACATTTTAAAAGACGATTTCTGTTCCAAAAATATTAGACTTTTTGTGAGTAACCAATCCTTAAGGCAAATATATTCCTATATGCGATGAAAATTCTGAATTTGAAGCCTATATCATTTAAAATCTCTCTTAACGATCTCTCCGAGTCGTTCCATCCTAATTCCGTTTGCATTTTTGTGGCGTAAGGCGGTGTGACTCTATGCAATTGAAATTATGACTAATATCTCGCTGATTTTTTATTCTAATGTGTTAATAATTCTTTTCTTAGTATTTTCTTTACCAGAGCTTCGAAATCTTTCTTCATTTGGATTTGTCGTCAAGTTTCCTTCCCGCACAACCCTTTCAATTGCTCGCTGCTAACTGGTTATTTGATTAATGTTTTTGACATTCAGTGAACTGACATTTGTAGGTCATACCTACATAATATAAAGTTTGTATATCAAAGTGTTGTTGTGCTGTGGCTAATTCTTGAATTGTGTGTCGTGATTGCTCATAGAAGTGGATCATGTGGAACAAAGAGCCGTAATAAAATATCTCCAGCAAAAGGGCATGACGCCAACTCAAATTCATAAAGACATTATAGCAACTATTGATGAGTCTGCAGTTTCTTGTGATATAGTCAAACACTGGTGTCGAGATTTCGAATGCGGAAGAATATCCTGTGAAAACCAACATGCCGGTAGTCCTCCCATAACAGTAACGACAGACAAAAACATTGAAAAGGTATACGATATCGCACTGCAAGGCCGCATCAGGGACATTCAGGAAGATACTTGCTTATCATATCATGTGGTGCACAACATACTGACTAAAGGATTAAATATTCAAAGGATGAGTGCAAGATGGGTGCGCCAGAACAAAAAATATAGCTGGTGTTGATTTGTATGCGTTTTTTTGGAAAGGTACCAAGCAAACAAAGAGAACTTTTCTAGTCGGTATGTGACCACGAATGAGCCCTGCGTGCAACGCTATGATCCCGAGACCAAAGTGCCAAGTAGGTAGTCGAAGCATCACGGTTCTCTTTCCCCACAACAATTTAAGGTCGTGCCGTCTGCTGGAAACGAAACGCAGAGTTGTGGTGTTCCATCAACCACCCACCATATTCGCCGGATCTGGCCCCTAGTGATTATAGACTATTCCCCAAATTAAAGAAAATCTTACGTGGGGCAAAATTTGCCAGTAATTATGAAGTGATGCATCTTGTAGAGAGGAGGTTTGCAGAGGTTGGACAAAAATTTTTGCAACCAAGTGCATTAATGCAGAGGGAGACTATGTCGAAAAAAAATATAATGCCACTGTTGTTTTACTGCAAGGGGATCAGGGGTACGGCATAGAGATCAATCCTCGTAACTCAATTATATTACTTGATCCATTTTTATTTTCACAAAAATAATTGAAAACATGTAAATTTAAGGTTTCGCTACTGATAATTATAGCTGACTTACTATTACGAACGGGTAGATATATTCCTTCCTAAAATGACTTACAATGCAAGCTAAATGGGGGTGATTTTGCTTCATCACTTATGCCGGATACAGTAGTTATGCATTCAAATTCCCTCTAGAGATGGCTTAGCTTTAAAACGTTAGACTATGCAGCTTGTTACCTGTTTTATGTGTGCGAGTATTCTTATACGCCTTTTGTCGTAAATTATTTCTCAAATTCGACCTTCACTATGGATACTTCGATTTTTGAGCTCAAAATATATGCACCTGAATATATTGAAAATTGTTTGATGAAGGTAAGAAAAGTGAGTCTCTGCTATGCTAGTCACTTTTTCCGTTTATTCCTAATATTAGTCCCTTTATAATTTTTTTTAACATTCACGTAGCAAATCTTATTACCCCCATCCACGACAAACTAGAGCCAGCCAGAGTACGGGACTACCACCAAAACAACATGAACTTAGTTGATTGATAAATACTGCCAGTCACTGATATGATATAAATAACAATCTAGCGGTCACCTTGGAAAAAATATTGGAGAAAATGCAAATTCTATTTAAATGCATCAATTTTTCATTTGAAGACACTCTAACAGTGTTCCTACAACTTCCAAGCAAACCAAACTTACAGGAGCTTGGCATGACGTTTTTCTTCTCCAACTTTTCTAACAACTGTTGTTTCTTAGGATACAAGACCTTGTTCTTTGTTAGATTTAGGTAAGCATTCTCTTTGTCTATCCAATCGTATTTTTATACAGATTAAAATCAAGTTTAGTCGCTCACATCGATTACTAGCACTTTACCTATTCCAGCCTTAGGTCATTTACTAACGCAATTCCCAATTTCCTCGTATCTAATAGTATAACGTTTCATATCCACAAGCAAATAAGCGTCTGATATAACTGAAGCGTTCCCATAATAGGAAGTAAATTTTCTCTATTCTCGTACGCGATACGACATACTGGAATGACTTCTCAAACTCAGCAACGGGTTCCAATTAACTAATTAGGTACGTTAAATGGTAATAAATATATGTGTAACACGTACGTACAGGCTACAGCGTAGTCTCGTTTCAGGACGGGATTTAGCCGTTTTAATGTCGACTCAGGAGGTAGTCGTTTTCGCATCTCCAAACCTCCTATTCGGTTTTACGACTACAGTCTACTCTGGAATTACCGCGAATAATGCAGTGCAAGGTTCAGAGGCGTACTGCGGAGAATTTAAAAAGGTATAAAAATGTTAAAATTAATACTTTACCTTTATAATTCGTAGTAAAAAGAAGGTTAGATTTTAAAATTATAACCTTCCGGCTTAATGTAGCCTGTATACCTGCCGCTATGGGGAAATAATACCGGCATTTTCCCATAGCTGCGGGGCTTTGTTTTCTAGGTTAAGACTAAACGGAACCAAAATGGTCAAAAATAATTTTACCAGATTATTTATCAACATGATAATGCTTCCAAAAAGACAGATTTTTTGTTCATAGTTGATATCTTTGACCTAACTTTATTAACGCTGCCACTTCTGACATCAATTATTCTTACCTACAGTGTATATTTAGTTGGAGTTAGTAGGAACTACGGTAAAAAATTGTTATGAATTTGTAAAGTACAATGTTACATCCTATTTCATGAAATAAGAAAAAATGAATCCTTTCTTCCGCACTGAAAAAGAAGTGTGTAAATTTACAGTCGATTTCCGTTATTACCACATAATTTTAAGTAATGGGTTATGCAGTGGGAGAATTCATGTATTAATACATACTGAAAGGTAAATTTACAGCCGTAATTGTGAAACTACAAGTAACCTGTACCTGTTAATGAAATTAAATTTACATCAGTGTTGACGTCATTTTACATACTTGTTGTCAAGTATAATAACCTCGTAATACTGTCATTAACTTTTAAATTTGTTATGAACATTGTTTCTTCACAGCAAGATACATCGTTAGTTGTAACTATTATTACCTTAAAAATTCTAACAATATACTTTGTTTAGATTTGTGTAATTAAGTCCTGTGATTTCAAAGGACAGTAAGTGCAACCAGAAAATTCATATAATTAGATGTTCAGTAAACATATGTCCACCTAGTTCATAGATATATGCGGAAGTATAAAGATAATAACAACCTTGTATGGACATGCTGATGAGCTGTAAACCGTGAAACACGTCTATGACGCTACAATTTTTCATTGCAATCAAACCTCATTGTTACATCCTGTAAGTAAAACTATATCACCGTCATTCTAAAAAATAGGTGTTGTACGCATTATTTTCCTAATGTGAGTCGATTATGCTACTTTTTGGAGTATACACTATCTGTCTCAATTTGAATCTGTACGAGTTCATCAAATTTTTATCTTGTGTTATGTCTTATCATCATTATATCTGATTTATATTAACACGTTTCTCTTCACACTTTTCATTATTAACGTAAAATTATTCAGTAACAATTTGCCACTGAAGCTTCTGTCAGCTTAAATGAGGTCCGCCACTAAAATGGCCTTTTACTTTTGGAAAATTTCTCACGTCCTATTAACTTAAATTTTCAAACAAGTTTTTGCACAAGGAATTATTTACTTTTGGCAACAAGTAGCCAGCACTCTGCAGTGTAAATTTACAGAATATTTTTTTCTAAATGTTCATTAACGTTCTGCATCTCATTTGATGCAATGATGTGGTCCATTACTTATTATTCTAATCTAGATATTGACTCTTTGAAGGTATTGCGTGGGGGTCAGGTTTTGAACATAAAAATTTGCATGGAACCAATTCGTCTAGATTAGCCGAAAGGAAATTCAGTATTTCACAATTAATAAATTTATCATGTAAGGTGGAAGTTTTGAAAACTGACTTCAATATTTATAGTAATTGTAACTTCATTCAGTGAAAGTATTCTATTCAAAATTTATACGTTTTCACTTAATATATTGAATATTGTTTCGAAAGAATCTGTTCTCTTTACCTTATCTTCCTCGAAAAGCTCTTGATGGTTTGATATTTTGTAAGGCGTGTAATTAAATTATTTCTACGTAACACAGGATATTCAGTAGTCTGTTCACTGTTAAAACGTAATTGGTTTTGTTTTTCTTTGTGGGAATTGTAGTTTTCGTACAAAGTATAAGCGTTTCAGGACAACTAACAAAAAACATGTACCTAACCCTTTTTATCTTCTTTTCATCTTTATTGCACCTGTTCCTAATTTAAATAAATTATCCACTTTTCAATAAAATGTTTTTAACTTAAAATTGATGTGTGAATAAGAACTGAGAACAAATTATTAAAGAAACATAAGAGATTCTTTTTTTCTCTCCGTAGTGACTTTATTTAAAGAAATAATAAATTAGAGGTATATGTGAATAGCTGGTTGCCTACTATATCGGTAATGCATTGACACTTCTTTTTAAAGTTACACTGAGTAAAATGTACGTGCAATAAAAAAAGAATCCCGTATGTATACCTTCACCTTTTCTAGAACGGAATTGAGTAGCCTTAAGACTGACTCAGTAGATAATTGGTTTCACAGCTCCGCTATTCAGTTTTATGACTACGTTAAAATCCTATAAAACGTAATTAGAGAAGAATAGACGAATGGAAGTTTATGGACGCTATTGTTTCGCGCTCACAAGCGCCATTCAATTTACACCCAATACTCTCTTCTCTAAGCTATATACTGTAATGATATTGAAATATTGTCTATTAATTATCAATGAATTTCTCTAAATTTTACAAGTTTACCTATTCCAGATATTTTCTCGTCACTGTTTGGTGCACGCCGTTATTTTTTATTATGGTTGATGTTAGAAGTTGGAGGTAAAGTATCGTTAGTACTCCCTCTTTATGAATTTTAAGCACAGATATTCAATCTGTACAGGTTTCTTTCTAAAGTTCTACAGATATCTACTTTGGGTATTCTTTATTAACTTATTATTCACAATTTTCTTGTTTAAAAAAAGAAAAAAAAAGAGTTCTTTCAACAACACTTACAGAGGAGACGCAAACTTTACTATCTTTTATTATATATATCGCTTTTCGTAAACATATTTTTTATATAAATAAATATTTCAAAATTTCATTCTTAAAAGACATCGAATCTTCTTAAGTTCTTCAAAATTATTTGTATCTACTGCTCTCATTTTGTTTCGCAAACTAATTAGAATATTTAAAGATTCGCTAGACAGGGATTGCTTTAAGTTTTATGTGTAAAACATTTTGTTGTGAAAAAGCGGTATATTTATTAATTTGTCAATATATTTATCTTTTCAACTTTACATTTGGTTATTTTAATTAGAAAACATTATCACTTAATTTAAAAGCAAATAGAAAATTTAAATCAAAGAACCCATTTAAAAAAATTAAAGAGCCTGAGATTTTCTACCACAATACATACATATGTGTATGCATTAATTTATATGTATATTTTACATCTATCTGGATATGCATATACCATATTCAAAGTAAAGCCGGTGCTATTACTAACTTTGTTAATGTTGAAAGTAGAAAGATAGTTAAATTGACATAGAAATGGCACTTTTCGTACTGTTAGCGATGGTGAAATACGAGAAGCTGAACATTAAGTTATTGGGATATTTAAAGTAAATACACTAACGAAATACCCAGTAAGTTTTCTGATATTTTGAAAAAAAAAAACAAAATACTAAATAGAAGTTATTTAACATATAATTTCATAAAGAAATTACACGTAAAAATCCAATAATATTCCTTTACATATATGTTTCATTAGACGAGATACTTTTCATTACAACTACTAATTCAGTCGGTTTCGTTATATGAATCCTTCTAAACGATCTGCAAATTTCAGGACTACTGTTGGACATATTCACCGTAAATCAGATTTATTCCCCAATAAATTATTTTAGGATACCGACACCGAAAAACTTCAGCTTACCAGACCGTACTCGCGATCCATAACAGTCCTGAAATATCTCCCCAACGGCATAAATGAAATCAAAAAGTCGACCGCCGAAAAAGAATAGAATTTTCGCACTTTGCGCATTAATTCTGCAAAACTTGCACTATTTATCGTCCGTGGCGTCGACAAAAAATCATAATTGTACCAACGGAATTATTATTACCGCTCTACGGCACCGAGTACGGTAGCTGTTATTCTATCTCGTATTCCAGTTTCCGCGGATGCTGCGCCGCTATTGTCTCCCACATCGCGTTAACAGTAACATCGGCTCATGACTGCTTGCAAAAAGGAGAAATATTGTAGAATGAGCACGAGATATGAATAGGCAAAATTAGCGGTAAGGGATTCATTGTAAGTGGAAGGTCGCATATTTAGTAGACGGGGATGGTCAGCTTTCCTAAAGCCACATTATTCTTGCAAATAACAGCATGAAATCATTAGAGTGATGAGTAGTGTACACTACCGTCCATATTAGTTCGGACACCCTGTAAACTCAACTAAAAAATAATGTAATTGCTTTCAAATATAAATAACATTTATATTAAAGTGTTTTATGAAAAACTTACTTGTACGTGCGTTAGTGTTAAGAGCGTATCGTTTGTGTGAACCTGATTGAAGTTATTAAAATACCGAAACGAAAACCGACAATTTTAAAAAGCGCTCTGTAATTATTGGTTTCCATCAAGAAGCCTATTCAGTGCCTCAAATTACCCAAAAATATATCTTAATAAATCGACTGTTAGAGATATCATTCGGAGACATCAACGTATAGGCAGTTCAGATCGTAGGAGGATAACAACTTACACCGACAATGAACGTATAAAGTTGCAGACCAAGTGAAATAGGAGACTGACAGCCGAAATGAATCGTGACCGCGAGAGAAAAAGTTCTGTTCCACAGTAAAAAGAAGATTGAACACTGCAAATCTTCACGGCCACATTGCAACAAAGAAGACCCTGCTTCGACGCGGGAACAGGGAAAAGCGGCTACAGTGGGCAGAAACACATAGAAATTGGACAGCGGATGGTTGGAAAAGAGTGCTATCGACTGATGAGTAACAACCAACGCGCATTTCTGTAAGAAGAGCAAAAGGCCAAAGAATGTTGCAGAATTATGTAGTGCCAACTGTCAAGCAAGGAAGAAGTTCTGTGCTTGTTTTGGGTGGTTTTTCTTACGCCGGTACAGGAGATTTGAAGCGAATCGGTATTTTGCGAAAAGAGGATAATTTGGACGTACTGCAAGAAGATGCAATACCACGTGGGCAACGTCTAGTCGACGAAGACTTTGTATTCATTCAGGACAACAACCCCAAATACTCAGCAGTGCTATGTAAAAGTTTAATAAATGAAGAACAAGATAATGGCACTTTACAAATAATGACATGGCTACCGCAAAACCCCGATCTAAACCCCATCGAGCTGTTATGGGATGAACTGGACAGGAAAATCCGAAAAGGATGCCCTAACTCCGTAGGCCATCTGTGGAAAAATTTACAGGAGGACTGGGCTAATATGCCAAATAGAGTCCTTGAGGAACTAGTGGAGCGTGTGCCTCGGATTGTGAAAGCTGTTCTTCGCGCAAAAGGGGGTTAAGCAGTGTTTCTTTATTTTTCGTTAAAATTACTTTTTCTACATTTATTTTTTAATTTTAATCGCTGCTAATAAAATGTAATAAAAATTTTAAGTTTTGGAAAAATCAGTGAATCTTTGCTCGTTTTTTCTTTTTAATTTATTTGCGTGTCCGAACTAATAGGAACTGTAGTGTACATACGATTATATTGATTTAGGTATACGTATACATCTAAAGGAACTTGATTTTGATAGTTAGTCAGGCAGCATCAACAACCTATGCGTACCGATATCCATTATGGATGGTAGATTTCAAGCCATTAAGAAAACGAAGCAAATTGAGAGGCTTATGATCTAGCTAGAGAAGCAACGAATTATTTTTTTTGGTGTCGTTCTTTCTAGTCATTAATTTTAGGTAAAATGCCATATATATATATATATATATATTACATTCAGAAAAAGTGGTGGTCTTTATTTTCGGTGCTTGTTGTAGTTAGTATCAAACAGATTAGATAACTCATAAAGCTAAAATATCTATTTTTATACCAAGCAAAATTACCCCCAAGATTACGAGCGTGTAATGTTTCCCATAATAAAATGCAGGTCAAAAATTATTGGTACACCTGTGCTCGTACAAGAAAAGCTCCAGCAAGCTCATATGTAAATTTTAATATTCATAACGCTACCACCGCGATAAAATTAAAACTTCACAAACAGCGGCCCTCCAGACTACAAAAAGTCGTCCGAACACCGGAATAAATTCATGGCGGAGTTGCCATGACGGGTTATTGCGATTAAAATTAGTGCTGCAGGGATTTTACCACTATTAGTAGTGGATTTAGTCGGCGGCAGCACGTGACGTTAATGTGTAGCTTCTTCCGCAGTTTCGAGGTGGGAAACGGTTCTAGAACGGTACATTGCGCTTGCTGCATACCTACCTGGCCTTAGCTAAAATTCAAACGCGACCTAGTTGTACGACATCGTGCCAACCGTATTTTGTTAAAACTGGAAACGTACCGGTTGAATTTTAATTAGCCTTTAGAGATTGTTCTTATCCATGATAATGCCCAACGATTTACTCTAGTTAGGAGATAAAGTTACGTAAATGGTCTCGTAGACATGGTGCACTTATTTCGTTTTGTTCACGGTGTGTACGCCTACCAAAATGTTAGCGTTCAAAATTTAGTACGATTTCCATTACATTATAGCCATCTACTTTCTAGACAACTACCAAAAATCTTAAAAATTTTTGTTGACAAATTAATTAATTTAAACGTTGAGTAAACTAAGGAAATTGAAATTTATCGTTTGGAACCAACAGGACCATATTTTCTTCTTCTTCTTCTTTACGTTTTCCTAAGACTTGGTCTTGTTTCATCTACTCTTCTTAATGTGGTTCAGCCTCTTGGGAGGCATATGTCCAGCTCTCGCACCATCCTTTAGGGGGTCGGCCGAGAGATCTCCTAGAATTCGGCTTTTCATCCTTTGTCCGTTTCGTCCATCGACTTTGCTACTTATCTGTTCCCTCAGATTCATTCCCTTAATAGTCTTCAGTGTCTTCATCTCCACTGCCCTCATCATATTCCTCGCTTTTGTTGTATTTGCTCGAGTTTCTGGTGCATATGTGTGTACAGGTCTTACGACTGTTTTATATATGCAAACTTTAGTTTCGGTGGACATATATTTATTGCTCCATATGAGGGCTCTCAAATAGCTAAAGATTCTTGAGACTACCAATACCTTACATTAACGTAATAAGAGAGCTTAATAAAAGTAACAACACAAAAATTAAAACACCGCAGGGAATTACCAAATAAGTACCAGTGCCAACAGGAATTCGTCAGGGCGATAGTATGAGCCCAGTTTTGTTAAACTTCATTATGAATGAAATAATTAATAGTGCAAAAGAAGTTGCCGGAGGGTTTTGGATGGGGCAAGAATCGATAAAGATATTATGCTAAGTTCACGACGCAATCTTGTAGGCAGATAACGAGGACGACGTACAACATCTGCTATATCGGTTCCAAACAAAGGCAGGTAGCCTTAATATGCAGATATCTATGGAGAAGACAGAATCAATGGTCATCGCAAAAGAGCCGAAACGATGGCTGTAAACAATAAACTCATTCGGTAGTGCATGCAATACACATACTTACACTAACTTACGAAGTTAGAGCCCAGCACTATATATTAATTTAAATCTCGTAGTTAGTAAACTAAAAAAGATCATAAATGACAGTAGGGTTTCATGGCCAGAGTTTGTCTGGGTTTCTACTGGCAATACGTATTTTCGGGCTTGTTGTGCGTAGTTTTGAGCAGGTCTACGTCAACGTTTGACTCAGATGAATGATATATGGTTCAGTTGGTTCCAAATGATAAACTTCAATTTCCTCCGAAGAAAGAATAACATTCCATAAGAGTCATACTGAATTTTAAGATGCGAACGACTTATATGTGTATTGCAAGCAACTTACATATACATACATTTCTGTAAATCTGTCATCTTGACCCACTCTATTACATTTAAAGTTTTTCGTTGGAAAAACGAGTTCTAATGCGTCTCTATTTTAAAATGATTCGTGCGCAAGAAAATTAACTCAATTTTCCCCAAGGACACGACGTTCAATTTCGATCGCCGCTGCATCTCTTGACAAATTACCGCTCATTCGTCACCATCCATTTCAAGATTTAAAAACTCAGTTTCCTTTCTGAAGCGCAGCGCTAAGTCATCAATAACCTAACGGAAAAAGAAGAGTACCCTTGACCGAAATACTACAATCGAAGAGAAGAAAAGCGCCTTTACCCTTCCTTTCCATACTTTTCGGTCAGAATATTCGATACTTACATAAATAAATTACCGCCGTCCCTGGAACAACCAGCCATCACCTAAACCCGCCGACGAGAAATGAACCCGATTCCTTTCCCATGCCTTTTCGCTTAAATACACTCGCACAAAATAAGATCTCTCCCTCTCCGTCCGCGCATTTGGCGGATAAAAGACAGGAACAATATTTCTAACTGTCCATTCATCACGGCCTACTTCGATAGAGCTACGCGAATAATGGGAGAATCGAAACGAATCTTTCCACGTCAGTAAAAGGAAAGGATGGCATTGATTGCCTCACATTTTATTACAATCAACTTGAATGGAAAACAAAATTCTTCATACGTCCCCGGGCAAAACAAATGCTTCGAGAAATTTTCTGCCGTTTGCGCGCGCTCTCTTTTTTTGTCTATCCGCAGAGGCGAATGAATACTTTCCGGGTACTCGGAATTTGGAACGCCGCCTGCTTGATTGTATGTCCTTTTTTTCAGTATACATACGGCAATGGCATTCCTTGCTGCGCGATACGGATAAGTGAAGTTTAATTTAAAATTTGAATTTATTTGCGTCCGACGAATTTCAATTTCAAATTAAGATTTACTCCGACGACTTTAAAACGAAATAAAACTTCGCGATAGTCTCGAAGCAAGTTTGCTTAGATAAATTTCCAAGAGACAGAATTACGACGACAAGTTGCTATTTGGAATGTTGCGCAAAGTTTCGATGTATGTGCAATGTAACTTTCGATTTACTACGCGTCTGCTAGTTCTAATTCTTTTTATTTAATCTGGATCCAAAGAGATTTCCTTGGTACATTTTAATTATAGTAGTATCTGTATGCATTACCATTATTAATAAAATGTAACAAATTAATCGACGATAAGTACTTTAATAATACGTATTATGGCAAAAGAACTTACCAGAACTAGTAATGTAAAATTATTTTTATTTTATCCTCAACTATAAGTGATATTGTAAGTGCATTCAACCAAGCGTGTGAAAACATAGGCAAAAATGATAACGAACCAAGTATTTATAGTAACTTTTGTCTGAATTATTTGTGTTATAATGAAAAGCAACACATGTATCACATAATAAAGAACCCGAGTTTCTACCTTTTACAATCAATTTCTAATGCGTAATAATAATCCATGTCTTCGCATCCTCCATCAGCTTTCGCCAGTTACAGAGAGCATCGACTGGTTATGAGTTTATTATTTACTATTATCACGCCTGCGTCCAACATTCACTATGGGGTGAGGAAAACTACAGAAAACCCCGGGGTTCGAACCCGGCACTCCGAGACTGATAATCAAGCATGCAAGCTACTGAGCCACCAACCCTTATGATTTAGAGAACCTTGGGAAAAAATCAAAAGAGAGTCTCTGTAACACCACTTTATTCAAAGTTGAACACGAAGAAAGATATATTTACAAACGAACAAATTTTGAAGATTGTATATTAAACACTATACTGAAATGAAAAGCGATAGGAATATGTATCTCTTTATGATATTAAAAAAAGAAATCGCATACAAAATAGTTATCCTGAGGCAAAGTGTGAGGTTTTGAAAGACAGTGTGGGCTCCTGTGATGTGAGGTGTTATAAATATATGATTGATTTATTTTAAAATAAAATGGAAAAAGGAATAAATTATATGTGGACTTTTTGTCAGACAGAAGGTAGGTGAGTACAATAATTCCATTCGACATTTCAATTTTCTTCTAAGGGAGAAGATAATGTTAACGCACAACACTAATAATTTTACGTAATTAGTAATAACAATAAACACATGAACTTTATGAAACATTATTTGTATATAAAACATTTATCATAAAGTTCATATCCAAATATAGGAAAAAGGAATCTCGAACAATTTAATCACTCACACTGGCTATCAGTTTGGTGCACATTTGCACATCATCAAGCCAAGATATTCAGGAAAAGGACCATAGAATTAAAACAGATTCAAAACAACAACATCAGAAGCATCACGGCAGCAATTTATCATGATTTATAAAGTAAAGCTAAAATTACTTCCTAACTACTTATATAAAGATAGAATATATATGCAAGTGAAGTACATAACTATCAAATTAGGGATATAAAGAACTTCTAAGTAATTGTCGTTTATCTAGGGCTAAGAACAGTGTATTTTATAAAGGACCGGCTGAATTAATGAACATCTGACCGTAATAAAAATAGTGTGCTGTTTTAAATACCATCTTAGGTAGTGTATACTTGAACATTTTTGATAACCACGTTTCTAATGTAGTTGTTATACTGTTGTGCACTGTTGGTTTTAATTAATGTCTCTCCCTATGACGAAAAGAATATCAGAACTGCTGTCCCTGTGAGGCCGACGATAGTTCGGTTTCTATTGGTTATTGCAGATATAAATCTTATTTAACTTTTTCTGTTGTAACTTTCGAAAGCGATGTATCAATTCATCATTAAGGATTTTATGGGCAATTAGGAAATTATTATTATAGGGATTTATATTGTACGTAAAGTATATTATTTTTTGTTTAGACCGTTTATAAATATAATTGCCAAAACATTCGTAGTAAATATTAAAGTAATGATTTTATGAAATGAGTGAATAGAAATTGATATTCGAAAGGACTGTATTTAGTATGTTTATTTATATATTACTTATTAAACAGGAACAGCTATTAATTTGCACTTGTAAATGATGTTAGGTTGTACCTAAATAATTCCGCGAAAGACCTTTCTGTTACGCAGCTATCAATTGAATCTCCTTCATTCGATAATTAGGTGTTTCGGTACTGTCACTAAATACTAATATACAATTATCTCACTGTAATGAATGAATAATGTAGGGCAAGTAAAGGTTATAGAATTTAGGATTAGTTGTGAACAATGAATATCGTTAATAAAATTATCTAAAAGTTGAATGATGATTGTTGCTTTACATAATCTTGGATGAAGTGAAAGAGATATTGGAAGGCAATTGAAACAACGTTAAAAAATGTTAAGATGCTGACTGAATATTAAATAAAAAACGAACAAGATGACGAAAAGTAACGACACCAGCAGAAGAATGTCGAAAGATTATGATGAGTGACAGAATTGACGGGAGACCAGACTTGAAATTGAATGAAGGGTCGAGGAGAACAAAGATTTAACGTTTTTGTCTTAAATAAATTATGTTATGGAATAAATATTACAAATTTCGTTGTTTTAAGAGTATTTTATTAAATACAATGCTACAGTTTATTTTTTAGATAGCAGTTCCTTTATTTATGGATTATTTCTTAGGGTGGGCAGATAATTTTAACAGTATATATAAGTAATAATGAGCATTTATATATGCTCTCAAATTAAAAATTATAATTTTATGCTATAACCGACAGAAACCGAACTGTCTACGGCATTACAAGGAAAGTATTTTTGATATTCTCTCCGTCATAGGGGGATTATTAAGACCACCACTGTACATACATATATATTGTTTTGCAAATCGTATTGCGGAATAAACTCTATTATTATTAATGTTTTTACTGGACTTTGTAGTAATACACTAAATTTTATTCCAAACAGAGACAAAATTCTGAACAAACCCCCAACCCAAATTACAACCTATAATTTTGTGGAATCAAATTTACCCGGTAAACTTGAATTTTCTGTCTGAAATATAACTCTCTACCAAATAAAATTGTATATAGATTCTTCAGAGATAGTTCTACAATTAAGACAACAGAATGGTAAATGTAATTGTTACAGCACATGAAAGTAAATAAATTTGTCTAGGAAACATATATTTAATTTATTTATTGGAAAAAAGATCAAATATATAATCAATATATAATTGTCTACTTTTCACCGTTATTCAAGTGATTTGCTTTCTCTCGTTTCTTTGGAGGAGAATACACCCCTGAACTTTCAGTAGCACTAGTGCTAGGTTCTGTATCCATAATTGAAAGAAACAGCTACAGAATTGTGATCTCAGTACAACTAAAGTTCTCTGTAATTACATATTCATAATCTATTAATTTTCAAATCAAAGCTCTGAGAAGAACTAATCTACACCACAAGGTAGTTAAAGTATTACAACAATTATGAACAAAACTGCCGAAACGCAAATGTGGTCTAAACAATGCTAAGGATGTTAAAACCGTTTATAGCAAAAAGGAATGTTGTACGGTGCGCTTTCGTCTTGAAAGCAACCAATAACAAATAACTGTTACTTGGTCTATTCAGAAATTTGTCTCTCTCTTTTTGGAACACGTTATAGATGCCACTACTATGCCAATAGGTTTAGTTGTAACGTATTATATTAATTAATTCGCTAAGTACATCTTCCCAAACTCTAATGGAATATAATCAATAATAATATAACAATGCACATTTATCTTCCATTCATAGGATTGTACATGTTTTCTATCTAATCCAGTGTAGCCATTATTACTTTATATTTACGCTAGCTATTAGAGCTAAAGTATGTAGATAGATCAACATACATTTCGTATTCTACTCAAATATCTGAAAAGAAAAAAAAACTACGAATTTTCCACCTTCACCCGTCGAGATAACAAAGTAAAGTAATAAAACATCCTGATATCGCTACCTTCGCGACATTCGTTGCCCCACGACGATCGCATTCGATTTTTCTCGCCCTATTTTAAATCTTTTTCCCATTCATGTCCTTATCCCTTCCGCGTTCTCGGGCCCTCGTTCACTCCTGGACGCCAATAAAAGTATATAACAAAATCCGGTGAAGTGGTTACATTCATTTGTCTGTTGGCTTTCCACTTTAACTTCTTCGTTATTTGGTTTCCGGAACGTAACGCTGCCAGAAAAAGCTTCGAATATTTGCTTTACCCTAACATGACCGCGCTAGTAGTGTTGATCTATCTATCTGGAAAAATAATTTACAGATCTTAATTGGTGTGAAGACTTTTTCATTTTTCTGCTAAACACTTGATTCAATCCGGTAGCCATTATGTTATTAGCAAAGGAAGATCTTTAGAACAACTTTGCATGCTTGTACTGTGCAGACATTGCCCTCGTGCAAGGCATACCGCATTTTTGCTTAGGCGATAGTTTCAAACAAAACATATTATGTATTACAATTGCTTACTATGATACACTCCATTAATGTATTGCAATGGACATCTACACAAAATTAATACTAGATAAAAATTACTTCTTGAAAACCTATTTACAAGATGTTGACAACAAATCTTATAACTATCTATAAAATCCATTTTTGAGAACTATAAGCATGATTATCAAAGACGTATCGAATTTAAGTTCAACTTAAACGTTGCGTCACCGCAATACATATTCTATAGGTATGCGGAAAAATATAAAATACGAATAAATATTGATGACTTTATAAATAAATATTTTATTAGTACCTAAATTTCAGAGAATAATGTCTAAATAATTAAGACTTTCTGTGTTTTCTTTGGTAAAACTTATCCGTTCGAATGTCAAAATATCTACAAATATTGGAAAAAAGCATTTTACATCGCAACTTGTTAAAGGCACAATGTTAAAATGTCGTAAAAGTAACTGAAAATCTAACAGATATGTTAGATTTTCACTTAATATTTTTCGTTCAGACAACTGCCAAAAGTTCTTTGGAAAACGTCTACATCTTCTCTAAGGCGAAGCCCAATATTTCCTTCAATACTGCATAAACTAAAAATATTATCGTATCTAGTGAACTTACTGCATCGTTTAATTTAACGTTTTTTTTATTTTTTCCTCCGGAAGTAGTTCGCTTATTACTGACTCTGGCCGTAGAAGCCTACGTATTCATTTCAATATATACACTATAATGAATATCCTTAATAATAATCTTGAAGATAATTTATATACAAAAAGAAAACAAGATCAAAAGGAGCAATTTATATTTAAAATGAACATATATTCTTTAAAATCAATTTACACTAACGATTATAAATATTTTTTACTATTATATACTATGAGCAAATATATAGGTCCTAATAGTCAGGAGAAAGTACACTAGGGTGACAGAATAAAATAGACACCTACTAATTAAAAAAAAGATTCTATTCTCGTTATATATACAAAATATTTTAAAATTTTTAAATTAGACTAATATTTTGTCGATCCACCTTTACTTGCGTGAAGTGCTGCGAGTCGTCGTGGCATAGAATCTATTAAATGATTAATGGTGTCTTCTGGAATATTTAACCACTCCTCTGTAACAGCTGCCACGAGTTCTTCCTTATTGCTGGGTTTTCGGGGTCGTTTCGCCATACTTGTCTGGATTATGTGCCAAACATTCTCTATCGAATTCATGTCTGGTGATTGGCCTGGCCATGGTAAAACCCGAATCCCCTGTTCCTCTTTCCATGTGGTTGTTGTTCTTGCTTTGTGGCAGGGTGCTCCATCCTCCATAAAAGTGGCGTCTTCTTTAGATAAAATGGTGTTGTCGAATATCGGTAGTAGTCCTTCTGTTAATATTTGGATATATTTTGCCGCATTTATATTTCCGTTGCAGATTACTAATTGCGATCTTCCACTATACCATATCGCGCCCCACACCATGATGTTCACACCGCCGTATTTCACCGTCTGATGCAAAAATTTGTCGTCCAGTTGCTGTGACGAACGTCTCCATACCCACGTATGACCACTATCACTGAATTGCCAGTATCTGCTTTCGTTTGAAAAAAATGACAGACCGCCAAAACTCTTCGGGCTTCGTTCGCATTTCGATTGCTCAAACCATTCGGCGCCGTTTTTGAAACGCCGTAACGAGAGGTTTTTTTGCTTTGCCACACTTTTATACATCCCCACACTGTGGAAGTATCGCAGAACGGTGCGCTGACTTTTCTGTGAAGTTGCCGCAAGCTCAGCTGTACTTTTTCGCGGTTCTCTTAACACTTCGCGCACAAGCACCCTTTTACTTCTTTTAAAAGGTCCGTCACGACCTGGTCTCGGCTCCACTGTAGTTTTATCCTTGCGTTTAAATTGTGTAATCAATCACACGGTTAACTGTGGACAACGGAATATTTAAAAATTTACTTATTTTACGTTGCGAAGCGCCGCGTTCACTCTGGCCAACGATGCGACCCCGGGTGAAGTCGCTAATATCACTCGAACCTTGTAAGCGAGGCATAGTTGTAACGATACTAAACTATGACGAACTCCTTCCGATACATCTACCCCTACCCTAATGACAAGAGAAAGTTCTTAATTCGTTCTTAGAATTTAGCTGTTTACATATTTATACCGATTTACCTGGTGTCTATTTTATTCACCCTAGTGTATATAATCATATGTACGTGTAACTTATGTTCTTATGTGTATACATATATTTGTCGAAAGTACAAATTAGCATAATATGTATTGAAACTGTTTATGAAAACTGGGCACCTATAACTTAATACCATTGAGCGAATCATATTTAATATAATGTATATACATAGTTAATGTATATCTCGATTCCTCTGCGTACATGTCGTAGCGCTAGCATATTACTAGACTATCTATTAAGTATATAACGTATTGGTGATATAAGCGTCTAAACAGTTCTTAACATCCTCAATGAATATTGTAGCGAATACACAGTTGGACAACCAAGAACCTACGGATTTGATGTGAATTATTTTCAAGTTAATATCCAACAACCACCTAGGGACAATATAGAATAAGTAAATCATTGTCAAGAGGATTGCCACTATTTGGAATAGTAAAAAGGAAATTTGGAGCAATAGCAGAACGAAAATATAGATGCACATTTGTATACATTGGAACTATTTTTAAATGTTTTAGTGTGGTAGTAAGATAGTTATAATATATACATACATATATAAAAATTCATTGGAATTTTAGATAGTTGATGATTGGAGAAATATATTGTGAAACGACGAATCGAAATTTGAAATCTTCGATGAAAGGCAAAGAGCAGCAGTAAGGCAGTCGACAAATGAAAAAAATATTACCCGATTGTATTGTACCCACATAAAAACGACGTCGTACCTGCAGTATGTTTTTACTAAAATTGGTTGGTGTTCATACTTCTATGAGCGGTAATGTATATTTACATCGAAATAAAGAACGGCTCATTTGCAATATTCGTGGATCCCTGATGGAAAACCGCTTAGACTAGCGGGAATTTGTCTTCCTATAAATTACTTGCATAATTTTACGCGGTTTTCCCTGTATATTTGTAAGCTCACTTACCGCAGTATACACCGACATTGTTAATTTGTTTTGGTTTATGAAGTTTGGCAAAGTTCGGACCGTCAGCGGAGCCGCTCCAGCAGCGAAAAGGGAATTTGCAATTGGTTAGTTAGTTAGTCAGTTGGGTAGTTAGTTAGTTAGCCGGTAAGCGCACCGAATAACAGTAATATTTATGACATATTGATACATATTCATGACGTAGGGCCATTCTGCGAACGACTGAAGGGGAATGGAACAGAAACGGAACATGCCGAAATATGAAGGACTATTTGTTAGCTTAATTTAACTGTATAAATAGTCGGAAAGGGTCTGCTATGGAAATATGCTTGAGATTAGGATCAAATTACCGTCGAATTTGTAAAATAAACTATCAACGCGTATGACCATGGGTAGGAAAGTTTCCAACTTTCTAACGAATTTACGTCCGCTTAAAATAAGTTTATATACGGTCCGTTAGCAAATACTGCAACATTCATACGTGTCTTGTATTTTGGTATCAATTTTAGTTTGTCGTGATATGATAATTCGTAATTTCAGCTGGTTGCTTTGATGTGCGGTAAATACTTTACATGCAAATATTAAATTGTATTCGTTTAAAATAAACGTGATCTTGTCGTTAATAATACGTCTAAAATCATAAATATGATAAACGTCAGTTAAAACCAAATTATATATAACCAAAGCTTTCAGTGCGAAGCTGATAATTGTGGAGATTTGTTCGTCAAAGGAGAGTTTTGAATCGAAGATAACTGCAAGATTCTTAATCGTTGACCGCCTGGGTAACATGTTGTCAATATAGTTAGTAACTATGGTGTATAGGAGTAACCTTACGCGTATAACTTACAGTAATGCATTTACTCACATTCAAGTCTAGCATATTTTCAATACACCATGATTATAATATATTCAATTGATTTTGCAAAAAAAGACAATCATCAATAGAGTTAACAATGTTATAAAGTTTTAAATCATTAGCAAATAGCAATTTATGACAACTAAGCGTACCACATGCACCATTAATATAAATAGTAAACAGAAGGGGTCCCAAATTTGTTCGCTGGGGAACACCAGAAGTAGGATAAAAGTGGTGCGATTCATAACCCATGTAAGCCACATAGTGTTTCCGCTGCGTGAGGTACGATGAAAACAAAGAAGCTAGAGATCTAGAAAGTCCAATTGTGTTTAAGTTCTAGGACAGTATAGAATGATGATTACGCTTAAAGCCATTGCTTAAGTCCGTCTAAATGGCGTCTACTTGTTTATCCTTATCTATTTTGTCGCACTTTTTGGATATCAATGTTGCTGACTGCAATGTAGTAGTTTAAAATAGCACGATTACAATTTCATTAAAACAATCCTAGCAACCAAAAACCATCTTATTTATAATTAATTATAGTGAAAGACTAAACTCCCTTGCGTAAGTATACCCAGTCGTAGAGCAATAAGTATAGTGTATCCGTTTAATAAATGAGCTTCAACAGATTTACATCTTTAATTATAAAGGGGAAAAATTACGGAGTGTTCTAAATAATTACTTCATTAATAACATGAAATACCATTAACTTAAGTAAACGTTGCCATTAATCTAATGCCTACATTAAACTGAGCGGTAAATGTACATCATATTTAATGTAAGAGAAGGGGAATTACAAATATAGCGCCATTACATGTACCACCCGATACAAGTTGATGTTCGTAGGTTAAGATGAGGCGGCGGCGGCGGCGGCTTACGCGTATGTATTCGTGTGTGCACGTACCTCGGAAGATTATCGATTGTTCGGGAAGGAAGAGACATTTGTCAATTTCACGTGAACACAAGATTAGGACCTAACGAATTTAGTGGGAGCGTACACATTTCGCTCGGTAACAAGCTCTTTTGATGAAAATGTATGCGGCGCGGTAACTTCTGCGATAAAACGAAGAAGTTAATGCATTTACCCTCAATGCACGACTCGGCGAAGAAGAGAGGACGGAAAGACGGTGTTCCATAACTTCTAGTTCGGAAGTGCTAGAAAACGATGCGGCCGTACGATGTAACGATGAGTAAACTGTGCATGTGCGCGACGGTGGGCCGAGTCGTGCTCGCTTTATATTATATGTACATGTAAAGTAACGCGGTAAATTACGTTGTTGAACGTTTAGCTTCATTTGTAATCATTAATGCGACTTGTGCACTGAGAATCTTGAAAAAGTTACTTACCAAGTGCTTCGTGTGCAGTCTGCGTTGTAAAAGAAAGCCCTGCTTTTGCTTTATGTATTTACGTGTAAGATGTTTCCGTATATTTTAACCAGTGCAGTTTATCTCCGTTATGAAGTGCCGTAGTAGAAAATTTAAATTAACAAAACTTCAACTTTTCTGAACCTCCCGAATTTGGTATTAAAAGAATCGTAACGTTATTGAAAATATAAATTTTATAATGTATGCTAGGTGGATTCTCTAGCGCATTGTAAAGAGAATAACTATAATTTATTATCTATAAGACAAGCTAAAGCAATTAAACAATCTCATCTAATATTGAACAAAGATGTTCGTCGTTGAGGTTACATGTACTTATCAGCATTACGCTGCCGTATTTAATAATGACCAAAATAATTGTATTACATTTGGAATGTTATTTAAAAAAATATTCGATACTAGAATTAACTTTGTGATGGAGTCCATTAGTATTTATTTGATCTCTTTACTATTGCTATTTGTTTTTTTATAATTAAGTTGATCAATAATAGTAAACATATTTTTGATTATGGAAATCATATACTAAGTTCAAGACCGTAGACCGTTACCTATTACAGCAAAGCACTATCGGAGTGAATACATCTGTACAACAGAGACATATAAATGTTTCATGTAAACTGCATTATCTAAATCAAATATCTAATTAGAAAAAAAAGGGATAAATTTTATGTAATACAGTTAAACTACAACCAAAATAGGTGAAACATCAAAATTTGGGCCAAGTGAAATAATTATGGATCGAAGAGGAGATATGAAAATACTAATTTTGTATCATCTGTCGTCACTTCATACATATATATTAATTATATTTTTCTAAATAGAATGAATATCTAGGCGTCTTTTAATGTAATGCTATAAACTTCGGTAACATTGAGAAAAAGATCGAGGTTCTTAAGAGAAACTGTCAAAATGAACTTCCTGTTGTCGTAGTAGTCCAACCTCAACCCTTTTAGCATAGTCGTGGCATTCTAGAATAAAAAATATTTTTTTTTGGTAACTATAGCAACCAAAATTAGTATTGTTTTCTAACTTAGCAAATTACGTAAAATTCAAACTTGACACTATTTCTGGCAAAATCGCAAGTGTCGGAAAGTTGGAGTGGCGATTTCAAAGGCCTCAATTCAAAAAATTTTACATAAAGAATTGTGCGTAAAAATATGTGTTTCCCGTTGAACATCGCTTCTGTTGACCGAAGAACAGAAAGCAGCTAGGATGAATTGATGTCAAAAACTAGACCGCTTCAACACCGGAAACTCTAAAAATGTGTAGAACATCGTCAGTGGTAATGAATCTTAAATTTACTTATACGATCCAAAAATAAACGTCATCTGATTGGATGTTTCAAGGTGAGAAAAAGCCGACAAAAGTCATTCGTTCTCGAAGTATCTTCAAAAAGATGGTCGCGACATTTATCTCGAAAGCAGTTCATGTAGCAGCAATTCCTCCAAAAGATCAAAGAGTGATTACTCCCGATAGGTATACAACCAACAGTTTGCCGCAAGTCGTCGCTGAGCTTCGAAAAACCAACCCCGAACGACGTATCATCCTCTACCAAGGTAATGCGAATTTGCACACAGCGCGTAAGACAATTGAATTTTTAACGCAACAAAACGTTTAATTGTTACACCATCCTTCGTACAGTCTGAACCCAACTCGCAACGATTTCTTTATCTTTTCAAAAATCCAGAACGAACTGCGTGGTCAAAGGTTCCAGTTGTCAGAAGAAGCAGTCGATGACTGCAAAAACACAATTTTGACCGTAGCAGCAAACGAATGGAATAATCTTCGTGAAGAATATTTCAAGAACCATAAATAGTAAACATAATTTCACTACTAGAGATCAAAATTGCATAATTGTAAATAATTTCCCTAGTAGTGCGTAACTGGAAACCATGAAATTTGTAATAGGAAAGCCTCTTTATCATATTTATTAATTTTGAACATACCCACAATTATCGGTCAATTGAAGTGAACGTCGGATAGCCAAACATAAGTTTTCTTGGATTCACAATTACCCACAAAGTGTGTAGGAATTTCAGCTAACCAAGAAGGAAAAAGTGAATGCAATATATGTATTTGCAATATAACTTATTTCGACCATTCCGTTTTCCATATGTACCATTTGTCCCTATTGTAGTGTTCATTCATTTCTGTGCAGATTTGTCTAAGTACATCAACGACCTACTACGCTTTTCCAGTCTTTTTTCCTAAGTGAAACCATTAACTCACGTAATGTATCCCATATTCGTATAATGAGACTGTTTCCCTTCCACATCGTTCGCAACACTGCAGCTGGACAAACACATCACTACATGCTAACAAAGCGACAGATCCTAAGCGGAAGCTCGGTTATTCTCATTAGTTAAAATTATACGTGGACACGTTCGGTGACGGTGACCCTCGGAACGACGCTGCAGTGTCATCTGTTGGTGCCATTTAACAGTTGATTGGTCGATTGGGGTCAGAACCGTGATGGCCGCACGTACTTCTTCCGGTCTCACCAATCATTAGCAAACAATAGACATTGTTGTCCACCGACTGGCGATGAAGTTTGACTACTGGGTAAAAACGATCGAGCGCAGGGCGTCCGTGAACTTGTATTTACACTTTCACCCTTGTCGCTGGGATCGATATTTTTTTGACGTGGTACGTTTTCTCCCTTGCTATGTGAGTTTTCGCTGATGGCTAATAAGAGTTTTCGATATTATGTAGTTTCCATGACGATTTTTCTTTTTACTTACTGTAGTTGATGGTTAATGTTGATTTTGAATACAAGTTTTCAAAGTTATTATTTATTTTAAATCACCTCAATCTTCAATATCATCTCATTTAGCTACTTAATATAGACGATTATAGATAGCCATTAATCTATCTGTAAAGCTCTAGTTGCGTAGAGTGTGCTGCAGTGTTCTAATTTAGCGCCATATAAGAGGTTCGCAATATTCTAGTTATGAGCGTACTGATGACATAGATGATAGTTATATCCTATCTTTTAATTCTACTCGTTTAAGGTGTAGAACCTTCCAAATTGCAGCTTCTAATATCAATGGTGACTTGAATTTATTATATAATATATAATGCAATATGCCTCTAAGCTATAATCTGGATTTAAATCTTGCCAAATGTCGAACGTTTCTGTTTGATACCATAAACATAAACTTTGCATTCAGTTAGAAAATGTAACAGTACTTCAACACCTTTCGTTAAGTCGATCAGAAATGTAAGTTCAATTAATAATATTACTTTTAGACATTTAAAATAAATTAAGTTAAAAGTGCAATCGACTATAAGATCACAATAAGGATATTTTTCATGAATTGGAGGAATTATTAAGTTTGTTAAATATGGCATCTCATTGTTAAATGCAGTTGTTGATTGGTTTTCATAAAGTAGTTTCTGCCGTACTTGCGCGATGCAATTGATTTTAGAAATGGGTAAGGCAAATTGTACGAGGGCCCCTCGGAAACTAAAGAACGTTTTGTTTTCACACGTGGCCGCGTTCTCCCACCACCACCGTCGAACCTCCACCACCGACCTTGGTACCCATCCGTTTCAGTTTGGTGGCAGTTACGATCTAATGGGATTGATTACTGCTTAGCTGTGTAGCTTTAAAATGTGTGACAAAATTGACTATGCTGCCAAGTGTACGATGCGCAGTATTATCCGCTTTTTAAACGTGAAAAAAGTCCGACCCATTGAAATTTATAGACAGGTAACTGAGGCTACATTAATGTAATGAACGAAGCGTTAGTTCGGAAGTGGTGTATCATGTATAACGACGGATGGAAGCTTGTAGACGATGAAGATCGCTCGGTCCGGTCCTTAGTGGTGACTGACGAACTCATAGCTGGGATTGCAACAAGGATCCAAGAAAATAGGCGTTTCAGAATTAGTGAATTGCACTCATTCTTTCTAGAAATTTCAATGCAGATCTGGGCTATAATAAAGTGTGCGCCAGGTGGGTTCCTCGAATTTTGTCAGACGAACAGAAAACCAAACGAATGGCATCTGCATTGACATTTCTCGATCGCTACGGCAAGGATGGTGTTGAAGTTTTGAATCGCAGTGTGATGAGACCAGGATATCAATTTTGACGCCAGACACAAAGCGCCAATCAATGCAATGGCGTTATCTGCAATTCCTAACGAAACCGAAAAAATCAATACAAATTTTGAACACCAGAAAGATTATGGCTACGGCACTTTGGAATCGTAAGGGTGTCCTACACATCGACTGCATGCCTAGAGGTGGAACCATAAATGCAGCAGCCTACTGTCAGCTTTGCCACGCTATTCACAACAAGCAGCGCGGAATGCTAAGCAGTGGAGTCATTCTTCTTCACAATACTGCATGTGCGCATGCAGCGGGAGTGACACAGGACTTGCTTCAGCAGTTTCGGGTGGAAAATTTTTCAATATCTGCCACACAGTTCGGACTTAGCCCCAAGTGCCTTTCACTTATTCCCCCAATTTGAAGACTTTCTTGAGTAGACAACTCTACAGAAGAGATTATGAACGTAAGGAACGCAAAGCAGTGGTTCAACATGTTGGCAGCAACTGAGTACGAAGAAAAGTAGCTTAGGTATTCGGTTTTATATAAAATACAGTTTCATTTAATTATATCTAATAAAAATTTCTATAGAAAAGAACGTTTTTTACTTTCCGAGTTTTTTTGAAATAAAAATCAAATCCTATAAAAATAAAAACAATAAATTGTTCCTAAAGCAGTGAAGTTTCATTTTTAAAGGAAGAAACAATTCATCAATTGATCGATTAAAATATTCGTTCTTATAAATTATGAACGACAATGTAAAAGCATTCCCAGAAATATTCTTGATGATATCGAATGCTTCAGTTCCTCATGGATAAAGAATACTCTTTCCTTGATATAACTTAATGTAAATCTGTACTGGACAGCAATCATCACCTGATACTCAATATCTTTTTAATACGTTTAACTGGCGTGTTGGCCCAGTCATATCCCAATTGGCATGTTCCTTAGCAAACCTTAAGCGGGTGATGCCTAGTAAGACGAGAAGCCGTAACCACCACTGTCGCTCTTATTCCACTCTGACTCACCCTATTACGAACGGTTTGGGTACTTACTTGCGTATTTCTGACTCTACCCAAGTCGATCTGTAATTGCCTTGCAGTTACATGCCTCTAACGTAATGCTTGCAATCTTAAATACTATAGCTTCGATGATCTGGCACCGGTCTTCCTGTGTAACCTTCCGTTCCTCTACATCAGGATACTGTCCTAGAAACACTTGAGTGATTAATATTCAAATTAGCCACGTATGTTTGAGAACGTCTATCTTCGATTAAAACTGAAACTATTCCAGTTACTTGTTTTTGGAATTAAGTTGCTCATTTTGCTTCTAATAACATTAGTAAAGTACTCTAACAAAGCATTTTAAAATTTGTCCGTATAGGAACACTTTCAACAAACACCATGTGTATGTGCACTTTTCTAAAATATTTCTGTAGTAACAAAAAAAAACTTATTCAAAAACTAATTTTATGATTTCCTTTGTATACTTATAGTCACTATAGATATGGCAAACATATTGTGGACGTATACACAATATCTCAATATATAAACGTCTTTTTGTAATCTATGCGATACGTTTTCGGCGAAGTGTAGATTAGCTAAGCTAGATATAACCAATTCAAGAAATTATGATGAATCAATTCAAACAATTTGTAATTTTAATACGACAAATAATGTTTTTCAATATTCTTCCAATCTTTCAACACTCTTTTGTGCAATCATTGTATCGGTTATATTCTTAAAAATTCGTGGCGTTACTTACCATTAAACGAGTTTTAAATATCTTTGATAGAGAGCTATTACTTACCTATCTGCCGCCCGGAAATGTGTCTAAGCAATGAAATAATTCCGGAACATATGTTCGTAACAAATCGGTGTAAGTATATTAGAGAATACTAAGTAATAATGCATACAAACGAGTATGCATTAATTTCTTTTTTAAACTAAATATCTAAATTATTAACGGTTGTCTTAATTTAATAGCGAACGACGGTATATCAAAACGATTTTTAAAAATAATGACAGGTATGAAAGCGAAGCTTTTAAAGGTAATTGCCACCGAACCAATAAACCCTTAATTGCTGCACTTATTTTTACGAAAAGATCTCACCAGCGTAAATAAACCGAGCTTTGCTGGTTGGTTGACTAGAACGGTACCAGCGAAAAGCAGAAAATCGTAGTTAAGCGTTGCAGTAGTGGCGGCATTAGTTGCAGCGGCAAGCCATGCGTTGAAATTTGAGATTCTCTTGCCGTGAAAATTTATCTTCGCCTCGGAACGCTTGCCAAGTAGGGAAGTTATATTGTCTGAAACAGATGAGAAGATTTACTATTCTTTCTAGAATTTTGTTCTATCGTGCGGCATTTTTATTATACTGAGTTTCGGTGAAGACCGAATATTAAATTTTAAACGTAAATGAGCAAGTCAGATGATTTGTGAAAATCGTTTCAGTTGCTTGATATTCCCTTTGGTATCATATAAAACTTGTATGCCGCACTTACCTAAATTATATACGACACAAATTCACTATAAAAAAAATAATTTAAGAAATTTAAAGGATTGTTTTATGATACACGGCTTTACCAAACTCTTTCAAAATAAGTTTGATTAATAGAGTTGGGAGCTTCTGAGTGATATAATTAAGTAAATTAAAGCCTTGATTTCGAGACTGAGAAGTATATTTTAGAAACTCATTCGTGTAATAGTTTTGACGACAAATTTCAAATAATACACTGTAACGGGATCTTCAGTGACTGCTGTTCTCCTAAAGAACATGTCTGTTCTTTATTATATTTCTTTACTTACCTCTTTCTTTAGCTTATCTTTTTAACTAATAGTTCTGAAATTCTCTTTCGTTCTTATTATCTAAAAAGAATCTTTTCTTAAAAAAAATAAAGAGACCCTTAAAGAACAGGAAAAGAGGAGGATGAAATTAATTTATCAAAAGTTTACATCACAAAATTCAATATATGTAATTATTGGAAAATTTTATACAGAAACATTTAATACCCACGCATATACAAATGGCAAATAGCGAAGATCGCATCCAAGCAAGGCCTACATCTCTGAGAACGCACAGGAAATGTTTTTGTTGCCATGATGACTTACCGAAGGCAATTGTCAACTAATATCAGGATCTACTGGTGATGTTTGACAGCGTGGGTAGCTAACACAGACCATCAACAGATCTTGTGCGCTCCTTACTTATGCGAATTACGCCAGCTATTTAGATGACAATACCTCAGAAATTATATTAAATTTTGGTAGACCGTGTCGCTACAGTATATTTCTCGGATACCGGGCAAAATACTGCTAATCCAGTAGAAACTTCACGATAACCTTGGGACTTCCATCCTCAGCGTCCTATTGCGGAGATTCGCCGATCTACAACACCAAAGTGCGTGAGTGAGTACACAAAGAAAAGGGCTTAATTCTTGTTGAAATTATTTGTTAACTTAATTTGCAAAAATATAGCTAGCTAAGAATTACGTTAGGTATTTGTCGAGATCACTCTCAGATGTAAGTGACATAACTTTATTTAAATAATTCATTGTTATTTTTCGATTTAACCTATTCTATTTCCTTATTTTATTAATTCGAGTCATCTAAACTCGTTGCTCTGAAAGTAAAATCCCTAGTCAGAGAATCCACTGTGTTATATAGGTGCATTACGAAACCTGGGATATCGCTACAATACGTTTAAAAAATATATCTTATAATAAGAAATATTTTAGTCATAGGTGTAACAGACTAAAATGTTCTAAGAATTATCAAAAACTGGCATAATTTTAGTAAACAGAATGGTGCCTATCTTGCTTATCCTCCTTTGAAATTTATCAAACATTCATGACTTTAATATCGTTCATAGAATTCCTTCTGAATACCGAATAGTTTTGTCTAGTTTCTTTTAAAACAATGCAGGTTTCTAAATTTGTTTTTGTTCTTGTACAGTCAAATTACTACTTTATAATGATAGTGTTTGTCTGCAAAAGGCAAGAAGTTACAGTGTTGTATAATACATTTTGGGGCCTAAGAGCATAGCAAAATTTAGTAGAAGATCCTCAAATAACTTCGTATTTTAGTTTGTTTGTAATCACATCATGCATTATGTACGCAACTGAAAGAAAGTGATCTCAAAATCTCGGTATTTACATTATTTCACAACTGAAGTACTAGGTTAATCACATGTACATATACATATAATATAAATCATGATCTATGGTTATACCTACAAATTTTTCATTATTGAAATAAATACTTTCAAATTATTATTAAGAAATACTGTTATAATTTTGTCGCTATGGAAATTGAATTCATTTTTAAGTAGGTTTATGTACCAGATGTATGCATAAGTTTTTTTCGGTTTAACTAAGAGATAGCGCCACCGAAAAGGAAGCAGCGTATTAATTTGACACATACGTCATTTTATTCATCTCACATTTAAAGTACAAACACACACAAGCTGAGTCTACGAAAACTGGCGTCTTTGGTTTATCGTTCAGTGATCGTGTTGAGTTTTGTGCCTGAAAAGGAATATTTGGGACACGCATTACTTTTTAATTTTATTTTATTTATATTTTATCAAAAGAAAAAAGCTGTTGAAAGTCATGGTTTGCTGGTAGAAACATATGCTGAACACGTTCCATCGATTAGAACATGTGAGACATGGTTTCGACAACTTAAAACACGTTATTTCAACGTGAAAGACAGGGAGCGTTTTGCTAGACCACAAAAACGCAAAGACGAGCAATTGCGGGAATTATTGAATGATGACCCAACTCAAACTTAATGGCAATTAGCAGAAGCATTACATGTGTCACAAGCAACAATCAGCAGATGTTTACGGGCAATGGTAAAGATCAATAAACTTGGTAAATGAGTCCAACACAATTTGAATGAACGTCAAATAAACAATCGCAAGGTCACCTGGGAAATGCTGCTTTAATGCCACGGAAGGAAATCATTTTTGTATCGAATTGCGACGGGAGCCGAAAAATAGATTTATTTTGAAAATCTGAAGCGGAAAAAATCGTGGTTTTCACCTGACGAAGCCGGTCATTCAACGCCAAAGTCAAATCGCAAGAAGACCATGCTTTGTGTCTTGTGGAACCAACGCGATATTGTGTATTATGAACTCTTTAAACCCGGCGAAACCGTTAATACGCAACAAATGATTAATTTAAACCACGCATTAATCGAATCGGGATGGGTCAGAAGACATGTCAAAGTGATTTTGTTACACCACAATACGTCGTCTCACACAGAAAAACCAGTGAAAGGCGCCTTGAAGTTGCTTGGATAGGACATCCTTCCACGCCCGCCGAACTCCCCAGACCTGGCACCTATCACCTCTTCACATCAATAGGACACCTGTTCGCAGAAAATTGAAGAAGTTGGAAAATCGCCCGACGAATGATTTGCCGCAAAAGCAGGCAGTTTTTCTGGCATGATATCTATAAATTACCTGAAAATGCGTGAAGTGTGTAGAAACCAATGGCCAATATTTCGAATAAAAAAAATAATTTCCCTTAAAAATTATGTGTTTCTTTTTAGCAAAATGCCAGACAAAACTTATGCAGACGCCTAGTAGTAGTAAGAGAGTAGTCCCGGATATCGATTCTTTAGATTTCACTACACTTAGTATCCTTCTGTTTGACAAAGTATCTGATCTCACTCTATAACGGGCGTTACTAGTAGTAAGAATAATTCAAATTCTATTCATTTACAGTATTATATTTCCTATATTTCTTGTTGAAAAATATTGAGGACGTTTAATTCTCCTACGAAGCGGAAACCAGCATACTTTTAATTATTTTAACATTAATACATATAAATCAAATTCTTACTCCTCTAATGAAGTAATCAATTGTCGACACTCTCCTTCTCGAAAAATAAATGTGAATCGTGTCTATACATCTACATCAGTTTATGACAGAAGTTACTCCACTTGTCAGGTACGTGTATACCATCCGTTGATATTATTTTTAACGAAAGATATTTTCCGATGTGACGGAGACCGTTCGAAAACGAGTCACGGTTTGCTGACGCGGACTCGTCAACCTGTAACGACAATTTCCCTATAAAACATGACCATATAGCTTGCGTGCTCGTGGATGATACGGCCGCTAGGTCAGCGAAACTCGAGCGGAAACAGAAGCAGATCCCCGTTTTCGACGTGCCGTCCTCCTGAACTGAATTTCAATTTCTTCAGACCGCCGTCGCCGGTATACGATCGCATCGACGAGAACGGTACGTGCCTTCGCAGGTAACCGGCGTCTATCATTATCGGTCGTTCGAGGTAGAGGTAATGCCGTTGCGAATTTGAAAAAGATTCCTACCTATCTAGCAGCAGTCACGAATGGATCTATTAGAATTGAACTAGAACGCTCACTATCCCCAGTAATAACTGAAATTAGTGGTTTCGTTCATCTATTCGTTTAATGGGATCGACGTATTTCACCGCAGTTGCATTGCAGAAACTAATACTTGCATAGCGCACGAGGTGTTGTTAGAATGACAGTTTTTACAATCTGGCTTTGACCGAGAAAGGAGAAAGTTGTGAAATCGCATTTGCTTCGTGATATTCAGGCCAAGTATGTGTCCTTAACATGTGCTGCTACAAAGTTGTTATATTAAGAAGTACATGTTATGTAGAAGTATGTATCCCTTACGTACCACCATTGATTTAACAGAGCTGTTATGATTTTTATGTTAAAATTATGTTCAATATAAACACCTAAATACTGTCGGTAGACTTGCTATTCAGGCCCAGTATGTATCCTTAATCCTTAACATGTGCTGTTAGAAAGGTGTTACACATACATGTTATATTACATACCAACATATTTTAGAAGTATGCTACCATTCGCAAGTACTTGGCCACCTATGTTTTTTTTAAATTCGAAATAAAATCGCATTGAAGGCGTGAACATTATTATTCAATGATACTTGGTTAATATTTACATCTACATAAAGCCATACAATCACGCATACAAATATGTATATATATATAAAAATTAAATCAAATTTTACTTCCCTCAATATAGCCTTCTCTATTTCTCATAACCGCCGCGCATAATCAAGGCATTCCATCAATTTATTTTGTCAGTTTCTTCTGATATTGTATTCCATTCTTTCTGCAGAAGGGTCCACAGAACAGTGGCAAATGTCGGAGTGGCTAGTTTTACCTTCCGATCTAGTTCGTCCCATAATAATTCAATGGGAGTGAGAACTGGAAATTGGGGGCAGGGGTGTCATTCCATAACGGGAAGGCTACCCTCCTCTTGTTTTTCTTGCAAGTAATTGCGGCATACCTTAGCTGTATGTTTTGGGTCATTGTCACATTGAAACGTGAAGTTTTCTCCGAATCGTGGCAGCCCCAATGACACTACATTATTTTCCAAAATATTCCTGTATCCGTATTTTCACAGAATACCGTTAATTTTCACTGAATCTCCAAGAGAAATGCGCGCAAGACACCCCCAAACCGTATACTGCTTCCGTTTCTTTTGTTTCCTTAATAAGGGTATTCTTACTGCTACTTGTCTGTGTGGTCTAGTTTTACTTAGGTGCTTTTCATTATAATCACACTAATCAGTTTCCTGTGTCCCCAATTTCCTTTGCTAAATTCTTACGATTACACGATCTTCTGCTGGCATCTTTTCTTCGGTCGTCTACTTCTCTTTTTGTTTGAAAAACTACCACTGCTTGCACATTTGCTCACTGCTTGCCCACTAATGTCCAATTCAGGTGCAGTTTGTCGATTTTTTTTCATCTTCTATGGAAACTTGCTATTAAACTACGCATGTATACTTCCAACTCTTTCTTTTTCGCCATTATAACACAAATAACTAAGAACTATCAAAACTCCCAGGTAACAATTTGCTTGTGTGTGTTCTCAACAACAATAAACTTGCAAGTAAATAAACTACACTGATATCGTAATATTCCAGGAAAAATTCATTAACAAGGCCGGTACCTGTATAGCTCAGATACAGCTAAAATTAACTTTTATTTTTAAGAACTCACTAATGAAGCGTATACTAATGAAACTTACTAATAATGTGTATAGATATGAGGGTTGTTTGTATCTACGCTCGTAATTTGTAGCTGATAATTTATAACGAAAAATTAAGAAAAAACATAGGTGGCCAAATACTTATAGACGGTTCTGAATATATTTGAGCAAGGCTGTATACGGCAAAACTATTTTTACGGTGGCCCCTTTCTATCTTCTTCGCTCACCTTGCTTAATCAGAAAACATGAAACTTACGAAAGCTCTATTGCGTGGAAGACGTGTCAGGATAAACAATGCTCTTGTTTCAGCCTGTAAACATGTTTTCATGAGGAGTATTCTTTAACACGTCAGCCACTTAGCTAGTACCCGTACAAAGCGTCCTTGTAGTTTCCAAGAAACCGTTGGCAAGTTCCCCGAAATGAACAACTTCAGCATGAAACTGTAAAATTGTACTTTCTGTAGATATTCATCAAGTGTACTTGACAGATTTTGCTCTGAATATTGCATGCGCTGTGTTTATATTAGCATAATTATAGTACACATAAATACTAATTTCAATATAACTGCAAGCTGGAGCCGCATTATTACTGTAGCAGCAAATTTTTATAATAGCTGAATTAGCAGATGAACCTTATCGTCGTTTCGCATGTAGTCATCCGAAATTTCCGATCCCCCGAAAAAGAAAATAAAACCGAAAAGAACGTATTGTTTAACGACTGCTCGTAAATTTTTACGGTTTTCTGAAAATTGCGACTCATGTATCGCCGATCCAATGCTAACGGTAACGGTTTCAGCCTATATTTCGGCCACCCGAACTCCAAACTTAGGTAGTATACACTCAATGTAGCGATACCTATTAAACGAATATACAATGAAAAGTAAAGTTTTAGTATACATACATACTGCGTATACGTTTCAGGCGGACCCTTTTTTATTATTGTATAGCCATAGTAATAATATTGATCGAATTATAAATTTTACATTTCTTTCCGATTAACTAACTTATAATATCTTATGCCTTTGTATCTTTGTATTGGTATTTGGTGCTTTCTGTAATAACCACCATCTTTGGTATTTCTAAAAATGAATGAATGAATGAGAACCAACGTCAATGACAAATATGTGCAAATATTATCAAAAGTAAAGCTACTGCTATTAGCAACGCTCAGATAACACGCCAATAAATACATTTGTTTTCTGCTGACAAAGATCTGACAGTTGTTTTGAAGTAATATAGGTACGCTAATGCCAAATATGAAACCCATTTTTTTCTATCATGTCACGGTTTTTCTTTTTCAATGACATTCTTTGTTTGCCGAAATTGGCTCTTATGTATCATTATTCACAGCCGACTGTCGGTAACACGAGTGACAATGGGAGCCCACGTGCTCTCGAAACGCTGCGTTCCGCATAATTAATTAATTTGTGTGAGTGGAGTTTACTGCTATACCTGTGAATTGTACATCCACACAGTCCTTGCAATCGTCATGTATCATTATGTTAAAGCTCTAGATTCGCGAGTGGACTATTTCAAGTGCATATCAAAAATTTCCACGACTAGGTTCCGAAAAAGTTGAAGCTGTGGTATTTGATGGACCTTACATTAGAACTTTAATAACAGATTCAAATTTGATCAACCTTATGAACGAAGCTAAGAAAGAAGCCTGGACTTCATTCACTATGGTCGCAAACAATTTTCTTGGAAACAAAGAAGTCCCCAAATTCAAAGTTATAGTGAAATCAATGCTTCAAAAATAGTATAAAGCTTCGTTTCCTTGATAGGTTTCTCGAAAATTTAAGGTGCTGTAAGCGATGAACAAGACGAGAGATTTCATCAAGATTTAAAAACCATGGAAATTAGGTACCAAGAAAGATGGGATCCTTCTATGATGACCGACTACTGTTGGCACGTTCAAAGGACTGCCAAAGCAAAATACACAGTAGAAAATGCAGAAAACGACAGCTTGTTCCCTGATTGTTATTTGCGTTTTTACAAGTACTCTTGTGTTTTTAATGATTATTAGAATAAAAACCTGTACTATACTCGTGATTAATATTGTATTTAAATAAACAAATAAATTATTAAAATTTTATACTTTGTTTACACCTTATTAGTTCTTAACTAACAACTTAGCCGCATTCGTGATTGTTCAAAGAGCCATAGTATTTCATAGAGATAAATTTTGACGTGATACGCAAATACTAATATGATTTTCGGATTCAGCACACCCAAAATGGTAAAAACAAGTCCCATCTAGAAGTCAGCAAAGATTGTGTTGGGCAGTGTTAGATCACTAATGAGAATATCAAGTCCTCATAAATCTAATAGGTTTCTCATTTGACAAAGACTTAGGTAATCAAAAGATAAATCACCAATCAATAAAACGTATGAACCAGAACTGTACAGACGATTTAATACAGCACTTAAGTTTGAAATACAGTTATGATAGTTACTATTCGGAAATCCATGAATGTTGTCTGCAAAAGTATGTACAAATTGACAATCATTGTACCATCTGGAACTTACTGTAAGTTTAAAAACGAATGAGCAAATAAAATTGTGAAAAGAGTGAAATTAAATTTTGCTGTATAAATTGTCAAGTTGTTTGGTAGAAATTAGTAAAAAATTAAGATTTGCGAAAATCTCGGGAAAGAAAAGAAAAATGGAATTGTCAAGAGAAATTAGCCTCTAGAAACCTTGCATCATTTTTACACATCTTACTTGTTGAGTTACCTATTGTGAATGCAGGCTGCTGTGTAATCTAATGTGAATTGGGTAGTAATTAAATGAATAGAATAAATGAATTCAACTATGAGGGTAATTATTAATTTATCGTCAATAACGTGTTCCTGCTTACAACAGAATTTCTGTTAAAGTGTAGTGCTACGATATCTCCTTATACCGTCTTATAAACTTACTACACCTGATTCACGTGTTCGAACCGCAGGAGGTCAACGAAACATCAGACGTCATCGTCAGATTCTGCGTGTCCAAGAAGCCATTTCTGCTAACGGGATGCCTTGCGAATCCATGCAGTGCATTCGTATCTTCTTCTTTTGCTGCTTCCCGAATGCATAATATATCCTTTGCCCCACATGTGTACTCTTCTCGTTTATTTTTATTATCGCTATCAACATTTATTTTTCGCGATTTTATATGCCTATTGATGTCCTCCCGTTTATGTTCGGAACGCGTTTTAAATATTGCCAAACGATTTTCGACATGCCTATCCGTACGTTGATGTCGATTGACGTTTTATGTGCTTTATGGTCGTTAGACGACTTAATGCACCATTATAATATGACGTACGATTTCACTAAAAACGCGATCCAAAAAAAAAGGATCGAATTTATTTGGACTTGATTTATACGTCAAATTTTATTGTCTTAGTACAAATTTAGATCAAACTGTTTTCTTTTTATTGCTCGATGCCCAGTTTCGTTCTTTTTCATGGTGGCCATTTGTAATTCCAGTTTATATTGTCAGTGTCGTAATATACGTTTTATCGCGGATGAAATTCGAATAAACATTGCAAACTGATTTAGTATTTGCACCTGACCTGTAGTCCATTCACTTTAAATCCAAAGCATTGAGCAATTTTCACATTTATTATTGGTGAAGGTAGGTCTACATATTGATATGAAATTTATGTTGAATAAAATGAAATGTCACCGATTGCTATGCTTCTGTAATGTCATTTGCCAAATTTCTTCGTTGTATTTGTCTTGTAATTTGGTGTTTTCTTGCGTTATGGGTTATATACCGCAGCTGTTGGTTCAGCACCATGCACGCTTGGTTATCAATCTCGGGGTCCCGAGTTCTAGCTGTTTCTCAGGATTGGAATTCTCTGTTGTTTTTCTCATTCCATGGCGAATGCTGAGAACGAACATCTTAAGACAGCACCACAAGCGCAAGGGTAATAATAACTCATGGCCGGATAGATTATTATTATATTATCAGTATTTGGTTAGTATATTGCATTAAGAACTTGTTATTGCTAACACTTGCTTAATGCGATATTTCACAAGAGGAGGTGTTAATATGTTATAGAATTTATAACACAAAAAAGAATATTTAAAAAGAATTCATTTGCATTGCTTTTGATTGTATTAAAGAAACCACTTGAGATATACATATGTAAATTTACGAGGGCTATTCGGATAGTAAAGGACGGTTTTTTTTTCTATATAAATTTTTATTAGATATATTTAAACAAAACTGTATTTTACATTAAATGAGATATCCAAGCTACTTTTCTACTCAGCCACCGTTAAACTTTAGACACCTGTCTTACAGTTTTATCAACTTTTCTATGCTTTCTGCATGCTCAGTTACCGCCAAGTTGTTGAACCACTATCTTTAACATCATTTCCTTAGTGTTGTTCACTCAAAAAATTTTTCAATTTGGGGAGCAAGTAAAAGTCACTTGGGGCTAAGTCTAGACTGTGTGGCGGATATTGAAAAATCCTGCTGAAACTATTGAATCAAGTCCTGTGTCACTCCCGCTGCATGCCGACGTGCATTATCCTGAAGGAGAAAGGAATGTGTGCAGTTCACTAATTGCGAAACGCCTATTCTCAACCCTAGCTCAGCACAGATAGCCGGCCCGAGCGGTCTTCATTGCGAACATTCTTCTGTCCGCCATTAAACATGATACACTTCCGAACTGACACTTCGTTTATCAGATTACCGCAAACTTGTCAATAAATTTCGATGGGTCGGACTTTTTGTGAGTTTAAAAAGCGGATAACACGTGGCGGGATCGTTAATTTTGTTACACATTTTAAAGTCGCAGAGCTAAGTAGTAATCAACCGTATTGAATCGTAGCTGGCACCAAACTGAATCGACTGAATACGAAGATCAGTGGTGGGACGGGAGTGGTAGTGGGGGTACGTGGTCAAGTTCTTTACTTTCCGAATCGCCCTCGTATATTTCGTTACCAATATCGCTCGTAAAACATGCGCAAGCTATAATTGGGTACAAATAATTATATTTATATCGTCTTTTTAACATATTGCACAAGTAATTTTCGTTACAAATTAATTTAGTTGGAAGGTCTTCATTGAATTGGCGTTTAACAGTCAGCCTTTACTATTTAATCGAGTTTAATTTTGCCAATATGATACGGACACCGACTATTTACCCAGTTATACCAAAAATAAATATAACCTGATCTGCTTTATGCTAAAGTTGATCTTATGCGATAGACAACATATTTATTACAAACTTATGGAAAATATTAGCAGTACGAAATAGATGTATCAAGTATAGTGCGCATATATATATATATATATATATATATATATAGTGCTGTTAAAAGCTACTACTTAAGATCTGTGTTATCCTACTTACCTCTTATATTTGAGCTGTTACAGCTGTATTCACGCGGAAGATATGTGTTTTGAATAAAAATAAATAATTTTGGAGAAATAACTAGTTGTTTTTAAAGTTAAAGTCGGTAACACGGTTGACAATGGGAGCCCACGTGCTCCCGAAACGCTGCGTTCCGCATAATTAATTAATTTGTGTGAGTGGAGTTTACTGCTATACCTGTGAGTTGTTTTTTTATTTGAAAAATTCCGTCATTTTTCCGACATACTGCGTATATTATCAAAGTAATGTCAACGACATAATAATGCATATAAATTATGCACGAAAACGCCAGATCCATAGTTGCAGTATGTACTATGTAAATTCCACGAAATAAAAATAAGATGTTTGTACTGCATCGACGATCTCGATGCTTACAACTCCTTAACGGTGCTTTTTCGCTACTACGGCATTGCTCGGCATTGGTTACACCTGCATCAGCATTATTCGCAGAAAATCAAAGATCTACGCTACGCGCTAAATGCGCTATTTGGTAGCCATTGGCTAATTGTTGCCTAGCAACGAAATAAAGAGGGCGATACTTGGTGGCTGTGCATGCAAAAACAAAACCACGGTACTCTGCTTTATAATCGTTGCCGTTTTATTTGGGACAAATACACAGAAATGTGTCATAGTTTAGGTAGCTTCGCTTACTATTAATATTATAATTTCTAAATGTTCATGTACTGGATTCATTTTAATCAAAACGATTATTACATTTCCTTTTAAGAAACTAATAAATAATACATACAAATCATTTAGATTTTATTTATTCCAAAATAGTGCAAGTACTATAGTACCTATATACAGTATGTTCCGACCTATCTCAGGAATAGTACAACCATGGAGTCTTGACCCAACTATATTTCCTATAGATAATTAGCTGTAGGGGTCTTATGTTTGCTGACGGTCTCAAAATATTTGTTGTTACTTTTGTAAAGGATTGCGTATACACAGAAGAACAACGTAATCGACTTTTGCCATGCATCGATTGATATTACCCTTGACAATCTTTTTAATAATGTGTTGGAGTTCTATTTTATCGTAATCTATTTTAACGAAGCAAATTAATACAGTAAATGTTTGAAATTAGTACATTACTTTAGAGTCAACAAAAACTTATATTTTCAAATTCCTCATGTACGTTGGCAAATGTCTTTTTGAAAATATCTCGACACGTTTAAATAATTTTGCAAATTAATAAATTAATAAAAATAATATAATAATTAATACTATAAAATTGGATTAGCACAAATAAGAGGTTGGCATTTTTTTAAATAAAATATAGTACCTCCCTATTTACACCAAGTAAATTTTATTTAAAACTGAGGATTACTTTATTTTACTTTATTTCAGGCATATTGTAAGTGTTTAAACTGTAACTTCATATAATATATAAAAATCATAGAAATTTTAAAAATAGTATAACAGTACAGTACAACATAAACCTTTGAATAGAATATTTGTTCTTTCTAGTATGCTCGATAACTTACCACAGCAACGATTTTCAAGTCAACAAAATTCTATAGATACACTAAAGCAAAATGAATAAAAGAACAATGTAGCTCTACCTACTTGTTGTTGGAGCCTGCGCTCTGAATAACTTCAAAAGTCTGTTTCTTCATACTCTCCATTAACTTTGTCAACGTTGAAACAGAAATTTTACTGCAGCATGTCTTTATCCTGAAAACTGCCCCAACCATGACAGTACCGCCACCAAAATTTTAAATTATGTCAACTTCCGTTGATGATCCCATCCCATACGATCTTGTACAACTTTTACTTTTGCTTTTTATGTCTTTCCATTAACAAAAGACAAAGGAAAGCGAACTGATTTTTGCGAAATAATGTTTAATATTTTAAATGAAAATGAAGACATTTTGAATAAAATAATTTTTGCCGATCACGTTATATTTAGGGGAGTCAGAACTTTTCAGTCAGAACGGTTAGTATGCTACATTTTTCCATTGAAAAATACAAAATTTCCTTTCCATTAGTTATTGTTCTTGTACAAATGCTTATACTCAAAACCTGACCAGTCTCTCAAAAAGTCAATGTATGGATTGAAATAATAAACGATAGACTTATTGGCCCATGTTTTATTGACGGTAACCTCACCACAGCAAAAGGTCTGAATCTGTTGCGAAACCACATCACTCCGTCAATTGAGATACTGAATATTGATGAACCTTGGTTCCAAATGGATGAAGTTACGTCACATTCTACAAACTCCGTCAAGAATTTTTTGAATGACGCATTTCAAAGACTATAGATTGGCAGATTTGGCTTCATATCACGGCCTCCAAGATTTATCTCCAAATGATTTCTTTCTTTGGGGTTACCGGAAAAATAAAATTTATAACGTGCTAATACGTAACTGAAAGATCCCATACGTGCTGCATATGATCAAGTAAACCCAGAATTTATTCGGAATACCTTGCGCTGCTTTCAAGATCGCCTTGCTTATTGCCTTGAAAGACAAGGAGGATACTTCAAAAACTTACTGTAACATTAGACCTCACTTTTATTTTGTTGCTTTGTTTACCTTAATTAATCGTTAAAGTAAAAGTAATTTATTTATCAGACTTACAGAATAGTTACTTTATTTACATTAAGAGAGATTTGTGCTAGTACTGGTAACTGGTGGGGCTAGGAACTCTGGGTTCTCATCCGTTTAACATGAGTGTATGATTGGTTGCCTATTATTCTGCTAACTCAGTGCCAATTATCTTTTTAGTGTTACACACAGGAAAACTGTATGTGTAATGATAAAAAAAGAATTCGGTGTATGTGATCTACATGTTTCCAAAGCTTCAAAATTTTTTGAATTTTCATATTCAAGATGATCCCTTCTAAGTAGTACTTTATATCTTATATACTATTTTATACTAAATATTTTACTTATTACACTAAAATAACACCACAAGATTTGTTCCTATGTAATGAGAGTTGTTAGTAGATATTTAGATCCTTTGTTCAATAAACCGGGGTTAGTATTCGCTAAATTTAAGTTCCTTTACCAGCATTTTACTCATTTCGCTATATTTTGGAGGAATCTTACTTATATGAAATGAAGACAGCAAACCAAATGTGCTTCTTCTTTTATTCCATTACCAACTCGACCAACACTATAAAGTTTAACAGCTTAGTTAACTTATTTAAGAACATACACCCAGAAGGAAGAACAAGGACGTGAGGAACGTTTCCCGACGTTCTAAAATGAAATATTAAGCTGTAATATCCCGCCTCTTAAAAAAAAAGTGTCAAGTTTTTTAATTTGTGCTGTTTACGTCGCGCTAAAAGAAGCAACTAATTTCCTAACAGGAATTTTATTTGCGCCTACTCAGAACTGACGTATTTGACGTACTTTGCACGTTCATTATTCGAAAGCAACAGGAGAAGAGAGAAGAATGAAAAGAAAGTCTGCCGGTTTCCTAAAGAAAATGCGGGAACGCTTGAGATGGCCTCAGCAACGCCGACGACGGGAAAAAGCAAGCTGAAAATAAAGGAGTCGTTTACAAAGGGCTCGAAACAACAAACCACTCAAAATTAATTACCATAAATAGAGAACTGCATAACCAGTCGGTAGTGTACACAATATGGGTGGTAAGTGGTCGCGGTAAGTGTTCTTGACGGCATCTGCAGGCAACAACCTGCTATTTTCTTGTTACAGCCTCACTGTACGATACAGCCAGCCCCTTACTAATAATGGTACTATATCAGTAACACCACTATCGCTGTGTCGCTCCAAACACATTCACACGGTCGCCGCCGAACAAATGAACGACATTTTGTAGTTGTATATACCTTCAGACGCTTTTTTCTATACAGAAAACTCGCTCCCCGTATTCAGTTCTTTGAGGTAACACTTGCAACACGACGCCGATAACTTAACAACGAAAACCGCTAACGTCGAAGCTTTCTTGTTGCTTTTCTTCGAATTGAAAATATATATTGTAAAGAACTACTATCAGACGCGTTTGACGAGCTAATTTTTGTGTTTAACTTTTTTAGACGTTTATATAGATCAATGGTATGTAAAATGGGGAAAGGGTTTGCAAATATTTTCTCTACTTTTACGTTCGTAATTCTTCCAATCAAAAGTTTGGAACTTTCAATAGAAAATATTAATCTCCTCAGCTTATTTTGTTATTTAAATAAAAAATTATTTTATACCAGATGTAAATGGTACCTGAAATACAGTGCAGTCTTGATAACGTGAACTAATTATGAACGACTACGTAAAGATGGCATTAAAACTAACACAAATGTGTAATACATATGCCTAAAATATAGTTTATTCAAATATTGAACAAATCAAATAAACAAGTGTAATGAATTTATCTTTAGAAGGAAATCCAATTCTGTAGGGACTAAATATCTTATACACCAAATCTGTGATTGGGTAATTTAACAGATATGTGCTATATATAAGCCGTGTCTTTGGCAAATGTTGGGAGAGATAACTTCAGAATATCTCTTTTTAACTGTGTTATATGGATGAAAATGGAAAGTATATAATATTCGTTTTTGCTTTATCTCAGATAATTTCACCGAAGAGGAAAAGCACTGTTCATTATATTGTGTTTATTCTCTCTTAGCTGACGTCAATATAATTTCCATATAGTCGCCATCACATCTGCCTTTTAAATACATTGGAAAAAGTTTTTGATAGAGTTTATAGTTATAAAACCAACTATGTGCAATACATGGACTTCTTTGTGTCTATTTGCTGTGTGTTAAAGACGTGCTTACTAAGATCTATAGAGTAAATCGGTTGCCCTAAACTAGAAACAAATTACTACAAAGAAGGTAATTAAGATGGAACAGTGAATAATTCAAAACAGAAACTTAAATTTAAAATATTTAAAAGCTATAAAGCTACACAAATTATACAGGGTACTAGTCGTAGAAATATGTAAAGTGAAAAGAGATTGTATATCAAAGTTTATTTGAAATTAAACATTGAAATCGTAGTTCATCGTTTTCTTTATTTTCTCCCTGATGAATCCATGTCTGCATTTTTCATTTCACATAGTCGGAGTATATGCTGTAATAAAATATTCAATTGTATAACCAGTTTTAAAAGATCAATAGAAGCTTGTATTACCTGTTTTCTTCAGTTCTTTTTGCATTTATAATCCATTAATCTTGCTCTTATTTTATCCTCATAATCTTCAGGTCAGAAGTGGTCACTGCGAATTCTTTCGTTATCTAGTTCGAATTTCTCTAACCCATTCTTGTTTATAACAATTTGAAGATTTTTAGGAAAGCGAACAGCACCACAGCTTTTTCTGCGTTTTTTGAATTATTTATACAAAAATATACAGATTTGCAAATTTTCCCATCAGGTATCTGAATACTTTTAAAGAGTATTCCATTAGTATACTGGTAGTTTTTGCGTTGACGTATTTGCTGCGTCATAACTGAACCCAATTCAGGAAATCTATACTTACAAAGCAATAATAACCTTCTTAAATATGGCTGGAATGTCAAATTAAAATAGGACTTAATTGATATTTGCAATGAAACTAAAAATTTATTTATTCAGAATAATTCACGAGAATTAGAATAACTATTTATCATTAAAACGAAAAACATAAATAACAGTACATTACATCAGGCAGTACAAAAGCAACTCAGTCTGATATGATAGATAACTTTGGTGAAGCGCAAAATCGGTAGCAGGCAATCAATAAACCTTAACTGGTCAGTAACTGAGGATGAAATGAAAGAAATTTTTACAACATGGTTGAAATCGCGGCCAGTATCCTCCTGTGAAAAGCGGATAGACAATGATGCCAAGAGTAGTAATTACACAGAAAAGTAGTTTAAAGTGTGTATTGAATGATAAAGAATGTTCTTTTTCAAAAAATATATTCTCGACTATGTCACATGGATTAAACGCGCAGCAAATAGAGGAAAAATGAAAAAATAGACTTTCTTTCAAAAAAGGCGTACAATCTCGTGTCTGTTGTCCAAGGCTCAGGGAAAGATAAAAACTGAAACTTAAAATTTCCGTTTTGCGAGTGGAAGTTTACCACTTACGCAGGTTTACCACTTATCGGATAGTGCTCTCGAAAAATACCAGGGGCAATCCCTTGCTAGCTAATAATTTGTTTTAATTTGAATTAATAATTTTAACAAGAATAGAGTCCTTCCCTCTTTGTATTCACACACGCACTTTGGTATTCTACATCGGCGAATAATTTCAATATCGGCTTTTCATGTTGCTTAAAGGGCTATTTTTTTCCAAAGAAAGGGGATTTCTTAGATAATGAGGACAGAAAGGAATTTTGGGAATTGAGTTTAAATGTAAAATATGTCACGAGAAAACTATAATCCACGATTACATTAAGATATCTAATAATTTCGCCTGATATTAAGGTGCTAGCCGATCTTAGAACGAGGTCAATAGCAGCATCAGCATGATCCCTCTTCTTCTTCTTCTTCTTCTCATATCCTTATACCCTTGTTTTTGTACCCATTGTTGCAATTCTCTTCTATTTTTTACCATTGCTATCATTTTAGCTTCTAAGTTTTTCCCTTTCTTCTAGCCATTTCTCTTATCTATTTCATACATTTCCTCCTAGGTCTTCCTCTTCTTCTCTTTTGGTGTCCAGTCTTCATTATTTTTCTTGTAATTCTATATGTCTTCATCCTTGCTATATGTCCGTACCAATTTAATTGATTCCTCCTTCTTTTTTTGTTATTAGTTCTTGCTTTGTTATTTTTCTAGTATCTTCATTCTTGATCCTATCCCATTTTCTTTTCCCCGCTATTCTTCTTAGATTTCATTTTCATTGCATTTATATCTACTTCATCTTTCTTCCACAATGTCCAGTTTTCATATGCATGCCTTATTACCGAAATTGTTATAGTATTATATATTTTTATTTTTGTCTCAATGTCTCCGTTTCCTAGAATTGTCTTATTTAAAGAGTAGTATATTCTTGTTGATCTATTCGCCCTGTTCGTAATTCTTTATTTATTTTTCCGTTATCTGTCAGTACGCTTCTCAAATAGCCAAATTCCTCTACACGTAATTTCTTTGTTGACTCTATTGTCTCGGCTTTCGTTTACGATCCTTACCTTAGTTTTATTCAAGTTCACTTCCATTTTCAAGTTTTCTATTTCCTTCGTCCAGATGTGCATTAGCTCTTGCATTTGATTTTTAAAGTTTGCAATCAGGACCACATCATCTGCATATAGTAAGCTACTCACTCTTACAGTTTCTGCACCCTTCTATTGTGTTGTTCGCAATAATACAATTATATTAAAGGAAACTGTAAATAACGAAAATAAGCTCAGTGAAAGGTAAGCTTTACACATACAATATAAGGTAGACATGTTCTTGAGGAGAACTGAGGCCTCAAAAATCCCATTATAATATGTTCATTTCTCTATGAAATGTATTCACCACTACCTTGTTTTTAAGTTTCTAGCTGCACATGTACCTCATTGTAATTGAGTTATTCCGCTTTTCTATTGGAAAACCATTATTTCTAAATTAAACTCTATAATCGAATGTACTCAACATGAAACGCAACATCGATTTTACAATTCTCTTTTCCGCGCACGCATCGGTTCGTGTACCGAAATTACGACGCATTATATTAAAGCGATTCCATTAATACGGTTAATTTCATTATTTTTAATAATCAAGCGCAGCCGTAAAAGCTTTTACCGGCGCGCATCGGCCTCGCATAAAGTTAATTTTCTACATCGCGTTGAATTTAAATTGAGTCACTTGATTACGCCGCCGTAATGAGAGACTCTCGGTTGACGATTCGACTCCTTTACACATATTCTCTTTCCTCTACGGTCCCGCTTTGTCCGTCCGTCTCACTCGTTTCACTCTATTTTGCCGTAATATCGCGCGATTTGATGGATCTCCGGACGGTTTGCAGAATACCGTCGTCGTGATGTTACTGCACATTTTCCGTCACATCACACATAGAGACGACGCATAGACACCCAAGTACATAGCGAGGCTATACGTTATGCATTTCGCGCCACTTCTGTGTGGTGTTTCTGCATCGACGGTTAGATACTGCGGCTTCGTCGCCCGGTTTTAAAGGGACACGTAGCTCGTCCGAGCTTCCCAAGTATGCTCGTATGCATGCAGAAGAGCATATAGTCATCTACACATCGCTGCGACTTAATTAAAACAAATGCTTTAGTGTCGGTAACTTGCGGAATGCACCTGCATTATTAAGGGCTTGGACGGTGGGTTTTTACGGCCGGAATGGCACGCTTACTTTAGTTACGCTCGTATCTTCATCGCGATTTAATATTGCATAGAAATGATTTCCTGAATTTTTTATTCCATTCCCCGGTCACATCAAGTTCGTGCTAACATAACAGCCTAGAAAAATTTAGTTTTTGCTTGTTGCATTCATTTTCAATGTTCAAATGCAAAATTAATTGGTTCACACTTGAGCTTAAGTGGGAATTTTACCAAAGGAGCGAAGTTATTCAAAAATAATATTAATGGGATAACCTTGCAAAAATGTACTCACATCTAAGTTGATAAGAAACATGAGCACTGCACCTTTTAGAGGCGTTAGGGTATATCTCGCGTTATCAACAGAAAATATTTACACTCTTTCTAGCATATACATTTTTCTGGCTTGACCTATCACTTGGTAATGGGTTTTTCTTTTCTGAAATTGAAGAAATTATTATTATTATTTAGTAAGCAGTTTGTTTAATATCTTACTAATAGTGCTAGTTTTTATACTAAATTTTCGCAAAATCACTTTAACGATAAACATTTTCATTTCATTTATTATCATAATTTACGCCATTAGTTCAAGGAATCGCAAAGCTACTGTATAGTGTAGGTATATTATCACGTTTAAAAACAGCTTGTGACTTGACAGTAAGTAATGTAGAATAGAATTAGGGAACATTGTTAACCTCGCTTTAGCAATGAGAGAAGCTGTCACCTGATTCACTGTTATAGTACGAGTTTAAACTCCGTAGAGTCACTTGGTAGTCCCCCTGAACCGGATTTTTCTAGTGCGTTCTAAAACTGAATAACAGTGGTGCGCTTTGTTCAATTCAAGTTTTGTTTTAGACTTGGGCAGAAAACTGCACAACTTCAATAGACATATGTCGACAGTGTTTTTTCAAGAGCCAAGATTTTCAGGTGGTTTAAAGTATTGTTAAAAGGCTGAGTGGTGCATTTTAATCGTTGGTTAATGGTCAGAATGATCGGAGAAGAGGTGAATTTGGACAACCGATCATCAGATTTTGACTGATTAATTGGAGATAACGACAATCTGCGCGAAAATTGTTCCGAAAAAGTTTTCCTAAAATCAAGAGGACGAGAGAAGGGAAAAATGATCATCGCTTTTTAAAACGCGTCATTGCTAGTGACGATTCTTGGATCTTTGAATACGATCCGAAAACGAAGCGCTAGAACTAGGGAAAAAAGCCAAAATTTTTTGATAGTTAGAGAATCGTCAATAAGGAATTTCTGTCACAAGATAATGCGAAAGCTAGCGCTTTTACCGAGAAGTTCTTGAAAGTCTTCGAAAAGTCTTTCAAACACGTCTAATGTCAATTCTGCCTCAAGTTTTTAATGCTGAAACGATCTCTTTCCAAACATGGTTGTGAATATATTTTGGCCAAGCCTCTATGATTAATCTGTCCACCAGAATTTTCCTCCAACTTTGCAGTGTCTTTAGGAATGATATTTACTCTTGAATTTTCCAGGCAGTGTATTTATCAAGAGCTGGATAACCAGAGTCAGATCAATGAGTCCTACACAGATCGTAGTCGCACGTTTGATACCATTGATTATAGAATGTTGCTCAAGAAACTTGTCTGTTTTGGCAAGTTCGTTCTCACTTCTGCTACTGCATTTTTACTTGATCAATAGAAGCATTATGTAGTTCATAATGGTTATCAATAGTTGGAGTTTTGCCGTACATCTTAAGTGGGACAAAGTTCAAATTTATTATTTCTTTTGTATCTTAATCATCTGCTTGCAGCCTGGACGTATCCTAATGCTGCTTTATGCTCCATACACTTAGAAGTTCCCATTTCACTTACGTAGCAAGTGTTGAAGTCATTGGAAGAATTACCCAATTAGATACCTTGGTGTGTTGTTGAACTCCCGTCTAAATATTTCTGGTCACATAAATTCGATTTCTGTTTCAGCGTTAAAAAAATTTAATTTATGCTGCTGTATATCTTGGGCAATATGTTACTTCTGAAGAAATTCTATGTTAGACTTGCCGCCAACGAGCTGTAATATGTTTTACAAGTTTGGTCATCATATTACTTATACTTTTAGTTGAATTCTGAAAAGATGCAATCCCTAAATTATCGCGAAAACTTTATTCATATGGAATCTTTGCAATTGATGTATCTATTCCTGGCTAAACTTTCATGTTTCTGGAATTTCGCCTCATTCCTCCCCAACATTTCTATTAACTTGTTTTTGTTACTAATCTAAATCTTCATTACCTTAATGTTTTCTTTAATTCCATAAACCATCCGAATTACTAGGTTTTGAATGTTATTTATATCATTTGTATATGTAGATAGAAATAACTAAAATTTACTATTATTCACTGAATAACTGTTTACAAGAGAACAGGGAATCGACCGAATTAGTAGAAACAAAGGCGAAATGGTGTATAATAAGAGAATTCACCTTTTTAATTATAAAAAAGTTAGTATCTAACTATGTTTAACCACAGAGTTCTTGCAATCATTGTGAAACTTAGCGCTTATTAAAGTTTAATAGTTCTGTGAACTATTCCCTAGCACTATACTTGTGAACACTTTGGTCACTGTTTTCAGGCTATTTTCTGAAATAATCCCCCTAAATATTTTGCACCTGCATGTTCACCAAGCACGTTGCAAGGATTTCCAGACCGTTCTAGTAGTACTTTCTTATTCTACTTACATAATTTGGTAGTACAATTGACTAAGGTAATTTCGGATTATGATATTTTTCGTAATTTTCGAATTATTATATTTGCGTCCCAAAAAATGCACCTCCAGCGTATTTAACAGACAGTAGTCGCAGAAATCCTAAAACATTCTCCATCTTTGTTTTGTCCTTTCATTTTTATTCTCCTTGTTTGGTCTACTTTATTTTCATGTTATCAATTAAATTTGATAAAAGTTCATTAAAGTACACTGCAGACAACTCTGTTTTATTATTTACGACTAGAGTGTACATTAACTTGTAGGAGCGATTTTGTAGTTTTTTCTGCCCCGGCTTCTTGTCAGCTTTATCCTGATCTACGAGCAATAAGAAGCACTACGTAAAACGTAAATTTCAAAGCATCGCTATGTGGAAAATTTACTTTATTACGAAAGCTTCATGAAGTTACTTCTAAATAAATGCATCCGGTGTACGAGTATTATAAAATCTGCTTCGAAACAAGAAAGTTCCATATAATCGTTTTATGTGCTGCACCTTCTCCGGCTGCTCTTCTTAAGAATGAGACGGCTTTATAGCAATGTAAAACTGAATTTCAATTTAGTCGTATATCCCAAGGATCTGATTTGCATGTGAAATACGAGTGCTTAGTAGCAATGTCTCTATAACAAGTAACGACAAAAAAAAGACTTTTGTATACGCAGCGCAGAGTATCAGACATCCATTTCAGATACAGATGAATACAGAGTGCATGTAAGTTAATAGAAATTTTATTGATATATGAATTCCGCAAAAATTGCATATTATACAGGGTGCGTGAGCAGTGTTGTTACGTACCAAGTGAAATTACATATAAATTATTGTAGATTTGATATTTAGTATAGTTCACTTGTTTACACAAACACGGAAATGTTTACAAAATGCCGCCATCTTAAATTTTTTGAATGGACGATGGTTTTACTTTCTCTTACTTCTAGGACACTTGTTTATTCAAAAATTGTAAAGAAATAGCAAAAATAAACGGTCTTTTTAATGATGAAAAGCATAATATATCAGCCAACATAAGAATTTACCTCACAAAGTAACTAGCCTAAAAATAGAAAATTCTAGAAACTATGGAGAATTTGGTTGACTTTTTGAGACCAAATAACGTGATGGATGGCGGAGTATTTTCAAATAAGCAAGGTCAGAGTAGGTAAAAGACAGGGCGATGGAAAATTCATTGCCTCCTTTCGCTAACGTCTATCTATTGGTGAGAAAATTTGAGACCAACATGACACAAATACTTCCAGAAAATCTGACTGAGGTACGTGGATGACATATTTGCTACGTTTCATACGAATAAAGGAAATACTTAAAATTTCTTCGTTGAACTGAATTCAAAATTTATTACGATCAATCTCACATCAAAAGAAGAAGTGAAGAACCGGCTTTCTTGCCTAGATTCCTTAGTTAGTGACACGTAATAACAACAAACTAAAGATATGCATCTATAGAAAGGAGACCAATTCCAATAGAACCATTATTGCTATTATATGCTGATTCACGCCATTGCGAAGAACCAAAAATGTCCGTGATCAATTTCCTAACTAATAGACCTGTTAGGTTCCCATTAAATGCATTACAGATGTAGTGTATACAATGTTTCTCTTCCACGCATATTGATCGTATTTTAACTAAAATCCAATATAAAGACATAAGAAGTTCCCTGATTTCGACTTCAACAGACAGCTGCAATAATGAATTTATGAAACTACGTTTCGACTCAGCAATAAAAGGATTTAGTAAATTTTTCATGTCAAAAAACACCTTAAAAAATTTCTTAGTCAATTTCAGAAGTAAACCATATATGAAGCAAAGGTCTAGTAATTTACAAAATTGTATGTAATGACTGTGATAAAGTTTATATTGGCCAAACAAAGGGGAGAATCGATATCAGGTTTAAAGAAACATATCGTTTTGATAAACCAGAAATAGCTGGTGTAGCAGACCGGGCACTTATACATAAGGAACCTTAAGTTACTTAAAAGTGTAAGCTCTTCTGCAGAATTACACGCATACGAAACGATATTCGAAAAATAACTGCCCCCAGTTACAACATTCGAGCTTGGTAGATAATTTAAGAAATTTTACGATTTGCATAAGAAATATTGCATGTGGTTGTAATTTTTGCAAATTCGACAGTAACTTGGTTGACGATGGAAATTCACATGCTCTTAGAACATTACGTTTCTAATTAATTTCTAAAAATATATTTGAATTGTCAGTAAACAAAACAATATAAGTTGTGAATTCACTAAATTAGTCTTAATTTTGTTTATTTGTAGTACGTGTGTTTTCGTAATATAAACTGTCCAACAAATAGTTGGTGTTAATGTTTATATGTATCAATATTTTCATTCAAATATTCTATACCAAGCGTAAACCTTTCTTTTACACAACTATTTAACATAAACGCAGCACCATAGGAAAATATTTTGAATGAGTTATCCATTATTTACCGTTTTCTCGGTCATAAATGCCTCAAGGTTCCTATCTGGGACCCATGCCCTTCAATATCTTTATGCGTGATATTAACCCTAGCTTTTACTAAACATTTATTATACGCTGACGATCAAGGTTTACTACTCTATTAAAAGTATAACATATTATCCCTATATCATAAGTGATGTGAGTCATCTTATGAATTGTACAAATATCAACCTTTTTATCAAAATAATTGCAGAAATATTAAATTTTCTAGTTTATTAACGTTATAAATGTTTTTATTCCAAAAGTGTGGGGAACCTTTCAAGAACAGTGACTGACATAGGAGTGCTGCTAAATTCAACACAATGTATTTAAATGTTAGGGAATTTGTAAGCAATGTCAGTTAATGTGGTACTATCCGTTTGAATTTATAGTGCGCAATTATAAACAAATCCATTACTGATTTCCTGCGATAAGTTTCTCATCAACCCCTGTTGCTAAACAAAAACCTTCAAAGTTTCTGTGCAGGATTAAGAATATTCTGAAATTTAAGTGTTATTGCATATCATCTGCTGTGCTCATGCTACTGCACAAGCTTGCATTCCGCACTATATCTCGAAACAGACAGTAGTTTTTACGCACCCTGTATATTTGACATGCGTACTTATATATTTATTTTATGTATTTCAACAGAAACATAAGTTAATATAATTAAGCTACTAATTTGAATGAAACGAACTATTTCTAAATTCCTTTTCACGACAAAAACACTTTTCACAAAAAAACGAAAAATGTAAGAGTCTTTATGCGGAACATTTCCTTAATAAAACAATTTCATCCAAAGTAAGAGCAACGGTTTAGTGTTGCTCGTCTGCAAAGCTAGTCCGACTTATCTCATTGCCCATAAATAGATAGTATCAATTTTATAAGGCCATTTAAGGTCATTAATTGTAGCGGATTGGAATAGTACACGTTGCAAAAGAACCAATTATGTTCGAAGTGGATTCCCGAAAGTAAAATATTGTCTGAAAAGAAAGGTTTCTAAGTCCTTTATCTGTACACCTAACTGCTTCTCGATTCTAGTTTGGTCAATATTTTTATACTTTGGTAATGTTATATGTGCTTATAACATATATCATGTCAACCTTTCAATATGGATGTGAGTCTATATCGATAGAATTCTTTGTGTCAGAATTTCTTTTTTCAGTTGTATCTCTTGTATCTCACTCTAATGGCACTTTTGTTTGCTATTACTAGTCAAAGAGGAGCAAGGTTCAGTACTGAGCGTGGAGGGGTGAAGCGCTCGGTACATCGAATCAAGTATTCTTATCATAGCACACTTGTTCAGACCAGAAAACGTAATAGCGACTATGCCGGATTTAGAATACCAAGGCGACACAATTAAATGTGTAAAGTGCGACAACTAATTGACGTGTACCAGCAGGTAGAAATGGGAACGCCACCTAAAAGGTATAAAACACTGTTTTGCAATCCGTGGCAAACAATACAGCGAACAATCTATATTTGATATAGGTGTTTGTTTTAATGTGCTGTTCACTTTACTAGACCAACAAGCATTTGTCTCCTTGTGGAGCAAGTATTCGGGTTACATATTACCAAGTCGGACATCGTTAAGGAACTTTATGCCAGCTGTACGTGAGTAGGTCGAAAGAAGAATTAGAGCAGAATTGAAAGATAAAAAATTATGGTTATACGTGAATGAAACAACTGTTCGGCTAAAACATTCTGTGGTGAATGTGATGGTAGGTACAATAGAAGAGTTTGGACCGTCATTCCCCATCTAACTTCCTTCCAAAACACCTACAAAATGTACTAGCGATAAAATTTTGAAAATGGTGTTGAGGGCATTGAACAAATTTCAAGTTTCAACAACCCAACTTTTCATGTTTGTGAGTGACGGTGCCGCTAACATGCTTTCCTCAGACCGATCTCTTAAAGAAGGATGGAATTTACATGCATGTAAAATCCATGCTTTAAACCTCGTGGCGCAATTGATTCCTACATGTTATGCATGAGTAAAAGCTTTAAAAGCTCATACGGAGGCAGTATTTCTAAAGTCCCCAAAACCCAAAAAAAGATTTCACGAACTGTGTCCCAAAGTGCCTGAACTACCGCAGCCGATTACTATGCGTTGGGAAATATGGCTAAAGGCTGCGTTTTACTACTGCGAACATTTTGATGATGTAAAAAATGGTAGTTTTACAATTCAATCCAAGATACGCCAAAGCTATTAAGAAAAGTCAGTAAATGTTTCAAGATAGCCAGGTAACATGTGATTTAGAAAGTATTCGCAAGGACTACTGTGGACTAGCGGAGGGAATTGAAAAATTACAAAATTATTCGATGTCGTTTGTGAATTCTGTTGAAATTGTAGATGATGTTCATCCACAATTCATTCACAGCTATGTACGGCGGAAATCTAATATAATTTTGTTTTCATGGGCAATATGTTGGGTTCGCCCCGTTTTTATCCACAATGGAGAAATAAATGTATGAATTTAGATTAATACTAAATGCACGCAAATAATTTTAATTGTTCTCTTCATTTCTATTTTTCCTCTTAGTTATGCCGTAGAATATAAATCGATATCATATGAACTTATTTCGAGGTCTATACACTATAACCAAAACATTTTTCACCCTCTTGACCTGAATAGGTAACACGTAAGGCAGACACGTTTTTCTTCAGCTAATCGTATTACTGCGAGATAGAAAGCATGTAATTTTCACTTGACTGCTTTCTTTTAAACTCAATGTACCCAATTGTGCATAGCTGGATACGGGATATCTTGAACAGAAGCCGGCATAAACCACATCCTTATCCTAGAATTCAGACCGCAATAATTCATAATTTCCTCGCACTCACGCTATTACCCGTTCTAATTCTATATTTTATTGGCATTACCGTGGAAACCGCCACCGGCACTAATTCATCCGATTCCTTCAGACCGAAGTCAAAAAGAGAAGACAAAATAAAGATCTTCAGAGCGAACGAACGCAGACTGTAAATCGCATTATCTTTTTCGAAACTTATGCACGGAATTGTAAGGACTTTTAAATATTCTTTTCCGTTCTATAAGCGGGCGACTGCGTCCGGATTTTCTTCTTTTGGTTGCGGTTGGCTCCTGCCGAAAATTTACGACCGCGTTCTGGAGGCAGTCACCTCCCGGCCAACGTTTTTCTTGTTTTGCGATGATCCCGGAAACTAATATTGTGCAGCTACCGGCGGTAGTAGCGGGTAATTCACCGCACACACGGCGTCTCATGAATAGACATCCGCATTTGCATATCGGTATAACGACAATTTACAGGCTTGTACGGGATGGACTTACTGGTACATGCCTTTTTTTATGTAAATTGGTGCGTATGTTATACGAATATATGAAGAAAAAGGAAGTAAATGATAGCAGGGTAGTTCTCTTTTTAATACAGCCATGGATGAGTGCCTACATGCATACATGCGTAGAATACGTTTGATAAAGCAAATTCCAAAACGCCGATTTTTTTTTGTGTGTAATGCAAATCAACAGATACACATACACTAAACTCCTTCTATAAAGTTATTTGGTAGTCATTCAATCACCAGTGCAGTAAAATAGTTTGCATTCGAAATACCAAATTATGCAGGGTGATCCAATTTGAACTTAAAAATTTGTTCGTTTACTGCTGTCGGCTTAAAAAACACTTTTAGTAATTACATATATTATGATGTCGGTCACATACCCCTCACGACTTTGCTGATATTCTATCACCTTCTTAGCAAAGTCTTGCTTTTATTTCAGCAACCAAGCGTCTGATGTTTTAACATGTTTGTTGACATAAACTCTTTCCTTTAAATAGCTTCAGAAGAAAAGAAATCTAATGGTTTCAAACCGTTAGATCTCGGTGGCCAGTATAACATGTGGCTCCATCCTACTGAAACAGTACATATGTCATTTGAGATCAAATGTTTTCTTTTCGTAATCAGAATAGATCGCAGCATATCACCCCACGATAAATTTTCCAAATGTTTCTCTACTAGCTGTAAAAATGCAAACTTCTAATGTTTACGGAATGCAAACAGCGCGCAATTCAAATTCTAAAGATTAATTTGGATCACTCTTTACTTTCAATAAGTTAGGTATGTAATGTTATTTTGTATGTATGTAAAATTGTAGGATTTGATGTTAGTTAAACTTAAATGAGTCGAAAGCGCTAATGCGTACTGCTTATTGTTAAAAATTCACAGCTGTTGCAGCAAGCTTCACACCACACAAACAATTTATTCGGAATGCAGCGCTTCAAGAGCATGTGGACTCTAATTGTCAATCGAGTTACCGACTCTGCAGTCGCAGTCGGTTCAAACCCTTGGTTCAAACAGAATAACATTTATTCGTAAATCCGAAGAGGAATAAGCACTTGAAGCCTTTACTGCACTAACAATAAAACATGGAGGTGGATCAGTCGTGATTTAGGGTTACTTTGGCGGTACCTCTGTGGAGAATTTGGTCAAAATAGATGGTATCCTTAAAAAAGAAGGCTATAGAAAGATTTTGGAGAGGAATGCATCTCATCTGGAACACGATTAACCGGTGAGAACATCGTGTTCCAGCACGATAATGAACAAAAACACACTGCAAAGATATGTTGTGAGTATTTGGAACAAGTACAGCACAGAAGGACAATTGTTGTTATGAAGTGGCCACCCCAAGGTCACGATCTCGATCCAATCGAACTACAGGATGCGTGGAGGAAAATAGAATCATTAACGCTGGCAAAGCTGCTAGTGAGGATGCCAAGATTTTATGTGGCAGTAATAAAAGTGAAAGATGGACACATTGGCGAATCGCAAATTCAAGTTAATTTATGATTATCTTTGTTATCAAATTTGATAAACAGATTGTTCTTGTAATTGTTACGGTTCCTTGTATAAGTATGGAATAAAGGCTTGTTTTATAATTATTTTTTGACTTGTTTCTGTCAGTCGAATAATACAGTTTGCAATAGACACACTTAAAAACAGCATTTGTAATTAACCTTTAAATTCCATTCCACAAAATATCTGAAATTTGGAAGTCTGCATTTGTTTGATAAGTAATATGACAAGATGGAATTTATTCTAGCTATTATGTGTACGCCAATGAGGTATCGCCGCTTCTAAAGCTTTCTAGATCTAAAAAAATCTGCGGGGTAGATCAATCCCTGTTCTCTTTGGTTTATATCTTCTTGCATATGTCTTTCCATTTGTTTCTGTCTTTGGTCTTCTTTTACTATCTGCAGACGCCAGCTCTTGAACGCCTTCACCTCCTGCAGCCAAGTAGTTCTAGTTCGCCCTTGTCTTTTTCTTCGCCCCGGTTACCACTCCAGAATATTGTAGATTGAATTTTTATTCCCGGCTCTCCACACATACCCGAACCATCTTGCTTTCTGTTGCTTTGTTATTCGTCTGTACTCCAGTCATTATCATATTTACTTTTTGTAAAGATATGGACCGTCGTTATTAATTCTTGCAATTGAGTTGCTTTATTTAATATTAATCAACTCTTACTAAAAGTTACAACTCATTTCAAAGTCAACTTCAAATTAACGTTTATAATCATATAAGCTCTTTTCATGTCAATAAAATGCTTTAACTTGACTTTGGAAAATTACGTAAATTTATAAATGGAGTTGCATATGCTACGGAGTTATAAATTTTGTATATCGAGTTACGAGAATATATTTAAGGAAATATCACACTCAAATAGTAGTTTTCTATCACTTCTTTGATTTTAATCTCCATCTCTAGACTTAAAAAAACAATATATCCCCTTCGTTCGACTTTCGTAGAACTATGGTACACTTAGCAAAGCGCAATTCAAGACGGCCAAATTGAATCACTAATTAGATGGTATCTTTACTCTCGGTAATTGGATTTTTCGAGATAAAATGTATAAACGTCTCAAAGTGAAATTACTTCGCCTCCGGAGGTAAGCGATCACTAATTCCGATACTGACATACTACTTCTTCATTTGAACGCGCTCCGCTAAGAATTAGTGCAGGTCCGCCCTTTCCTTTCAGTCGACTGAGATTTAGGTGCGACGCAGATTTTCGGATAAGTTAGCCGCCTCGACTTTGTACCATCTAATTTGCTTAGTTAGCTTAGTGTGAGAAGTGCTTCTGTATGCACGGATGTATGCAATTGCAGAAAGTTTCATCCGAGTTGTGATTTATAGCGTGTCAGGAAAGATAATCTTAACTTTTAATTAAAATGTGTTCATTGCAGATAGGGATGTGGTTTTTTAACTCCTTGCGTAGGGTCATGCCATTCATTCTACTTCGTTAACATCGATAAATTTAAAAACTATGCATTCGTAAAAATAACCATAACTTTAGAATTAAGAACAACCCGCAATATCATTGTAACAAATGAAATCAAGATACTTATCTTACCCCTTTTGAAATAAGGGAGCCATAATACAACTCCTTTAAAAAGTTATTGGAAGAATATCTGGTAATAATGATTTATATAACAACAATGATTGCAAGATCTGTGTGGTTGTATATTTCACAGGTATCGCACTTACCGATGTCGGTAACTCGGTTAACAATGAGGGTCCATATGTTCTTGAAACGTTGCATTCCGAATGAATTAGGAATTTGTGTGGTGTGGGGTTTACTGCAATACCTGTGAATGATCTAAATGAATTTCTAAATGGTGCCATTGTGTACTTTATTTTTTGTCCTGTATGTGCTCGCTGTCTAACTTTTCTTTTCATAACCTAATGCTCATGGATTATTTCCATTTCATGTAACTTTCCTTGCTTATTGTATTTCTTTGGGAAATTATTACTATCATTAAAATCATTTATTAACATATATTTAGATTTAATAGATTTTTAAAAGTAACGTACATTTTTGTAATCTAACTCCAGATAGAAGACAAATGCAAAAAGAAATGATAATTTCTAACATAGGCCGAAGTAATGAAAAAAAATCCTACTTCAAACGTGTCACAAGAAATTTCCTGTGGAGTTAACGAAACGTGTTACTTATGTTATACAGCGTGTCCATAAAATAGAGGGAAAGTTGATGTAAAACGTTCTATAGTTAATTTCGAATCGATAATGCTGACTTACAGCAATGAGTCCTTTAAGCCAAACGAGGTCATTAACCTCAAAATGTGCAACTGTGAGCAATTCAAATTTTTGTAATCTTTAATGTAAAATGTAGTTAACAGGAAAGTATTATATATAGTATAATTATATAAAATTGTTGTAACTAACTAATTTTAATAGTTCATGTGCAATTTTTAAAATGCATATGGTAACTTTGTACCAATTAATTTGGTTTTTATAATCTTAATGATTGGTACGGTCTCTATTTCTTTTGAGAATCAGGACAGCAGATTTAGGATCAATCATAGAATCGCTTTATGTCTTAATCTTTTCTACCACTTTTTTGAATACGGTGGAAAAATAATTTAACCATAGCCTTAACTTAAATAGTTTCTCAGGCGTTCACGGCCGTTTGCTATTGTTGCTACGGTTGTCGAGTTGACAATGCGGACCGCAGTTGCTCGCGAAACGTCAGGAATAGAAACCTTAGCGACACGGCAGAACCCGATAACCGCTACGACAATAACATTAAATTAATTTCAAATTGACTACTTTCTTTCTTTATGGTTGCGAATGCATTTGGTCGTAGAAGGAACCACCATAATTGTCAATTCTCTCCGCGTTTTCTTTGCCAATACCTTTTAAATAATTGCCAATGTGATGTCTGAAGTTTGTGATTTTTTTTTTACAAAATTCACTGCAACAGCATTCAATATCTGTGACTGTATAAATCGCCAAAATGTCCAGGTAAATTAAACATATTCGCATAGTGTTCGATATTTTTGTCTAGCTTCAAATCAAATTGTTTGAAAGTATAATTAATTCAATCAAATATTGCATAAGAGTGTGTTAGTGTACATCCACTACCCTTCCTAAGTTCAAAACCATGTAAAAAAGCTGTTTTAAGATTTGATTAAAAAGATAACAAAACATTTCGAGCGAAGAAAAAAGATACGTTTCCTAGCAATTATAATACTAAGGCGGAGAAAATTTTATTTATTATTTTTATTAATTTTTTAATATTTTTTTTTTATTAATTATACTTTCAGAAAGGTTTTTGCATTAATTTGAATCCACTTATAATAAAGGGATGAAATGCTTTTGCTAAACTTGTATCCCACCGACGTACTTTCCTGTCAAGTTCATTCCGCAATTTCTCTATGCTCTATAGGATTGAAGTCCGGTGATTGTGATGATCACACTCATATTCTTCTTTCTCTCTTCTCCTTTATGTTCTAGGAAGCTATTGCAGAACTTCGAAGAGTGTGTAACATCGCTATAAACAGATCTGTAACCAGTGATAAATCAGATAGAACCTTACACTGCCCTAAAATATCTTTGTACTGACTTTTTCGCAATATTTCTTCAATTCTCACTAAACTTCACATTCCATTGACAGAAAAACACTCCCATACCATGAACAAACATGCTTCTTGTTTCACAGATAGCACGACAACGTGGCAACATTTTCTGAAAGGTCTTACGGACAAACTTTTTTACGATTTTTGGATTTGTCGCCCCAAAGAACATTTGTTCAATCTCTTCCGGTCCAATTTCTTCATCTCAAAATCCAATTAAATCGTTTCTTTACTTTATTTACGATTTAGTGGAGTTACAATAGCGATGCGTTGTTTTAGTCCGTTCATCGTCTCTTGACTATTCTTCGGTAGGTAACCTTAAATTTGTGGGCAATAGCGAATGTGCGAAGTTGTTGAAGTCCATCGCTTTAGTGTCCTGGCCAAAGAAAACTATAAACCTGAAAATAAAGTGACAAATTTTGAGATTAGTAGTCAGTCTCGATATAAAAAAGAGTTAGAATGCATATTGCACTGATATTAAACCTACTATAACATAAATTTACATGAAAACAAGTAAATCTCTTATTTTTATATTATCTATTATGAAAACTTTTCGTTTAATTCTATATTCCGCAGTATAAAGTCCTGCATTAAGAGCCAATCCGTTTCCAATAGAGAAATAACAAATATAATTATGCTCTTATAACAATGAATTGATATTTTCTTCGTGTTTCTAATTATATTTACTTTTGTTGCAGGTACGCTATACAAACCCTATTGCAGATGAAATTACATTCGTAAGTATATGAGATTAAAGAAAGGGATTCGACCGAGGCCGGTTTGTATTCTATATCATTTGCTCTGCGCGCTTATTTCGTGATTCCATCATCGCCCGGGCGTTTTCTTCGGTCGGAATGTATTCGTCCGTATTAAGCGATCCGCTAAAGACGGTATTATTTGTATTCAACGCGCTAATAGCATTCATTTACTTGATTTGCTCCTGCGGTTCTCCAATATCCCTTCATCAGCGGGCGTCATTGTTTATTTATGTTTGCTCCAAGGATTTATTGGATTATAGATATTCTTCTTTCACGAAAATTCGAAACAAACAGCCGTAACGATATTAGGTGGTTAGGGGAGGTCGAAGATTAAGATGGGATAGGGTTACTGAAGAATTCCCTTGCAAAATGCAATAACCCTGGTCAAATGTTTCTCCAGTGCGAGGATATATCTGGCTCATGTAACTGGAGAAATATATTTAATCAAGTAACTTTTAGATAGAATACCAGAAATTAACAATTGCTAATCTACGTAGTATTGTAATTTAACAAAATATTTGCAGTAACTGAGTTATAGTTATTATTAGAGACCAGATTATATGCAAAATGCATATATTTCATTTTATTTATTTATTATATTTTACGTCTATTTGTGGATGTCTTACACTGATGGAAGTTAATTGACGCCAATTAACTTTAATCAGTGTAATAACATCTAGATATAGACGTAAAATATAATAAATAAATAAGATAACATATATGTACTTTGCATATAATCGGTCTCTAATTATTATTATTAACGCATTTTTGGCAATATTTTCAAACCGATCTTTTGCTAACCCTTTAAAATGTTTGCTTCTAGTCAAGTAAAAGTTACCATCTAAGTTATTAAATATAGGGAATAGCAGAAGAAGAATAGCAATTATCATAAAAAAATGAATGCATGTCACACACTTATGTATATTATTAATAGTTTATTATTTCTATATACAGTCCTTAAAAGAAGGTCGTTTAGGTATTGCTACCAGCTTTTGTTTTGAAGATGCCGATAATATATAATGTTGGCTAGAAAATTATTGCCGATTTTAAATGTAGATGAGAGTAGTGTTTCCTTTGAATGACTTCTGTCAACGATTATATACTTTTGGCATCTGTCAGGTGTGAATTTTAGCATTCTTAAAAGCCAAATTAAGTGTATTTTTGTTAGATTTATTTGCGCGGGTCCAATTTTACCATGGAGAACAAAAAAAATTTTTTTCATCATATTTTGCTTTATTATTTCCGAAGAGGAAACACAAGCTGCTGAAAAGTTGGGCGATGTATATGGCGATGAAGCTCCAATAGAAAGACAGTGCCGGAATTGCTTTGTCAAATTTCATTCTGGTTATTTTCTACTCAAAGATGAATTATGATTTGATAGGGCAAACGAGGTTAATGATGATCATATCACAGCCAGAACTAATTCGAATCATCTTACTGTCCGAGAGATTGCAGAATATTAAATGTATCGCACAAAACAATTGAAAACCATTTAAAAATGTATAGGATTCATTAAAGAATTCGATACCTGGGTTCTTCATGAGTTAAAGGAAATTTATTTAACCCAACGAATTAACATCTGCGATTTGTATCTCAAACGAAATGAAGTTGAACCTTTTTTAAAAAGGATAATTACTGATAAAAATGGATAGTTTATCATAGTGGCCATAGTCTAAATAAAATAAACCTGCGTCAGTTTGGTGGAATTAGAAAGATATTGTGTATTTTGGGATGCTTTATAGGAAACAAACGATTAACTCAGATGTGCATTATCGCTAATTGGACAAACTAAACTCTGTAATTTAAGTAAGACGGCCGGAATACGTTTTGTATTCCACCATGACAACACTAGGTCACATACATCATTAGTCACTTGCCAAAAATTATTGACGCTTCGTTGGGAAATGATATCACATCCGCCGCATAACTCTGACCAAGCGCCATCGAATTACCATTTGTTTGGAACCTTACAAAATTCTTTGAATGGTAAAACCTTCAAAGATGATTGCGCTATAAAATTACACCTAGTTCTTTTTTTTGGTGATATAGACCAGAAGTTCTATGAGCGTGGGATAATTAAGTTGATTAAAATGGAAAATATATTCCTGAATAAAGTTTAATAATTATATTAAAAAATCATGTTTCATTTGTATAAGAAAATCGGCATTTACTTTGTTGCCAACCCAATAGAAAGTGATATCCACACCTTGCTTGCATGACTATTTAAACTTTCTTTTATCTTATTATCAACTATTCATATTGCTTCATTATGGTCCACTTTAGTTACAAACTAAAAATAACTATATATACCTAACACTTAAAATCTAAAGCTCATTTCCGCCGCCAGGTACGGACATTCGTAAATTAGATTCATAACATTTTGTATAAAAATGTTATTTTCCAATTTTACAGGATATTCATACGAATATTCGATGTTGGCATACAAAGTATTGTTGACTCATGTTGTCTTTACTCCAAATGGTTACTTTTATACACTAGCAGTGTCTTTTTATACACAAAAACTTATCTGATATTTATTATGCGTATTGTGTTTACTAATACCCTTTGATTAAATAGATAATATAGATAAATAAGAACATTTTCTTCTCGGTGCTGCAAAAAATTGAAGTCAAATTATACATTTTCCTTAGTTTTACAAAAAAGCATGCATTTTAATAGCATTATTGTCAAAACAATATAACAATATTGCTATATTTAATGACGGGCTGAATGTAAATTTTTCACAATGTAGGAGTGGACCTGTGGAAACTAAAAGTTGCAGTTAAATTAACAATACTTTTTTTACTGCACAGCGCTTTTTCTTGACTGATTATTACTACTATTTACGGAACCTGCACCTCGTATAATTTATCCTTTATTCCATAAAGTCTAAAGAAGAAATTTGTCAGTGATATATTTAAAAATTCATCTACATGTAATAGGCAATCAAAATTCGGTAATACTCTAATGTGTGCTGCATATCTGTTGTCACTCGATAACAGGATTAATTAACAACCGGGTGGTCAAAAAGCTTCGGTAAAAAGGCACTTTACTTCTAGCTAACGCAGTCTAGTAAAGAGTTGACATAACATGAAACCATGTGTTGATACCAAGTTGCAATGTTTGTGGGACATATCATGTGTTAGGTTATGTAACTAGCAATAAAATAACAAGAATTGCCTATAGTTATAAATAGTATAGTATATTTTATAGTTATAAATAAATGCAATAGTGAAGTTCATAATTATGAGTAAATAAATAAGTGTTTTTCATAAATATAAGAAGTGATATAAATGAATATGAACAGACGTATTTCATTTTACACTATTATATTTTTAATACATAAATAAATTTGCATAAAAATTTCATTCATTACTAGTAAAATATGCACAGTTTTCTGAAATGTTTATTACAGATACACATATTTTAAATTGCGGAATAGCCTTTTTACTATTTTAACACTAAATATTAGAATACAAGTTTTTATTTGTTGTATTTCATTTTACATTAATATAACATAAAAAGATATTAACAAACACGAGCTGCAACACATTGTATAATTTTTATATAATACTACAAAAACCAACATAGCATTGATTTACAACCAACAATATAAAATTATACAAATAAATACAAAATGCATATGTTATGAAAACACATCGAAAATGCATAGAAAACAGTAGTTAACATAATAACCCTGCTAAATACAGCTACTTATGGTATTGGTGAAATCATTCACGGCAAAGATAATGTAAGGAGACAGAGAAACATGTCCGTGTGTTAGCGCTTTTTGTCTCCTCACATTGTCTTTCCCGTTAATGATTTCACCAATACCATGAGTACTGTATTTAGCAGCATTATTATCTTAGATATTGCACATATATGCTTATCTATTTATTTAAATTTCAGTCTGAATTCAATTATTGAAGAGATTGCCCTAATTTTTATCTGAAAAATTGTCAGGCTTAACAATTAATTTTCAAATATTCTCTCGTTCCATACCAATTTCCCTTTCCCACCACTCCAGATTTACTTTTTCAATATGGTCCATTATGTTAAATCATATTTTCAAAGTTACTGCCTCCAACGCTTCTTTCCAAATTGTGATCCATATCTCAGCGCCCCAACCATCTCATCCAATGCGCCTATTGTATTTTGATTTTGTGACACGATTAGGTGACAAACGAAATACTCTGGTCATGCTGGGCTGCAAGTTCCTCTATAATATATGCGTTCCGTGGTTTCTTTATCGTCATTACCTGAAGCAAATGCCTTCATATATAACATTTCCTTAAACGGAATATCATTATTCGTTAGCCATTACTGGATTGCTTCTTTAATCATGGAAGACCGTAGCGTTTTGCATACTAGAATTGAATGGCAACTCGCACTATCCATCATGATTATTTATGGTTTTCCTTATTTCAATAAACAACTTGAAGCAGTTGTATCCTCATATTTTGAACATATTTTTCCAAAAATATAAACTATCTTAAAATATTAGTAAATACTTTAATAAAATGTACCTTAGGATTGTACTTTCTCCGGCGAAAACCATTGGTAAATGCCATATATCATACCTCCAATAAACACCTTAATATATCGCTGGAATTTATGGTGACTTCTAAGCTCTTCAAATTAGTATATCAGGTTATGGTATAGTTCACAGGTATAGCAGTAAACTCCACTCACACAAATTAATTAATTATGCGGAACGCAGCGTTTCGAGAACACGTGGGCTTTCATTGTCAACCGTGTTACCGACTGAAAGTAAAAACTGTATCACACATGCAAATTATTTTCTACGCAGGCTCTAAAATTTCTAAAACATATGACTATTTACAATCTACTCGGTGGTCTAATGCCTTTTACGGGAAAGGATGGACCGAAAGCGAACCGTATCTTTAACAGGGCCTATGGTAATAAATCCATCAAACTCGAGTGTGCAATTGGGAGTGGTTCTCTGTTCAATAAGTTTCCGTTCTTTTTCATATATACCGTTTCGTACGCGTCTAATTCTCTATACGAGTTCACGTTTTTAAGTAGTGTCAGATTTTTTAAATCAATCTTATGTCCGGATTTTACCATATGCTCTGCTACGCTTGATAGTTCAGGTTTGTCGAAACGATAGTGTCTAATATGTTCTTTGAACCTCGTTTCGATACTCCTTTTTGTTTGTCCAATATAAACTTTCTTGCAATCATCGCATGCGATTTGGTATATTCCAGACCTTTTTTATCATCTCCGGTTTATATAGAGATTCTTTAAGTTAAGTCAAAAAACAACTTAAAGAATCTCTTAGGGAATCCCAAAGATAAACCGGAGATGATAAAAGGTCTGGAATATACTAAATCGCATGCAATGATTGTGAGAAAGTTTATATTGGACAGACTAAAAGCATACATTACATACGTTAAAGATACGGTTCGCTTTCGGTCCATCCTTTCCCGAAAGAGGCATTAAACCACCGAGGAGATTGTAAATAGTCATATGTTTTAGAAATTTTAGAGCCTGCGTAGAAAATAATTTGCATGTGTGATACAGTTCTTACTTTCAGTCGGTAACACGGTTGACAATGAGAGCCCACGTGCTCTCGAAACGCTGCGTTCCGCATAATTAATTAATTTGTGTGAGTGGAGTTTACTGCTATACCTGTGAATTGTACATCCACACAGTCCTTGCAATCGTCATTTATGGTATAGTAATATTTCCAATTCCATTATCCTCAGAAACATTTAAAGTATCAATTCAGAAAATGCACAATAAAGGTGATATTTTGCAATTATTTAATTTAAAATATCCCATAATATTTGTGCATATGATTTTATTTTCCAGTATCTTTTTGCTTCTTCTGTGCGGATACTTCGTTTTTATTCCACAGAAACATTAGATTAATTCCGATCCAATGTCTCCCGTAATTGTTCTTTTATAGATATTAAGAAAGTTTAGAGTTGAATATAAATTCGCCCAACCCTGTGTCCTTAATTGGACAGTTTTGTTAAATTGCCTTCGAGTCGCGCGCGGGTTTCCATGTTTTTAAAAAGTTTCCCGGGCGATTTCACCACGACTCACTGAATGTGAGTAATTGACGTAGGAGGAAGGAGTTTGTCCCCGTGCACCCCGAACCGGAACGAGGAAGGCGTAAAAAGAGAACCGAAAGGACCGAACGAAAGGCGACTCAACGTAAAGGAAATCCAAAAGCAGAGCGAAATGTGACCTTGGACCGATGGCAGGGACATGGACGGATTTTTTTGCCGGGCAAACTTTATTCCCACTGTGTTCGACTGCCGTTATCGCACTAATTGCTCAATTTAAAAGTTTATTTGCGAAATGTTTAATTGGGACTTTTTTGCCCCCAAAAAGTTGGTCATTATTCCAACAGCGATATTCTGTTTGCCGCTGACCGTATTTAATTCAATGTCATACGTTCTGCGGAACGAAAGTATGAAGCAGATGGAAAAAATAGTCAATAACAATGCCTGCGCAAAAGTTTTTAAATGTATTAGAACTTCTCCATATATTCTTCTTCCCTTAAAAGTACCGCGATGATTATCCATTTATGTATTTTACATGTGGTACTGGATATGATCTCACAAAACTATTTATACAATAAAATTATATAAAATGTTCTTAATAAAGAAATAAACTTAACTAAATGCAATATATATATATATATATATATATATATATATATATATATATGTATATAGATGCGTTGAAATATGCAAATATGTACATCCAAAAGAAGGAATCAAACAAATACTCGGTCGGATAAATTACGCCTAGCAATTTACTCAAATGGCAGAATGTGCCAATATGAGTTAAAGGATGTATAGATTAATGATACTACAAACCACACTAAAGAATTATAGCGGGAGAAAAATAGAAGTATGGAGATAAGAGAGTTAATCAACACGAATCTACGAAGGTGATTTAACCGCAGAGTGCTTTATGCTGACTTTATTCAAGTTTAAGGTGCCAGATAGATAAATTTTTGCAATCGTAGTAAAGTATTTGTCCTGTTTACCTTTATATGGAGCAAAAAGAGTTTCGTACCTTGATTAAACATTATTTTTTACGTTCAGACTATTAATGTGATTAAGGGAAGGTTATATATATATATATATATATAAGGGAGAATCTGTTCCTTCACATGAAGTTATAAGTGTTCACTGCTTTCGAAACTAGTCATATTGAGCACAAATGATATTGAATGTCCGGCGCGTCCTTTTAAAGTATCTTCTCCAGAAACTATTACAAAGTCCATGCCATTGCCGAATAAAAATGAGCGAGATTGCCAATGCCATAAATATCTCAACTGAACAGGTACACAGTATTTTATATCAGCATTTAAATACGAAAGAGCTTCCGCAAGATGACATCGTGTTTGCTCACTGTTGGCCAAGTGCGAACTCCTGTTACAATTTTAAATGATTTTATGGGTAAGTTCAAACGAAATTCAAGAGAACTTTCTCGTCAATGCGCCACCGTAGGCGAAAACTGGATACATTATTGCATTCCAGATTATTTCTTCGGCAATTAAAATTATGACCATAATTTTTTGAATTCCAAAGGTATAATGTTTATTGACAACCTTCGAAAGCTAAGGAAAATAACAGGCCAATATAATGTTGATGTACCGACATATTTCGATGCTATACGGAAGAAGAAACGACCGCATTTATTCAGAAGATGGTGTTGTTCCATTGGGGTATCACAGCCCCACATTCTTCTGCCTTCGTAACCGCTAAATTTGTCGAATTAGGATACAAATTACTTCCTCATTCACCATATTCACCAGGTCTTGCTGCAGGTGATCTTTTTCTTCACAAACTTGAAAAAATTGCTTGATGGAAAGAAATTCGGAATAGGGAAAAGGGTGGTAGTTGAAGCGAATACCTATTTTGATAAGTAATTTTTTATATTTCTTATAAAAATTAGAAAATTCCTAGATTAGTGTACAGAATTAGATGGGAATTTTGTTGAAAAGTAACATAAACATTTCGTTAAAAAGTCACTCTACCGTCAAATTGGTCTGGTAGATGCGGAGTCGCAATGATCAGAAGTAATATATATTCAAGAAGTGCATTAAAAAGTAAAACGTAGACAAAGCTACTGAGGAGTTTCCTCACCATGTTATCCTATAATTATCGTGTATTTGTCGTCTTTCTTGCCTATTCTACCGTTAAAGTCCCTAGCGATAAATAATATTTCTTTGACATCATCCGCTGTTCTTCACTCGCTCACTTCGGTATGTAGTAAAATGTGGTCTAGTACTTGTTCCCATTGACCTTTCTCTTTTGTTTCACTTATGCATAGTATTGTTAAACCTGTTTCCTCTAATTTATTTATCAGTTCACTTTCCTTTACACGTAAACTACTAATGTTCAAGACGCCAATTTCCATTCTTTCCTTTTGTTCGACGTTTCGGTCTCGTGTTCTATTGTGTACCTCTGTCCATATTTTTAGTTTTGCCAACATCCGTTACCATTGCCGCTTCGATCTTATTGCATTTGTCTGTACATTGGTTTCTTATCTTTATTATCATTCTTTTGTAGTAGCTTTTCCTCGTCTTTATTCCAATTTTATTCTCCGTATATAATTTTCGGAATTCAGTTTTAAATCTCTTGCCATCTCTCTTGTCTTCTTTTGCCCTATGTCTGATTATTTTTTGTATATCTCTGTTAGATATTTCTTCAGATTCTTCAGATAATCTGTAAGATATTTAATATTTTACTAAAAGCTTTAAAATTAAGAACAGGATTCAATAGGAAATTACGGAAATAATTATATTTTAACTTTCACAGTATCTGGATTTTTGTAAGATATACAAAAATATAATATAAAAAAAAGAAGATGTTCAATCGAAATAAAAGTCGAAATTAACACATTAACCATTATTCTCTGCTTCCCCGCCGTACGCTATGTACAAATCCGTACTAACTGGTCAGGAATGAGCGTTTATGAACATGTTTGTGGCAAAAACAGGAAAAAAGCTCGCAAAAACTTTTTATGCGTGCATGTGTAGAGAACATATTCGTGCATCCTACAAATGGCAGCTCCAATTTGCTCCACGCGATTATTAAAAAAAAAAGCGAAAACCACTTTCTCTACCACATCACCGTGCACGCGCACAGCATTTTGTTCAAACATTCTCGCTCCCTCCTCTCCCTTTCTACTTCAGTCTCCACCATTGCCGGCGGCAGATAAAACTGATAAAACTAAATCGAAGTACTCGCGCTCGTAACCTGTGACGTGTAAAAATTACCGGCATTTTTACGTTTTAATGTCCGCAGAATGTACGGGATAAATTGGCGCATTAGCGAAATTAATTGGTGTTTCTTCTTTGCCGAGTCTGGATAGTACTTACAACTACTAGGGGAGCGCAACCGACAGACGTGGCCATCATTCTTTTTTAAATCTCCACTTGGAAAGCAGAGTTGTTTTGCCTATTGCGGAGTGATAAATACCAAAACTTATGCGGTATGATACAGGGAACGTAGTATTAGATTGCCTTTTAAAGGATAGTTTATGAAATAAAATTTATGGTTGTTAGGATGCAAATTCCAAATGTTCTTAATGGTGAATGCGGCCCCTAAGATTTAACAAGAGAAGAATTTCATAAAATTATACATTGAACTAACAAATACATGAGTCGCTTTCCTTCTTGTCCTTCTTTCTTATCAAAGATGCTGCTAGAAGCATTCATTTAACCAAGACGTCGTTCGCCTTTCTAGTTTCACCAAATATTACCCGAAAACTTACCTGAAATATAATTATTATTTGATACGAGTCTGCTTGTTAAATCAATTTACGATTTTCTGAAATACAAATCTTTAAACACCAATATGGATTAAAGGTTTGTATGCTTCTGCGTCATTGTTTACAACATAGTGGTTTCCAGTCCAAAAAACCAGTATACGAGGACGACCTGAAATTTTTCCGGAATCGACAAGAAAAACACGGTATTGGTACGGTTTTTTATTTTATTTCTCGATGTAGTCTCCTCGAAGATCAATACACTTTTTCAAACAGTGCTCTAATCTCTTCAAGCCTGCCGTCGGAAAAGTAGGATGTTTCGAGCTCTGCAAAATACCCATCTGTAGCGGCGATGACTTCCGCATCTCTTTTCTCCCAGTGATTTTTTGAGCTTTGGAAATAGGAAAATGTCGCGATGGGCTAGGCCTCGTAGCTGCAGCGTAACTCATTCAATTTGCACCCGCCGATGTGGGATGAATGAGCCGGTGCATTGTCGTGGTGGAAAAGCGCTTCTCTTTCCGCTGCCAACGAGGCCGTTTCTCCTTTAATACTAAATCGAATCGGATCAATAAATCGCTGTGGTACTGCCCCGAGATCGTTTTTCTCTTCTACAGATAGGCGGAACACAGCTCCAAGTATTCTGTAAATTTACGTAGCGGAATGTTGATTACTCGACTATTTATCTAAAACTAGACGACTAATTATTTAAAACTTCATTTGAAAATGTAAAAACTGATATAAAAATGTAAATTAGCAACACGTAAGAATAATTTTCTCAAAATAATTTAGTGTGAATGTGTATCGTCATGCATATATATATTTCACGGTACACAACTCATTAGCATATTTGTGGAAGGTAGGAATTATTTGTATGCTTTCGTGTATATATGCGAACTAGATGAAAACGTGTTTACATGAGGAACTAATTATAAGAACTTTCTGTTTACACGTTGTATCGTTTGACACTGCCACATTCAATTCTACAAATCTGAGCAAAACATATTGTTTGAATTTTCGCAGTAATAGCAGCTACGGCTACCGATATGTTTTGCCGTGTAAAAGAGTTGGAACTCTACGCATAATGGCTAATTGGAAATAATACGAAGTTTAAATTATGTCTTCAATTAATATATCTGTGCATGACCTTCACAGTAACATACATGTATATTTATTTACATTTATGGAGATTGGAAGCAATAACCGTCGTTCTTGTTTGACTATTCCTGATTGTTTTATACCAGTTTTACGCGGTCGGATCTGATATAATATCCTGATCGTATACTTTACTGAGTGTAAAACGGCATAAAAATTGCTTCTGCTCAATGACAAAAAATTATATCCTCAAAGATGTATTTTTCCGTATCTTGATTTCGTTCCTTTTAAATTTTGTTTCTAAATGGCTGTGCGAAGAATCATATCTAGGATATTCTAAGAGGCTTATCCGGAAATTAAAAAAAAAGCTCAGAAACATTTGATTCAAAACAAAATTTGTCCTTACATTAAAGGGTATTTCCTAAATTATTTTTCTGTAGAATGGTCACAATTGCTCAAACCAATTTTTATATACCCTGGTCATAGAAAGATGCCGCCAGCGTCTTCTAGTAGTTCCTACCCGCTTCGGATGTTGGCTACCATGCATGTTATTTTATCCATATTCATATCGAAACAAGTTCTGAGATCTTTCAACCAAGAAATTCGTCTTCTATCAATACCCGTCTTTCCCATTACTTTTCGCCACATTTTTCATACCAAAGGCCTTGCAATTCTTAATCATAAATCGTTCAAATAAACTGAGTTAGACCCATAATTCCGTATTAAATCGGAACAATGTACCGTAGTAGAATCGAGCATTAAATTAATTAATATTTTTAAGTACAACTGCAAAAGTTTAAGCTTCTTTCTCGAAGGAGTTTCCGCAACCTTCCCTACATTACTATAAACGCGGAACGTTATAAAAGGAAACATTTGCAGAAGGGTGAAATTCTCGTAAACTCGAAAGATTTCAAATACAGACCCGCAAAGGAAGAGAAGTAAAAAAGAGAAAAGGAAAGAAAAGGGAAAGGCCGGTCATAACGTAAGCTTCCATTCGTGCAATTTTAAAGAGTTCCCTTTTACGATCGACGCGACCGCCCCGGGAATTCATTTCAATCGCGACGAATCGAAAACATATTTCCGCATAATAAAAAATAAATCAAATGAGCAATATTTGAACTTGTATGTGTCCGACGCGCGCGTTTCGGTTCAACCGCTCCGATGCGCCTCGGAGACTTCGGAGCCGTCGTCGTCGAGTTGACTTTTCCTCTTTTCGTTGTAAATTCACTCCCGACGGTGAACAGTCTAACCGGGTCTCGGACCTCTCGAAGGGTCCGCAACTTTGTTCCCTGATTCAGTTATAAATTTCGCAAATATCTCCGTTGCCTTGGGTTTTGTCGGCGCTACGGACGTGATCTTCGGACTGTACGGCCGTACAATGGACTAAATAACGGACGAGGTCCGTTAGAATTCGTCGAAAAGATCCCTTCTATATAATATTTACACTTCGCCTCGGCAATAGAATAAGATGAACATCAATAAGCGTATTGTAGTAGGACACTTTTTTAAGACTCTGCGATATCGATAAAAGTATGGTTCTTTCGTGCATTGGAACATTGAGGCAAAGATTTCAAAGTTATATATATGCACGCATTTATTTGAATTTGAGTTTTATTGGAAAATGAACAAAATCGGCTCCATTTTCCTATAAAATAGGTAATTTACTTAGAGACCGCGCAATGAAGTTTTAGATCTTTTGAGGTTAGACTCAAGTAGCACATACGTTGCCTCCAATCTTCTACTACCAATTCTTCTCATTTCGCATCACAAACTCTTTAGACAAAGCATCTAACTTTAAACTTCTCCACTTCCCTAACAAGGGTTTACGTTTAAATAACTTGGAGAGCATGGAAATATTAAAGGTAATACACAGATTACCTCAGATTCTACTCCTATTTTTCAGATGTTATTCGATCATTGCAGTAGATCCCTAGCTATTTGATTTTAGTTACCTTAGTGTTCTAAGCTTCCCGCGTTTGATTTAACCTAATTATTACGACACGTAGAGGCCTCTCTATTTAGAGTCTTTTATTTAAAAGGCTTTGTTGTTATATACATAACTTTAATTTCCTATATGCGTCCTTATACCATTTTAAATTTGTGTTTTTTTAAGTTAGTTTTATTGCCATGATCCTGCTTATGTTGTTTATTGCATCTGTAGTCCTTTTCTACAGTGGTAAGTGTATCTATTATACTATTATCCATTATATATTATTAATTAAATTATTTGAGATATTGTGAAATGTTTTGATATGAACTCACAGCGAGTCCAAAATGTTTTCTTTTTGAACAAAATGCATTCTGATGCTATACGTTATTTTGTTGGACCCCGCACGAAACATACACAGCGAAAAATACAATTTAGCAACATAGCAGAATAACGGAGGATAAAACTGAAGAAAGCGCATTTCTGTAACGCTGAATGGGTTATAGTATATAGTATATATTAGTGGTACATAATGTTAGCTCAACTATTTGATGGTTAATGTAACCATTTGTTCTCTCTGTGTATGGTTACAGTGAATGGGTGTGTGAAGTTGTTTCCCGCACCTAAGATTTTTCAAAATTTGGAAATGTCCTCGGTTTCTGTCCGTTTTATAGTGTGCCCGTTCTATTCTTGAGATATTCAGGTTCAAAGAAGTTGAATGCTGTCGTACGCCCGTTTTGTGTAAATTTGTGTCGTAAAAGTTTCGTTTTGTATTCGCCCCTTTCTTTAAATATTCAAGATTAAGTAGTACATGGGACCCTTCTTTCTCAGTGACCGCACCAATTTCATGATTTTTAGATATCTAGCAGCATCCCGTTATACTGATGTGTGCCGTAAAGATGTTGTCGATAACTAGTATTTTATTCTAGTTTGTATGGTTTTGTACTGGTTTCTGCCGTAAAACTATTGCTTCGTACTCAAGTTATTCAAGATTATGAGGTGGTGAAGATTCTTATTTCGCAGACACCACGCCAATTTAACACTCATTTCGCTATCAACACATTTGAGATTTGTGTCGTCTGTTTCATGATTTTTAAATATTTGATATTCATACAGATTGTACCTTCATTCAATAAGTCGCAAACGGCTATGGAAAAGTTGAAAATAGCAATGAGGTGTGTCCAATTTTAAAATTTGAATATCTCGAGAATGAAATAAGCGCAAAATAAAAATTTTTACAGCACACACAAAATTTTAAAAATAGAACGTCTGGGAACTGCGTGCACTTGACCTCACTTTCCAAAGTCGATTATCTCAAGAATGGAATGAGCACGAAATATGGTGAACTTGTCGCCCACTTTTCAAATGCGAATATCTCAAGAATGAAATGAGCACAAAATAAAATAATTTACATGCACATATCAGGACAGAACGGGTATAAACATTGACATTTTCAATTCTTTTTAAATCTCCCTCTTCACGCATCCATAGTAGATTATGATGTAATTTCCTGAGCTTGATACTGATAGGGTAAAGTGCTGGGCTCGATGGTATGTTAAGAATTTTATGTGAGTTGATATTTATTCCTTTCGCTAATTTGGAAACAGTATTCCGCTGCAGGATAACCGATAGGTTGGATACATTAACTAGCATGTCCATTTGCTAGCGTGATTCCTACAAAATACGTTTTGAACTGGAGTGTTAAGTTAACATTACATAAATGAGTATTAACGTCAAAAGAAATAACATTATAATAACTACAATATAAACCCGTAAACCCATTATAGATATTAACCGGGTTTCCTTGTTGTACATCTATATAAAAGCGGTGCACTTTTTTTCCAAATACCATTACCTTCGCTTTTACTACAACAGGATACCTTTTTAATTATAAGGCAGAAGCTGAATGCATTAAAAGTTAAGCAGTTTCTGCGCTTTCGAGCATGTGTTCCAAGAACCGTAGAAAAAGAACAATTTTCCCCTGTTCCATCACCTTTTCCAGTTTCGCAAGACGAACGTTGCTAATTAACGAGCAGAAGTGGAGAATTTAAATGAGACAATTGTTGATTTTTCTGAGAGAGCGAAATCTCTTAATTACGAAGTCCTTCAAGCGGTAGGACGACGTCTGCAATGAAGAAACCGAGACACCTCTTGTGTGTCTCTTTTAATTTACGTCTCGCACAACTTTTGACGACGGCCGAAAGTTTAGTTCGAACGAGACACGGCAGAGGCGACTCTCTCATGAAGAGAACTTCCCGAGCACAAAGAGACGGGAATATATGTGGCAGAGGCGACGATAGTACGTGGTCGTCTTCTCGTACTCCCTTTTTTTTTCGCTCAGTCTGTGTGCGGTTTTTGCGGGATACGACGAACTTTGGTAAAAGTGAGAGAATCAGACGGCGTTTCATTCGACAACTCGGCCCGAAATCACGTACGAAGCAGACAGAGGGATATTTTTGCAATTTATAACAGAATCTGCGAACAAAGTTGTGAATCCCGGTGAGATCAAGGATTTGACTTCTATTCGTCCATTTCGAGCGGTGGCTGTAAAGAGATGAAACTGGAATTAATTTTGTTTAACTGGTGTAAGTGAGTGTTAGAAGTTTTCGGCCAGTTACGTCGTCTGCTACGCATCTTTATTTTTTATCTCCGTTATTACAGAAAACAATACATCTAATCTAACAAATCACGTGACCAGTCTCCCCTAAATATTTACACGAATATGTTAACGCGTTTTCAGTAAACATGTACAGAGTGAATCATTTAGAATCATTTTCCGTTGGTTTATTCAGTGATAATTTCCTTGTTCCTTCAACCCCAAATTTAATGAATTAGTTCTTCGTGAAATTTTTAAATAATTAGAAATTTCACGGCCCCGGTAGTATTTGAACCTACACTTCCGTTCGCTAGACGGATGTGTTAAACCATTACACAGCGGAGCCACCTGAACAAATCGCTATTTAAATCGCCATTTATGTTGTTAAATTTCGATTAGCAAATTTTTATACCTGGCTATAACAAGGAAATTTCAATTATCATATACAGAGTGTTTTAAAAAGTACACTTCAATTTTCACGCATGCTATAGAACGTTACAAGAAACAAACAAATGTTTATAAATCCATATCCTATTTCAAGTAGTGTGAGGATATTAAAATTAACATTAGCCCATTTTTGCTAGTTTCTTCTTCTTTACCATCTCTATTAAAACGAGAGAAGTTTTTCGATACAAATAGTTGTTGTACCCATCTCTTAAATAACCTAACCAAAACAATTTTCTACAAATAGAACATAGACTTATTGGATGTTTTTATTTCTTTAAATATTCCATTTAGGTGTGTATCGTGCCCTCTTAAACATCCTATGTGCATATATGAAAAATGCTGAAAAACCTATGGAGATTGACATACGTGCTAAACAACATTTTCAATAAAATAAGTATGATAATCAACTATTTTTCGGACGTTACTCCTTATGATTACATTATACATATATAGAAGAGCCATAATACTTTGTAGAAAGGATTTGTCCAAACACTATGTACAAAATATGAAGCACACTGTACTGTTCACCCGAGACAAATGCTATGAAAATCAAACCAATATGGAGTTTTTCGTGTTACGTGCAATGCGGATAAGCCAGCCCACTCGGAGCAAGTGACTTTATTTATATGTTAGGTGTGTGCAACATTGCATAAAATATTGTAGACAATGAAGAATTTCGAAAGTTTGAAGGGAAATACGTTCCGGAATAAAAATTGCAAACAAGAGGTCAATTACAGTATAATTTTTATCGGATGAAAAGCACGATTCAAATCAAATAAACGGTAGGTAGATGAAACAACGGATGCAAAACGGAATTATATTTTAAATGTGGCAGTCCACATTTGTAGCTGAAAAATAGTTATCCAACAGTAAGTCATTTTATAGTTTCTATCAAAAAAGTTCTTATTAAACCCTCAAAACATATTCGTGAGTTTAAACAGGCTTATCCGAGCATTCCTCAGCTACCATAGCCGGATATTGACGAGATGAGGAACGCTGCTTAAAACAGTTTTGTATTATGAGAAACTTTTGCAAATTATTATACCTCGTATCTTAAATTTAAATCCGCAAGAAGGCCAAGTAATTTTCTAAATCAGAGAATACCAATTTGTCATTACATCAACCGCTAAATATAGTACATTACCTCAAAGGCTCGTTAGGAAATCTAACAGATAGTATAAGAAGATTAACAACCGATAAATTGTGTGCGGTTATAAATAAGAAAGTAGATTTTCAAGCTATTGTGCGTGCAGACAAGGGTTTAACAAAAAATCAAGAATGCGGATGTGATGCGACCTTTTTAAATTCGCGAACTTCACACCATTAGACGCAAAACACTTCTCCAATTACGCCAACATATTTTCACCTCGCCGTTGGAGTGTAACTGAGTCAGTAGTGACACAATACCACAGTGAATTTTCGCATCACTCTACGAGAACAACATAATCAAACTAAAATACTAAATAATTACATTAATTATTTTTAGTATTGATAGTAACCCAGCCGTATCCTACTGCGAAAGGACGCGTTTCGGCTGTAGTATTAGCACAAGTCTTCCCTTGACAGAAATAGGTTTTTGAAACTTTTTTGTGTAGCAAGTAGTAGTTACCTTTTCTGCGATATAATTGCAAGTATTTATTGTTATTCTTGTGTATTGAGAAAATGCCTTCCGATTTACTCGTAAATGAAATTCCCCACTAATAAATGAACCTATTTGCATAAATAACGTGCGCCTTTTCTCTATTACATTTGTTTCTAAGTTTGTCTAAAATCTTCAACATAACTAAACTATTTTGAAGCAACAAAACGGGGCGAATATACTTTGTATACATCCTTTAGGTCGAAAAACAGTTTACTACGAACATCAGACTCTGTCTCAAATGAATTAATTCATTAATAAATGAAGCTGTCGCCACAACTTACTCCTGATGTCATTGCACTATACAAACCTATTTCGTTTAACGTGCTCTATGTAACTAACTTGAATAAATGTAAGAATAATACGTTACACACAACCACACTTATTATTTCTTTCACAGGTATATGTAAGAAATTGGTTAAGTGTTTTGTAAACGTGTACAGTTTTGTGATAAACGTAGAATGATATTATATCATTTTCATGAATGATACTTCAAAGAAATGGTGCTCTTAAACAATTAATTAACCAAATTCTTCATATAAGTAAACCATATTTATTATATTAGAATAAGAATAAAACATCTCGAAGTTGGTTTCACTTTATTTACAATCAGAAAAATAGTTTTCGTTTCAATTTAACATATTACTCCGCTTCAGAAAGGCTTCAAGTGTTATTTAGCGCTCAGACGGTATCCATTCGCAGTTAAATTGAATTTGGATAACGTTACGGATACAGACGAAATTCTCATTTTGTACATTCTAGAGATTCGACATGCATCCAGCCGCATTTCAATTTAAAGAAGAGACTGCTACACGTAAGCTAAAATGTTCCTCAACGCGACGTCTTAAGCTCTTCGGATGCAACAAGTTTGCAAAGAGAAAATGACATATATGTATGTACGTCCTAGAGATGTATCGAATACAAATGATGGGTTTATTGCGCTTCCGATTTTGTCTATCGCACACAGAGCAATTGGGAAACCTAGGGATAGTGTAACAGACTGTAAACTTTACAGGAAGGTTAACAATTGTGCGTTATAAAGCTAAATTGCAGTATTAAGAATAATGAAAATGGTAGAAATAAATAATGAAAAGTCGAAAAAAATTAATGCAACTAGGGTTATAAGAATGTAAGGAAAGAACAATGGAATTGGAATATTAGAAAAAGAATGAAATTCAGTTAGCAAAAGTTATGTTTTCCGTATGGCTCGTATAGTAATAGAGAAGACCTCATAAGAAAACTTAGGGATGCTAGATCAAAAATTAACAAAAATAAATGGGATGTCGGCGATGTTTTAATTGAATATTTATGTATGGCTACAAACCTATATTGAAAACAGCAGTTTAAGGAAAGAACAAAATTTGCAAAATAAATGTAAACAAAAATTGTAATCGGGATAGAATAGCATTAATGCAGAGTAATGAGACATTAGCCTTTCCAAATATTATACACCTCAAGTAAGTATATTGTCAAAATAGGAGTCTTAGGTAAAAGAAAAGTTATCTTTTATTTTAATACTTAGATGGCACAGTGGTAAAGGGTGATAAGACACCATTGTTATTGAAACTAACAAGAAAAAGCGGTTAAAATTAATGAAAAATGAGCAACATTGGACATTCGTGAAATGGAAGGGAGTTTTGTAAATCGATGAAACAAATATGGAAGTAAATGACATAAAGATAATACATACAGTTAACGTACTATGATCGCGATTATATTAGTTTTAAAAGCTAAATATTGCACTAACTTTCTCTTTGAGTCACTGAAATACGTAACTGAGTTAAAAGAGTTCCCTAAGGAGTATATCGTTCCATCAAGCGCGGAGTTAGTAACACCATAATATGATGATGTATACACATATGTCATCACGGGGAATTGGAAAAATTGGCATGATAAAATTATACTTGTAACGGTTGTCGGGTTCCGCCGTGTCACTAGGTTTTTGTCCCTAACATTTTACGAACAACTGCGGTTCGCATTTTCAGGTACTTTTCAAATGTTTAAAGGTACTTTGAAAATGCGAACCACAGTTGTTCGTGCAACGTCAGGGACCAGAACCTAGTGACACGGGGGAACCCGACAACTGTTACAACCATGTCAAATGGCCGTGAAAGTTATGACAAAGATGCCAAACCAATGCCATCGATGTTTTTGTTATGTAAACTTAGTCCTATTTATTCCAGGTTTCCAGTGTGTATCGTATTTAATGAAACGTGTAATTTTGGCATTATAGTGTAAGTTACTTTTTCGTCTATACCTGGTATATTTTATTACTATCACTATAGTATTCCTACTGGATGCTTTCTGAACAATATCTTAACAACTTAAATCGTTCATTATGCCAGATGTATGGGAAATAGATTTATATGGATTATAGAGTATTAAGTAAATGTTAATATAAATAATATGACGATATTTAATTGCCCAAATATAATACAACCGTAGATTCGATTGCAAATATGCTCCACTAGTTAAATTCGATAGAGTTTACCTTTATTTGGTCAAAATTGCATATAAATTCCATAGCCCAGAAAAATAGGGAAATGATTGAGATGGTTTCGCTATATGGACCATGCGCTAGATTATACAACATGATAATACAGTAATCAGGATATCCTTGGATTATTTTGAAATAGATAAATATTCTTTTTAATAAATACATTTTGGATCCAATCGCCATCTCGAATTTTTTGAAATAATAAAAAAGGTATTACATACAATTAACTTACTATAGTCGCGATTATACTAGTTTTAAAAGCTACATATTGCACTTGCTTTCTTTTTTGCTTGCTGATATCTCTATGCGTGCCTTTGTACGGAACTGAGTTAAAAGAGTTCCCTAAGGAATACGTCGTTCCATCAAGCACGGGGTTAGTTACACCATAATACGAATATGTACATATGTCATTACGGATAGTTGGAAAAGTTTGTGCATGTTAAATTTGTTTGAATAATCAAATTCTAATTGCTACATTAAGCTCACGATATTCAAGACTTTTTAGGGAACGTACTTTTGCAATAATGCGCTCGAACTAACTCTGGAAGCACTTATTCCAGTCATTTGTCAGTACACCTAAAATTGTGTTTTCGAAGGCATCGGCTCCTTTCGATGAGTGGGGCCTTTGACCACGTTCTTGATTTTCGGAAAGGTAAAGAAATCGTCGGGACTTAGAGTCCGGACTCTACAGAGGATGGTTTAATAGTTCAACGTTCTGTTGCATGCTGTGTGCGAACTTGCATTGTTTTGGTGGAGTTGGTTTTTCGAAACTCACATCCATAACAATCCATCCAACAATGCAATAAGTGAAAAGTGAAGGTCGATTTGCTCTCCAATGTCGATATAGCAACGTCCTTGTTTAACGTTTAAATATTCACTTTTCATTGCTACGTAAACGAAATATTACACCCTGTTTTCGGTATTTTGTTGCAATAATTAATATTCGTTTATTCGGACTAACTAAAATACCAATTACGGCTTATATAATGCGAGCTCGCAAAGGAAATAAAAACCCATAGAACGCATTCCAAACTACAGTGGAAGCGATTTATTTGCCGTCGGATAGAGCCGAATTAAAAACAAAATGTTTAATTACCGAAGTGGCGTTTTTTCCCGTTTTCAAAACACCATCCCTGTTTAATCCGGATTCGGGAGCTCTTAAAACTAATAACGCTCGCAAACAAAACGCCCCGAATTATAAACCAACATGGGTATTGTTTTCTGTTCGTCGCTGACGCCGATCTGTTTTACTTGTTTTTCTTTCTTTCAGTGCCTCTCTTCAAATTCACTTTTATATTTTGCGAGTTCTTTCTGAAATAATAGTCTCTGTTTATGTATGATACGCGAAAATGGAATGAATGTAAAATATACAGTACATTGAAAAAGCACCCTTATTGATATTTCCTAAAGCAAAGCAAGGCTCAACATTTTTCGAACTTACTAAATGTTTCTTTTTTCATCTTGATACATACGAGGGTGACCTGAAATGTTTCCGGAATCGACAAGAAAAACACGGTATTGGTGTGATTTTTTATTGTTATTTTTCGATGCGGTCCCCTCGAAGATCAATACACTTTTGCAAACGGTGCTTCAGTCTTCTCAAGCCGTCGGAACAGTAGGATGTTCCGAAGTCTGCAAAATAGCCATCTATAGCGGTGATGACTTGCGCATTTGAGGCAAATCCTTTTTCTCCCAATGATTTCTTCAGGCTTGGGAATAGAAAAAAGTCGCCAGGGGCTAGGTCCGGTGAATATCGCAGCGCAACTCATTGAATTTGGACACAACGATGCGGGATGAATGAGTCGGTGCACTGTCGTCGTGGAAAAACATCTTTTTCCGCTGCAAACGAGGCCGTTTCTCCTTCAATACTGCATCGAATCGGGTCAATAAATCCCTTCTGCAGATAGTCAATGAGCATCACATCTTGGGAATCCCAAAAGAATATCGCATGACCTTTCCGGCCGATGGAACGTTTCTTGCATTCTTCGGAGCTGATTCGCCCGAAAAAGTCCACTGTTTCGACTGTTCTTTGATCTTTGGCATGTAGTGGTGAATCCAAGTCTCATCCACGGTTACGAAACGCATGAAGAAGCCCCGTGGACTGCGTTGGATCCTGGCTAAACACTCCTCCGAAGCGGTCACCCGATTTCGTTTTTGCTCGGGTGTGAGCAAACGCGTTGTCTCCGCTATCTCTTTCAGCTTCACTCGGTGATCGGCTAGCACGACATCACGAATCTTGTCGACCATTTCATCGTTGGTAGCTGTTTTTCGGCGTCCACTGCGTGCTTGTGCGACCACGTTTGAACCCGCTCACTCAGAAGCTAATGTTCGAAAATGATGGAGTAGATCCGCTATGAACCTCTACCAAAATATTTCGAATTGGCCGTTTCGCAGCCATCCAGAAATGTTTATTACTGCATCAAATTCGAATTTTTCCATTATTGCGAAACCTCCAGACTTGCTACGCAAAACGCACTCTTGAACAACAACTATTGCCAGTAGACATCTGAAATTTTGCCCGTTGCCATAAATAAGGTTGAACTTGCCGACCAATGAATCCACTTCAACCTTCGTGCGCCATCTCTTGTCGATTCCGGAAACATTTCAGGTCGCCCTCGTAAAGTTGTACATGACAACTGTAGAAAGTAGGCATCACATTCAAAATAGGTGGGGAAATAGCGAATGAGTGAGGTAGTGTTTTAGCAGTTGGCAATGCATTGGTTTTCATGTATCCGGCGTTGGCGGGAAAAGTACGCTGGTGTCAGCCACGTGTATATAGAGTTAGTTGTGTAATAATATGTACCGAAATGTTGGACTTCCGTTTTATTTAAATATGTAGTAGTGGTTACTACACATTATAAATAAAGTAATAAAATAAATACGGACTATTCCAACAACAACCACTAACAGAGACAGAAGATTTTAACTGATGGGACAAAGTAAATTGTAATCTGCAAGAAGATAATTTGCATATCAAAATCATGCGTTATTGTTTAAGCAATATGCGGAAGGCGCTTTGGTTAGCATCTAATAAAATAGATGCGAAATACACCACCGCTCATAATAGAATGAACACTTTAAATTTTAAAAAATATTTTAAAAAGCAGTACTTCTATTCATGTAAAAATTCTATAAGCATGTACACCATATACTAATTAAAGAACTAAATTGATAAGTAGCGAAACTGGAGTATTACTTTTCAAAATTGTGAAACAATTAGGTACAGTACAAACAATACCCCAGCTATAAATATTTTAAGTGATATAAGGGTAAGGAAACTTTATGACACTATAAATGAAATCCAAATCCTAAGAAATGACTGAGTTTATGCAGAGATGGTATTTACCCCTTAAAGTATGCATAAATTACATTGACAGTGAGTTTAGTTTATCATTAGATACCGTTACGTGAAGCTCGATATTTTTATTTCTTTGTGTGAGTACATAATTTAATACATATGTGAAAATACTTCGCGGAAAACTGCTTAGTGTTGAAACACGATCAGCAATGTTAACGCTGCCCTAAGAGGGATATTCTGTACGAAATATTTCCGGGCGACTTGTAGAGAGTCCACAGTAAATTTAAATTCAAACAAAGTACACTACACTTGCTAGAAAAAATCGTCCAGGACGTCCTCCTGCAAAATCCTGGGGCGACGGTATACAGATAAAATTGCTTAGTACGAGAAATAGACGATTAACGGTTTCTGAAATTACGGCCAAAATGAATCGATCTAGACACAGGAAGATAATCCGTTAGCACAGTGAAACGTTGTTTAAAAGAAGCAAATCTCCACGGCCGTATTGCTACATGAAAACCCTTGCTACGTCGTGGGAATATACAAAAACGTCCCCAGTGGGCTAACACTCACAAAGACTGGACAATAGAACAATGTGGAAACATACTATGGACTGATGAGTCCACATATCAAATGTTTAGTCAAAACCGCAGAATTCTTGTCTGGCGCTCAAAGGACGAGAAAATGCTTCCTGAGTGCATTACGCCAACAATAAAGAAATCTGGTGGTTAAATTCTTGAATGGGGTTGAAGAAAATGCTTTACCATCCGGATTACGCTTAATAGGTAAAAATTTTGAATTGATGCGCGATAACGATCCGAAACACGTCATTATTATGCAAAAACCGCCTCGCTGATGCAGAGACTGAAGGAATATTAAAAATAATGATATGACCTCCCCAGAGTTCGGATCTTAATCAGATAGAGGTTCCGTGGGACGAAGTGGACCAACGAATTAGAAGAGAATGTCCGACGTCCAAAACTAATCTCTGGACGGTATTGCAGAGGGAGTGGAGCAATATTCCTCAAGATACATTGAGGAATTTGGCAGAAAGAATGCCCCTCGAATGCTTATTACTACTTTTTATTTTGTGTGCACATGTGCAATAAGTTGTAGATGAATAAATATTTTTCTTATAATTGTTTTGTTTAAAGTTTTAAAGCAAGAGTCAGATTTTGCATAAAATAAGAAGTGTTCATACTATTACGGGCGGTAGTGTATATTTTACAAGTGATTTTATTAACCAACACCTAAGCTAATACTGGCTATAGAAAGAGAATTGCAAGCACCAAAGTTGAGTTTTCCCCGGATATTGCACTTCTATAAAAAAATCTTATAAATCCTCCGTTTAGCAAGAAGCAGGGTTGCGAAAACCGGAGAGGTTACTCTAACAAATGGATAACAAGAGTTTATACGGACGACGAAACGTTTTACTTTCGATTCGGTTATCCTACGAATTTCCGTGCAAAACGGATAAAGGGCCGCATGCGGATTAGGACGAGCACAAATTGGATAGTCGAGTGGTGAATTTACGTATTAGAAAAACAGTGTAACGAAAATTGGAAACGGTCACGGACGGCTTAGGCGGATCGAGGCGAGCTTACACAATTAAGAGGCCGACATACCGCTTTATTTAAACGATTCCGTCAGTTCAACAGGTGAATTTCATCACACACAGGTGAGCGTGAATAGTAATATGGCTCTATATTCCGATGTGAATGTTTTTTTTGCTTGCTATCCCCATAATATGCTGATATGCTATACAAACAGCTTGCTTGATGATATTTTCCATGTATGAATTCGGACACTGTCATCATAGGTATAAAACGTTTTCCAAAAATGTATGAACTGTGCACTTCGTTAGTCTTTATATTCATTTTAAATGTACTTCATACCTTTATGTTTATGTACGAGAGTCAGTTATCAATTAGAATATTGGCATATATTCGAGATCTGTCTCATCAGTAATGCGAATGATATTGAAATCCATAATTGTTTTCACAACACCCCAAAGACCAATTGCAGCACAAATTTACAAACATTATTGTTTACAATTCAATTATAAGCAGCCTATAATAATCTCTAGAAAAAAGAAAAAATAGGAAATATTTTGAGAGTCTACAGCATAACAATGGCACTATACTATGGAAACAAGAAAAAAGTGAGACTCACAAAAATGGATCACCATCCCATTTATTCGCATTCCTCATTATGTAGCTACATCTTGCTAAGGCACCTCAAGCAAGGTGTTTGTATTGCCCCTAGGTACTTCAAAAATATTAAAGAATCGAGTACGACGAGTAGACCTATAACATTTATTTGCACTAGAAGAATTGATCAATCAATACTATTTTGTAAGATCTTGCAAAACAACTCCACACTGTAATGCTCATGGGGCTTAGCAAGGATCAGAAAATTGTGTTTCGAACGTATGCTTTTCTCTGCTTCTACTATTAGGTCCATTCGAAAGGAAAGGCACTTTAGAAACCTCATTTGAGCACGCTCGATCATAAGATTTTGGTATCAATAGTGGGGATACCAAACAATGGGGGTATATTCAAGCTTAAAATGAACATAAGCATAATCCAACCGCTTCATTCCATTTAAATCTGAAAATTGCTCATAGGAACGCATAACAAAACCCAGAGATTTGGAAGTGGATAAAGATATTGATGAAATCTGTTCAATAAACAATAGTCTGTTATCGAACAAGATACCAAAAGTCCAAGTTTTGAAATTACGTGGTATGGCTGTTTCATTAATCTGGTAATTATAATATAAAGTAGTGTGTGTTATTGTAGGAAATCACGGTACATTTATTAATGGTCAGAGAACGATATTTGTATTTGCTCCAAGTACTAATTAGTAGAAGATTGTCTTGTAAATGTTTGCAACCATCAAAGCTAATAATTGTATTAAATACGTTTACATCGCCTGCGTATGCCAAAATTTCAAGAAAAACTCAAGAGAAGCGGCCCTAGATTTCAACTTTGGGGAATACCCACTAGTACATTTCTTAACCACAGTCTGGCAGACCACTACACACAAAATAAAATTATCAAATTAATAGACTTATCAAACATATCAAAATAAAGTATTGTTTACAAGTTATAGATTCGCAATTATATAAAAAAGGTAAAGAAACAAAATCATAACTAATATAATATAATAATCGAAGCACCAACACAAACTAGTAACAGTCTTTACTGTGTCTGAAATTCACAGAATTCGTTTAACCGCTATAACACTCAAGAATTATTGGAATTTCTAGAAGTAGGTAAGAAATTAGAAATCAAAATAATTATTATTATGCAGGAGTTTAGTAAAAAAATGGCACTCTGTAGATTGTTTTAATCAATTGAAAATTATGCACTGATCGTCAGTTACTATCTTTAGCAGGATAAAATCCAGTAATTTTAATCAATAAATACTTTAAAAGATTTCTTTGACTACTTTCCACTATTAACTATTAATAAATCAATGTGGTAACCAAATGATGGATCCATACTCTCGACCACTATGTATCAATATACAGAAGAAAGTTATTGTGGAGATATATTATTGAAATTTCAAGAAAATGTCACAACGACCCCAAGACCTCCTAATTCTGGCTAATACTCATTACAAATACATGAGTATGATCCATAAAGATACGATATGAATCTAACAGTAACTCTGAAGGTTTATTCATATAAATAAAGACAAAAGATTTGATATACACCCATAGAAACTTAGCATAACGAGGATGGATATATGTATTGTTATGTACATATGGATATATAAGCTACGGTAAAGCAAGTAGGCGAATAATTATTACTGTCAACTAATTTTCGTATGCCTTAAAAGCGCTATCTATATTTAAAGTACTACTAATAAAAAAGCGTCTGAGCTTTCAGCACCGCACTATGTGGACCACAGTGCCATAACAATAAATAGAATTGGACTTCGTTCGACATCCTCGATGTCCAAGACACTTCGTGCTAACACTAAAACGCAGTGCTTATATTGTTGGCAGGAATTTATGGTAATGCATAGACGGTTGTGCAAATTGAATCCCGTATTAAAAGTTGAAAACTTTTCCAACTATCTTGGTGCGCGGGCTTCCCGCATGCAACCAAATCGTTCCATGTCTGTGCATTGTGTACTTAATAGCTGATACTTAAAAAGCGTTCCGTATCTATATTTCGGTTCTGGCGGACAGCGAAATTGCTCTCTAAACTTCGAACGAGTTCCCCCGTAATGACTGCTTAAATTGCAAGTGGAAGTAACCGGCTGTCGCTGGGCTAAATTATCTTAATTTCCTGTTCCTTGAAATCTCGATCTATTATGATCATTCGATGTTACGGTAATGTATTATGGTTTATCTAGGATCGTATTTAAAAGAAAACGTAGACATCACTTAACGTCAGTAATTCGCGCTGATGGTTAAGATAGATCCAAATGGTTACTTGCAGAAAATTTACCAGTAAAAGTAATATCAAAAGAAATTATGAAGTGTAAAACGCTCAAAACCAGAACACTTATTCTCGTTTGAGTTATTGTTTTTGAAATATTCAGTTGCGTATCTCAACCCTTAAAATTGTACGTCAAGTGCACATATGTTGAATAAAATATTCATTAAACTTTGCTATCTTTGTTTACGTATTTTATTTAGTTAATCATTAACATACAAGATGCGCTTGATCGAGAAAATTAACGAAAATATGTTCAGATTATATTATTATTTCAATAGAAAGCCGTACGATATTATCAATTAAATCTGCTACGGTCACCGGATCCATCAAGGACCCATTTTAGGACCAATTCTATTTACATGTACATAAATGATTTAAATGCAAATTTCTCTGGCAACGTGTACGGAGATGATATTGATGGTAGCAGAACGAACAAAAAATACAAAAAAAAATTAATTACGGCAAAAATAGAGATGGATTCCACCACGCATTGCGAATTCATACATATTCGGATTTTCTACATCAACACGTAAAAAATATGGCAAAATTAGAATGCCTTTCCCGAAAGATGGTACTCGAAATCGTTATCCCCTTTTAACGCGAATAAACCTCTTTACTGGATAATATTCATCTAAACATTTTCGGCATTTGATTAGATTTGTATTTTTTACTACAAAATCTAACAAGAAAAATCTGAAAACTTTTGAATAGGGTTACAAATTGTTTCGCAACCATTTGCGCATAAGTCGTAGAAATAAACTAAGTTGTACATCTTCAGGAGAGGTATGTACGATCTCTAACCTCAAATTTGAATCCACACACAATATATATATATATATATATATATATATATATATATATATATAACAAATATATATATATATATATATATGTTGTGACGGATGGTCACCGTATAAGGAATAATATTCCCGGGTTTCTGGCGGCATGTGCTGTTGGTCCCGAAAGGGACCGTTTCGACGAAATCTAACTCATCTTCTTCTAGAGGCTCTCCTTCGGCTAGCGATCGGAGATGAACTCCAGTGCATATACATATATGAAGTGGATATATATGATGATATATATAATATTTACTGTTTTCTTACATTTTGCCAACGTTTTAAATTTCAGTCTCAGTAGTCTTGAATCCACGGCCTGTCCGTTACCGGCGGAACGTGTTGACCAACTACACCACGATACTGAATGTGAGTTCAAATCACATTTAATACCTAAATGTCGTAATGTCTCTAGATATATCGCATTATCTCCGCAGACATAACGTAATTAAAGGCACGTTCTTATTAGAGACTGATATTTTTAAGAAACTTAAAACATTGCTAGAATGCATATACATATCGTACACGGTATAACACCGCATTAGAATGCGGCCTAGCGTCAGATGCGGAACAACAACCCCGAAAATATCAGAACTAACATATACATGTGGTCATTAATTTATTTTTCTTTTCATTAGCATAGGATTCGAAAATGTGATCGGGTAAGTTATTTTATCAGGGATTTTTCACTTACACCGGAAAGTGCTCTCGACAAATACCTTTCGCAATCCCTAGCTGGCTAATACATTCTATATTTGAAAATTTAGATTAGTAGAGAATGAAATCCGTTACTTTTTTGTACTCGTACAAGCACTTTGATATTGTAGGTCAGCGAATCTTCTATCTTCGCGATGACGATAAGACCCACGGTTATATCGGAGTTCTTCTATTGGGTCAGAGGAGTTTCGTCCGATATTCGGGTAATATAATTGTGACGACAGGTCCACTACAACTTCTATATAAATTTCGAGGTTTTTTCCTCATAATAATTTGTAAAATTCGCGTAAATAAGCAGCGAACAAACTCTGTTGATTCCCGGAATTTTATATCGACGCTATCGTCGGTTGTTTCGCGCGTCGAATGTGGATCACGCTCGTAAATCACTACTTGATCCAAATATTAGGCGACAAATGATTACCGTAAGTTCATCATGGCAACGAAAACATTTCCTATGTTTTCACACATGGAGATGTGGGCCTTGGATGTCATCTTCGTTATGTGGCGTGTGGGAATTTTCTACATAATGAAAACGAAAGGAAATTTCAGGAAATTGTACTTAAGTTCCGTTCAGCAATCAGCAAGCGAGTGGACTAAAGAGTTTAGGTTTCTGGATTGGAACCGTGTATTAATTCCATGACTCTGTTTCGCTTTCAGTTGCATGGAGATTCTTCTGGGCTGCTGCATGTTGTATTGCTGCTGTGAGAAGGATGGAGTAATTTGATAAACCTATAAAAGGTGCATTTACAGATATCTAATCTCTCTTTGTTCCTAATAACGGCGTAAAGGTCCGAAAATCTTCGACATTTCAGGAGTAGCTTTCACTCTCTAAAAGTAAGACTCAGTCGAAACGGAAGCACCGTTTTACAATACTTGACGGATTCTAGAAATCAGCCAAGTTCCAATACAATCGCTGATTGTCAATTTGGAATCTTCCTTTGTAACTACACTTTTAACTCGTTTGGAAGGTTTCGTGCGCTGAGAGACAATGCCTTCTCGTAATATTGCACCCGATTCTGTGGAGCCACAAAAATTGCGCTGGTATTCATGTATATGTATTTGTAAGTATCGATGTATGCATCAATTAAAATGAATAAAATGTGTCAGTCAAAGACATTACCCAACGTTGTATATTATTCTACGCTCGGAACAAACTATGTTTTATATATTTGCCTTTAAACTAGGTATATCTGTATATTGTGGTGGAAAATCTCAGGCTCTTTAATTTTTTAAATGGGTTCTTTGATTTAAATTTTTGATGTATTTGCTTTTAAGATTAAGTGATAATGTTCTCTAATTAAAATAACCAAATGTAAAGTTGAAAAGATAAATTCCAAAATATGTGTCCGGAACTTCTAGATTATATTTGTAGTATCAGCTGATACACTTTATGAACGGATATAAACGAAGATCTTTGTAAAATTATAGCTATATGAGAAAATAACTAATTATTTTCAGGAGAAACGATGACAAGAATGCCTGACTTTGACACGATCCTTTTTTGTTTTTATTTTTTATATCCATAGCAACACATTTGTTTGCCTATATGGTAGGCCACACATTATACACGTACTTGATACAAGTGAGATTATAAAGGTAAATGCTGCGAGTCGTGCCATCCTTCCGTCGTACGAGAAATTTTGAAGATGATAAATATAATTTCGTAATAGTGCATATTTATACAATGTAATTGAAACGTGTGAGTACAGTATATTAAACGTCTTTTAAGAATGAAATTTTGAAATATTTATTTATATAAATAATATGTTTACGAAAGGCGATATATATAATACACGATAGTAAAGTTTACGTCTCCTCTGCAAGTGTTGTTGAAGGGACTTTCTTTTAAGCAAGAAAATTGTGGATATAAGTTATTAAAGAATAGCAAAGTAGATATCTGTAAAACTTTAGAAAGAAACCTGTACAGATTGAATATCTGTGCTTAAAATTTATAAAGAAGGAGTACTAACCGTACTTTGCTTGCAACTTCTAATATCAACCATAATAAAAAAATAACGAGGTGCACCAAACAACAGTGACGAGAAAATATCTGGAATATCTAAAGTAATAACATTTAGAAAAATTCATTGATAATTAATAGAGACATATCATTACAACATATATATATAAAACAAATTTCCAGTGAACTTTACTTCTATCATAATAGTATGAATTATCTAAATAATTACCACAAGTTTGTGTCTATTAAGTTTTGTAGAACACTACATTTTGTTCATGTCATCCTCAACCTTCTTTATTCCAATTCTATCTGGTTCTTAATTTTGTACTTTAAAATACATAAATTACGTAACAAAAATGTGTTGTCATCATGTATCGCTGGGACATCTACCGTAACTGGCGGGTATATTGCTGAGAGTAATGTTTTCGCGAACGAGACGAATACTGGAGAGACCTAATTGCGTTTTCAATTCCATCGCTCCGCCATTGATCAAAGTTAAGTAATCACGCAATCCTGCGCCCAGTCGAGCGCATAATGGGCGTCAATAGCTTTCTGGCGGATATCCATTAAAGATTCCTGCAATAACAGGAATACGTTCAGACGGAAGGAACGGCGACCAAGCGGTTCTCTTCCATCGCACTCCGTTTATTTCCATCCTGTTCCTCTTCCCCTCAGTCCCTTTCTCTCTTCTTTCTCTTCGGTTCCACAACACCGTACCACCTTAATGTCGATCTGGGCCATTTACTACTTCGGTTTCGCCATTGCCGCTTTCTTCTACTTCATACACTTCTATGCTTCTCATCTTCTTCTTTTATGATAACATGTACAGTTAAAGCACTATGGAAGCTTCCAAAAGATCAAAGCTGAAATTGCATCTCTATACATCCAATGGTAATAATTATATGTTTACTGGTTTTTGAAGTATAATTTCGAGAGCTAAACATTTTTAATTAATTTCATGTTGTATAAATATGACCCGCGTACAACCGCGCTTCCGCCGCTTTGTAATAGGTGGTTTTAGCAATAAGTCGTGGTTTAAATAAACAAATGTAGACGTAATTACGATAAGCTTGGGCATTTGACAACATAGTCCCATCGACACATTAGCCGATTTGCGTCCTCTTCGTTACTGTTGATTGAAAATGTCAGGTTACGAGACAAATTCTGATCGTTTGCGGGAGATTTTAATTTTCAATCAATATGAAAAAATCTGCGACTAAGGCTCATCAAATACTCACAAATACTTATGGCGAGGCCGCTATTAGTGAAAAAAAAGTGTAGTGAATGGTTTCAATGCTTCACGAACGGTAATTTTGACGTCGAAGACCGGCATGGCGGTGGAAAGGAGAAGGTTTTCACAGATAGAGAATTGGAGGCATTACTTCATGAAGACTCGCGCCAAATGCTAGAAGAATTGGCAGCATTATTAGGAGTGACGCAATAAGCCATTTCAAAACACCTTAAAGGAATGGGAATGATTCAGTAACAAGGAAAATGCTGCTGCTTTACCAGTTAAAGCCGAGAAATGTTGAACGACGTTTGTTTGCTTGTCAACAGCTGCTTAAAAGGCAAAAACGGAGGAAATTTCTGCATCGCATTGTGATTGGGAACCAAAAATGCGTTCATTACGATAACACCAAGCACAGAAAATCATCGGGGCTTGCACATCGACGGCCTCATATTCCACAACTGATTAAGACGTACTTGTAAGTGTTGAAATGGGATGTCCTACCCCTGCTGCCGTATTCTCCAAACATTACTCCCCGGAACCAACACTTGTTTCGGTCAATGGCACACGGCCTGGCTAACCAGCACATACGTTCTTATGAAGAAGTGAAAAGCTAGATCGATACCTGTGTCGCCTCAAAAGACACGGGATTCTAACACTGCCCGAAAGATGGAAGAAAGTAATAACTAGAGATGGGCAATATTTTGAATCGTAAATGTGTTTTTCAATAAAGCCTCAAGTGTCGGGAAAAGACGGCGGAAGCAAAGTTGTACAGCTTTACTATTTCTTTATCCATGGGCGGAGCTTTTAACCCCGAGGGGCAAGTCGGCCAGTAACTCGCCTATTCTGCACCATAATCCGCTCGAGAGATAATTTTCTTAATTTGGTTCGTCAAACTGAGCATCCCCAAGATGAACCTGTCCTTCCCTGCAGACTGCCGGCCAGTCGACAAGGAGAGGCACAGGAGTTTTCTCTGTTCTGCCACACTTTCTATATGAAGGAGAATTTTTTAGGGCCATGCGATGCACGTGTTTATTCAGTGCGCAGCGTCCAATTAACATCGCTGTGAGTGCCCTTTGGTCCTGTTCATAAGGACTACCTTATGCATATGTCTCCCCTCGCCTGGATAAATCCCGAGAGATTTGCAGTGTCTCAAACCGTCTACACCGTCCCAGTAGCACTGATGATTGGCAGGAGCCCAGATTTAACAAAGGTCTTAATACTGCCATAGGTATTCCCACACGTCGGTTCAGAACCTGAGAGTGGTCGTCCACTGGCGTCTTTTGCTAGCAAGTCAGCTATTTCGCTCCCTTTGATCTCCGAGTGTCTTGGCACCCATCTCAGCACAACACTGCGATGTTCCGTTAGCTGTTACAGCCTTTCGTGGCAACCCAATACCACGGACTCAAACCTGACAGCTTGTAGCGCCGTAACGGTGGCTCGGCTGTCCAATACGATTTCCACCGCTTCAAAGTCATGTGCATAGTCCGTACAGTTCTCCGCGCATGTCTGGATGGCAATTATTTCTGCTTGAAAGATGGCGTGGTAGACCGCTAGACTGATGGACTCCCCATCCGGTGATATTATTAACAAAGCGACTAATTTTTATGAAATTTAAGAATAACATTGGCAACTTTCAAAATGTTTCAACTGTACTTTTTCGGTACATTCTCCAAATCTGTGAAGTACTGGATGGATCATCTCTTGCTTTGTGAAAGTTATATGAAAATTAATTCGGGAGAACTTCGACGCTATAAAGGAGTTCAAAAATCGATAACTAATGTAATTGAGCGAAAATGCAAAAGACATCGGAGAAGTCTTCTGCAAATAGTCCCGAATTATAAGTCCAATATGTGTCTAGGCAGGGGAATTTATTCAACGAAAAGCGGACGTTATTAGCTAAAAGTTTCTGGATGAGTTTGAAACTTTATTTTATTAAAACGCTCTTCTAAAACCGTCTAATATTCCATACCGCTACGTATGTAATGAGAATGTAATCAGCTAACTAGATCTTAAACTTCAAATATAAGCGCAAATTCTTCTAAAAGGTAATTCTTGGTTTATATGAGTTCTAGATGCACCAAAATTTTCGAATTTTCATTAACAATTGAAGCGGAACTTAACCTATAACTGGGACAGACTCTAGTAACTTAAAAGGTAAAATAAATATTAAGAATTTAGGTAATTATCTCAGCTAAGGTTTGATTTCCGATGCACTTGCGAACCGCTATGCAGAGATTCAAGGGTCTGTTCAGCATAACGTGCGCACTGAGCAGATCGTACGATGCATCGTAATCCGACATGTTTAAAATCAATAAATACACTTTCGCCCAATAGAATTTACAAAATACATATTTCTTTAGTGCACATGGAGACGCGTTGAGCTTGTTAAAAATTGGACAAAACTCATCTTCTTAAAAACCAAAATTTGCTAGAAACCATTGAAGTGTTTGTCGTGCATGTACTGAAGAAAAATGTGTGTTAAACTCAGTTCCTTCTAAATCAAAGCTTTAGCGTGTTCACAATTGAAATCTCGTATACGGTATGAAATAAAATCTTAGTTAAATGGAACAAAACGACGTCACGGTCTTCTCTTTTAAACAAAAAACTAAAAGACATGAATAGTGCGTGTGGTGCAGTATTTTATCATTACGAAAGTATATTTTAACGTAAAATTTAAATATGTTGGTAATGTAAGATAATTTTTACGCTTTTCAGGAACCTTGTACAAACTTTTTTATTTTAAATGTTAGAGCGTGGCAAAAGTTTTCTATTTTCCCTTGTTACTAATATCTTTAGCTTTCCCTATACCAAATGAATTTTCAAATTTACAACTTCAGTCACAATTTCAAGCTAAAGCAAAATTTCACAGTAATATTACAAAAACGCTCTAACACACTTCTTAGTACAAACAGGTATAGTAATATGGTAGTTATTAAACAGTCTACAATCGATATACTAACTATATGATTTAGGAATGAAATATCTCAAATATCGGTGCTTTACTCTGAATATCTTCGCACATGTCCGTCAAATTTATGACATATTTGGAGTGCTTATAGCATTTTACACGTGAAAGTATTCTTATTGGAACGCATACGGCAGAGTATTGACGGTATCTGCCGATATGTTAAAGCTTTAACACCTTTAAGACGTGGAAGCGTTTAACGTTAAGTGCTTTGAGTAGTTAAGCAAGACTACAAAATAAATATTTAAAGGAATGTGCGATTACCTATAAAAAGTTACGTCTTAAAATATAACACACAATCACAATACTACAAGGCTAGTGAAAGCACGGGGTATACTTCTAGGAATGATAGGCCTATGGAACTATGTAACGTTGACTTTATAGAAGGCTTTAATATAATAACTTCGCTGAAAGATACATTATCAGACGGACCAGATAGATTACTAACGAAACTAGTAAAGAGTTGCGCAGATATAATCTGCACTCCATTAGAAAATATGATTAATTTCTTCCTCGAAACTGATAAATATCCCGGTCATTTAAAGACAGCTATTATAATACCGATATATAAAAGCGGTTATGAAACAAACATTGAGAATTGTAAGCCCATTGCATTAATATCTGTTATAGTAAAAGTAGTTGAAAAAGCCGATATTATCAAGATAATATCGTTCACTAAATCTTGTAGTATTCTGACTCCATTTCAGAATACGTATTGTAATGATATAAATTGTTGTCCTTTATTTACCAATGAATTTGTTCTATAATTTTATTAGTTCACCTATTGCAGATATATTTTTTCGTCACTGTTTGGTGCACGCCGTTAATTTTTATTTTGGTTGATGTTAGAAGTTGGAGACGAAGTACCGTCAGTACTCCCTCTTTATGAAATATTAAACACTGTACAGGTTTCTTTTAAAAGTTTTACAGATATCTACTTTGGGTATCCTTTAATAACTAATTATTCACAATTTTTCTTGTTAAAAAAAAGTCCCTTCAACAACACTTGCAGAGGAGACGTAAACTTTACTATTGTTTATCTTATATATCGCTTTTCGTAAATATATTTCTTATGTAAATATATTTTTCAAAATTTCATCTTTAAAGGACGTTTAAAATACAGTATTCACATCTTTCAATTACGTATGTATGAATATGCGTTATTCCGAAATTGTACTCATAATCTTCGAAATTTCTCGTACGTCGAAAAGATGGCACGACTGGCAGCAATTTCCTTTATAATGTCACACATATCGAATATGGTTGTGTGTACTGAGTGGCCTACCATACAGGCGAACCAATGCTTGCCATGGATATAAAACAAAAGAAGAACAGGTAGATGAAGATCGGGAACAAAAGTGAGAGATGTTGGCATCTTTTCTCCTAAGAAAAAATAAGTCGTTATTTTTCTCATATAACTCCGTAAAATTATAAATATCTTCGTATTATATCCAATAATAAAGTGTATCAGCTAATACTACATACAAAATTTAGAAGTTCCGGACACTTACGTTGGAAGCCGAAGGGCAGTCCATCCTAAAGCCGAGTCAGTGAGTACGATTTCAAATGTTATAGACGTCGAATCTTCTTAAGTTCTTCAAAATTAATTCTATCTCTCGATCTCATATTTAGTTTTGTAAATTAATTAGAATATTTTAAGTTTAGCTAGTCAGGGATTGCCTTAGGTTTTTTGTAAAAACATTTTCTTTTGTAAAAAAGCAGTATATATACATAGATATATGTTTTTTATTTGTCAATATATTTGTTTCTTTCAACTTTACATTTGGTATTTCAAATTTTTAATTTAGAAAACATTTTCACTTAATTCAAAACAAATAAATCAAAATATTAATTCAAAAAACTCATGAGCCTGAGATTTTCCACCACAGTATATACAAGGAAGATCAACTACCAGAGGTGTCTCCATGACCATCACCAAAATATCACAAGTGATATCTACAAAAAAATTAGGTTGACTGAGTTTGCCTAGATCTATCGAAGGCATTCGGCAGCGTAGATCATAAGATTTTACTTGAGAAACTGGAAAGAATGGGTTTTTACGTAGCCTTCGAAACAATTACAAACTTATAACATACCTTCTGAATTAATAAAAAACACTGATTCAAAAATATTTATATAATCCAAATTAGTTTTTTTGAAATGTAGATAAATTGTTTCCATTATTTATACCTACGAACCAGTACCCACTTCGGCTGACGTATGTATTTCATACATTGCTATTATGGAATAAAGGCATACTGTCATTAAAAAATGTATACGTATGTACACTACCGCTCAAAAGTGTTTTTGCTGTCAGTGAGAGTGACAGCAAAAATGTATAAAAACTCAGCAAAAATGTTAATAATATTTATTTTTATGTACAGATACACGTACATGAATAAAAATATGTTAAATAAATGTGAAAATTAAAACGTTTAATTTAAATTTTGCTTTCATCTATGTGACCTCCTCTTGATTTAATAATTGCAGCACACAATCGAAGGCATTCTCGCAATAAGTTTTGCCAGAGTTTCTTGTGTTATTGAGATCCTACTCGATTGCAATTTGTTCCACACGTCAGTAGCTGATGTCGGAGCCGATTTCCGTACTTCCCGATCTAGTTCTTCCCATAGTGACTCGATTGGATTCAAGTCAGGGCTCTGGGGAGGCCATTCCATAATTTTGAGAGTTCCTTCCTCTTCTAAATGGCGTAAATAGTCTTTACATAATTTATAGGAATGTTTTGGATCATTATCTTGCTGGAAGATAAAATTTTGACCCAAAAGTCGAATTCCGGAAGGTATTGCGTGGTTCTCCAAAATTTCGTGGTGGCCTTCTTTTTTTAATGTACCGTCAATTTTCACAATGTCCCCTACACTAGTACCAGCAAAACAGCCCAAAATGATGACAGAACCTCCACCATGTTTCACGGTAGCAGCAATACACTCTTCTCTGGCACGTTCACCCACAGATCTTCTTACGAATATGCGTCTTCGGGTTCCGAACAGCTCAAATTTGGACTCATCCGTCCATAGGACGTTGTTCCACTCTTCTATGGTCCAGTGTTGGTGTTCACGAGCCCATTTAAGTCGCTTTTGCTTGTTTTGTTTGCGTAGTAATGGCTTTTTCATCGCAATACGTCCATGGAGCCCGGTTTTCTGTAGGCGACGTTTGACTGTAGAAACACTGACTAGTTTTTGGCGATCAACATTTAATTCTGCGGTGATTTCCGGGTCTGTTTTGAGTCTATTTAATTTGCTGGTAGCCACTATTCTGCGATCATCTGCAGATGTTGTCGCTTTTGGCCTTCCACTCCGTCTTTTATTAAGAAAAGTGCCAGTTTCCCGATATTTTTTTACGTTATAGTCAACGGTAGCGTGATGTATTTTCATTTTTTTTTGCAATTTGTCGATTACTTATGCCACTTATATGGTAAGTTATTATAAGCGCACGTGTTTCCGTACTGATTTCTCTTCGCGGAGGCATTTTAAAAAATTGTCACACGATATTTCGCTCACGACGTAGAGTAAATACCACACTGCAACTGACCATAGGTTACAGATTTCACTATAATCTTCTAGGAAGGTAGTTTAAATATTATTACCTACAATCTAACAGACGACTAAATTTACCCAGTAAATTCAGAGGGATTGTTATTGTAATTGCACCGCAATAAACAGTTTATGGTAATCCGCAGGTAAATGATAGTAAACCTTATGCGATATAATGCGTGTTTATCTTACTGAACTACATTTTAAATACGTATTTCATTTTATTATAATGTTTTTTGGTAAACATAATACTATATGAATAATCCATGAAAACAGGGGTGCCTAAACACTTTTGAGCGGTAGTGTATATATAAGGTGTTCTATTACAAACTTTTTTAAACTCGAAGGTGGCCTTAATTCAATTACTGGGAAATGTAAAGTCGGATAACTTTAGGAAGTATGCAAATTTTTGGCAATTTAAACATTCTTCTGGAACTAATATTAACAAAGATAAACCACTGGGTAAAACAACCATAAAGAGACATCCTATACATGTAATAAAAATTTGGTTTTATATCAGAAATACTTCTTTCCTTGTCATAAATAATCACAAGTAAAGAAAAATATTTACTAAAATAATAAATACATGGAGATGCTATGAGGCACGGTACGAAGAATAACACTAAACTCGTATTTTATGAAGTTATACCGACTTAAAAAACAAACAAAAGAAACGTAAAGTATACCACAACCACAGTATAGATAATATGCCCTCACAATTCGTTCCATCTCAAAAATTTTATAAAGCTCAATAATAAAAAGCAAGTAATAAAAGTTTTCTGAGGATAGAAAGAGGATTCCAGTATTTTCTAGTTTATATAGGTTAAAAGTATCTAGGATGAAGGGCGGCGGAACTGGAAATTGACCTCCGGAACGAAGGGAAGGGAAAAAATAAGAGAGTAAGGGGAAGCAAGAGGACGCAATAGACGAGTAAGACGGTCGCAAGAGAATTCAACGGCGAAGTGAGGGTTGCCCGCAAAGACTTCAGTCCCATGCGCATTGTAGCGGAATAAGACCCGAGTCGAGGACACACTTGCAAATGTTTATGCAACTCTCATTGGCCCTGGAATTCGGTTTCGTCGATATTCCCGTGGAAATCACCTAATTATACACGAAATAGTATTGGTCTTGCAGCTTAATTTCGAACTTCATAATACTGTAGCAATTTTGCGCCGTTCCTTCGCGTACAGATTAAATAAGTGAGATAGAGTATCAGTACCTCTATACATGTTACATGCAATAGTAGTGATCAGATATCCGGCATCTAACATAAAAGGATTGCTGATAACGTTTGTTAGAAGATACCTAATAATAATGAAATTCTAAAATGTTGAATATATATGCTTCATATATTATAAATTTTGTAAACCTAGAAAATACTTTTACGGAAAATTTGTTCATGTCTGAATGTTTTACTTAAAAGAAGAAGAACAAATATTGAAAACGACTGTTAAAACGATCCTAAAAGCTACGATTAGAGACAAAGTATTATAAAACAAATAATTAATGTACAAAGAAACATTTGTAACATGCTTTTAACGTCGTTAATTAAGTAATATTTGAACGGTCTAATTAGAATGGTCTCTTTAAAATTATAGTATGTACACCCTCAACGAAATTATTTTACAAAAATTTTAGTTATTCTTGGAATTGATATCACTATCTTTGTTGAAATTAACAATTGTTTTCATCTTAACAGCGTAAACAATCAAGAAAATGCTTCAAAAAGTTCTACTTCGGCGGAATAGAAACAGCATACACATGATTAATTGTTGAAGTTGTAAAGTATATTTCTTATGTCACATCTTGAAACTCACTTGGTAACCATTATAGAAACTGAAAGGTATATTTAGTAGCCTAAATAGGTATGATAAACAAACATCAACAAAGAAAGTTTAGGTTACCAAAAATAATATGGAAGCTGCTACTTCCTTAGTGAACAGTCGCCACCAGGTAAGCGTTATTGATCATATGTAATACCACGGTTGTTCGCGAAACATCAGGGATAGAAATGTTAGCGACACGGCGGAATCCGACATCATTCTAATTGTTGATTAAAAATGAAGGTTTAAATAAAGACATTTTGAATGGGGATGGAGATATTAAGCCTCAAAATATCACGGTATCACTATGATTATTACAGCAAGAAATCTAAGTTTCACACACAGATACAGTAGCTATTTGTATAACATCAAACCATCCTTTAACTTATATAGTACACGATTGTACTGAATATGATATTTAAACACAAATTTTCTACTTTTTAGGCACGATTGTATGTCAAATTAGTGATCGCAACGTGGTATACGTATTGGTTATGATTTTTCTGGTTTGAATATTATGGCGTTTAGTGTTTCTGTCCTTTTTATCTTTTACTTTACTTTCTATTTTGTTTTTGATTCACTGTTATTGGAGGCAGAGTACTCTTAAGACTGTGTAATATTTTTCTAAACACATTTATTGATCATACAGAATTTTTTATTTTGTGTTTTTATGAAAAGAACCTGCACGGTGAAGTAAATATCGCCTGTTTTCCACCCCACACATTTGGTGCCAAATTTAAAAATAAGTTATTACTTTAAAGAAGAGATAATGTCAAGTGAATAAATTATATATCGTTTTTTGTAATTTTACTTTCAATAAAAGAACATATGCCTAAACTAATCCTTGGCTAGAAAACTCTGAAACAATATCTCCAATGGATCCATTTGTTACTCAACTAACAGCTTGAATTTGTCAAAAGGTGATTGATTTCACTTTCAAACTTGAATAACATTTTAATCTCCTATTTATACTTTTGACGATGTTATACACCAAAGCCAAGTCGTTTCCAAGACGCCACCACATCCATCATGTGCTAAATGTATCTGCTTAGTAGTTAGGCAACACTGCATGACAAATTTCTTGGAGCTGTCAGTCGTACTATCCTGTCCGTAGTTACGAGAATTTAAAATACCATTGTTGTTCCCAAGTAAATAATGAATTATATACAATAAACCGTTTACTAACCGCATTGTGCAATTTTACATTAAAAAGAATATAACATACTATATGATCATATAAATCTACCATCTAGCACACCATGAAATTATTTCTTCAAAATATCTTGTTGGTAGTGAGCAGTTAATTCACAGTGACAAATAAAGTACATTTGCCATGTGCACTGTATTGATTTATTGACACTTAAACGCTGTCACTACCGCCACAGAATAAGTTAATTTACACGTTTTTAAAGTTATTCTACCAACTTAAGTTAAAAGAAGAAAAATATCATAGCTTGCTAGAGAATAAATTTTGTCGATCATATGGTAGAATTGTTTAAGTAAAATTATATATTGTATACAACGAAATTTACATTTCTGCTGCGATGTCACTGATGAGATTTTTTTTGAAGATTTTTTAATATAATCAGCATAACAATACACAGATATATATACGTAATTAAGTACAAAAAACTATATTCTAGATAAACAAGACATGTGTTTAGAAAAATATTATAGGACCCCTAACAATACTTTGCCTTGAAAAGGTAAAAAGAACAATAAGAAAATTGCTCACAGCACTCAAATGGGAAATACCATAACAATATACAACAGCAACAGTAACTAAATTGTCACAGTATCAAGACATTAATTACAAGTACAATAGTTCTTTGATTATTTGATTAAAAAACCTAAACGAGTTTCGTGCACTATCCATGAACAATTGAAAATCGCAAACTACATATACGTATCTTTCAAACTTTTCATAAGTTTTAGGTTTGCTAAAATGTAAAGTTGCATTTAAAAGGATTTAGATTTTAGTCAAATTTAGTTATCAACACCATTAATATAATTTTTAGTTATTTGTTCGCTCATATTTTCTACTAAAACATGGTAACGTTGGGCGAACAGAAATGATATCTGGGGACTGATATTTTTACGCTATTGTTAAGTTTCTCCCCTTGAAGGTGCGTGAATAATAAATGTTTTTATTTATAGGACGCAGGATATTACTGGAATATCACATGCTCATAATATAGCACAGGCTTCGCGATCTTTAGTTATCAGGATAATTATAATTATGGAAGAATTTCAGTTCTTTAAGAAATTATAATATATAAACCTAAAATCGAGCCGTATGCCACGCCTGTGCTGTACTTAAATCCAAGATGCTTACACAGACTATCGTGAATCACGAATAATTTTAAAAAATGCAATTAAATCTTCAGTAGCTTGATTAATTTTTTATCAAACATTGGTTTCGGTTTTCGTTTTGGCAATATACAAGATTGTACCAGTAAATAATACGCTAGACTTTTCCTCCACATTGCATTAAACGGAAACCGACGCCAGGGTCGTTGCGCTTTCCTCTTCTGCATCAAACGAGAACGCTTTGTTTCGTTTCAGCAATCTAATTTACCCAACGACTTCCTGCTGCGCAGAATGCCACGTTATTAATGGCGCAAAGTTATTTCGTGTTCCTCCGTATTGGTTTGACATTTTTACGCGCCAAAATATTGGAAGGAAATTCACGTCCGATGCAGGTGTATCGAGAATAAAGTTATATGAACTAATAGTTTGGACATGTTTATTTTCACACGTTTCCGTTTCCGTATTACCTGGCGAACATAAAATCGGGCGATTCTAATTTCCATTTACACTTGCGACCATCTAGTTAAGAGTAACTGAGACACAAACAATCCCTTACTGGAAAGGAAAACGCTTGTACCTTGACTTTCACAAAATTCGCTTCTAATTAATTATTTTGTTATTCGAGATTGCTTAAGTTGTCATTTATTCGTTTTCTTTCTTCTTCCAAATGTAACAGTGAGTTTTCCTTACGTTGAAATAAATATACTACAATGGATCGAGGGAAATAAGAAGATCTATAAAGTGACCAAGAAATAGCGAGCATTTTATTGAATCAGAGTCCTACTGTGGTCTATAAAAGTAGCCACCTAAAACACAAAACTAAAGAATAAGAGGAACATGGTGATACAAACGTATTCATTTTATCCTTGCCAAATACAACATAGATATCTTTCAGCAAAGGCTACCTCCGACTACTGGCAAGACATTTATAATATCATTTATTCAAGTTTGTAGAAGCTAATGATCAACTCTGCCGTTTACACCAGTGACATCTATACACAGCAGGATACATACTGTGGATTTGGGAATATTTAACACCTTAAGAACTAAAAACAAAATGTTTATTGAAAGCGTGGAACTATTTCAATTGTATTAAAAACATTGTTGCAATATATTTTGATCTCGCGTGACTACAGCCACCAGTATCTAGGTCCGATCCAATCATAGTAATAATGGGTCATTGAATACAGAGGATAATGTTAATAATATTCATTTTATGTTCCCACACCATAAACAGATGACTTCATTTTAGAATTCGTATCAATAACCAAACCACCAATACCATACCGCAAACAGACTCCAAAGTCTGCGGTGAGTTTCTTTTATTGGGGAAATATCGGTATATCTATTAAACCATAGCAAAAAATTGATATGAATCTCCAATAAAAGTTTGGTGCAACTCCCTGCATAGGAATGCAGATTATCTTCCTGAAAGATTGCGTCTTCCAATCTCTGAAGATTTGCAATGAGAGTCAAGATTTTTTCCTAAATAGTTAATACCTAAGAGAACAACTTCTTTCTGTAAAAATGTCTCATACTGTAACTTCATCAGTTGGTTGAACATATCTTTCAGTAGAAAATAGAAAATCTCTAAAAATGTATTTGTCGAATCTTCAAACAACATTCAGGTTCATCAGCGAAGGCAATCACATGCCAATAGATATTCCATTCAGAGTCTTTTTCTATACCAGTTTGAACGTTGTTTTCGGTGTTCAGAAATGTCTGGGAATACAAGATGCACTGAGTGAGGTTTAAGTATAAGAGAACTTCGTGCACGGTAGATTATTAAAATTATTATTGGGCGACTTTCCTCAACCAACCAAATGTGCACAATTAACCTGGTAATTGAGAAATAATGTACTAAAAGGGAAAATCTTAAACCACGGTCTTAAAACCCCAGCGTCTTATTTTCTGACATTCCCGATCATTTTCAAAATACGTTCGACATCATCTGATAACTAATTTTAATTTACATATTTAGCAGTTTCATGGAACACCATACCAGTTTTCCTTCGTCGACCCTAAACTTCCCTCGATTGAGGATAATTTGCGTGTAACTGGACTTTAATCATAATAGCGGAATAAAAAGGCATACAAATCACAATAATTCAAGTAGACACTCACAGGTGTGTATATATATATATATTGTATATAGTATACTTGGCTTGGACATCTACACAGAATGGAAGAAGATCGAATCACAAAGAGGATATTTGAAGCCAAAACAGAGGGCAAAAACAGAATAGGTAGACCCCGAAACACCTGGAAGGAGCAGGTGTATAGAACATTGGAAAAGAGAAGTATGGGATGGATTGAAGCTAAACAACTGGCTCAGAACAGGAACCTGTGGAAGATAAAAATAAGAAATAAATAGTCCGACACCGCAAGGTATAAAGGACATACGATTAAAAAATATATATATAATAAATATAAATATAGAAAATATAGTATTCTTAAGTAACAATGCGCCAAATGTAAATAAACTAAAACAAAAATGGCAATAGATTGAAATATTTCTATTTACATTAAAAAAACATTTTACTCGAGGTGACAGTCTAAAAAGAGCTGAACAAAATGGTAATTAGTATTTGACAGGCATTGATATACGAGGATATCACTGGCCAACACACATTTGACTCGGATTTTTTAAGTTTAATCAAGCAATTTTGGGCTGCCTAATCTAAAAATGCTGTCAGATTTGTTGTATCAGATCTAGTTGTCGAAATTCACTCTTTCTGCTCTATTTAGGAAATATTTGCCAAAATTGGATATAAAATTTTGTTATGTACGTAACTTTTTAAATATTACTATTTGATAATTGTTAACTGAAACAAAAAATGGGTAGGAGGTATTTATTTAACAGAAAAATATAAATATACAACTGTCAATCACAGTCAAAAAATCACTTTTACAAAATTTCCTTGCGTGAGGTTTATCGGAATAGTCTCGCTGAAGATTCCAACAGTAATCAGCCATCATATTGATATCCCTTGGTACTTTTCCTTCATAGTGATGATGTCTTTGTGAAATCTCTCCCCCTGTTCCTCGCTGAAATCACCTAAGTTTTCTAAGCGGCAGTAAAGGTAATGAATCTTGATGATCATGTTATATCCAAGCGTATATTATATAATGCTGGACATCTGCATCCGAAGAGGCATATGAAGAAAATATGCAGTAGCCTACCTATCACGTGTACATAGGGTTGTGAACTCTGTCTCCTTCAGCTTCTGTTTGGTATTCCATATATGTAGCATTCACTTTGTCTTTCGCTCAACTTTTGTGCCATTTACGAGATTTTTCAGTTGAAGAAATTTTATTGTCTCGTAATTATAGATAAATTCGAACACAGTGTTTGGATAATGGTGCAAACCAACGAACAACAAACGTGTAAGCAATTATAAAACAACTGGGTCTGCTTCGTTAACGTTATTAAAATTTTACAAAAAAATGTCGATTGCATATAGTCCAATAACGATTAATGGAGCAAAATTTTCCGATCTCTCTTACAGCAATTATGTTGTAGTCATATTTTACAGTATGAGATTGTACACGAAAGGAAGTGTTTAAGATAATGTTGACCAATATTACATATCGCATCTTAGTATACTACAGAAAATTACTTAACTTACACATAATTCTAATAAGAGCATTAACAATAAATTTAGTTACCTCTAACAACTAAGTATAACTTTCCTCGCCAAATGATTGTACGCCACCACGTGCGGCGGGAAAGTTCATTGAACCTCCTAAACATTCTTCTCATGTTTGGGGGCGTATAATAAATAGACATAATTACGGTTAAAACTGTGTCGTAACACACAGAATGCTGCTTCCCTCATAAATTCCGAAAAGTGTCACGCGCCATCATTAACACAAACGATTTTCTTTTCAAATTTGAACTCGTCTTTCTTGTTTGTTTTAAGGCTGAAATAATTAATTTTTTCCGTGCACTAGCAACTTCTTTCCAACACTTATCACCCTCTACAAAATAATGGAAGGTTTGTAAAAAGATAATTTTGAAGAAAGACTTGAAAGAGTGACGGGAGTAGTAAAGAAGAGAGAAAATGAAAAGGATAAAACGGAGGGGAAGGAAAATATTAAAAAGAAACGAACCAAACGAATGGCTGACATATTTTTAACTTTTAATTTCTGTTAAGCTAACAGCGTTATACCTGCCTTTGCGCTTAAAAAAGCTTAAAACCCGTCGTCTCCAACGACGCTGATGGCTCGACGGCTTAGGCTTAGTTTTCCAACTGAACGGGTGAGACAGAGATAAAGGATCTTTCAAGCCCATCGCTGCGTACCTACATCAATCTTTTCTGTTACTTGCGTGATGTTCCCGTTTCATTACACAGAAGATTCATCTTCTGCGTGTCTTTGTCGCTTTCCTCCTGATATACTCCATTTTTTCCTTCGTTTCGGTCGTTGTTGTTGTTGTTGCCGTTTCGTGTGTAAATTCGCTGTTGTGGGCGTAAATATCTCTAAATTTAGGCGGTATTGCGTGGAGATTTCCATTACGATTCGCCAGCGCAGAAAAGGTATTTTATTCACTTTGACTCGACGCCCATAAAATCGTAATGACGCGCTTTATTTTCATATTTGAGGTTCCGAGCATGAATGCTTAATTTAGGGCCGTTTTGTTTTACAGCGCTTTATATTACTTTCAGCCTACTACGAATAAATTAGGAAGATATTAGTAGCGGCGGATATTGTGTGCGGCAATCAAATCGCAATAAATCCGAATTTTGAACGTAAGGATGATTTATGTGCGATCGAAATTTATTTGTTCGTTAGAATGAATTAACTTTCTTACAACCACGAGTAGTATAACGCTCACAGCAGTCGGGGTTAAGAAACCGACTCTACTGCTTTTTCTATTGTTTGCCAACGACATTTCCGATCTAGTTGATTGCAAGATCTTCATTTTATAAACAATATCAAAATATATGCAAACATTACTTCTGGATAACTTAAAATAGCTATCTGAGAGATGTATATCAAATAAATAAAATCTAAATCCAATTAAAGGTAAAGTATGCACTATGAACTACCCTCAGCGTGTAAGTTGAGAATATAACACATGGGCTGAAAAGTCCCGGGCCTAACACATAGATGACGCTAGTTTTATTGCAGTCACCTTTCTCTCAGTTAGTACTAACCTTCAAAAGACAGCTGTTAAAATTTCATGATATTCTATTCATTAGTTTGTGAGTTATTGTGCTAAGAGTCGCGCTACTTTTGTGATTTTCAAAACAATGGATCAAAAACAATTTCGTGTTTTAATTTTACACTGCTTCTTGATGGGAAAAAAATACCGTTCAAGCGAAGCAATGGCTTAAAAAGTGTTATGGGGACTCCGCTCCATCAGAAACAACAATAAAACGTTGGTTTGCTGACTTCAAACGTGGTCGTAGAGACACCGATGATGCAGAACGCAGTGGACGTTCAAATGAGCCGGTAACACCAGAAAACATCAAAAAAATCCACAAAATCGTTTTGAATGATCGAAAAGTGAAGTTGCGTGAGTTAGCTGACATCGTAAAGATATCAAAAGAACGTATTACCTTTTTATTGCATGAACATTTGACTATGAGAAAGCTCTGTTCAAAGTGAGTGCCGCGTTTGCTCACTGTTGACCAAAAACAAGAACGTGTTGATGATTCTGAGCAGTGTTTGGCCATGTTTAAACGTAACAAACCGGAACTTTTGCGTCGATATGTGACAATGGATGAAACATGGATCCATCACTTCACCCCGGAATCAAAACGATCGTCTTCTGAGTGGACAGCAACTGGTGAACCTCGTCCAAAGCCCCCGAAAGCACAACAATCGGCTGGAAAGGTTATGGCCTCGGTATTTTGGGATGTGCGAGGTGTAATATCCATCGACTATCTTCAGAAAGGAAATACCATCAACAGTGAATATTATATAGCGTTATTGGAGCGTTTGAAGGCCGAAATTGCAAAGAAACGACCGCATATGGCAAAGAAAAAAATTTTGTTTCATCAAGACAACGCACCGTGTCACAAGTCAATCAAAACAATGGCAAAACTACATGAATTGAACTTCGAATTGCTCCCACATCCACCGTATTCGCCAGATTTGGCTCCCAGCGACTGCTGGCTGTTCGCAGACCTCAAAAAAATGCTCGCCGGTAAGAAATTTCGCACGAATGAAGAGGTTATCGCTAAAACTGAGGCCTATTTTGAGGCAAAAGATAAATCGTCCTACAAAAGTGGTATTGAAATGTTAGAGCGGCGCTGGAATGATTGCGTTGCTCTTGATAGAGATTACGTTGATGAATAAAGCTAATTTTGAACCAAAAAAACCGTGTTTTCTTTGTTAGGCCCGGGACTTTTCAGCCCATGTGTTACTATGAATTTCACCTTCATCCACCTGACTATACACATTATGCGGTAATCCAACAAAAGCAAATTGGCCACGATGTGTGGGATAACGCCTTTAGATGTTCGCCATGTTGTGCAGCGACCTGAACATCTGGATGTCTGTGTTTATGTATATATGGTGGTGGAAAATCTTAGGCTCTTAATTTGCCGAATGGGTTCTTTTGTTTAAATTTTTGTTTGTTTTAAATTCGAATGTAAATAATATTAATACCCAAATGTGAGATTCTATAAATATATTGACAAACCAAAAATATATCGTTTTTTAACAACATTTATTTTTCAACAAATACCTGAAACAATACCTGTCTAGCTAAAATTTGTAAATTATAAACGAAATACAAAATGATAGCCAAAGAACAGTAAATTTTGATAATTTATTACAATTTGAAGTTTTTAATTTCGAAATCGTACTCACACTCACACGTACTATATCGTATTCTAGATATTTTGGTCTTCGACTTTCACCAATGTACCCGGAACTCCAAATTATTGTCAAAATACTAGCTCGAACACTTTTAATTTCAAGAAAAGTCAACTGCTTCGACTTGCTTGGTCCCCGGTGTGTAGTGGTGGATCCAAGTCTCATCCACGGTTACGAAGCGCATGAAGAAATCCCTTGGATTATGTGGGATCCTGGCCAGATATTCCTCCGAAATGGGCACCCGATTTCGTTTTTGCTCCGGTGTGAGCAAACGCCGTACCCATCGCGCCGCAAGCTTTTTTCTACCAAAAATTTCAAGTAAGATATGACCAACGCGTTCTTCTGAAATGCCCATTGTCTCTGCTAACTCGTTCAGCTTCAATCGGCTATCGGCTAACACGACATCATGAATCTTGTCGACCATTTCATCGTTGGTAGCGGTTTTTGGACGTCCACTGCGTTCGTCACTTGTGCTTGTACGGCCACGTTTGAAGTCGCACACCCAGAAGCTGATGGCCGAAAATAATGGGGGACATCCGCCATGAACCTCTAGCAAAATATTTTGAATTTCCATGTCCGTTTTCCCAGCCATCCAGAAGTGTTTGATAACTGCACGAAATTCGATTTTTGCGAAGCCGCCTGACTTGCTACGAGTGGGCGTCTGAAATGTTCACAGTTGCCATAAAAAAGGTTGCTCTTGTCGACCAATGAATGAACCTCGTATGATTGCATACAGTTACAGTGAAGAAACTAAACGTCAATTTGTAAGCTACATTCCATTCAATATCCATAAATCATTGGAGTGCATACAATTTGGAGAGCAAGCGTACGGTCGAAATCGAGCTTACTAACTAACACTCAATCTTTACTAAACATTTCAAAATTAATCTTGTTTGAACCACGCGTCTAATATGTTTATATCGTAATAATACAACGCGTGCAAGTTAGTCATGCACTCACGCTTGTTTTCGTCCATCATCGTTTGTATACAATATCGATCGCTTTAAGTGTTACTTCATCCCTTCCTGCTAAATTTTCAGGAACAATCCATCATATAGCGTACACGTATTGCCGATCCATCAGGCGCGTATGCAGCAGGCAGGTTGCCAACATTTTTTCGAGGCCGACGCAATCGTATTAAAATCGATACTCAAATACCATCAGGAGCGCGATGCGATAAAAGGAAATGAAATTCACCCCTCGGACGCATTATGGACCATGTCGTTCCGAATCATGTCTAGGGGTTGCGGCGAGGGGGTGGCAATGGGTGGTAGGCGTCCATCCGACAGCTTTAATGAACATCTTTGAGTACTTACTGTTATTAGGTTTTGCACATATATCCAAGAGTGCTCTACTTAATCCGCCTCTAGCTGATATTAAAAAGGATTTTCCGTCGGCGTTCCTGCTGTTATTTGTTTTTTCTTCGCCTCTCTTTCTATTGGAGTAATTCACGATTATTGTGGTAATTATTTGATTAAATCATCCGACGTAAAGAGGTGGATATTAATTTTTTACTGTTTTTAACGGACCCTTTGATGTAGCTTTTAGTTGTTTTTCAGTATATTCAATACACGACATGTACAGAAATTTCATATTATTTAGTTTATTTTTTTTTCTTATATTCTTCAAAAAATGTATCTTCATAATATTATTTCATTTTAAAAGTTAGATATGTGTGTAGCTATGTATATTTTATTTATGTTTAAGATAATCACATCTTGCATCAATGTACTTTTGTATCAACGTAAAAGCTTGAAGCCAGACATCTTTTGAAATGATCTCAAAAAGCTGAGAACTGCAGCGTAAATGCGTAAAGCGTAAATGTTTCTTTAGGTTAAAGAATCAGAAGAATAGGGGGATGCTCAATGACTTTCACATTATTTTCACGTAACTCTGTCAACTGTCTGCTGCACACTGTGTGACGATGCATTGTCGTCACTGTTGGTGTTAGTGAACCTTCATGGATGCACACATGGCTCTCCTGGAAGGTAGGAATATCGTGAAATGGGATGTAAGTTTTATCACTCATCGCTATTTTAGATAGAATATGAAGCCCACCATTATTTAACAATTCTAGCTTTTACAGAGTGATTATTACTCGCTCTGAGTAACAATTTCTTTCAACCCAAGATGATCTGAATTTACTATTACGGAGTCAACACCAGCAGTTAAATTCGCTAGACCAACGAAACATAGTTGCACATGAAGGGCTTTCATCACCAAATGCGAGTTGCAATCGTTCAAGACTTTATTATTCGCTTAAACTCACCTTAAAATCGTAATAAATCATTGCGCGCACATGTTCTTGACAAGTGCATATTTTGACGAGATATCGTATGTGCCATCTTTGCTCTTACTACTTAAGCATGGTGGTATTTAGAAATGCGGTGTTGCTAGCTCTAACGTTTCTAGTTTCGTGGCATCTTAAAATATATAGCGTGACCCTTGTAGGTACATACGTTGTTATTTTGATATAGGTGACTTCCATGGTAGCAACAATGAATAATCATAAATCTAATTTTAGTTTTTAGTTTTTTATCCCGATTGTAGAACATTCACTTTTTTTTACGTAAAAGCAAATTTATTTCTTATTAATAAAAAAAATTAATGAAAATGGAAATATGGGATACCTCCACACAAAAAAAATGCTTTTGTTACTTTTTGTAACTACAATATTTAGTACCCAAACTCAACAAATAATTTCAATTAATCAAAATTTATTGGAGTGTACTGTAGCAGCATGCATTTATATATTGTTTTGCTATTATTACTGCGATGCATGCATCAAGATTGTGCAATTTCATTCAATAGCTTAAGTTGTCACTGGCATTACCAAGTATTTGTTAATCACAATTCGAAATAATACAAAATTTAAAAATTAGTTTTGTACTATTTTTAAGTCTTGACAGGTAAACACATACATAAGGTACAGTATGATGTTTCAGTATACATTCATTTAAAAAGTACATTAAACAATACAATACAAATACTAAATAATCTTACTCAAATACGCACGATGCGTGACAATTAAATAGCAGAACGATTAAATCACCTTCAAGATACGTTTCTTTCCTATCTATACACCGCTGTATATACAGTAAAGAAAATTTTGCTAATATTACTAAAATTTCACAAAATTTTCATAATAATTGGGTTACATTTATTATTAAAGGCATTTTTAGTAAGATTTACTCCGCGATCTTTTGTTAAACCTTTGAAATTGTGTTTTACTCCTAGATAAATGAAAGCTGTAATTTAAATCGTTTATGCATGGTGGCATCGGAAAACGCGAAGTTTTGAATGTGGTGGGCAGTCCTATGGAGTTTGCAGCAAGGTGGGTATAGCATCCACCCGTGCAAAACTACATACAATTTAATAATCATAAACAAGTGGGTAGATTTACAACGTACATTTTACAAAAATGCTGACAGTGCGATAGCTGCTTGAGGGGCATTCGGATCTCATTACCATGTAGGACACCATGGTCACGTTCCATCTTGTCGTGACAATCAATACATAAGTCGGGAATTTCAAGAAAATGGGTTTAGCTCTGAAAAGAAAACCACCAGGACCTCAACGAACCCCAAAAACCATTGAAGCTGTTCTGGCATCAGTTGCTAGGAGCCCGATAGCACCGGCAAAGAAACACTGAAACTGTGCTCCAGTCATCCAACGACAAACACAGAGTTGGAAATGCGGATTCTTGAAGAAATTACTGTAATACCTGTGGAAGTGTTTCAGCGTGCTATGCAAAATCTCAACATTCAGTTCCTTGCTTTTAAAAATTGAATTTCTTTTGATAATTTGTTTTATATAACAATAAAACATAAATTCATTGGTTTTACTTCAGTCAGGATTTATTAAAAATTTCCGGCTTCCATGTACCATCCTGTATAACAAATTCATATAAGAAAACAATAACTATCGTATATTATTGCTAGTTTAGTGTTGCAATACATTTTCGTTACAACAAACAGAATACATCTGTATACACACGTGTAATTAATAATTCCTTAGGCAAGATATAGATGACACCGCTAGTCTTACGAAGGTGTATGTTGTGGCTCTAAATAGATGTAAACGTTTTTTATACATGAGTTGGCGCGTTTCTGTTATATAAAAACCAGCCGTCTACCTAATATTTACAGCAATAACAATGTAATACTAATCAACTTATAGCAAAGCAGTTGTAGGTAAAAGTAAATATTTTTGCTCTCAATATAGCAAAGAATTTAGCTCAACGGAATTACAAAATTAAATAAAAATAGTAAGCATCTTATATAATTTATAGCTGAAAGCAAATTATTGACACGTTTTTTATTAGTTCAACGAAGGAAATGCATGATTCTGCACAAGTATTGTTGTTAAACCAAGTCTCATCTACCATCTTCAGGCGTTAGTTACTCGTTGGCGAACTTTGTCAGTCAGACAAAGTAACTAACGCCTGTAGGTGGTAGATGGGACTCTGCTGAAACGTATCACCGGCCCTTTTCAGAGCAGAAACACCAAAACGCGGAGAGGGGCCCGAAACAAAATTATCACGCATATGTATAACATACGTTCAAATAATTCTCTCTCAAAGTAACCTTTAAAATTATAATTATATGTTAACTTGTTACTTAATACGTTACTTAAAAGTTTTTATTGAAATACGATACTAGAGGTAAAATTTATTTGAACCCTTTATATATCAAAATTCGAAAAGTTAAAACTCTTATTATTAACCTAAAGTGACTGGCTAAAATAACCTTGGATTTCTTTAAAATAGAGCTTTTGTATGGAATCAGGAGAAAAAAAATGCTCTATAAAGTTAGGTAATTTCGTGTTACCCCCTACATTTGGTAAAGTAGAACACTCTAGCAAGGAAAGCCTTTCAAAATAAATCGCCCGCATTTAGCTTATCGGTTATGAAAATTAGGAATTTTCTCTCCACGTTGAACGTAATCGTTACAGCGTCGAATATAAATTATGCCTACAGAAATTCACCTTTTAAGAGAGCAATGCCAGCGCCAATTTCAACATTAATAGCACTCCATTATCAGGAAATTGCCTACAACGAGCTTGTCATGTTTCTAATGCGCGAGACACAAGTTGATTGAATGTAGAAGTTTAAGCTAGGGAAACACACCCGAAATGATTAACTATGCTGATTAGAGAATTACATGCGGGAAAATGGGATTTGATGAAGAAGATAACTCGAAGAAATTTGCCTAATTGCTAGATCTGAGTGCATATTTTATACATAAAAGTAAGGTAACTCGTTAAGGGATTACGTATTCTTGTTGCATATTTGAAAAGTTGTCGTGTCTTAGACTATTTGTTTTAAAGTATACACAAGAACAAACAGTATTAATAATGTTACGCTGTTCAAAACTTAAAAACCTAAAAAGTTCGAAAAAATACTGCAATGCAATATTGCTATAATAATAGCTGTGCTATAGTAATGGTATACAGGTGTCCATGATATAAAATAAAAAAAAGTATAAAAAATAATTTTATTAGCCTTAAATCCAAAATATTTCCCGAAAATTCATTCGCAGATGCGAGAAAAAAGTGAAAAAGATATTTATAAAATATCCATCGTGCCACTACACTACCAGAAGTGCACGTTACAACTGTAGCCGGTAGCGTAAAGAGCAGGGTTAGCGGTAGACGACGGCAATTCCGCCAGCGCACAATGCACACATATCTGTAGTAGCACAGTGAAAAAAGAAAAATACGAACACGTACTATAACAAATAAATCTTTATTTTGCATATTAATTCCATCTTTATTGCAACGAAACGATTTACGATTTTAGTTTTCAAAAATTAATTCATTTGCGTACGTTTAAAATAAACATTTCTTTGTTATTCACAGCCGAAATATTCTTACATAACGTAAGCATGTTATTGAACTCTTAGAATACCGTTTGAAAGCTAGCTGTGTTATTGCAGTGTACACGAGTTTGATTGGATGAATGTATTACGTATACACGTTCTGCATCCATAGGCGGCAAATATAACAATTTCCTGGGTTTTTTTTTAATTCTGACGTTCGTGTCATAATTGATTAAATTTTTTTTTGACTTATTTATTTGGTTTATATAATTGCACCTTCTCGTGTTTCGCACATTTTTATTTTATTTGAAAGGTACCCTGTATGTATTTTGGCACCGGGAACTTCATATCAGTAATGTGTGGAACCTGTTAGAAAACATACTATTATTCTTTTAAGTAGACGTGTTTTCTCCATAGCTGATGTTCGCTAGTGGTGCTTCTATTCCCGAATTACTTTCCTGGATTCTATGCACTTTTCAAGACCACTCACAGTGCTTTTTAACGCTCTAATAGCGGACAGTAAATCGCTGGAACACGTATTGTTCGTTCACTGAAGACATTGCTTCTTTTAATCTTTTCATAGCAGCGTATCAGACACTATAGAAGTTGATAGGTGCTTGGTTTTTTCCGCTTTCATTAAGGAAGGAAGAATCGCGAAGTGGTATCGTTATAACTTTAGTTATGTTGCAGTTGGGAAACTTTCACAATATACCCGTAAGAAGGAGAAAAAAGTGCACTAAACGGAGAATGCTTTTTCTTAGCTGACGTTTAATATCTGTGAAAACTTTTGTAAGCGCTATATGAAGCATAATGACGTACTCTAACGTGGTATTAAACTGACATTAATGACGTATAATTTCGAGCATTTGTTGTCTGTTCCTTTCTATTTGATCAATGGGAACATATGTGCATACTTCCGCAAGCAATCTTTTAAGAGAAAATACTATAATGCTTATTTTTAAATATCTAGATTTTCGCCGCTCTGTCGTTTAAAACCACCTTCTTCATTGCGTATTATTTATTTAAATGTACAGATTGTGTATATACATTTTATTGCCAATTCGTGTAAATAAATGTGTCTTTGATGGATGCATTGCTATCAAAACAACAGAATTCCGAGGTCATTATCATAATTAAGGTAATTAGCATTTGGTTCATAGTAACGTTAACACTTAATATTAACAAATTGCCTTAAAGAGAAAAGCTTGCATAATATTGTTGTTTATTTTATATGTACATATTTCAGAAGGAGAGAACTACAGACCATTTTCTGAAGATAGATGCATGATAGCACTTCATGCATTATTGGGAAACTAAATGTAATGGTATATTTCTAAAAAATTGTTGTAGGTAATCTTTTTAGAATGCTAATTGTTTTGCCAAAGTTCAATATTACCTGCACCGTCTAAATTATCAAAAAGGATAAGTATTATGTGAAATAAGGAGCCATTTTGCAATCTTATAGAAATCTTACTTTTCGGAGGATTTAAAAAGTTCGAAAGTAGGCGAAGTATGTGTAAAATGAAGTGTAATTTTTTTTCTAAAAGATATTAGAATCTTTTATGCTTCTTCATCTTCTTTTCATATCCTTATACCTTTTCAAGTATTGGCTGAGGATTCTGTTTTTTTTTTGTGCCCATTTTTCCACTCTCTTCTATTTCTTGCCATTGCTTTCGTTTCTGAGTTTTCTGTAGTTGTTAACAGTAGATCTCATTAGTGATGGTTAAACTCGCCAGACGCATCTTCCTTATCACACCAAATGCACGTCAGCTTTCCTATTCAAGTGTACTAGCTTTTGTTTGAAGAATTGTTTTTTGTTAAGGCTAAGGTCATTTGATAAGATTACAATTTGCTTGCAATTATCCAACGTAATTAAATTACTGAAAAAATATCAGTCTCGGAGAGAATCGAATCCACGACCCTTACGTATCCGGCGTACTGTGCTATTATTACACCACGAGACCGCTGTGTTCAAGTCGCAAGTGATATCTAGGGGGATTGAAAGCGTCGAAAATCATTACTAATCATTTATTTCCGAATTCGATTTAAGGTAAAAGCACCATTCTTCGCCACCAGTAACAATGTAGAGCAAAAACGGACGATATAGTTGCCGACTGGCACAAATGTTGACACGTGGATTTTTGTGCTTTTACCTCAAAAAGGCCCGACACACGTACAACCACATTTTAAAGTTTACCCATGGAATGCAAATGTATCACGGTCGACTGGCCATAATCCCTCATAATGATCAATTCCCGATATGATTGATGAATTAAAGCATACAGATGACTTGAAAAGAAAATCCAATGGTCTTCATAGATATGCGAAAACGTTCATATCAAAATAGTCCTCTTTCAAATGAGAAAACGGTTTACGTGCTTTCCCCTCTAACTTTCTCTCTGTAAACGCCATAAATAGTTCTTTTTCAATGCCTTCATTCCTCTGTTGGATTCGAGCAAAAGGATACGTCGCAAATACTCGACTTTTTTCTACTTCACACTCTATTTTCTTTTGGCAAAAATTATATAATCTTTAGACAAATTAACAAGTTCGACGGCTATTCAATTAAATAAAAATGTTACGTTAACATAATTTTAAAATATGCATAACATTTTTCCTAGGGTGGTGCGTGGAAAATTACAGGTATATACGAAACATATATACTTGTAATTTTACGGGTTAAACTTGAAAGAATACATACAAATACCACTGTATAGGACCTATACTACAGACTCTGTATTGTTGGACGAATGAACAGATGGCGAGTCGCTTAAAAATACGTTTATCACGGGACATGCTTCCTATACATTCCCTATGTTTGTTTGAAAATAATAAGGTAAACCATGCGATCAAGATGCTTATGAATACTTTTTCAGTACCTCAATTAACTGTAACAAAATATAGCTCTGTACCAGACAGTTTGCTTATTCTGTGCGTACAAAAACCAAACAGAAGTGCTTATTACTCCGCAATTCCACTACTTGTTAAGGAGTCATTGAAATTTTCAAATTGTATGCAGGTTCACTTTTTCTAGTGCGATGATCACTTTTCTCATCCCATTCTTCTCGATACGGTTTATAAATACATCCCCCTCCACCTCTTTAATTACTTCCGGAAAGTTGGTACGGGTGCGCATTACTAAGCCAATTAATTCGGAACTTCTTCTCTCCGGAAAATACATTCAACTTTCTGCAACTTTTGACGCTCTGGTAAGTCCGCAGGGACGCATAATAAATTAGCTATAAATTTCGGCAAACACCGCCGTCAATACCGCGAATGGATTTATTGTTTTTGTCGCCGCGCTTTTCGCGATTTCGACGGTCTTTAATGAAACATTCCGTTTCCGTTCGCGCAGTGCCGGAGAATGGGCGGTTGCGGTCGGGTTGCGGTAACTACGAACACCCCCTTTGATCTCGCTTTCTCTAAGAGATTTCTGCGTGAGCTGCGGTTTTACGTACAAGAGTGGTGCACGCGTTTGAAACGACGCTTCCAGTAAATTTATCAAAGTAAGTGTTGATTAGACGATGATTATTGATTCTTCTTTATGCTATTTGAGATTTACAACAGAAATATGTCTGTCAGAATATTTACTATTCTTTCAAGAATATTGTTTTTTCGTACAGTATTTTTATTTTTCCGTATCGCCAGCGAATATTTTGTTTTAAACGTAAATGAGTGAATAAAGTTATGCGTGGAAATCGCTTTGTAGATAAAAAAAACTATCTAGACTTACACGCTACACATGTTTAAATTAATATATAGCAAAAAATAAAAACTAGTAATAAAAGAATGTAGACAAATTACACTACCCAAAATCTTGATAGACCAAACGATTTCGGGAATTTCAAGAACAAGTAATGATGTACTGTCGTTGGCAATCATTGAATTAAAACCACTAGGAAATTATACAGAGTGGCCAAGATAAAAGAGGCCCAAAGTCATACTGTGCGTGGTATTTGAATCGAGCGCTCGAGAGCGGTCACGTGATGCCCAGCGGCCAACTGTTAACTGTCATTGACTGTCACAGTTAAAAGTTTCACCGAACAACATACCAGCTTTTCTTCTATATCTCTAAACTTGGCGGAATACCAAAATAATGCAATAATTTTTATAACTGCATGCAAATCACAATAATACTTGATAATAATTTAAGTAGACAAATTCGCAATGTGTTAATTACCGAATATATGTGTAGTCTCAATCTTGTTTTAGACAAGAAAGGTGTCAACACGCAGGTGTGTATATACATACCAGGTCTACAAGTATGAAATTTTATCTTCTAAAAGAACATTCGTAAGAGTGATAAAAACTCCCTTATTCAAAGTATACTCCATCGCTTGTTATACATTTCTCCAATATTTCGGGCAATTCGTGAATACCATGCCACTAAAAATCATCCCTTTTTGCTGCGAGCCATTTATCGAGCCATTTTTTACCATCTTCGTGCGAACCAAGACGCTGCTCAGCAAATTCGTGACTCATCGATTCAAGCAAGTGGTAATCGGAAGGAGTCAAGTGTGGTGAGTAAGCCGCATGGGGTAGAACTTCCCAACTAAGTACTTCCAACGTGTCGTGAACCGGTTTTGCCGTATGTGATGGAGCATTGTCATAATGAAAAATGTCTTTGGGTTTCCTCTTTCGGTATTCTGGCCTTTTTTTAAGCAGCGAGCGGTTCAAATCGGTCAACTGTTGTAAGTAACGTTTAGTATTAACCATTTTCCCAGGTTTAAACAGCTTATAATAGACTTCACCCATCTGCTCCCACCAAACACAGAGCATTGTGTTTCTACCAAAGCGATTCGGTCTTGTAGTGGATATGGATCGTGCGTTTGGGTCTACCCATGATTCTTTGCGTTTGGGATCTTCAAAATAAATCCACTTTTCATCCCCTGTAATTATACCATGCAGCAAAGATTGCCTTCTGTACCGAACGAGCAAAACGTTATATACGTTTTTGCCCTTTTCCATTTGCTGTCATCCATCTACCTGTCTTCTGAATCTTTCCCATCTCTCTTTGTCGATTGCAAACAGGTCGTTGAATAACGCCTAATTGTTTGTCGAGTTGTTTTTGTGTTTGCGAAACACCTTCGTCCAACAATGCTTGCAATTCCACATCTTCGTATTTCTTTGGCGGTTTCCCACATTTCTTATCTGCAGCATCGAAGTCACAACTTTTGATTTTGAAATGATTTAGCGGCAGTTTACTTCGAATGAAAATAAAAAAAAGGTGTCCGCGAATACACTTTGTTCGGTATAAATTTTGAGATATTGAACACAATTTTCCAATTTACCTCGAGCGCGTCTGACTCTTGTTAATGACACAGCAAAATGGTGCAGTACCAAATCATTATAGCACAAATTGCATTGGTGGGGCGTCTGTTGTCTGAAATCCGAATTTCATTCTTGTACACCGGGTATATACACTACCGCTCATAATAGTATGGGCAGTTCCTAATTCATGCAAAATTTGACGCTCGCTTCAAAATTTTAAACAAAACAATTATAAGAAAAATATTTATTCATCTACTTACTGCACGTGTATATACAAAAGAAAAAGTTATAGTAAACATTAGAAAACCTAAAGTAAGGCATACTTTTTTCTAATTTTAACTTATTGCACTGAATAAATAACTCAATATACTATATACTATCTATATATATATACACTATATACCAAACTTGTTACCCTAAGAGCTACTAGGTTCCAAGGGCCAAGTTCATCATACCAACATGTAATTATGAGTTACGCGCAAATTTCAATCATTTTACAGTAGTGTAGGGCCATCTTGTGGGGAGCCTCGGACCGGATTGGCGGCTCACGCGCGCTGATGTTGGCTCGCGGACCTAAGTTAGGGGATCCCTGGTACAGACGATCGAAAAACTTCTTTAATCTGTACCAATGCACATAAAATATGCAGGATCCAAAAAAGAAAACATATTTGAAGATGTACATATCCACGCAGGCTTTAAAAACATCCTAAATTTTCAATGAAGGTAATAGATATCTTTTACGAGCGCTACGTGTATAAATATAGTTTCTTTTTAAGTTGAAGATCTCAAGTACCGCTTTGTCTTGCTGTATTTGCTTGAAATATAAAATAATGTAATAATATCGAGTAAGATGAAAATGCAGTAATGTACAGAATGTTTCACTGAAAGCAATAAAGTAACATAACAGACCAGCAAAGCTAAATTTAAAAAAAAAATTCAATAAAGGCGAATAAGCTCCAATTACAAATATGTAGTTTCAATACTCAGCATATGATATTAGTTATTGTTTTGTGTGTGCGGAGCTAAAGTCAACGGTGTGTGAACTGGATTGAACTGGTTGCTCCAACACTAGTTTCTTTTAATGATTAGATTTCGAAGGACCTAGCTTTTTTTAGGAAAATATTTTCCTTATTGCAATATTATATAGTATAAGACTGTGTTATAAAAAGACACTAAAATCAACATTAAATTTAAAAACAAACAACAACCAGGCAAGGTAAAGATCGCACCCATTACTGCGAGAATCAAAAGAAAATAAATTCAATATCCATCCTAGCAAATTTCCCATCTTGACGTTAATTCCCCCTTTAATCCCACATCATCTTAATGCGAAGATTACGGATGTTCGCAGCTGATAGTTAAGAAGTGATCAATAAAATCATGAAATGCGTACTTCTTCCACGCTATCGTCTAAAGCGAGGTTTTCTATTGCAGTGAAACATTAAACTTAATTTTATGTTTCGGAGAATTTCAAGCTGAACCCTTAACGACGCGGTAGTTTTATCGACGCGCGAAGGTGAAACGTCGTGAAAATTAAATTTTCAGAAATTAATATCCAGCGTGCAGTAGCTGAAAGCGGCGCGGCGAGATCGTCCGGGCGGGTTTCTTCATTTACGACAACAAAATGGCCGAGCAAACGAAGAAGAAGATGCAACACTGATACGAAAAATAAACGTCGTTCTCCTTTTATGTCGTACGAGATTAAACGGTATACAATTCCGAATGAATACACTACAATCTGTTGTTTAAGGTACGTAGCGTTGCGAAGCTACCTGCAAATTTTATTCTTCGATGTCGTTTTACTGGTTTGTCTTCCAGCGTTCTCCCTCGTCTTAGAATCGCCTAAAATATAGCGCAATTAAAATGTAAACATTGTAAGTTTCTAATGCTTGGCTTTTGTTACATTGTACCTGGAAAGGACAAAGGAAATGAAATTAAATATCTCCCGCAGGTATCCCGTAGAAACGATCTACCACATAAAAGAATATATGTAGGTTTACGGTTTCGTCAAAGCCAAGAACTTTCATTCCGCTACCAAAAACTTAAGACCCACGCAGAAATTAGAAATCTGCTTGACACCATCGAAATAAGGATAAATTATTTGAGAAACGATTGAAATAAATTTATTGTAAACGTACCTTTTAATTACTAGATATGTTTTGGCATATCTCGAATTGTTTCCTCAATAAAATGTACCAGGTTTGTATCACAAGGATATTACTAGCTTCCGCGTTGAATTTTAGAATAGAAGAAAGAACGATTAGGTGTTGCGTTTAAGACAAAATCTTATAAACCAATTTTGAAATTGCTTTTAAAAAACGAAAGAACAATGAAATCCATAAATAGTATCTCAGACTTTCACGGCCGTTTAACAGAGTTGTAACGGTTGTCGGGTTCCACCGTGTCACTAGGTTTTTGTCCCTGACGTTTCGCGAACAACTGCGGTTCGCATTTTCAAAGGTACCTTTGAAAATGCATATGTGTAGGTACTATTTCAACATTAAAGACTTAAAATTGTAATTATTATCAAAATACACAGTTCTCTTATTATAATTCATAATTCATTTCTATATTTTGAAAATTTAACTAGACAGGGATTGTTATAGGTAAATATTTAAAGAGTTGTGTTAAAAAGCGATATACAGCTGTGGCCATATGTATTCGCCACCCTTTTTTGTTTTTTATTCCGACGAATATATAAGAAATAAAAGAAAATTGATCGATGAAAATGTTTCATTGTGAGTGTATACAGATATTTACAGATATTGCTTAATATTTGGTAGCTCCTCCCTGGGCTTATATCACCGCACGAATTCGTCGGGGCATACTGCTCACTAAGTTGTAGTACTGTTCGGGGGTGATTTTATTCCACTCTTCGAATATTTTTGTTTTTAAGCATTGCTTTGTGGTAGATGAGTATTTAGCTACATTTCGCTTTAAAATGTACCATAAATGCTCAATTGGCGATAAGTCCGGGGATTGTGCCGGCCATTCCAGGACCCGCACGTTATTTTCATCGAACCAGCGCATTACTTCGCGAGATTTATGGCACGGTGCATTATCTTGTTGGAAGTAATACTCTGGCTCATCATTATCGAATAATCTTAACGCACACGGTTCCAGAACTTCTTCCAACATGTCGATGTACGTCCGACTGTTCATTCGGCCCTCGCAGACGAACAGTTCTCCGACGCCTGTTGCACTCATGGAACCCCAAACGATTATGCTACCACCCCCAAACTTGACAGTAGGGATGATACAGTCTGGATGGAAGGCCTCTCCTCGCCTACGTCGCACGTATTGAGGCCCAGGTTTACCACAAAGCTACCAACAAAAACATGAATACTGTTACATTTTGGAACCCATTAAAAAGAATAAAAACATTGTAGATACCAGGAATTGAATACAGAATACCGCAAATACAATAATTATGTATTACTTACCTCAATATTTGACTCATCGGTCCACATAACATTGGCCCAATTGTCAATGGTCCAGTCGCGGTGACTTTTAGCTCACAGCAGTCTCTTTTTCTTTTGTTGCGGAAACAACCGTGGTGTACGTCGAGCTTTGTATCCACCTCAATTTAATTCACAAAGGCGTCTTCTAACCGTACGAGGAGAAATAGCAACATTATGTAGCCGGAAAAGCTCACTCGAAAACTGTTTAGACCCTTTTTTCCGGTCTCGCAAAGACATCCGCTCTAAGACTCACTCATCTCTGCTAGTTATCCTCCTTTTTCGACCAGTTTTCGGTTTGTTTGTCAAAGATCCACTCTCTTTGTATCGTTTTATCGTCATTCTAACTGTCGATCGCGCACATTTCACTTGTCGGGCAATAGCAGACACCAACAACCCTTGCTTTTCTAACACCACAATTTGTCCTCGCTCTACCTCCGTCAATTCGCGTGTTTCGGCATTACTTTTTACTGTATACTATAGTATTACACAGACAAAATCACAGACACAATATCTTCACTCTAACTAGCTCAACCTTACTCTTACAACTTCTAAGAAAGATTGAAGAAATATTCAGAAATTACAATTTTACGTCTATTTTCTAATTTACTCAGAATGGCCTACAATTAACCATTAAACCCTCATTACCAGGTACCTAGTTAAGTCCGTTATCGACCCTGCTTCTTAGAAATACAATAATATTCGTGTAACACGTTCAAAACGAGAGTGGCGAATACATATGGCCACAGCTGTATATATACATTTTTTGTCAATATATTTATAGAACCTTTAATTTGGCTACCTCAATTATTTAACTTAATATATACTTAATTTAAAACAAAAATTTAAATAAAAGAGCCCACTCGCCAATGAAAGAGCCTGAGATTTTCCACCACAGTATGCACGTTTTTATTTTCAGACCAGTTTTATTCAGATTTATTAATATTTCATAACTTAAAAGAAAAAACAGAGGTAAATTTTAAATGTTTTTGCTCTACATATTTTACGCTAACTTACTATTATTCTTGTTGTTTGATACAAATCTGCCTCATCTCAAAAATAGTTATAATTTTAAGTTGTGTGTTTTACTAAGGTCATTTCTGCAACACATATGCACATAAATAGTATATGCACATATTGATATGTATATCAAGTATTCACAATAAACATGTATTATTTCATACATAACTTGTGGTATTAATAAACTTTAGAGGGTTAATACCTGTACTAAAGCTAAAAGCTGAAACTTCAGCGATTATTAAATAAGTATTGGTGAATTATTTACATGATAATATCGGTGTAGTTTGTATATTAATACGCACAAACTTCTAACATTTCATCCCTTATTGCATATTAAACACCCCCGGACCCTAACGTAACTAGGAAACTTGAATGTTGAAGTCGACAAACAGCGAGCTAATTTAAATGCGTATTTTGATTAAAATAGGCCGCAAATAGCCGAAACGTTTTCTCAATTCAGTTGCGGGATTTGTTCACGAACCTAGTTTCTTCAGAGAACAATGGTTGAATATCGTCGGGGATTACATAAGTTTTCCCATTAAAATCTTGTATTTACTGGATTATGGCTTTTATCGGTTTTAGTTGGTTTTTGAGCTATAGAATAGAATCGGTAAACAAATAAAATAATGAATACATATATCTAAAAATTAATAAGAAGTATAAATTAAGATAATGCACATTGTTTGAACATTAAGCATTATGATTTTCGTTCTCGATTTTGAGAATTTCCTAAGTAGTTTGGGTTTTAGAAGTACAAGTTCCACATAAACTATCATTTTCGGCAGTTTTAATATTATCCAGTTTAACAATCTTGAAATAAATGATGGTAAAAGTAGAATAATGAGTGAGTTCTTACATTTTGTAAATTTGTCACAACTTATTCCAGTAACTAATGCTAGGGGAAGATTATTAGATTTAGTTATTACCAATGTTCACACTGTTGCTATTGACAGAGAGATGTTTCCACTAGTGGCGGAAAACAGCGATCACCCCGCTCTAGCACTGTACCTATCAATTCCATCTTCACGATTTAACCTTATATGTGGTAATAAAGATGGCAGAGTGTATAATTTTAAGCGTGCAGGCTCTATTAATTTATATGATTCTTTATTAACTACAGATCGAACATTTATTTGCAACTATACCAGTATCGATGATGCTTGTTCTGCATTTTATGCTGAAATTTATAAACACTTAGATATATTTGTTCCAGCTGTTGGATAGTAATTATCCTTTGTGGTTCACACGAGATCACATTAACAACATTAAACTTAAAAATCATTATACACTAGGGTGACAGAATAAAATAGACACCTACTAACTAAAAAAAAGATTCTATTCTCGTTATATATACAAAATATTTTTAAATTTTTAAATTAGACTAATATTTTGTCGATCCACCTTTACTTGCGTGAAGTGCTGCGAGTCGTCGTGGCATAGAATCTATTAAATGATTAATGGTGTCTTCTGGAATATTTAACCACTATCCTGTAACAGCTGCTACGAGTTCTTCCTTATTGCTGGGTGTTCGGGGTCGTTTCGCCATATTTGTCTGGATTATGTGCCAAACATTCTCTATCAGATTCATGTCTGGTGATTGGCCTGGCCATGGTAAAATCCGAATCCCCTGTTCCTCTTTCCACGTGGTTGTTGTTCTTGCTTTGTGGCAGGGTGCTCCATCCTCCATAAAAGTGGCGTCCTCTTTAGATAAAATGGCGTTGTCGAATATCGGTAGTAGTAGTAGTAGTAGTAGTTAATATTTGGATATATTTTGCCGCATTTATATTTCCGTCGTAGATTACTAATTGCGATCTTCGACCATACCATATCGCGCCCCACACCATGATGTTCACACCGCCGTATTCCACCGTCTCATGCAAAAATTTGTCGTCCAGTTGCTGTGACGAACGTCTCCATACCCACGTACGACCACTATCACTGAATTGGCAGTATCTGCTTTCGTCTGAAAAAATGACAGACGGCCAAAACTCTTCGGGCTTCGTTCGCATTTCGATTGCCCAAGCCATTCGGCGCCGTTTTTGAAACGCCGTAAGGAGAGGTTTTTTCTTTGCCACCCTTTTATACATCCCCACACTGTGGAGGTATCGCAGAACGGTGTGCTGACTTTTCTGTGAAGTTGCCGCAACCTCAGCTGTACTTTTTGGCGGTTCTCTTAACACTTCGCGCACAAGCACCCTTTTACTTCTTGCAGAAGGTCCGACACGACCTGGTCTCGGCTCCACTGTTGTTTTTTCCTTGCGTTTAAATTATGTAATCACACGGTGAACTGTGGACAACGAAATATTTAAAAATTTACTTATTTCACATTGCGAAGCGCCGCGTTCACTCTGGCCAATGATGCGACCCCGGGTGAAGTCGCTAATATCACTCGAACCTTGTAAGCGAGGCATAGTTGTAACGATACTAAACTATGACGAATTCCTTCCGATACACCTACCCACCCTACCCTAATGACCAGAGAAAGTTCTTAATTCGTTCTTAGAATTTAGCTGTTTACATATATATACCGCTTTACCTGGTGTTTATTTCATTATGTCACCCTAGTGTAGATTGATGTATATAAGAACAGATTGCTTATGTTATTTAAATGCTTTCAAAAGTATGAGAAGGAAACTGAAAGTAGATTCTAGGCGGTTGTGAGAACTTTATTTAAACCACCCTAGACATTTTTGACAGTTTGTGCATTCTAAAACTATGAAGGGCGTCTAAGGCAATACGAATAACGATCCACCTTCCATAGTGAACGCTTTTCGGGAGTTTTTCCAATCAGTGTACCTTCTCTCTAGATTAGTTCCGATGAGTCGTTCTCCAATTACTCCGTGTGCTGCAATGGTTGCCCTAGTTTGTATGAAATCCTTAAAAGATAATTACACATCAGGTAGTGATAACATACCGTCCTTTTTCTTAGGGATTGTGGACATATATTTGCTTCTCCTCTCTGCTACTTGTCCACTCTTGCTCTCAAGACATCCATCCTTCCCATCTGCGTGGAAGATTGTCAAATTAGTACCTGTTTTCAAAAGTGACGAAAAGTGTATTATTTCCAGTCACTATCCTATAGCTTTATTAAATAATTTTGCTTATGTTTTTGGGAAATGTTTATACAAGTATATTTATGCTCAAGCTAGACCCTGGATTTCAAGTGACCAACACGGTTTCGTTGCTCAGTGATCTATAGTAATTGGTCTTGTTACAATTACTCAATACCTATCTAATAATGTGGATACTGGAAGACAGGTAGATGACGGACCGGACCATAGTAAGATTCCTCATCTCCCCCAAATCAATACCCACTTGATTTGTGCATGCATTATTAATTTTTAGAGTTTCGCGTTATATAAACGCGTATGCGTTGTGTTTACAAATTGTTTTTGTATGGCATCTAACCGAATTAATGTGTATTGATATATTTATAGCATGCCCATAATTGCTGAATAAAATATCATTGGATATAATTCAAACTACTATTTACACCAATCGTTTAGCAAATAGTTAAACGCGTTACACGAAAATTGGCGATTTATTACCGTCAATTTCGCGTAACTGCATGCTTTGCGACAATTTGTGTAATTAATACTTCACTGCCGTTAAGCCTTAAATATCAATTATTCATTTACGAGCGCTATTATTGACTGCGCATTACTTAATTTAAATGGATGCACTTTTTTTGAAAATGAATCGCGTCGTTATTAACTGCGTACACCTAGGGTATCGTAAACTAAACTAATTTATGTTTAAACTGTAAACACTGGTTTATTTAAAACGATGGTTTTGCTTGAACTGTTAACTTCAAAATTCACCGAGGATTTGAAATTAACTTTATTGTATACAGTATAATGTGCAGTTATTTATAAATACATACACTTCACTGTAGAATTTGGACATTCTTATAGAATTATAAAAGTGCGAACAAAATTGAAATAAAAAATAAAATTTATTATCCTATTGTTATATATAGGAGCTCGTAAAACAATATGACACAAAATCAAACTAATTCTAAAAGTCTAAAACAATAAAAAAATACGAAACAACGAAATGTTACAGAATATTAGAGGTTTTGTTACAAGGCTTTACTACCACTTACTATAAGTTTGAATACAGGGAAACCCACATCTAAAAGCGTCGAATCCTTTGGAAGCATTACTTCAAGCATATATACTCTACAGTATTACCAACTCACTAGAATTTATGCTAAATCTGATAGGAATTGGAATAAAATTGCGAATTCTTGAGTAAAACCTTCATGCATAATGTTTTCGATGAAACTAACATTTTTCAAAGCCACAATATTTTGACAATCTGAATCAAAGTTAAATCATTAAAATTTACACTATAAACTTACACAACTAACACATTTTCCTAGGTAAACGCTATGTAGTAAAATTTAAGATGTCAACTATTATTTGTTATAAAATTCAAACACAATGTCTAAATTTAAAGTTCTTAGAAAAATTTTTTGATTTTTGTTTCCTATTTAGAAATTGCAATAAGAATGAATGCAGACATGCACAAAGTGGTATTTATATAAAGAAGATTGTAAGAAGATCTTTATATCTAGTTTGTATGCAACTTCTTATATGGATTTTTATAAAAAATTCTCAAAGTTTTGCAAGTATGTATTATAGGATAAAATAAAAAAATGTTAAAAATTAGGCAACAGACATAATACATTACAATAATTAAAATAAGCAACTAAGATTTAAATGTTTTTCTTAAGTCTTGTTAAACAATACGTTGTAACAGTTGTTTATTCCATCAATATCATTTTTAAAAGCACAAGTTTTATTAATTTTAATGCGAAACATTTGTGATAAAAAGCGTTCTTGGGATTAAGTTCCTTTTGCACAAAGTTTAAACGCTTGAGAAGTCAAATGCATGATGGGATCTATACATTATCCTGATAAGCCACTGAACACTCTACCTATGAATACATCATTCATATGTTGTTGCATTCTCTTTCTATGTTGTCTCACCATATAAACCGTACTCTTCATTCCAGAATTGCTGTTTTTGTATTTTAAGATATTATTTAAGTATTTAAGATTACTTAAACTATTAAAATTATACCACTGCATCATAATATGTTCGTTATTTCCAGAGAAAATTCGAATTTAAGACAAAGTTGATGTGTAGATAAGGTGAAGTACAGATACTACACTTTTATGTTTAAGATCTTCTCTCTGATATTGGGAAGATAATTATTATGTTTATACTAATACTTATCGCTACAGTGAAAGAATTTAAGTAACACATGGGCTGAAAAGTGCCGGGCCTAATACATAGATGACGCTAGTTTTATTGCAGTCACCTTTCTCTCAGTTAGTACTAACCTTCAAAAGACAGCGGTTAAAATTTCATGATATTCTATTCATTAGTTTGTGAGTTATTGTGCTAAGAGTCACGCTACTTTTGTTATTTTTAAAACAATGGATCAAAAACAATTTCGTGTTTTAATTTTACACTGCTTCTTGATGGGAAAAAATACCGTTCAAGCGAAGCAATGGCTTGAAAAGTGTTATGGGGACTCCGCTCCATCAGAAACAACAATAAAACGTTGGTTTGCTGACTTCAAACGTGGTCGTAGAGACACCGATGATGCAGATCGCAGTGGACGTCCAAATGAGGCGGTAACATCAGACAACATCAAAGAAATCCACAAAATCGTTTTGAATGATCGAAAAGTGAAGTTGCGTGAGTTAGCTGACATCGTAAAGGTATCAAAAGAATGTATTGGCTTTATATTTCATGAGCATTTGACTATGAGAAAGCTCTGTTCAAAGTGGGTGCCGCGTTTGCTCCCTGCTGACCAAAAACAAGAACGTGTTGATGATTCTGAGCAGTGTTTGGCCATGTTTAAACGTAACAAACCGGAATTTTTGCGTCTATATGTGACAATGGATGAAACATGGATCCATCACTTCACTCCGGAATCAAAACGATCGTCATCTGAGTGGACAGCAACTGGTGAACCTCGTCCAAAGCGCCCGAAAGCACAACAATCGGCTGGAAAGGTTATGGCCTCGGTATTTTGGGATGTGCGTGGTGTAATATCCATCGACTATCTTGAGAAAGGAAATACCATCAACAGTGAATATTATATAGCGTTATTGGAGCGTTTGAAGGCCGAAATTGCAAAGAAACGACCGCATATGGCAAAGAAAAAAATTTTGTTTCGTCAAGACAACGCACCGTGTCACAAGTCAATCAAAACAATAGCAAAACTATATGAATTGAATTTCGAATTGCTCCCACATCCACCGTATTCGCCAGATTTGGCTCCCAGCGACTACTGGCTGTTCGCAGACCTCAAAAACATGCTCGCCGGTAAGAAATTTCGCACGAATGAAGAGGTTATCGCTGAATCTGAGGCCTATTTTGAGGCAAAAGATAAATCGTTCTACAAAAGTGGTATTGAAATGTTAGAGCGGCGCTGGAGATTACGTTGATGAATAAAGCTAATTTTGAACCAAAAAAACCGTGTTTTCTTTGTTAGGCCCGCGACTTTTCTGCCCATCTGTTATCAGTGCTATTTGCTAAATGATACCATACGGAGGACTATATGTGTGTATTTAAATATCTCCAAATATAAAGTTAAGATTTGTGTGAAACAAGAGCATTTAGTTTTATGAATTTTCCCTACAAATTGATATTTATTGAGTGTTATAAAGAACGTCTGATGAATATTTAAAAGCCATAGATAAATAACAAGAATAAAGTAGCGAACTATGAAACTATTCAACTAAAAGATTCACCAACACTTTGCCTTACCCCAAAGTTAGTGTTTATAAGAATTCTAGCGGATGTATGTAGTTTTACCTTTTGGCACATACAAAAATGAAATGCTGTTGTTAATAACACTCCTATACTGAACCTAACGTATCAGTACTTAAATATTCAATTCGCTTTTTAAAAGTATTTTAGATGTAATTCCTTGAAGTTTAATTGTTTAATCCTTCTTCGGCGTTATCCCCCAAATAATCATACTGTTTTAGAATGTAATTGGTACGCTGGTACTTTCCATTCTATCTAACTATTATATGAAATTTATGTTTCTTTATCTACGAAAATTATAAAGAATCTGTTACAATCTTAGCATTCACATTCTTTTTGAATTATATTGATCTCTTTTGGTTGAATAATCTTGGCTGGTTGCTATCTTATTCTTGACCAAAGTGTGACTGCTTATGACTCGATATATAAGTTGCTGGGAGAACTTTTTTTGGCATTGACAAATAGTCATTTCACCAGGTAAAAATTCTAAAATATAAACGTCTAAACAAACGAATCGATACGAAAGGAACAACACAAGAATACACACTTCACGACACGGCGTCAATCGTCCAGACTTGAATCAAAACAACACATACAGGACCGCGGAAAGGGAGGAGACCCACAAGAGGAAAGGTAAACAAAGGAAGCGAAACAAAAACGAAAACCAGTCTCATAAACGTATTTTGTTACGAATCAAAAATCCTATAATAATATTATAAACGTCTATATTATTTTGTGCCAGAATGAAAGAGGTATGAACTGGGATATTGGAAAAGAATTTACATGTCTTGAAAGAATTCATCTCGGTGTTGGGAGAACTTATTTTTAAAATTCACAGAACTAAATGCTCTTGTTTTACACTAATCTTAACCTTACATTTGGAGTTCTTTATGACATCACTACATAACACTTACCCACTTGCAGCGGTAAATATTGTATTTTTTGCATTCAGAAAGCAAAGTCCATTGACTGTGTTACCATCACAAAAAAAAAACAAAAGAAAAACCAAAAAGATCTGACACATCAAACTGTAATATTATAATCAACGAGAAGCTTAATAATAGCACTGTAAATTTCTGCATCCTATTACCTTAGCAGTGATATCACAGAAGTTACATTAAGCGCTATTAAACTTTCGAAGAAACTGCACCTATTATGCTCATGGACGCCGCATGTTAAAATAAGGTGATTTAAATCATGCAATTCATGACTCACATCTGCAAGCTGGAATTTCTAGAATCCTTAATTTATGTAGATGGAAAGGGAAACAACAAATTCGAAGCGAAATTTTAACCTATTGATAGTAGAATAAATGAATCGTGAAAATCTAAAGTTATCAAGCCAAGAAATACATTTTTGCACATTGCGTAAGATAATCCTCATAACATTTATAACCTGTTTTCGCATTTTTACATTAAAAGGAATCTTTTGGGCTTACATGAAACTTCCAGTTCGTAGACGCTGTGATCTACTACCTCCTCTCAAATCGCTGATACTTTGGCTAATAACTCATCTGACCTTTAACCCAAAAATGCTTATATTGAGATCTAATAATTCTAAAATAATATCAAGCACAAGAGGACGCTACTTTCTAAATATATCATTTTTAACATTCACTTGGAAAAGGATGTATAAGGAACCCTTAATAGTGCTCAGAAAAATCAGGTTTATAGGAACTTTGACACGGTTCCTTTGTTGATCAATATCATATATAGAAAGAAGGAAAACTCGTTTACGACGTCTTTGATTTCTTTCTCTGCAGGACGGAATCGTTGTAAATCTAAAAACTCAATTAATACGTAAAACCAGTCGACCGTAAATTCAGGAAATCGAGAAAAATAAAACGAGAAAACTTCACTACTAAAAGGGACCCGAACACGACGGAACTCGACCTCTTGACCGAAAGAAATTTAAAGTAAACGTTATCCGTCAAAACGAATACAAATCGAAACAAACTCTAGAAGAGAAGAAAACAAAGGTAGAGAAAAAAGAAAATTTTCCGTTCATATCGATTCACATGCTCGTCCGAGGTATAGTAACTTACCTTCTCCTCCCTCTTACATACTGCGGACTTATTCCTAATATATTTCCAGTTTGCTCGGAATAGAAATAAGATATGTAGATGTAGCCGGTGTTCTGTTATAACGTCGGATGCCTGCTGCTCCGCTAGAACCACCGGTGTTGGTGGTGCTGCTGCTGTACCGTACTCGCTCGGCATTTAGATGAGCGCCATCTGTAATGCTAAAGGCGGATCGCGATGTTCCCGGGTCGCTAACCCCAGGATCTGCCTGCGAAATGATATAATCAAACAACGCCATTTCCATCGAACAGTTGCGTTTGACGCATATATGTGTGTATACCGCATTTGCATCTATGCTTCATCACTAATCAAGTAAACAGATAAAGCTATATTAATGCGTATATTATTCGAAACGCATTGAAAAATAAAAATTACCTCATTTAAGCCATTACTACAACATAGTTTAGGTTATAAAGCTTTATTAATTAACAAAATTCCCTCATAGTTGATGGTTTGCATTAAAAGTTATTATTGATCAAAAAAATTCCTCGGACCCTTTCATTTAGTTTTCTCACATAAGTATATCTCTTTAATTTTGTAAATAACGTTACCATTATTTGAAAAAATAAAAATAAAATGCAGAAACAGGTTTTAATAATACGAAAAGGCCCTTTTGAATACATTTTAAAACTATTCTTGATCCTCACAACCTTTGAAGAAGTAAAGTCTCCCCTTTTTTCCTTTAAATTGGACACCAGATTCTTTTCGTTGAAATAGGATTCTACTCTATTGAGTGATCTGTTACACTTAAAAAAATTATGTTTACCTTCGCTGCTTTGTGAAGTTAGACTTTCATGTGTTCCTTAAACCGCAATTCAAAGCATCTACCCGACAGGTTAATTCGTTTGGGCGGAAGATGAATCAAGCGGGTATGCATATCACTATTTCTTAGATTTATTTTGATTTCAACTCTAATGATAGTAGAACCGTTCCAAGCATGTATGATTTAACAAATTTGTTTCATCTGTATCTTATCCGTTAGGGTTTTTTGATCTAGTGCAACGTAGAACACGTCTGACCACAGTTAGAGTTTCTGTAAAAAAATATGGTGTTCAATTTAAAGGAAAACGGTTAGGTAGTTTTGCTGGAGGTATGTATATAAACCAACAACATCACTAAAATGCATTCAAAAAGACTTTTTGATAGTATTCAAAATTATTTTTAAACTGAATTCTCAACTTTTTTTTAATAACAGTGAAGAATTCTAGAATACCAGGTATACAATGGTGAAGTACGCACAACTACCTTCCACCCTTTATTCATCTGACTTTTCCTCTCTCTCTCTCTCTCTCTCTTTATCGTTCACGTCCGGAATACACCGTTTTAATCTCATAGTTATCCTATTTACACATCGTATAATAAGTTACCACCGAGAGTCTGTTCAGAGAAGATTTTTAAAATTCTAGTATTTTTTCAAACAATGAAGATTCTTGCTCTAATAGAAACGTCAAGTGTTGTGTTGTTCTAGATAAATTTGATTTTACCTTTCTATATATAACGATAATAATATATAAACTAAAACTTTTGTTCTCTGTTTTGCATAATGGAATTGACTTCTCGTCTTGAATAGTCATTTTCCCCACATGTTACCTGCTTGTGTATGGTGGCTAATATATATACATGTATGTACATATATATATGTGTATGTACATATATATATGTGTATGTACATATATATATGTGTATATATATACTATTATTTGCACCTTATTATAATAGATATAAAGGTAGGATTCCGGCACCTCCACCAATTTTGTTAAGTAAACACCATACTGTAATATATGGCAATGGGAAGGACTCCAGCTGTAGTCAGATATAGGAATGAGGCCATAACACAGATTTGTTGACATTCGGCGACACATCATAGCTCAGACGAAATAAAATAACATTAAACGTTCTAAACTGAATAGAAAATCTTATCAAATAAAAGCGATAAACATAAATAAAATCCTGAAACTTAAAAGATTCTTATTAGAGTAAATAAAGAATTAGTATATATAACAACTTAAATTTAAAAGCAATAATTGCAAACAAATGTACTATAAATAAAACAACAAATTGTAAAAGAAAATTAATTATTTATTAAATGTTCGAATAACTCTCCCCGTTGGTATGACTCAGTAGTAACTCAGCCAGTCATAAAAATTACGACGAACATTTCTTAAAAAATCAAACACCGGCTTTACTTGGAATGAATTACGCATGTCTAGCAATTCGTTCCCCTCACCTCGCAATAGCAGGGAATCACGGCTTCATTGAATCGATTCATATTGAGAAGATCTATGTGAGGATAGCATGTAGTAGTAGTAACTAAACAAGGGTAGAAAATATTGTTGGACAGCGATAGCATACCGCAGATTGGAGGTGTTATATCGAATCGCACTGTCCGTTTCCAGATATAGTGCGGAATATAAGCTTTTAGAGTAGCACGAGCACAGCAGGTGGTATGCAATAACACGTAAACTTCAGAATATTCCAAATCTGTAGAGAAACTTTCAAGGATTGATGAGAAAATAATGGCAGTAAATCCAATTAAATTGTTTATAATTGCGTAGTATAAATTGAAACGGACAGTATATCTGACACACAATCGCCCTGTAGAATAGCATGCTTATTTGTCAAGCGCACTCATGGAATATTTTTAAAAATTATGAGACGCACTTTATCGTTATTTGTTACTAATTATTGATAATATAATTTTGGATACATATTTAAACTTCTTACATTACTGTGTTCACATACTCTGTGAAATATGTATACATTACACTAGCAAAATTTTAATCAAACAAACAGTTAGCTATTGCATTACACCCCCATTTCTTGAAGATGGCAGAGGTGCATAAGAAATTCTTTTTTGTTATTATTTAAATATTTTACCATTAGAAATCCACACACATATATATATATTTTATTCTATATATATATATATATATATATATATATATATATATAGAATAAAATAGACACCTACTAATTAAAAAAGATTCTATTCTCTATACAAAATATTTTAACATTTTTAAATTAGACTAATATTTTGTCGATCCACCTTTACTTGCGTGAAGTGCTGCGAGTCGTCGTGGCATAGAATCTATTAAATGATCAATGGTGTCTTCTGGAATACTTAACCACTCCTCTGTCACAGCTGCCACGAGTTCTTCCTTATTGTTGGGTTTTCGAGGTCGTTTCGCCATATTTGTCTGGATTATGTGCCAAACATTCTCTATCGGATTCATGTCTGGTGATTGGCCTGGCCATGGTAAAATCCGAATCCCCTGTTCCTCTTTTCATGTGGTTGTTGTTCTTGCTTTGTGGCGGGGTGCTCCATCCTCCATAAAAGTGGCGTCTTCTATAGATAAAATGGCGTTGTCGAATATCGGTAGTAGTCCTTCTGTTAATATTTTGCCGCATTTATATTTCCGTCGTAGATTACTAATTGCGAACTTCCACCATACCATATCGCGCCCCACACCATGATGTTCACACCGCCGTATTTCACCGTCTGATGCAAAAATTTGTCGTCCAGTTGCTGTGACGAACGTCTCCATACCCACGTACGACCACTATCACTGAATTGGCAATATCTGCTGTCGTCTGAAAAAATGACAGACCGCCAAAACTCTTTGGGCTTCGTTCGCATTTCGATTGCCCAAGCCATTCGGCGCCGTTTTTGAAATGCCGTAAGGAGAGATTTTTTATTTGCCACCCTTTTATACATCCCCACACTGTGGAGGTATCGCAGAACGGTGCGCTGACTTTTCTGTGAAGTTGCCGCAAGCTCAGCTGTACTTTTTCGCGGTTCTCTTAACACTTCGCGCACAAGCACCCTTTTACTTCTTTCAGAAGGTCCGACACGACCTGGTCTCGGCTCCACTGTTGTTTTTTCCTTGCGTTTAAATTGTGTAATCACACGGTTAACTGTGGACAACGGAATATTTAAAAATTTACTTATTTCACGTTGCGAAGCGCCGCGTTCACTCTGGCCAACGATGCGACCCCGGGTGAAGTCGCTAATATCACTCGAACCTTGTAAGCGAGGCATAGTTGTAACGATACTAAAGTATGACGAATTCCTTCCGATACATCTACCCCTACCCTAATGGCAAGAGAAAGTTGTTAATTCGTTCTTAGAATTTAGCTGTTTATATATTTATACCGCTTTACCTGGTGTCTATTTTATTCTGTCACCCTAGTGTATATACATATATATTCAGAAAATGGTGTAACTGAGTTACTACTTAACCAAGCGCACCCTGAGAAATAACCTGTACTGGGTAAAAAAGTATTTGATATTATGAATATGTAGTTAATGTAATAAAGTTTCATAAAACACAATAGTGTCCTGCTTGAGCAAAAAATCAGTATATTTTCGAAACTATTATTTGTTTACTTCTTGTAATAGATATGGTACTGATTGACCTGAAAAATATTAAAAAACAGTTAAAGAATGGCTATTAATAGTTATTATGCAATGATTGATAATCAGATTTAAACGTTTTAGTTTTTTTTTCATGTTTTAACCTTCTGAAATATACGGACTTTCCCCTTAAGCACCCTGTATATTTCTTTCGTACAACTTGAATCGTATAATGTTATATGTTAATAAACAGCATTAAATTCAGCATCAGATCTGCTCTTTCTGCAGAATTTTACCTTCCAATGAACGAAATCACCGCTATTGTGAGAAGGAAAACCATTACCTATTCATTCGGGATAATTAATTTAAAGCAACGGAGCATTCAGACAATTCGTTAAGTAACTTCATTGTATATTAAATGAAAGTCACGTAATCTTTGTAAGTGCTTCGTTCTTCTGGTTTATTTATTCAGAGGATTTTTGCGGATGTATTTTTAAATTTTCTCGACGTCGACGCGGCGTCTATATCTAGAAACACTTTGCAGTGTGTTTCAATAACAAATTTATCTCTACCACAATCTACGATGGTCTATTGCTTTTTTAACTTGTATTTGCATCTTCTTCTTCTTCTTCACTTCAGGTTTTAGGCACTTTGCCTGTTATAATACCCATCTTTTATTTAGTCTGCCTGCACCCCTTCTTCCTAAATATCTATAAAATCTCGCTCTGGCTGGCAACCCCGCCGCTGGTATCTGTTCTACGTGTTCTTTCCGCTTATTTTTGTTCTCCATTATTCTCTCATTTATGTCGAAGATGTTTAGTTCTGTTCTTATATCTCCATTTCTTATTCTACCAGATCTTGTGCAATCTTTCACTCTTCTCAAAAATTTCATCCCTTGCTCCTGTACCTTGCTTTCTTGTTTTTTTTCGTTGTTGTCCATGTTTCACTACCTCATAAAAGAGTTCGGCACAGTTATCGTTTTGAAAAATTTTATTTGTGCATCTTTCCTCTTTTGTTTTTTAACGTTCTGCTAATTTTTGCACAGATATGTGTGAATTTATTAAGTTTCTCTTTTACCTTGTATTTGCTACAACTAAACTAACAAAATCATATCAAATTAAAATTATTTAATAAAAAGAGCAGATTCGTCGTTATATTTATATAACTTTTCTTCAGTTCCTTTAATGGTTTTCCTTAAAAAAATAGTGTATAATCAACACACTAAATTCTTGTTTCTCTGTAGCAAATAGCTTACTTTAAACAATTGTAAAAACGCATGTATCTGGCAGATTTGGGCGAATTTTTAGCAGTACGCTTATAAAACACTTAAAATTTTTTGATTATTGTTGATGCCAAACAAACTTTTGAAAAATTACTCTGCCGTCGAATCGCCTTCGTACTTACACCGCATCACTGCCCTTATGAAAGTGATTATTCTCATATAATATAAATACTTTCTAAAGCTATTTAATAAAGTTCGTCCAAATATTAGTGTGCAACAAATTATATTTAATTAAATTAACAAGGAGTCGATATTTTATTACCTACTTAGTAATTTGAACATATAAGCTTTAATATGTTTCGTTCTGTTTGGAAAAAATCATCGCTGATTCCATTGACACTAATACTTAGGAAGTTAAAATTAAATCGATGGAGATTTATGGATTCAAAATACCTTACATGATGCACACAGTTCGTTATTAGCAATTTAAAAAAGTCAGTTGAAAAACGAAATTTTTTGTCATTAGACCGAATGAAGAAGTCCTTTTTTTTTAAATCAAAATATTTCTAGCTCTGTTCTGAATCTGATTATATTCCAAGTGGAAAATAAAATAATAAATATTACTCAAGCTAGAGCAAAATATTGCAAAAATTATTTTTCGTAAATGTGTATTAATATAGAAAGTACTCCAATTACTTCACCGATATACAACTTTTTCTGATTCATTTTGTATATGTGGGAATAATTTTAAATCGTAGCGCTTATAGATATCTGATTTTTGTATAGGATTCTTTTGTATTACCAATAATCAAGACGTTGCTGAAGTATATAGTGTGTTACCTCGCTCTATATACCGGGTGAAAAGCTGCGAGCTAGGCGACTAGAAAATCAATTGAACGCTAGCTTCGCTTAAAGCGAATAATGCATGTTTAGCTCCTCTATACCCCCTTCATTGAATCGATTCAAATTGAAAAGATCGATATAAGGATAGTATTTTGTGATAGTAGTTAAACAAGCGCAGAGAATATCGTTGGACAGAGGTTGCATATTGAGACACAATCGCTCTGCAGAATATCAAGCGTATCTCTCGACTTTATTAACTTATAGAAATCTTATTTTATTTTTCTCTTACTCACGATTACGGCCGTCGACATGTCGATAGTGCGCTCATGGTATGTATGCAATTAGTAAACGTTACTTTATTATTATCGTTAGCATTAGACCATTTGCATAACTAATTAATATCTGTAACGGAAAAGATTTAATAATGTACAAGAAGGTAACGTCACAGTTTAGTTATTCCCCCATATTCCGAATATGGATATTAATTACTACATTTTGTTTCGTTCGGAGAACTGCACGAAACTACTAAAGCATTAGCGACCGTTTAGGCAAGCCTATTAAAAGTCGATTCCAATCTTCAGCAGAAATTTCGTACGTGGGATCTTAATACAATTTTATTCCTTATGCCCATAGATAAAGTAATAAAGAATGGAAGCTTAATAAGAAAAAGATGAAACATTTTTCAGCAGGCCCTACTAATACGTCGGAAACTAAAAATGCCGTACGGGACTTACCGAAACTTAATAAGAATGTAAATATAGATTTGATTAAGCAGAAATGCATCCTTTTATTATGATTTAATAAGAACGCATAACTACTTAATCAAAGGGCACTCCACATGTAAACAAAATGAGAAAGTCAAAAAGGGAAAATGAAGGCATATAATATTTATTCTGCAATTTATTATTATTTTATTATATATATTATGTTTAACATATAAATTATGTAAACATACTAACATAAATAATAGCTTAAATATAACTACAACAAAAAGTGATTAATACCCCTTCCTCTTTTTTTTCATATTTTGCTCTGTAATATTTTTGCATAGGGTCATTGGTATCGATCCTTGCATCTCTCCCTAGCAAAATATTATTGAGAGCATTGCTGTAATTAAATAACAGAACCTCCAGAAATTTATCTAGAACAAGATTTTTGGTATCGTGTTTCGTACAGGTTATGTTAAAAAATAGTGCTCTTTAATAATCTGTCTTAATTTTTTAAGAACATTTCTTTCATGACAAATTTGAGGTAATATATGCAAGCACATAGTATCATATGTTGAAGAGAGTTTCTTCGAATTCTTTGGTACAATAATATAGTCTTCGGCTTCCGGATCTCTCCCTCAGTTCAGTTAATCTGTGGCCGGAACTTTTCCCGGGAGTCGCCAATATATCGACAGCGTAGTTATGGCAATCGCCAATAATTTTTCAAACTCCTTATTCGTAAACAATGTGCTCAATGATGTTGTATTGGCATACTTTAAGCGTAACTGTAGGTTCATATTTTCGCTGCGTTTCAACCTTTGCTTCAGAAGTTTTATTTCATGCAACAGCTTCTTGTTATCTGAAGCAACTACTTCCATATCTGCCATGCACCTTCCCAGTTTTCCTTCAAAAAAACAATTATCAGTGTACATGTCGTATGCAACATTTATGTTTGCTATAGAAAGGACGAGCAGCAATCAATAGCAAAATTATTTATTATGCTGCAAATTAAATAAGTTGTTTCCAAAATTTAACACATATCCTCTTTCTCTTCTGGGATATTGAATGAAGTTCTTCACAGTTTAAATTATGTGTCCAAACATCATTTGTAGCTACAAAATGCATATATATTATTACCTGTTTATTTCGTAATACAAGAACTTACTTGTAGTAATTGTTTTGTTGGAAGGACCCGGTTGGCTTTCTTCTATATTCAGTAGTGGCTGATCTACAAATGATAACTGAATTTGTGGTACTACAAAATACAAAGGAAGTTTTATAAAAACAAAAGACTATCTATGGTGGATAGATTACCCGATAAATGTAACTTTGCGATACTTAACACTTCAATGATCTGGTATAAAGTGTCTGCGACACTCGATGAGTTTTATAAACATTATCTTCTGGCAAGGCATTTAATTAAGGATTTTTACACGCATTCAACCAAACTGCAAATTGTTCTGGATATTTCTTGGGGTTAGGAAACAAGTGCCTACTGGATGTAGAATCATCACATCCAAACACAGCACACTTATTATATTTATTCATTTTCTGCAATAAAACATATGCTATCATAAATTCACCTTTCGCTTAATAGTTATTCTTGTATTAGTTTATTTATATATGAAACTATACCCGCCTTTCAACAAACACAAACAACTAACTAAATTGTCTTTGAAATTACATACTAAAATTAACCAAGTAAAAGATTATCCACAAAAACTAAATACAAATATTGGAAAAAATAACATATAAAAAATGAAATAAATAATAAGGATAAACATCCACACAACAGATATGTGTAGGTATTACAGTATCCTACTTTTCGACTAAACGGCACTAGAGCGACCTCTACTATTAGGTCGGAAAATGACAAAGTACTGAATCACCTATATCGTATAATGCTCGCACCCCGTGCTTATGCCAGAAAGACACGCGTAGCGAATGTTTTGAGCGAAATATAAGCACGTTTGTCATTCGATCGGATTCTTTTTCTCTTAGTGTTTTTAATTTTATCCATGTTGGGACTACTAACGTTATTCATCTGTTACAGGTGAAAAACCGTACAAATGCTCCTGGGAAGGTTGCGAGTGGCGGTTTGCCAGATCGGACGAACTGACACGCCACTATCGCAAACACACCGGCGCCAAGCCGTTCAAGTGTCGCAACTGCGATCGCTGCTTCAGCCGTTCGGACCACCTGGCCCTGCACATGAAGCGCCACACCTAGACGGCCTACCTCTAAGCCGCATCACTGCCAGTTACCGCTATTGTACATAGTTAGGTGTGAACTCTCGGGGCACACATAGCGAGGGTATCCTCAGTGATGTTCATTCCTGTGATCGACATCGCCGGCTAAAGCCGTACACACCTAGAGAGCATTTATTATTATTAATTATTATTATTATGATTATTACTGTAGATGTAAAGCTTTACGCCATTTCTCGCACGATAGCTAGATATTTATATGGACAATTTTTTTATAAACAACGCACGACCATTTTTTCTTTTCGAAATCATTTATACAATTCTTTGAAGATGTAATTGAATCTTTATAATATGTATTTATTACATACTTGCGATTTATTTCTTAACTAATGGTGCAATATATATATATATAATTGTCATTTGCCATCCTCTGATTAGCTCATACTGCTACTAATGCGTATAACTAAGCGGATAGCAATAGTACACGAACGATTTTGAACGGAACATTCACTGGCCATACAATTATACTATTTAACAATACCTTGTAGATTTAATCAAAATTAGTGCGTACTAAACAAATAAAAAAACATTCAAAAAGAATACCAAAATCAGAACAGATAAATTGAGAAAGCTACTAAACGCAATCGCGAAATTACTGAAGGATAGGCATTAAAATACAGGCATGTATGTGTTTATTTGGCCTATTCAGTATATCTTTGAATATCTTGGCCTAGATAAATGCTTAGTCATTTTCGCTTCCCTTAGCTATCACGTTACAAAAAATATGTATATCTCAGAACATGGAGGATTGCCAATGAATGTAATCAAAAGTACATATGTACGTAACCGCTTTGGTCTTTGTAATGCTTTACTACGTTGTTTACATTTTTCTCCACATCGTTAATCGCGGTACTAGTGACTCATAATATGTCCAGATGTTTGTTTAGGTAGTATTGAAAGAATACTAAAAATCATATTTGTTTTGCAAGACAACAAATCTAATAGCTTCGCATAAATGTAGTTACTGTAGGGTAACTAGTTAAAACTGCAAATTACATAGGCTATCCAAGAATTCCCGCTAAAGCTTCAGCAAACACGTGTCTAGTAAGAGTAAATAATTTTTAGTGGCATGGTGGAAGCAAAAACCATGCAACTTTATTCTTTTTGAGATTATTAATAATAGTTTTTTGTTAGTTAGTTATTTATTCCATCAATGTACTTAAACTATTTTGTGTTCATAATGAAAATAAGGAACGAACAAGTAAAAGAATGCACAATATAAACGTATACCAACCTTTTGTTGAAAAAAAGGTCTCATAGAAGTCATTTAAACTGTATTGTTAAGCCCTTTTTTGTTGCATCAGCAAAATCTAAGCCTCGTTGCAAAATACGAGTCTTAGGTTTCTTCATAAAATACTCTCATCTGAAGCTTTAAAAGAAATTCTAGGACATCTGTGTGATTTAAATCTACTATTCAAAAAAATGCATGTTTCTATAAGAAGATAGGTGGTATACCGGGTGAAAAGCTGCGAGCTGTTGATTGCATTCTGGGCGACTGGAAAAGAAATCGCACATGGCTTCACTTGAAACGAATAACCCATACCTAGCGGTATACCCCCTTCAACTGGCTGTAATACCGAATGAGGGCGTTATTAAATGGTATACATCTTTCAAAGTTAATAATGTAATACACGTTAACGACTAAACTTAGGAATACTATGTTGGTATTCGCAATGGTGAATTATGTCCTGACATAGATTCCATGGTGTATTACATTCCTTACAATCTCATACTAATTTCCATTTGTTTACATTTGCATGTGCAATAAACAGAAATCGCATAATCTAGAAGCATCTGTTGCTTTTATTTATTTACATAATCATATTTCGCGTGATTCTGTGCAATTATTACACTCGTTAAGGTGTGTACCGTCCGACAAATGGCGTAACGTATATTTTAGTCATGTTAGTTAGTCTGTACGAATGTGTCAAAAGTATTAAATAAAGACTGTGCTGGCGCACATCGCCCGATATTAGGCTAAATGTCACACTTTAATAAAAAAAATCAAAAAACTTAACATAGGTCGAACAAAAAAATGTTTTTGAAATAAAGTAAAAAAAAAACACTGATAAGAAAAGTATTATAATAGGTAATTATATTTTTGAGAAAGTGACCTTGGATGAAAATCTACTTTTTTCAAAAATGCAACGATAAGCCCGTGTACACTATTTGTGTTGTACAACGAGCGCATTTCTGTAGCGTATTTGGGACGATAGCGGTTCCGGTTGCGGTAAAGGGTCGTGTAGGTTAAATATTAAAGTTAGCGAAACGAAACAAAGTTGAGGTGGCTGAGCCGCTAAATATTATGAAGCTAGGTATTAAGTAGTATAATATAAGGCGAAAAATACGTTCGTTTACGAACGAAGTAGATTATATTATAAAATCAAGACGAGAGAGTAAACGAGACACGACGTTGTTGTAAAACTTTTATACGAAATTTTTCTAGGTGTTAGGGAATGTAACCCTTTCCCTACAGCCGGAACCGATTCGGATCCCAGCCTGCTTCCCAAACGCATTCCTTATTATTGCATTCTATATTTTTACTCCCCCCTCGTATTAGATTTAGTGTGAATGCGGAGCGAATTTTATTTATAAAAGAGAAAAAAAAACATGAAAAAACAAAGATGATGATTGAATAATGAAGAAAAAAAGATGCTGATGACAGTGATGATGATATGACCATTTTTTAGTGTTTTAAATGAGAATGCATTTTGTACAGTTGCATGCTTCATTCATTATTATTCATTATTATTATTATTACTAATATTAAATTAACTGTGCGTTCGGGCGCTTTAAAAATTGTTTAAATGGGCTTGTATGCGACTATACGAACGTGTGTATGTATGTGCGCGTATGTCTGTACAAAACAAAACAAACGTCTGCGTCTAGATGTCAAACGAATGCGAGATGTGGGAGAGCTAATGCTGCTGCGAAAATGAGCGCGTGAGAACTTCCCCCGTTCTTCCTTAGTGTAGTTTACAGAGTAATATATTAAAATTAGTATAATGAGTTTTTTTACTTGCTAGAGCGAGTGTTGATGTTCAATTTTTTTTCTATTTTTAAACTGTTATACGATAAAATTGCAATAGAACGAATTTGTATGAATAAATCTAATTTTATATGGCGGAAGAGGCGCATAAAGTCTGAGCTACTACGACCGCTGCAATTCTATCTTTCCACGATCAAAGGTGCTATAGTAACCTTTTCCCAAGAAAAAGTTTATATAATTCGAATTAGCTAAAACGAGTTATACAGTTACGGACAATAAAATAAATACATTTCTACAGAATGTATATTTTAATTATTTTTCAAATTGATGTAAAAGTGTTTATTATTGTTAAACGGCTTGATAATTTGTAGAAATATTACCATCTTCAGATAAATAGTGGTTGGTAAATATATTAGGCTATCTGAATTGTTTACATTGTTTTATAATTCTCCCTAGTTTCAATAATAATTATAGGTGACGCGCACAACATAATAGCAGTGGCATAGCAATTGGAAAGAAAACGTCAAAATATAAAGAAATTATTTAATATATAAATAATATAAAATGTAATACGTTTAATAATTTGGTTTCACAGTCCTTATTTCGTAGTACTGCTGCACAAATCGAGGCATGTTGTCGATCAATTTTTCACAGCGTTCGGAAGTGACTGAATTACTATGCGGCTTGTATAATTTTCTATAGTTATTGCTGTAGGTTGGCATTTGCATTGTAGTCTGTTTCGTTAAGATCAATTCGTAAATTTTCGACTGTGTTGCATCAACCAGTTCTTCGCTCATCGACTAGTGTGTCTGAGGTCATTCTCGTGCGCTAATACGCACTGCAAAGGCATTTCCTCTGCCGCGCAGCAGAACATTCTCTGTTATTTCTAAATACCCATGATGAGTTAAAATGTCTTTGATCCAGTATATGGGCGGTGTACCATAATAAGAAAAGCATCCCGAAACCATGATTTTTGCACCACCGTGTTTATTTAACTCCTTTTAAAATATATTGCAGCTGACACGCTGAGTTGGAAGGTTTTCTGACATGCGATCTATAACCACTCGATTTTACTCTCATCAGACCAGAGGATATTGCGCCATTTCCCTGTCGGCCAGTTTTCATGATCTCAAGCAAACGTCGAATGGCACTTAATACGGTGCTCTTTTAAAGGTGATACTCTTCCCGGACTTTTAAATGTAATTTTCTTCGTAGTAGAGAAAATGGCTATTTCTTTATGTACCGTAATAGCAAACTATCTTCGTGAACTGTTGTTTTTCTTGTACGACCACGGGTTTTCATTTTTTTCGATATGATAGTAATGCATCTGAAATCGATTTAGCTGAGCAGTTTAAAAGTTTTTGAACAAATTGATATGTTTTCCTTCATTCCTTAATTTTAAAATCAGCTGCTGCATTTCTTCGGTGCAATGTTTTCCCCATTCTATTTCTTAAGAATAATTAAACCTAATCCTAACTAAATACTAATGACTATTGTATAAAGTATTTCAACAAATAAAATCTTTTAATCTGCACACAACAACACTAATGAATACTGTCCGCGTATAACGCATATTGCTTGTGTAAGATATAAGACTTCCTCAAAATAGTAACCCACTGAGTGACTTTTACGTGCATCTTATATTTATTAAGTCTCATTTCAGGTGTAAATGTCATCACTTCTATTTTCAACTAATGAAAACTTTGATTTAAGGTATTCTTAGTTTCCTGCTTCTATTATTTATTCCACTGTATGTAATGTAACATTATTTTACTGCTCTAATAACTGAATACATACTTCTCAAATTAGACAAAAAATAATATTCCAGACATGAAACGAATACGTAATATTTAATCACATATTCTTTGTTGGATAAAATAGCTCTACAATGATTTCAACCAGAGAATTCTAGTAAACTTCTGCACACCTTATTTAGATGGCACATCAAGCTTCATGTACAGCAGTCCACAGTTTCATTTCAGCTTTTTAAAACATCAATATTCTCATCTTTCAACAATTTAGTTACAATTCTCGTTATGATATCGTATCATGTTGTTTTTGTGATATAAATTAAAAATGTCAATTACAACGGCGATTTCGTACAAAAAAGTTCTTAGGCTGATCACAAACACAACGTGCGCTTTATATTTTGGATAATTATCTTCCTTAAACGTCTAACGCAAGACATATTCCACTCGGCATAAGAGCTGTACTCTTTACTTCACTGAAATATGCCTCTTTACTTAATATCCCTTTAATTGTATATATAACAAACTCCCCCATACTGGCTTTGCGTACGTATTTGCCTTTCAGGAGTAAAACTTTTAATGGTAATCTAACGTTTAAATTGTATCCTACAATAGCACCAGCAAGTTTATAACAACTGCTATTTTCTTGACCCCATATAATTTAGAAGAATAGATAAAATAATAGTATTTTCTATTTATATTGCTATCTCTAAAACTAAGTGCTGATATGCTTTGGCTACTTTATATTTATTTTATTGTCCATAATTGTATATATTTCAAATGATTAGGCTTAACGCCAATTTTGTATATTGAAAGCGTTCTGCACTTTTTAGCAAATTGTTTAACCAAACGTTTTGATCATTGAAATAAGCCAGCTTTATTAAATACTATTGCTTCCAATATCAAATTGTTATAATTATACAAATAAGCTGCCACAGATATACTTCCACTTTACATATTTGGCGAATATGAATATGAATTACTTGCTGCTGGAAAGCAAGGCGTTAGATCAAAATTGATTTAAATTAACTCAAATTAATTTTATTCCAAGTATAAGATAGCAGTACAAATTAAATAATTCACGTAAACGTTCATGCAATCCATGATGGTATTGATACAGATTTTATGAATCTTTTCTTCCGCATTGCATATATGAAATAAAACCAAAAAAGTTTTTTAAATTACGAAATTGGTTGTAAAATATATAACTAGTCAAAATTATGGTTTACAGACAGAAACGGGTTCTAGTGCAATTTTGATCGAATTTTATTGATTGCTATTTTCTTTGCTTATGTCTTGTTGTTACCCGACCGCTTTCCTGTACGTTTCGTATAACAATGACGAAAAACTTACCCTATAATATATATATAATACTAGATATGTAAGTGAGGAATTGATTTTTTGTACAGTTTTATATTTTACCAGTTGCCATATGTAATATATATTATATATAAAGAAAAAGTATGACGACCACGATCTGTACTGGGACGCGGTCGGTGACTGTTATCAAAGTAGAGATGACAAAATGTTTGTGGTCTTCGCCTAAATGTTTCTTACAAGTCGTCTCTCCTAAGAAATTGTAATGAATCTCCGGAACGTTGGTGGAAATGCGAAGGGACAAAAACTAATACGTTTTAAGGTAAGAGTAAGAGAAAGGTGCCATAAATGAATTTAGGAAATTTAGTAAATAACTTAGTAGCAAAAAAAGGAAATCAAACGGGCGCCAGAACATATTTTTTAGGTAATTATTACGGCAAAAGAAAAAATAAATTCGTGCCAACGTTTCTGGGATTCAAAAGCATAATTCTGTAAGTGGTCTATCTTTTATTTGCTCTCGCCGGCTCAAGAGGCCGGAGTATAGTGGTAAGGAATTGTAAAAACAAGAAGAAAGATAAAGCATAAATAAAGATTGATACGCCAATGGAAGTTGAACTTCTCTTTAGATTAAATAATGAAAAAAGTAAGGAAAATGTTTTTTATGGATTTAAATTCAACTTTTAATAAAGGAAAAAAATTAAATATTACGTATCTTTATGTAAATGTATTTTAAATATTTAAATGGAGAAAAAACGAAAATCAGAAGAATAATATTTAGGTCATCGCGATACCATACTATGTAAATAGAGCATAAAATGAAACGTGGAAGTATTTAGAAAAACGTAAGCGACCAGGATCGAAAACGACTTGGTCGTTTACGTTAGATGGGAATAAAATTCGCCGTCTTTGTTTTTTAATGTCTTCCCACGTCATTTATACGAAATAAACGTAATGCAGGTGATAAATGTTTTAAAACTGGGAAACAAGAGGTAAAAGAAAGATAGAATGAAAAAAAAACGTAAGAACTAAGCAGATGAAACATTTTTGTAGCATGTAAATAATTTATTTGATAAAGAAAATTTTTAAAAGTCTTATATATGTAAAAGAAGATATCTCTACGTGTACTAATGTGACGACAGGATTTAGAATGGAAGGAGCGTGGGCGGCCCTTTTTCGCCATTGCGAGATAGGGCTTATCGCTCCTTCTAATCTAATTTCGTTTTCAAGAAATTCTATTTAAGATATTTGTTTTTTCTCGTGAAGAAGTTAATTATAAATGTGCGTCATACAGAATTAAACAAACAGTCGGCGAGATTTCGTACGCTAGCTTGTATTCCGCTCAGTGCAAAATTAAACGTACGTTCCTGTTAAAATTGTGGTGTTTTATTTTACCTGTCCGTTTTGTCCTACCCCTCATGTCAACAAGATACATACCAAACTAATCAAAAATAGCGTTAGCGCTTTCATCTTTTGATGAAGAGGTAAGAAACACTTGTTGCACATTTACGCCATACTTGAGAGAGTAAAAATTGTCAATATCTTCGAAAGCAATGCTATTAGTTTTGTAAACAAAAATAAGTAACCTCCAAGCTACATGAGAGTAGCAACAGATATGCATAAAAGACGATTGGCTAACCTTGATAATATAGGTTGCAACAAAACTGAGTTCTAAATATTTTATTATTCAAAATGAACGTGCTCCACTCCTGACCCATTCACAATAAACAATTGCGAATATTTTACTTTTATTTTTCAACATAGTCTCCGCTAAGGTTAACACATTTTTCCCATTAATGAAATTAATGAAAGAAATATTGTTGAACCTCTGCAAACCACCGATTTACCGGACGTATCTCATCATTACTGTTACGTTCTCCTGGTTTGAAGAACAACGCCGCTGTAGCCTGCTCGTAATTTCCTAAATTACTTGACCAATACTTACTTGTAGAGTATGTTCGCTTATTTACTAGAGGAAAGGTTGTACAGTGAAACTCAATGCGCATGCGCAAAAAAATATATTTAAAAATAAAATGGTTACACGGTTTCCACTCTTGCCTATGTACATGTACGATGTACGTAAGATATATATATTTGCAATAATTGCAGTTATTCGAGCTCTCTTATACATGTAATGTACATTAGCATTTGTATATGTATTTTCATTGGTAGCAACATTAAGTAATGCCTCAGCATGTACGTTGCAAAGCCATGTCTTAATTCTGTTTAAAAGGTTAAACTCTTATATGCTTCCGCTGAAGCTTTGTTAGAGGCATGTACTAATGCCTCCATCTGTTTGCATGCACCACTACCTTTTTATAGGGGAGCCAACCCTATTTATTTCTTAAATTTATAAGCGCACCTCGGTGCTATGCTTATTTATATGTCCCTTTCCGGGAGCCTAATATACTTTCCTTGTTTGAAATTTGCCTAAGGGACTTGGCCCTGTATTATTGGCATGTATTTGTACTTGACCAAATACGTTTGTTATTTTCACATTTATAGGGGAACCCACCCTATCTCTTAGAGCTTGAACGCCTGGTCGAGGGCGACAATAGCGATAATAGCCGATCTCAATACAAAAGTAATGTCACAGCTACCCAGGCGTTCTCGTTTGAAATATTACGCTATGTGCAATCTTTAGCTCTCTACTACTGCGCCCTAAAGAAGGGAAAAATCCAGTAACCAGCAAATGTGCGAACTGCGCACCGACAAGTAAAACGGAGCGATGATGCCGACATTACATAAGAAAACTGGCCCGTGACACTCGTCCACTACGACGAGCAACTAAATGAAAAATTTCTAAGTCCCGATACGACAAGGACCGAACAAACGTACAAAAGACAACGGGCGCTGCGGCCGCAACGACCGTCAGCAAGAAGCGGAGTGATCGTACTTGTAGAGGAGGTCTATACATGCGCGCCGACAATCTCACCAAAATAATTTCCGACACAAACTTAACTGAAGACTAAAAATATGTATAGACGACAATGGACACAGTAGCCTCGACGTACGATGATAGAAAATCGAGAATTTATACTTATTAAAAAAATCTATACATGTGGTCCGACGACGTTACCAAATGACTCCCGCCAGAAATAAATGTATAGACAACGTCCTCGACGATTCCCGCCAAAACTAGAAAAACTTAGAAATTTCTAATAATCTTACGACGACGTTACTGTACACGTTACGACGAGGCACGAAAGGTGACCGAGAGTGCACGATCGCTAATACCTCGACTGTCGCGCGGGAGACGACTGCCTATGCTTGTGTACCTTAAATTTCAAAAAAACTCCCATTACATATCCGACGACGTTGCAGTGAATGATTTCTAATTAGGCAGTTTTAGCTAGCGTAATGCGAATGGCTGACTTGCATACATATACAATGCGTAATGTACATACATATTAAAATAAAATTGGATATAAGAGAGCAAAATAAATAAATATAAGAATGAAAATAAATAAATATAAAAATGAAAATAAAATAATATTCTAAATGAAAATAATAATGCAAAGAAGATAAAATACATAATAGTAAAAAAAATTTAGAAAATACAAAAAACAATGTTAAGTCCTTAACAAGAGTAACGACAAAAAGTCTTTAATTAAAGAAAATAAAAAAATTATTAACTTATCAAATCAAGGAAAAGATAACATAAGAATAAGGAATATATCCAAAGGTTTGCAATAATAATAATAATATAATATTAAATTGAATAATAACAGCTTTTAAGAAAAAAACACATAAAGTGTTACATTTATGAAAAATACAGTTGAACTGTAGATGAGAAAGTGTTATATTTATTAAAAAAATAGTATCTACAAGTAGTCTATTAAAGTTTATGAGCCGAAAAGTATTAAATCCAAAACGTTAAAATTATTTGCTGTTAAGCGGCGCTTGCATGAAATTTTATGCGATTAAAAAAACTCACTTGAAGTAATAAATTTAACAATTTGAGATAAAAAAAGGTCAATTAACTTAATAAGAAAGGAAAATAAAAGAAAAAAGTTACTTGGGCTAAGCTGGAGCTAGTAATAGACGCTCGCCGAAGTGTCCGCGGCTTAGAAGTATACCTCGTATTTTATTTTCTACGAATCCAATGCCAATGTCAAAGACAGAAAGAAAAGGTGAGAAGGCAGTAACACCCAAAGTAAATAAAACTCTGCAAATATCAAAACGAATAAGGATTGAAATGTAAAAAAGAGAACACTGTATCTGTTCAGTTTCAGGGTAACGACGACTTATTAAAAATGAAATGCCACATTTCCAATAATATTAATCAAAATTAGTGTACTGTAGCCAACAGTAACTCAAGAAAATACCAATTCTGAACAATAACTAGCCGCTTAAACTCCAAATTTAAGGGTAGAATTAAACTCAAATTCTTAATCATTTTACTCTTCTATATTGTATGAAAATCAACTTTTGCAAATTCGAATAGTGCTCATAACATTTTATTCAATCAGAAATTATATTTTCTACAAACATGTCTATCAGTTAAAATGAAGATGATAAGCTCACTTCAAACGGGTTTAATCTGATCACGTATGTTATGATGTGTTCCGATTACTTATATCAAGTTACCTTTGCAAAACATTGCTCATTTATTGAGGAGAAAAATAGAGTAGAATTTATTGGTAATACTGAAAAAGCAGACAAAATAGGTTACAGTGGTTAATTAAATTTATGTGCCAAAAAGATTAAACCGTCTCTCTCAATATATGTAGGTATAGATGAATTTAAGACAAAAATAACTAAAAAGACAATGGTGACTAATATGCTTACTTGCGTAGGTGTAGTATGGAGAAGAATGCAAAATTAATGATGTGTTGTTAGTAAATGTTGTAGGTTGTTCTTTATGTTCTTAATTGAAGTATCTAGTAGAGTAAAAGGTAAGACGAATGTATTTAAAATTGTAGGTGAAACTGCATGTCCCCCATCTGTGCCTGGGATAGACAAATGATGTTGTGATCATAACAAACGCTCCATATCTAATATCTGAATTTTACCTAAGTAGTACAAATATACTAGAGATTTACGTTTAATAATGTTAACAACAGTCGTTGCAGTGTGAATCAATCGTGTAATACATATCTAATATGTTCAAATCTCTGATTTTTTGTGTAACACCACGTCCACCGCGCATGCCGTAAACGAAGCGAACACACCCGTTTTGAAGTTGCTGTATTTTTTGACCGTCTTGTTTTGTAAAGCATCTGGATAATTAAAGTTAGATAAAACAGTTGTTTTACAAAGCGTGGTTCTTGTCGCCCTATCGAACAAGCTTCTACGTTTAAAAATTGATTGTAATGCTGTGACGGCGTTCTTAACCATATGTGAGGCATTCTAATGGAAGCGGAAGAAGGAATCGACTCTACTCTAAGGGAGTAATTTTACAGGCTCCAACATAAATGTCAAGATTGAGTAAGACTCTCGGATTTCGGGGCTCAAAAATAATGAGTTGTGTTTTGTCAGGGTTCAGTGCTGATGGTGACCACGGTACAGTGTTAGATTATGCAGATCTTTATTTATACATTTCATAGCTACGGTGAGCTTGGAAGAGCTGAACGAAACATAAAGTTGGCTGTCGTCCGCATATAAATAATATCTCCAATACTTTACGACGTTGGCAAGGTTACTAGTATAGACATAAAGCAAAAGTGGACTTAAGATGGTTCCTTGCGGCAAACCACAGGATATATTGATGTTTTCGGAAATACGACTATCTAATACAACTTGCTGTATCTTGTCTTGCATGTATGACTCTAAAAGTGTTACTGCATGAAATTGGTTTAAGTTACATAAAAAGTTTTTAACTAAAATTTACCTAAAATTTTGAATACACATATTCAGAGTTCGTATTGGAAGTAAAAAATAATAGTAAGTAAATAATGTAAATGGTATTTAAATAATAAAATAGAAACCCAAGAGATTCTTGTTAATAGCATTACAATTTAAGATGCATTTCAAACTTTGCCTTGTAATAAATTCTGCAGAAGTGCAGTAAGAACCTATAAATTTATGCGGGACCATCTTAGCACTACCTCTACTGATTGGAATTGGCGGCGGCGATATCTCAATATTCGCTTCAGCGAGTATGTAGGTCAGACAAGTCCGTTCGTCTGGACTCCGATTCTAACGGCTCTCGAAATAAGATGTGAAACTAGCTGGATGAACCACTCGTAAATAGTTAGGGTTGAAGAAATTCCGATGAGGTCTTCTAGCAGTTATATTCGAAATTTTGATAGGTTCTCTCTCAGTGTTTGCCACTCGAGACTTCCCGAGCACGTCGAGTGGTTTTCGCAAAATATAATAGTTGAATGAACCCGTTTTGAATATACAAAGATACTTCCTTCGTTATCTAGAGAACTAGTCGAATTCTTCTTTCCAAAATGACTTCGTTCTCGGTTACCGCCACAATATATTTTAGCATTCGTTATAGTGTTGCTAAAATTGTTAAGTAAGTGTTTAGGGCGACGTTTTTATTAAGAACTAACATACTACTGCAAGCGTTAGAACAATATGGAGAAGTAACGTCTTGACTGTTAGTAATTAAAATAAATAACATGTACAAAGTGGAGTTGTTAACTATCCAGCTGATGTTACAGAGATCTTTACTTTTAACAATTCATCAATAGCGCATGGATCCATAATTGTTGTTAGCACTTATTCAGTGAATATGTGTATTTTTGGGGCGATTGTTGTATTATATCATAAATACAAATACGAGGGTATTTGATGGTTGAGTGAGTTTTCCAGAAAATATTTATTTCATTCGATTTTATACATTTAATCCACCCATTTTCCAATCTCTTAAGCCATATAGAATGTAATCCCTCGGAAATTCGCCAAATAGCCATTGATAAATGTTGCATAATTAGAGAAAGCCCTATTTTGCAGAAAGTGCAACATTACTACGTATTTGAAGATATCGAAGAGGAAAGGTCACTACAGGTCTGTAATCGCTAATATTCGAAGTATCTTCCTCAAAATTGGCGAAATTTTGACTACTTTCCACGTCAAGCAATCTACACGTGTGTAAGGGTAGATTAAAGATTATACATAGAAGAGTAGCAAAGATAATGGCACAATCCTTCACAAAGAGCAAGCAATGTTATCATCGACAGCTGAAAATTTTTAGTTAGTATTTTTACATTTACTAATCTTGCGAACATACCTAGTTACCACCATTTTTTGACTAAATTTCCCTAAGAATTCTTCGTAGTGTATATTACTTAGATGAGATGTTCCTGTTTGACGAAAGGAGAATAATTGTTCTACACTAACTATCTACAGAGAGTATAAGATCATCAAATTTGATTGTCATAGAAACATAGCTTTATCATTGTTTATAGAGTGAGTTTGCAGTATTTTGCTACTAAATTTAACAAAAGACGATCGTGATAGACAACGCGCTGCATCATTTTCGGCAGCTCACCAACAAAGAATTTTTATTACGAAGACCAACATAGTAAAAAAAACCATTAGAAGTAATGAACGCGAAAAGTTATGTTAAGGAATATTATGTGAATTTTAAAGCTAAAACAGAAAGACGTTACGTTTACCTCCTTATACTGCATCTCCAACCCGATAGAGTTGATATGGATTCAACTAGAAAACTAAGGCAAACAAACTATACCATTAATTTTAGCGGAAGCTCCATAATAAATAGTATCATAGAATGTATAAATCCGAAAAACTAGAAAAATATCATTGATCATACTATCGAAGGGATAATGTATAACAAAACAAGACTGGACACAGGAATTGATGTGTAATATGCTTCCAATAGAGAAGGTAATACTTAACAACTCCATGTTGTATTAAATACGCAGCTGTTATTTCCTTCATATACGCAATTTTCATACTTCTGTCTATTCATAACAAATAGAACATTATATTTATGTACACTACCGGCCATAAGTGTTTACTCGCTTGCATAATTGGAGATTACTTAAAGAGAAAATTAACCTTTTGTAGATCAAAGACGTTCAGGTAGACGGATTGGATAAAGAGCCCTCCCCCTTCTTCGTTTCTTCTTTGTGGTAATAAACTTTATATAATTTGTATTAGTGGCAGTGCCAACTAACAATTAAAATTTTAATTGTAATTGTTAATTAGATGAAATATTGCTTTACTTTGGGCATAGAAATAAATAATTCTATTCATGTATATACAAATAATTATATAATATACAAAATATATATATATATAGCAAGGTGCTATCCCGGACAGTCAACAAACGCAGAGAAAGGATACAATACATACTATACCTGCAACAACCTCAAATACACCATATATATATATATATATATATATATATATATATATGTATATATAATTATAAGTGATCTACCCTTTACATCTGCTAACGATGCTTTCCATTAGAACAATTATCGGATTGTGTTAGCTCGGTACGTTTTCGAGGTCTGAGCAATCGAGCTTCTACCATAAAACTAAAAAAGTAATAAACATAAAAACAACAGCATTTTAAAATATACTATTCGCATGTTTATTCCTTACTTAAATGAACTATAGCCATACTAATATTAATATTATTAATTTTATCTTTTGCTGTGGAGGCAATATTACATTATCAATTAGGTATCATAGCATTAGTAATATTACAGGTTTGCAATGAATATTCAAAATTTTGAAGGAATATTGCACCGATTCTCCCGGAAAATATTTCTTGCTTTTTCAATCTTACAAATAGACTAAAAGCCGTGGTAGTTTTGCTTGAATATCTTATTAGATGTTAAAAATCCCTTAGAAAAAAACTAAAATTTACATTAATCATTAGAGACCGGATTATATGCAAAGAAATATATGCGCATATATATGCATCGATTTTTGAGAAAATATGCATAAGCCTGGGGAATATATGCAAAAAAATTGCGGCAATATGCAAAATTTTTACACAAAATAAATAAGAGCAGAAATTTAAACATTAACCTTATTCCACAAAATTTCTAAACCAATTTATAATTAAATGTTTTTCAAAATTGTGTAAAAGGAAGTTTTGTCTTCTATCAGAATACATATGTACGTTTCCAAATAGGAAAGCTTCTTTCAACATCCACAGATGTAATTGGTGCATTTTTTTACTTTGTAATACATTCTAAACTAAAATTAAAATCGAAATCGTTTACTGTTTCACATTCTAAAATTTTCTATAATTTCAAATACCCCGCATTTTAATGATCACTTTTTAAATTAATCGTATATAGAATTACCTATTGTACCCTTAACCTTCATACATAGCATATCAAATTCGTCTATTTCGACTGATTCCGATAGCGACATCCCTTGCGTTTCTAGTTTACGAATGGAACTTGAAACAAAGCTATAATTTGACTTAATATACAAAAGGTTTTGTAGCAATTCTGTTGATGTTACTATCTTTTTACAGTTTTCTAGAGCAATGCTGTCAGAAGTGATTTCAATAATTACATTTTTTATTCCTTCAAAATTCTCGGCGTAAAAAATTGCAGCGTCTAACCTTGTATCCCATCTTGCAATAATCGGTTCAGGAGGCAAATTAATTCCGGGGAGTAGCTCCTTATAAAATTGGATTCGTAAAGGTGCTTTTAAAAATACTTTTTTGACATTGCTAATTAAATCATTAATCGGAGGAAATTGATTCCTAATGTCTTCGACTACACGATTGAACTCATGAGCTAAACAAGTGCTATGAATAATGCTACTATGAAAAATTTTTAAATTTTACTCGGCTTTTATCATGTACGGTGCAGCGTCGGACAGCATTAGTAAAATTTTTTCACTAGGTATACTTCCAGGTAAAAAGAAATTTGATAAACCTTCTTGAACGAATTGGGCAATTGTCACATTATTTGGTTTTTGAAGTTCTTTACAATAAATTAGATATGATTTACCTACAATATCTTCATGAAGAATTCCTACTAACAAATGGGCAATATAACGGCCACACTTATCCGTACTTTCATCTACCATGATATAAATAAAATTATTCCCTACCAATTGTTGAAGTTCTGCCATTGTTTGCTGGTAACAAGATGTGACATATTTTTTTCGTAAGGTACTTTCGTCATGTATATTATGTTTGCAATATTTTTCCAGAAATTTTTCAAATTAACATTGTTTAATCTTGCTAATGGTATGTTAGACGAAATTAATGCGTTACACAGATCGGTATTATATTCTTCTTGTTCTGAGTTTCGTGAAATTGATGCTACACATTGATATATAGATTGCTGCACACACGCGAATCGCTTTAGTCTTTCACATTTTCCAATATGTAATGAAGTTTTAGCGCGTTGATCAATAAGGTATTTTCTCTCGCAAGGCAGCTACAACAACAATTGTCATTTTATATCAAAAGTTAAAATATTTAAAAACAATTGTAAAGATTTTAGTAAAATTAAACTTACCAGTTTACTGCAAGATCGACAAAATATTTTGTCGTCATTCTTTACCAATTCAGGATACGGCTTAATCCATAACGAAATTTTGTTTGCTATTCTCATTATATGTACGCACAGTATTTAAAAACGTAGCACAACTACATGCTCTTTCGCTTAAAGACATTCAATGAATGAATAGTTTATTTGGGAATTAGTAATAATAAAACGTATTTACCACATCTCTTCTGCTAGGCGAAATTAAACACGTGCAGTTCTTGGAAAAAAGTATAAGAGTAACCAATGTAAGAGATTTATCGTTCTGAGAATTGTCCGTTGTCGATCTATATTAGGAATTACTAGGAATTTTTACTAATAGAAAGGATAAGAAAAAGCCTAAACATACAATATACGCAACGTTTCTAAAAATGTGCATAGAAATGCCTAAATGTGCAATATATGCAATCACTAATTAGCGCTAATTAACTTCAATTAGTGTAATCATTGCAAATTTGACATGTTGGTGCCAGTAATACTACTGGGTGATTATAGCAAAATTACTGTCATTTTTTAGAATGTGGTAGTGTATCCAATGAACAGTGACTCGGACGGCAAAAATAACGACATCAGAAGAAGATAGCGTAATTGTAATCACAAGCAACCGAAGTAGACGTAAAACAGCGCCAGAAATTGATGCCGAAATATTTCGAGCCACAGACCAGTGACCAGCGTCATCATGGCTAAAAGGCGCTTGCGCTAACCTGGTTTGTATAAAAGAATTGCTATACGGAAACCACTCCACAAACAGAATAACATTTGTCCGTAGGTCGAAAGGAGAACGAACACTTGCATCGTGTATTACACCAACAATAAAACATGGAGGAGGATCAGTCATGAATCGGAATTATTTTGGCAGTACCTCTGTTCGCGATTTGGTCAAGGTATCCTTAGAAAATAAGGTTATAGGGACACTTTGAAAAGAAACGCCATCTCATCTGGAACACGATTAATCAGTGAAAACTTCGTGTTTCTACATGATAATAATCTAAAACACATTGCAAAGATATGCCGTGAGTGTTTGAAACAACTGAAGAACAGAGAGACAATTGTTCTTATGAAGTGGCCGCCTCAAATTCCAGAGCTCAATCCACACGAGCTTTTGTGGAAGGAACTCGACCGGCAGGATCGAAAATCTGCTCTAACTTCGACAACAGTACTTTGAGTGCAACTGCAGGATACGTGGAGGAAAGTAGAGCCACTAACGTTGGCAAAGCTACTAGAAAAAATGCCGAAATTGTGTGCGGCTGTAATAAAAGCGAAAAATGGACGGATTATCTCTGTAAGCAAATTAATAAACACATTGATTTTATAACTGTTTCAGTTCTCTGTATAAGTAAAGAGTAAAGGTTTATTTTATAATTAGTTTTTGTAATATTTTAAAGGTGGATAAATACTTATGGCCGGTAGTGTATGTATCTAAGTATATCCAATCTATGCCTGCTGGCTACTTTGATCATAAGCAATGCAATAGGTTACGTTTAGCTAAGGTAGGAAACTTCATCTTAATACAATCCATTACTCTCTTACAGAATGAATACTAATGTCCCATTAAATAATTCCGCAGCATTACGTCGATCGACGTGAACTGCTATTTAGCTTTATACCTATGTCACAAATGACAGGGCTCTAATAAAATTATAATTAGAACCATAATGAATAGTACAGACCTAATTTTGTAAATTACGCTGAATTAAAGTTTAAAGCCGCGACCCTGTATATAGTGAGATGGCTTAAATCACAATGTGACCAATACACCAATTACGTCCGCTGTCATTTACACGATACAAAATTAGCACTATAAATTACAAATATAATTAAATACATTTCTGTTTACGTCCAGCATCCTTCAAAGTACCGCCTTACGTTGCTTTGAAACAATTAAAAATTACCAATAAGAAAAGAAAAACCGAAGCCGCAACCAAGGATCGTCTGCTTTCCCGCAGCTTGAGTTTTCCATCAGACGCGAGTGGTTATTAAAATTCTATTAAAAAAGATCCTTCTGAAATTATTCACTATCTACGGAGCTCCCTTCTTCTCTGGAGAATTCATTCCGGTTTTATGAAATTTATCGTTTTCTTATTAAAGTCTCTAATTGATCGTGTTCCTAATTAATTTTCTTTTTAATAATTCTTCAAATACCTAAACAAAAGCGCAATTTCTTTCTATAATGGGAAATCGGATGGAGACCGTCGGATTTATTAGACGTTTGCTTCTTATTTTTTTCATCGAGAATGCGGTATAAATTAAGACGATAAGGGGATATCGCGGCGATTGGGAAAGCAATTACAATTGATAGCGAAAGAATGCTGCGCAAATGATTTTCAAAAACCTGAAAGAACAATATCAACTGCTTAAAATGTTGCAAATGGAAATTGAGTTTCCTTAATGGTTAATAATTTAACGATTAGTGCCCTACTACTATAACAAATTTGCTGATTCGCTTCGCTACCCAATATAAGATAGAATGCAAAATATTTTGAGTTTATATACACATGGTTTGATATTTAGACTATTAATGATTGTCGTGTTTCTGATTTTGATTCTTCTTGTTACTCCTTCCATTCTTCTTAGGAATCTCATTTCCAGGGCCATAGCTCTGCTTTTAATTCTATTCGTGGTTGTCCATGCTATATGCCAGTGTTGGTCTGACCACGCTTTCATACACCTCTGTGTTTATTTGTTTTGGTATTTCTTTTTATCTAAAAATGTACTTCTTAATATATTATAAATTTTTATGGACTTCCCTATTCTCTCATTTATTTCTGTCTCTATTCTCTCGTTGTCTTCAATGGTTGTTCCTAAGTAATTGTAACTTTTAACTTGTTCCAAAGCTGTTCCTTTGATTTTGATGTTTTTTTTCCTTCTGCCGCTATTATTATTGTGTTTGTTTTCATCGTGTTTGTCTCCATGTTTATCTTTGTTAGTTCTTCTTGGTGTATCTTCAAGTTTTGCTGTCATATATTTTCTGAGTGTGGTATGAATACCATATCATCTGCAAACATTAGTTCCTGTATTTTAATTTGTATTCATTTTCCAGTTTCCTACTTTAATATTTTTTCCTTCGTGTTTGGATTTTTTAACAGCATCATCTAGTAATATAGAGAATAACAATGGGCTTAATTCAGCTGATTCTGCGTTGCAAGTTCTGACCTTTTCCTGTTGTTTTTATACAATGCCTTATCCATCCCCATCATTTCTTTCCCCCACCCCCCTTCAGCCCTCTCCTTTCCAGGCTCTGCCATACATCTTCTCTTGTTACTCTATCAAAAGCTTTTTTAAGATCTATAAAACATCCTTTACTTTTCCTATTAGTATTTCTCCTAATTGTCTGGTTACATATATAAGTCCTGGATGCTTCTTCCTTTTGTGAATCCATGTTGAATATCTTCTAATGTTGTTTCCAGTTTCTCCCGGAGTCTTTTTTCTAGTATTCTTGTCAATACTTTTCCTGGGATGCTAGTTAACGTTATTCCTCTGTAGTTTGAGCATTCCTCAGTGTATCCTTTTTGTATGTGGGCATAATTATTTCCATATTCCATTCCTTAGGTATTTCTTTTTTTATTATGATGTTGTTTAAGAAGTCAAGTAGTTCTTTGTCATCTTTGTCTTCCATATATTTTATTATTTAAATCGTGATTCCATCCTCCCTGGTCGCCTTTCCTAGTTTTAGTTTGCTAACTGCTTCTCTGACTTCTTCGCCGCTTATTGGTGTGATACATTCTTGGTTGTTTTTTTTTATTTGCTCTTTCTCTCTTATATATCCATCTTGTTTTATTTTTGTGAAATCTTCAAAGTACTGTTCCCATCTTTCCATTATCTCTTTTTCCTCAGTTAGTAGATTTCCTTTATCATCTTTTATATTTTTCAATCTTGGCGCGTTCTTCTGTCTCAATTGACAATTGTTTTATTGTTCCGTAGAATAATTTTTGTTTTTTTCTACAGTTATCTCTCAGTTTTAGTCCAGACTCTCTCCAAGAATTCTTTTTGGCCCTCTTAATACTCTGTTTAATTTCTTTCCTTGCCATTTTGTACATTTTACAATCCACCTCTTTTCTGCTATGCATATATCTGATCGATTTATTTTTCTTATCTTTAGCTTTGAGTTGTACTGCTTCTTTTTGTGTACGTACTTACTATCTTTATCATTCCACAGCTTTCTTGTGCCGCCTTTAATACGTTATTTTTGAATCTTTTCCATTTGTCCTCCATTCCTATTTCGTTTCTAGTCTCTTGTTCGAATAGTTTATTTGTCTTATATTGGTATTTCGAATATTTTCATCTTTCAATTTGTAACATTTTATTTTTCTTTAATTACTTTTCCTTTTGTCTTCTTTCGTATCTCTCTGTATTTTTGCTAAACTTCATCTGTAACAACTAATGGTCGCTACCTATTTCTGCATTTGTTTGAGCTTTGACATCTAAAAGATGTATTTTTCAGATCAATTATTACAATACGTTATGGTTAAGCCTATCAGCATAATTAGTAATTTAAATATGCATTAGAAATCAAGATTAGAAAGAAAAGTAAAAAAAAAATTAGTACAACATATTAACTTACAACGTATCGAAATATAGTATTGGAATTTATTGAGCAGAGACAACTCGAATCGTCGGAGCATCTGCAAAGAATGGGTAATGAGAGAAAACTTAGAAGAATATGAAAAGCAAATATTGCGAAGAATAAGAGACGAGGAAGGCCAGAGCAGACTTGGGGCAATGTCGTAGCGAAAATTTTGGAAAGAAGAGGTAAAACATGGACTGAAGCCAACTGCAAAGGATATGAAGTACTGGAGGAAATTCCTAGAGATCTAAAAGAAATACTGATATCGTTTATTAAATTTGAGGAATATAAAAAAAAACACAAAATATGAATTGCCACTTTCATTGTATTAAAACAAAATCAGTCGTTGTCAACCGATATTTCAGCTCGAACTTTTGTAACAGTATTTGCGTTAAAAAAAAACACGAAAACGCCTATAAAACAATACCTAACATAATAATGCCGCTAAATACAGCTACTCATGGTATTGGTCAAATCATTCACGGGAAAGGCAATGTGAGGAGAGAAAAAGACGTTAACATATGGACATGTTTCCGCCCACCCGGCGTCATCCGCGTTGTTTCGAACGGTTTTTCTACACAACACATTGCAATTCTCTTTCGGCTACTATCATCGTATCCAAACTAACAGTCGAAGTAAGCATTCTTGGCGCTATTTAGTGCCACAAGAATAATACACTCGTTTACCGGTTCAAACCCGTCTCCCGAGCGGCTCATAGACTACTAAACCAGTGAGAACGCGCACCAACGGCGCATATGGTAACTGCATATGAGAATGATCATTCAGACTTAACATGGTGGTAATACATCGAGCTAATATATCATGGTAATACATCATGGTAATACATCGCGGTAATACATCGCGGTAATACATTGTATTGGTACATGGTAATACGCGGTATTGTGGTATACGACCAGAAAGAAACATGTCTATATGTTAGCCTTTTTTTTCTCTCCTGATGTCGTCTTTTCCGTGAATGATTCCACAAATAGTATGAGTAGCTGTATTCACCAACATTATTGGGTTAGATAGTATTTACGCTAGGTTAGATATTACGAAATATGCATTTCAAAATTGTTGGCTTATATAGCTTATCACCTATAGCATTCCACATAAATACCTTCGCAAGCTACTTTATAAGCCAAAAGCATCAATAATTTTCATTTACTCAGGTTTAGGTTTATAGAAGATTCTTACTATTTTTAATAAGCTACTGTAACATATAAAAATATATGTACATACATAATCAACTGTTTTGGTGTTTCCTTGGCATACTGATTGTAAGAGATTATATGCTTTGATATTTTCTCATTTCCAGTATTCATTCGTTTTATAATTATAGTGCTGTATTAATTATTTCTGTACATATATTCTTATTAAAATATCGTCCAATCGTCGCTAGTATATATCTCGTTTGCCTCAACTTCCTTATCTGTTTGAAATAAACAAATTATTCACCAACAATTCTATTACTAATAAGAAATTTCTTTCCGCGTTTCTTCTGCCAAGATCTAATTTATTAAAGCGTCAAGGAGCAATCGACGCAACTTTTATAATGTCCCTTTCAATCAGCGACAAAGTAAAATAACATTAAATTTGCATAAAGCATTTTTTTCAGTGTTGTTTTTACTAAACTCCCGTCGTGAGCAATGACCTCTACGCGGGCTTCGTTACCATGGCGACGGTATGGATCCCTCGAGTAGGGGGCTGCTGGACCGGTCTCAAATTAACCTATTAGTGGAAGCTTTCTTATCTCACCTCCATCCATTAATAAGTCCCAAACTGCGAATATTGATGACCGTAAACCAGATAAGGTGCATGTTTACTGCGTCGTTTTTCTGGTTTGCTTTTTGTGATTGGCGTTGCAGTGTTGAAAACTTAAATTGAGATTAAAGTTTTGGAAAGTTGAGCTTTTTGGAATTCTGACATACAAATGTAAATATTTAAAGCGATTTAAATGGAGGAGTATTATTTTAGCACTTATGCCGACTGTTATAAAAGTGTATCATGATATGCGAGCAGTACTCGTTGTTGAATTTAAATGCGAATTTTGTGTACAGAAAATTTAAATTATACATAAATACGACTTTAGAAGTCTGTAAATGGCTTCTAAGAAGCAAGTGAATTTGATGTTGAGCACCATTGCAACAAGATATTGATAAGATTTAAATTAAATAAATCTGTCTACTATTGCTAATTTTATAATACGATTGTCACATTCTACATAGATTAATAATGCTTGTTGGTAATTCAACGAATAAATTACGATAAAAGTATTTGCTTTTATATAGAATCTTTTAGCTAAAAGTGACGAAATGTGTCCTAAACTATCAGCTTAATTAAGTGTTTTGACAATGATTTCATAACTATTTAGGAACCTGTTAAACATAAGGATATGTGTAACGAATAAAATATATTTTGGCTTTATTTTTTGAGTAGAATACGTAGAAGCTGTCAGAAATAGGGAGAACTTAATGCTTTCTATGCATTTTGTGTTTAATTAATTCAGCTTTCTGGAAAATTTTGCTATGAATAAAATAAATACATATATATTTTCAAAACAATAATTACATAATGATAATAATAAAACTTCTACATTGCATAAGAGTCATTTTCAAATACATTTAATCCGTTGTACCAATTACCAGTTAGTACGACGGATGTCTTTTAAGTTTCGCATACTTGGACATAGAGGGAGGCACTAATCAATTGTCAGTACTACAAATTAACCTCCATCTTTAGTTAATCTAAATTCAAAGTTTCAGTGCGAAACGTGTAGTGTTGTTGCTACAGCGGACTGTTAAGGTTGACAAGTGGAATTAAACCGAGAACATTTTCGCACAATAATTTTTTACAATTTTCGACGACAATTATCTCAACAAGAATACCTCGCGGAGTTGGTTTCTGTTTTCGGCAATGAAGCACCACATCAGTCAATAATTTCTGGTTGGTATAAAGAATTCAAACGTGGATGGATTAGTTTTTGCGACGATTCAGGTGCAGCTGCACCAAAAACTAAAAAAATGGTGTGCGCATGAAGAATTGTGTCCAAGAAATAAGTTGCCCGTTGGATACCGCATCTGTCAAAGAACTGAAAGCAGCAAGGTGTCAAAAAACTCTAGACTGCTTCAATTCCGGAAACTCTAAAAACGTGTGCAACATCATGAATGGTGATGAATCTTGGATTTACTCATACACGCTAGAAAATAAACGTCAGTCAACTATTTGGGTGCGCTAAAGCGAAGAAGCAAGCGGACACAGGTCATCAGTTTTCGAAATGTCTTCCAAAAAATGGTTGCGACACTTGTCTCGAAAGCAGGTCATGTAGCAGAAATTCACAGATATAGCAGTAAACTCCACTCACACAAATTAATTAATTATGCGGAACGCAGCGTTTCGAGAGCACGTGGGCTCCCACTGTCAACCGTGTTACCGACTGAAAGTAAAAACTGTATCACACATGCAAATTATTTTCTACGCAGGCTCTAAAATTTCATGCGATTTACATGCAATGATTGTGAGAAAGTTTATATTGAACAAACAAAAAGGAGTATCGAAACGAGGTTCAAAGAACATATTAGACACTATCGTTTCGACAAACCTGAACTATCAAGCGTAGCAGAGCACATGGTAAAATCCGGACATAAGATTGATTTAAAAAATCTGACACTACTTAAAAAACGTGAACTCGTATAGAGAATTAGACGCGTACGAAACGGTATATATGAAAAAGAACGGAAACTTATTGAACAGAGAACCACCCCCAATTGCACACTCGAGTTTGATGGATTTATTACCATAGACCCTGTTAAATGATACGGTTCGCTTTCGGTCCATCCTTCCCCGTAAAAGGCATGAGGCCACCTAGTAGATTGTAAATAGTCATATGGTTAGAAATTTTAGAGCATGCGTAGAAAATAATTTGCATGTGTGATACAGTTTTTACTTTCAGTCGGTAACACGGTTGACAATGGGAGCCCACGTGCTCTCGAAACGCTGCGTTCCGCATAATTAATTAATTTGTGTGAGTGGAGTTTACTGCTATATCTGTGAATTGTACATCCACACAGTCCTTGCAATCGTCATTTCATTAGCAGAAATTCCTCTACAGGATCAATGCCGCAAATTTCGAAAAGCCAACCCCAAACGACGAAGCAACAAAACGTCCAATTGTTAGACAATCCTCCTTACAGTTCGGACCTAAATCTCAACAATTTCCTTACCTTTCCGAAAATCAATAACGGATTGTTTGGTCAAAGGTTTCAGTCGTCAGAAGTAGCAGTGAATTCCTTCAAACACGCAATTTAGACTGTACCAACAAGCGAGTGGAATAACTGCTTCCAGAGTTGATTCGAGCGCATGCAAAGGTTATTTTAATATAATATGCGAATGAGTTACCTTATATGGCTTTAGAAGAGATAAACCTTTTCACATAAACTATAAGATGTCAACGCCACCTTCGCATTTTTGTGAAATAGTAAGCAAGCAAGATTTTTGGGTAAATTTTTTTACCGTATTAAAAATTTAAGATAGGGCTTTGTTATAATGAAAACTCGCACTCGTTTACAGGCATTACAGAAAAGTCTCTTATCTAAGCTCACACAAACACACTGACACGAAATGACTCACTTCTGGCATTTTGATCCCTGATAGTTCCTCAGATAATAATGATGATTAATAATTGAAATATTCAAAAGTTTCAAAATTCGTTATAAATAAGTTTTTGTAATCTTACAGATATTACACTTTATCCTTAGGTGCTCTAAACATAAAAATAAGAGAAACAAACAAGAACGGAAACCTCTCGAATCAACAACGTTTGTTGTAGTATATTCTACTTTTATGTTCACTACCGTCTTGACCGTCTTGCAGTTTAACTAATTTAAGAATCTTCCAGTAACACGTATTTCCAAAACTAATTATTTTCTTGGACTTACGTCTATGAAGCGAGTAATTGAATTTTAGTCCTGCACCTCATATTACAAGAGAAATCGTTTAAGGCGTGCAGCATAGGACGTGAAGTGGTAGTAATAGGAAGACGCTTTTGTGCGGCAATAATTTAATTTGAGGAATGTCGCACGGGATCCGTCGCCTTGTGCTTTACAAATTAAAATGTTTAAACTGGTTTCGGGTCCGCGCGTATGAACGTGTTAAAGGGAAAATTTAAAATCTCTCCGTTTCGAAGGCCTAACCTGGAAACTTTTTCCACGATATCCAACTTTCCTTTTAGCAAAACCTGAACGTGGGTGCTTCGAAATTACTTCTTGTCACTTGTCTGGTTGGGAGGTAATTGTTAAACGAAATTATTTTTTGCCGGCCTACTTTCTAATATGCATTATAAAATAAATGTTATTTTGCCGTAACTTGATAATGAAATAAATGTCAAGGTTGTTTTAGAGTTGGTAGAAAAACGATTTATTTTCCTCCCTTCAGATTTAAGCATTTTTCGATGTCTTCCGGAAACTTTAAGATCAATAATTTAAAATAGTTTGAAAGTTAATATCGTCGTCGGTACTTCAAACTTTAAACAAAAAATCATGACGTGTTTTGAACAGCAACTCCATAAACAATATTACCTGCAATAACTCATTTTATTTTACATTTATAGAAAAAATAATGTGGGCTGAAAAAATGTCTTTCGAATCAAATTTCCTTAATTCAAAGCAATATTTTTTTTCGTTCAAGAAAATGCAGTTTTTTAGTAAAGGCAATTAGATTTTTCGATTATCTATTTGTTGAAAAAGTATTTTCATTAAATTAAAGAATAGCGATGTTAAAACAAATATTACAATTTCTTTGAATTGTAGTTTAGATTTTCTATTTCTTTCTGTCTAAAGATACGAGAATCATACCTAGTGCATATCTAGTGCCTCCTATTCTTAAGTGGAAAATTTGTATTTGGTGCTATTCCTCAAATTCCCTTTCAAAATCCGCTGCAGTAGCAAGCTTCTACGTCAATAAGTGGCAGCACTGCAGTCGCCCGCAAAATGGCCGACATCGATATTCGTATTAGACAGTGATTGAATTCTTGGATGCAGAATGTGAAACCACCATTCGTATTTATAAAAGACTGAAAAATGTTTACGGTGATGCAGCAGTAGATGTCAGCACTATTAGATGTCGCTCTAACGGAGTTGAAGGACAAACATCGAAAAACGGAGTGTAAGGCTTTAACTGCATTTACTCCACGCAACATTCCACGAGTCGATGGCATCATTCGCGATGATCGCCGGATGGCTGCAGATGAATTGTAACGCATTTTCTCGCTCAGTAGAAGCAATATGATCACGATGAACTGTGGTATTCAAAGGTTAGAATAGCATCACAACACTTCCAGCACCTCCATTGGGAGGGAGATGAGTTTTTGGCAAAAAATGTGACTAGGGACGAAACATGAGTTAATTTTTTTAACCTGAATTAGAAAAGGCAATCAATAGAATGGCATCACACAAACCCAACTGAGGACGAAAAGGATCAAAACTGTGCAATTGGAAGGGAAAGTTATGGGGACAGTATTCTGAGACGCAGTGTGAGTATGGTTGTGTTTTTTAAGCAGAGATAAATTCTGTCCAATACGTCACAATCCTCAAAAAGCTCAAAGCTCGTCTTCGGCGAAATCACCTAACAAATAGCGAATGTGCTTCTTTTACATGTTAATGCTAGATCACATAGCAATCGTCACACGACTGAAGAGGTTGTATAAATTGGATGGAAAGTCTTGCCTCATTCTCCATACAGTCCGAACCTGGTACCACCAGATTTACATCACTTCGAGGCGCTGTAAGAAGCCCATCGTGGGATTTATTTTGAAGACCAGGAGCCCGTGGAAACGTCCGTGCATCACTAGCTTAAGAAGCAGAACAGTGCTTTTTACCACATTGAGCTACATGCCCTTGTTAAAAGATAGACCAAAACTGTGAAAATTGACGGAGATTATATTGAAGAGTGACAAATTAATCATCAATAGTGTGGCTTTCAACCCATGCAATTGCAATTTAATTTCCTGACAATTAAAAGTAGAAAGGATAGGAAGCATTAGTTTTTGACTCACCCTCGTACACTTACTTATATACACTACAAAACCATTGAGTTCAAGTCGCTTTAAATCCCCCTAGATGTCACGATGTCAGTAGATATATCGTAATATCTCACGGACACTATATTGTGCTGTAAGAGTTAGCAGGTTATGCCGGAGACGTAATTTTATCATTACTAATGCCAACGGTGGTTTAGTATTAATATGCATGTTAACATTAGTATTAATGTGGATATTGGTTTAACTGTTACGCACTTGCCGTATCAATAGTATAGTGTCCGTGAGATATTACGATATATCTACTGGCATCGTGACATCTAAGGGGATTTAAGGCGACTTGAACTCAATGGTCTTGTGGTGCAAGGGTTAGCACGTTATGCCGGAGACGTAAAGATGTTGGGTTCAAGTCCCCTCCGAGGCCGATATTTTCTCAGTTATTTAATTACATTGGGTAATTGCAAGGAAATTGTAATTTTATCAAGACTGTTTATTTTCATTTTATTTACGATTTTGGCTCGTATTTAAGTGAAAGGTTATAGGTCATAAGCTATATGAGCTAACAGCATTATGAAGTAGATTTAAACGCTTTCCGATAACATGATCCCCTAACAGTGAAATCAAAGATTATACAAAACAAAGCATTTGCTTCTGTATGCAGAAAATTCTGTTGAATTCAATTTGAGGAATTTTTCAAAAAAAAAGAATAGCAAGTTCTAGTTTTGAAATGATTACTCCCTATTACTTAATCTAGCGTAAACACTGCTACAAAAATGTAACTTGAAGTATAGGTTGATCATGACTACTTTTGTTTAAACACAAATTGTCAAGTTGGCAGGTTATATTGTGTGCTCTTTTGTGTTTCTGAAATTTAATAAGCGAACTCAACATTCTGATTGAATGAAGTGAAAAGAAAATTGAATTACTATTATTGCACAACCTAATGAAATATTTAAAAGGTTACAACTATTTGGTTTCAGCCGAATTTTGTTTATTATACCACGAATAGATTTAATTGTTTGTGATTGTCAAAAATGCTATTAAAGTAGTTAAGCAGAGATGTCCTCTCAGAAAACAAAAAATACTACCACAAAGAAATGATTTGGCACTAGGGGTTTTGAAAAGATCTGTGGATTATTTGCTTAATAATGTTTTAAAGAAAAGTATGACAATAAAAACAAAACACTTACTTCAGCGATACTCTAGTGACTGCTACAAAAAGATACTCTCTATTAACAAGAAAAGATATTACAATAGAAGAGAGGCAAAATAAACAAGACAGTTAGGTTTATACCCCAGCTTCAAAATAACTATTGGAAGTGTTCAAAAAAGCCACTGCCCAGTTAGTATAACGGTATGTAGCGAATCAGCGATGATTACGCTTTGGAATTACACTTTTATGAAAAAAAACAAAAGCTTAAAAAGAATATTAAGAATCTGTTGTAGAAATAGTAGTGACACTACTAAACACAGCTCTATTTCAAAATTAGCACTAGAGCTTTCGGTAGGATTTGGCATCAGACCATAAAGTAAAATCTGCACAAAAAATGTTTGAAAGAAAACCTTTCTCACTTTATTACTAGGGATGATTCACACCCGTTTAGTCCGAGCCTTATTCAGCTAGGCTATAAAATGTGGTGTGCTTTAGAGAAATGGCTTCCTCTAAAAGGCATCCTAGGATTGAGTCACTAAAGAAATCTTTGATAAAAACAGCAGCTCGTTTCTCATATGTGCAGCTGCTAACGACTGGCCAAGAGGAGCGAAGGCGTGCATTAGAATCAAAGACATTCAAGTAATAAATTATTATTACTTGACTGATAATAATAATAATAATATTTATTTGCCTAAAAAAAGCATATCTAATTACAGGACAAGGACAAAGAAAAACTAATTTGTTGAGATATTTACAAAAAATACTAAAAATTAACTATGAATATACATAAAACTAAATTATAGAGATACCTTAATGACTAAATTCCCTGCGATCAGCTAGAAAGGGAACTAAAATTAATATCCAGGTTTATGTCGGTTAAGAGTATAGTGCTAAGCGCAGTACATATTCAGTTGATTGGATTTTTTAAAAGAGTGTTAGTTTTGGCTTGCGGGCAATAAAACGTGTTACAGCAGCGGCTTGTACATTGAGCATGTAATTTTTAGATGGTATAGACGACTCAGACTTTATTGGTCTGCACAGTTCCCTATATCTATTGAAATCCACAATGGTAATAGTGGCTTTTTAATTTAATGTTATTAGTATGCGCTTGAGTAAACCATATTGGATACTTTCTAAGTTTACAACTACGTTAATAGGGAACGTATTTATCCAAGCGTTTGTAGATTTTATCATAGAAGTATGCACAAGCTTCATTAATATTACTTTGAAATTCAAGAAATGACCAATCAATGTTCGTAAGTTCTCTATATAAATCAACGTAGGATTTTCTATAGTTGTATATTTTAGCTTGGGGATTTGAGGGTAACAGTACATAACTGTTACTATATACAAAACATTGAATTTCAAGACTTGGATGATACAAATCCTCATTCACTAATACTGAATTACTGCTTACGACATTTATGCTGGTTAAATTGGTCGGAATCAAATCTATCATACGGTCACTGGTTTTAAAATGGTATTGATTTGATTTAAGTTTAAAAAATTAATAAAACTGCCAATTGACTGGGTTTTACTGTTATTTGTTTCGTTGTGAATAAATTGTGGAATATTAAAATCACCTATGATAATAGTTTTGCTATTATATGATTGAATGTTTCTAACAAATCCAAAAATGTTATTAAATCTGCTACGAATGTGTCAGTAGGAATATATGCCACAAACATGTAAATTATGTGATCCAAATATGAATTTACAACAGACAACACACATACATAAGATAATACGGTAGTTATTGCAGAGATATCAATTTGTTCGGCGGTAAAATGTGATTTATAAGCTAATAACACATCACCACCACACTTAAGATTAACAACATTGAAACTTCTGTCTTTTCTTAGCCCAGTATAATAAAATCGAAAGAGTTCACCGTTGTACACGTCCTCAAACAATTATGTTTCAGAAAGGTACACCATGTCATATGACGAACAAACATTCGCGTTGAACAAATCTGTCCTTGTTCTAAGTAAATGAAGCTTAGTCTTCTTGTATTTTTGTAAGGATGTAAATAAAAGATTGTTGGTTGAATCTTTATGTAACAGTATCTCTAGATAGATTAGGCATACTGTTAATACAACAAATTCAAAGGATTTGTAATATCACAACTTCCATAGCATACTATTCAGTCTACGTGAAGCCGACATAGTCAACGGTTTTAAACACGAATATAATCTTGCCATTACTCAGTAGTGAATAGTTTTTGCTTTACATATTATTCTTTTTGTATGCAAAAGTGGTAAAATTCTAAATCACCCCATAATTTCAGCATGAACTACAGTAGCTATAGGCCAAGTACACCGATTATTTTCTCGGAAAATGAACTGTTGTGGTTTCTGATGTATTCAATAAAAATATCGGAAATGAAACATCCTGTATAGTTATTTTTATACAGAAACGTTTATTAATGTATAACAAAATTAGTAGTACAACATACGCAACAGTGAAAACATCCCGCACAATGCATTACGCATTTAACACTCTACTGAACGTGATATAGACTTTGTTTTACGTCTGCGAAGCTTGAAACACTGGAATCTACCAACATCAAAGGATGTAGTTAGCAGGAGGAAATTTTTTAAATAATACGGTTTTAACTGTGTACCTCGAAACAGCTAAAATGGAAAAAGCCGCAAAATGAAAAAAGCTCATCCCCTTTATCCATGTTTTACGTATTTCTCGTGTTTTCACGTTTTTGTATTTATTCCTGAGAAACATTTTAGCATCGTTGTCGTCATTTTATTTTACACATGCAAATATCGTATTTCTTTGTTTTGTACTCTAGTAACCTCAACATCATTGTATATTGTGACTGTTAAACTACCACAAAAATTATAGACGAATGTGTATGAGATAAATACGTAATGCCTTATTTACACAACAAAACTAGTCTTAATGAACAATTGGTGAATATGATAAACTAAAGTTGATATGAATAACAATAAATTGTAGATTTTGTTGCATTTCCGTGTATTGCTAATTCATCCAAATTTTAAATACAGATGTTAGTAAATAGTGAAATTTTTTTATGCTAACTAGTATTTGCCTTAAAATGAATTGATGTTGATCTGTATCATCATTTTAGAAACAAATTAATATTATGGCTATTCTTTTTTCTCACTTAGAATGCTACGACGACGACGTTTACTTTATTATTTTCTAATTTGGTTAACACATCACTTGTTTTTAAATTTGCATGTATTCAAATCGTCGCTTAATCCTGCTTTTATATCACTATGTATCACTACACTATTTAAACTGGACATGTTCGTTTATAGAAAAGTAACGTTATTACGAGGGCGAATCAAATATGAATCGAATTCTGGTTTTAAAACATTTATTGATACGGTAACAAAAACATTTGAATACACGTGTCCGACTTATTTTGGGTCAATGCGGCTGTGTGTAGCCGAGCACGGTTCTGGAACAGAATCGCACTTCGAATAGGCATGTCTCGCCTTTTTCGTCGATAGGCCAGTTCCATTTCATCAAGTAGTTGGCAGTAGCACGCACCATTAACTGTACCACCGTTCTTACAAAAAATCAATGAGTAGTATGCCTCTAAAATTCCAAAGAGCCGTTGCAAGAACTTGTCCAACAGAAAGACGGGTCTCGGCTTTCCGTGGTGCTGCTTCTCCAGATTTTCGCCACTCAATGCTTGTCTGCTTACACTCCGGAATGTAATTGTGCACCCACGACCCATCACATGACAATGTGCCTCAACAAATCATCCTCCTCTGTTCAATATCGGGCCAAAAGTTTTTCACACACGGTACGACGATTTGTTTTCTGCTCTTCCGTTAAGAGTGAAGAACCACCTTGCCGACACTTTTCGGTAACCCAAATCATCCGAAATGATTGATATGATATTCCAACGTGTACAGCAACTTAATAAATTTACCAGTTACAAGAATTGTATTAAGTTATCCAATTATCTCAAAAGGGTTGAATCTTTATTCCTTTTTCGTATTATTTTTTTGTACTTTTATTTATTTTGTTTTTATAACTCTAGATTAGCTTAAAACCTTATTTTCTCTTCTAATGTTAAAATGTCTGCTGCATAGAGTTTCGATATCGTGAACGCCTAATAGCATGAGCATCCCTAAACGCGAACACTCAAATTGATGTAGGTGTATTCCAAAACGTTAACGTCAAGAATATTTTGCATCTATAACAGAAATGAAAATTTGTTTTATTCTTTTTACCGGTAAATTTAGTGACTTTGTTTTAGGCAGTCAGTTATTCGGAAGTAATATTCAGCGTTAGCCTACGTTTATAATAACAAACAATAAAAAAAATAACAAAATTTATTGTCCAACAAAGTACCAATTACAGGACAAAAAAATAATAGAAAGACATAAACTATGAAAAGAGAACTTAGAAACTAAAGAGCTAAGAATAACTAACGTAAAGAGCAACTATAAATTAGGTGTTTGCAAATTATGCCAATAACAAAATGAAACAATTGAAAATTCATTTAAATTCAATGAAAATATCAATATAATATTTATTTGCTAGGCTACACATATTATAAATGGGGACATTATGGAAATTATTACTTTTTGGAATAGGTGGTGCAAATGTAGACTAGAATCTAGGCGAAAAACGAGGTACATAAAAGTGCAAGTTCGATAATAAATCACCGTAATCAATAAATCCATTTCGTAATTTCCAGACAAATTAAGAGCTGTAAGTCTCTCTACGTTCTTTAAGGGAACGCGTACCATGACGCTCCTACAAAGAATGGTAATCGGGGGGTATTAACTATCAAGTTTATAAGGCAAAGGCAAAATACAAAGACTTCAACATATCATTAAATTCCCGGGTTCTCCGCTCCACGAAGCCATACCTTTTAGAGTAAGTTTAGGAGTGTCCTTGAATGTGCTGAACAAAGCGTAAGCAGCTATGAAAAACAACTCAAAGATCTTTAAATGATTCAACCCTAGATACAATCTCCCCTTTTATTGTATAGAACGAATTTGAGGGATTCGTCTTGCCCGTGAAGGTGACGTGCCGGCATTTGTTGACGTTTAGCTTGAATATATTGATTATGCACCAGGTGGTTACCAAGTCAACATTTTTCTGAAGGAGTGCAACATCTTTTTGGTTGGAAACAGCGGAATGGAGTGGTTCTAAGTTGGAGTCCTCCGGCACTTCAGAAGTAGATATAGATTCTTGCGACCGGTAACACTTATAAGATATCTACTTAAATGCTCCAACAAATAGGAGCTCATAAGCTTGAAAAACGAGGAAGTAAATCCAAGACAATCCAACTTATTGAAGAGAATTCCATGGTCGATCGTATTGAATGCACACGGCAAGTCTGCATATAATACATCACTTGACCACGATTATCAAGTATCTCACTAATATATTGAGTAACGACTCCCAAGTTAATTAGTGTAGATCTTGCCATGCTGACGTTCAGAGAGATGTGACACTGTTCAGTATACTGGAATAAATAGCATTTTCATACACGTTCGAAAAATGACATAAAATTACTATGGACTTGTAATTATCAATTATACAAGAATTCCTCTTTTTCTATAGAATACAATAAAGATAACTGACGAGCATGACGAAAAATTGTACTACAATAGAACATTCTGATGATTCTGAAATCGAGTGTGCCACGGATCGAAATGAAGGATTGTCTAAGGATATAAACAAAATCAGCCACGTAGAAGCAATGCGCATATTTAACACAGGTTTGGAATAGGCTGAGCAAAGTAATACGACATACGAGGCTAAGCTGAAAAATTCGGTAACTAAATATGAGATCGCGCTGTGTGCAAGCAATCTTTGACGCTATTGGATGCGTGTTAAACTTCATGTCGATCTGTCAAGTATTTTCTTGTGTAGAGTCGCTCAAAGCAGGGCATCTTTGACGCTTCTTAAGAATGGACAATATTGAAATTCGCGTAGTGATTAAATACCTGTGGAAAAAGTATCTTTCGCCCAGAAAAAATCATGCTGACATCGTAATTCGCGAGGAAGTTGATCGCCGATCAATACTGAAAGATATTGCTAAGAGTACCAGCATCTCCAGCGGACGGGAGACGTACATTTTAAATGTTAAATTACACATGTCTAAGCGGTGTGCAAGATGGGTGCAGCGTTTGCTCACACCACCGCAAACTCTAACGCGTGGGAGGTTCTACAGCAATTTTAGAGTGGTTTCGACAAAATCCAACAGATTTTTTACGCCAATTTCCGACTTGCGATGAGACGTGGATCCATTATTACACACCGGAAAGTAAACAGCAATCAAAACCGTGAACTAAAAAAAGTTCTGTTCCATCAAGACAATGCGCCAGTTCATTGAGATTATCGAAGTAAAATTGGCCAAATTAAAGTTCGAAGCTCTTGAGCATCCCTCTTATTCACCGGATTTAGCTCCGTCTGACTATCATCTTTTCCCCAAGCTTAAGAAACACTTCGGCGGTATGAGATTTGCTTCGGCTGAGGGGCTGATAGCTGCCGTGGACCTCTACATTGAGGAGCTCGAGGAAAATGAGTACTGTGAAAGCGGCATAACGAATCTTGAGCATCGACCAGATAAATAAATCGATCTTGAGGAAGATTATGTCGAAAAATAAAACACATTGCATTGAAATATTGCTATTTGCTATGCTTTAGTTACCGAATTTTTCAGCTTACCCTTGTATGAAGGATATTCAATCCCTGCAAAAATTATATCTTACGTTATACTTTCATCTAAACAGCGTTTCCGTCAAACAATTCGTGTTCGATTTTTAAATAAAGTATGTTTTAAACATATGTATTACATATTTAAGTTAGTTTTAATGACATCTGTGTTTGTGAGTGATTCTATCCAGGAACATGAACTTCTCGAATACACGAACAGAGTTGTCCATACTTAGTTCACGTTATCGAGACCACACTGTATATGTATTTTTTGAGGGAATACAGCTTTGTAACACGGCGCTCGCAGCGGCGCGTTCTTGAACTATTACGATAGTGGATTGGGTTAGAGGTACACACGTGCAAATCTAAAACTTTCTTTTGAGATAATCACGATTTAAATAGATGTAATTTTTAGAATAAAATGAACATCTAAAATCAATCTCTATAGGTTTTTTGAATACAAAAATGTTAGCGTTCTATTTATGTAGCTACACTAATAAAGCGTCGTTCTCAACACTGGCACAAAATGAAGCATACTTTGTTGTGAGGGTGAGTTAAGTAATATATTGTCTCTATACCATTTTAATCAAAACCGAAACCAAAAATATGTAAATTTCGAAATTCTCATAAAAGTGATCTAAACATAAAGTGAAAATGTTAATATTGATACAAACATATTTGATTAGAAATACATTTAAGCTAATATGCAGGAATTTCGAACAGTATAGGGCTAACAACAACCTACGATATATTCGATTTGCAGATTATACATAACCCCACGGCAAGCAATGGCGTAACAACAATATTAGCAGTAGCAGGTGCAGCGCGAATTTTGGTTCCTGAATATTTATGCGAGGACTTATTGGATGAAACAACAACGGGCGCGGCGCGGCGACAGTATTAACACCTAAAACCCGCGATATTTAAGGGCGCATCGCATCGGGTGAGGACCTCGCGGCAATATATCACTGACAGCGCTGACAAAAACGGGCGTTAATTTTGACATTACGTTAGACACTCGAATTCCCCGTGGGATTTACGAAAATGGTTGCTTTGTTGTGAATAATGATGGTGACGGGGATTAGAAGAAACATTTTTGGAGATCCTCTGCGGCGGGCGTGTATCTGCCGACTTCTCGGCCTCGACTTTGCGTTCAGGAAGCCCAAGTGCTGATGACTTAATCATACCGCAAGATGCTGTTATTGTTCTCGTCGGCATTAATTAACTTTCGCGGAAATTTCGGAATAGTAAAGTGTCAACATGTAGACTAAAAACTGTGCACCGCTATACTATATAATAGTCGCGAGGAAGTAGCGTTTCTAAATACACCAAACATTGTTTGTGAAAGCAAGTAATCTGGGAAACACCATAATAAAAACAACAAAAATAAATACTTACTACTAAATATAAAATAAACATTTATGAATTATGTATAAACAAAAAGAAAATGGGTTTTCATAAGTTATTTTATTCAAGCAACCAATTTTGGTAGTACAAACAAAACGCATCCAAAAAAAATCAAAGTGCGCATGAGTCAAAATAATTACGTGATCTCAACGTTCGTAAAAAACTTGTAATTTATCAAATCTTTTAGAGCTATTGTCTCGTAACTACGTTTCCGAACGCGGTTACAACGTATGTGAATGCTTTTTCAATGTTAGTTGCTTCAGGATGGCTCTCACTGTTGCAAGAAAAGTTTTTATTGTGAAGCACTATTTCCGGTCATACGGAAAAGGGCGCAAAAACGGTCCAAGCTTAAAAGAAGTTATCGACGCATTTAGGCCTAAATTTATGAAACGCGCTCCGAGCAACGCCGTTATGTTAGCAGTTGTTGTCAAATCTCGTCGTACGTGAAGTGTACTTTGCCAACGTAAAGGTCGCGCGGGTCGCCCGGATACAACAATACGAATCACCGACGGGTTTTGAATCAGCTGCTGCAATCACCGAAGCGAAGTCTCCGAAAATCATCATCAAAACTGAATATCAGTGATCGATCGCTCCGTCGAATGTTCCAGGATATATATGTTAGACTGAACAGCATCTGACTGCAGCTGGTAAGCGTGTAAGAGCCAAATACTGCGGACGTGTGTTGACTACGGATTATTAGGACGCGTGAATCGTTTCGAATGTTTGGTTTTCTGATAAAAGCCATATCCATTTAAACGAATACATTAACAAGCAGACAACACGATTGGATTCGAACGCCCCAACATAATCGTCGAGCAACCCCTTCATAGTCACCGTGTTACCATTTGGTGTGCTGCATCCGCATATGGCATATTGGGCCCGTGTTTCCTTGAAGCAGACGATGGAATGCCGTTAACCGTGAAGCAACACCGCTACAGAGAGTAGGTTCTCACGCAATTTCTGTATGATCTTCAGCGATTTTATCGTGCCAGGAACCTACCACGTAATCAACAATGGTTTTAGCAGGACAGGGCAACTTGTCAAACGGCTAGGGAGTCTCTTCGAATGCTGTGCAATTCGCGTGGCACTGATTTCCCATACCCATCGCACCCACCAGACCTAACACCCCCTGCTGCGTACATATGCTGAAGGGGGCTGTTTTCCATACCGATCCACCGTCCGACATTCCGGAATTGTGGATTAAAATTCAAGTTTTTTCGTGCCGTGCCTGTGTTCACAGACAACCTTCGCGAACGCTACGATTACTGCTTGAAAGTGAACGGAGGGCATCTTGAAAATCTGTTTTATCGGGAACGTCGTCGTGAATAATATTTGCAACGCTATATAATGTTAAAGTATCGCTATATAATGTAAAGTAAATACATGAATAATAAATAATATACGTTTCATAATTTCAGCACTGTTTATTTTGCCGCTTCCTGTATATATGAACAGAGTTATGGTTACATGCAATTGATTTTATGGTTGTTTATTAATGATTTATAGTCTCGGCAAAAAAGGGCAGGTTTCAATGATAGTCAGGTAAAATGTGGTTTAGAAAGTACTTGCAAGAACTACTATGGACTAGCGGAGGAAATTGAAAAATTACAACATGATTCGATGTCGTATGTTGATTCTGTTCAAATTGTGGATGATGTTCAGTTGTTCACTCACACCTATGTACGGCGGAAGGCCAAGGATCCAGATTTCTCATCCTAAGATAAATTTGTGAAGGTGCGTCGAAAGATCGATTAAGTTGTCACAAGAGTTACTTTAAATTTCCAAATATAAAATCACTCGCTGCAGAACGGTGGTCTTCATCATTAAAAAATATTTATTCCGCACGCCGTACTCATTTGACTGAAGCAAGTATGAAAAGATATTTTATGATTCTAATATTGAATAGATGCCACCCAGTTCTCATTCTTGCGTCCGCATCGCCTATGCTCACTCATGAAGGTCACGATCATAAATGATACGAGTACGTAAACTTTACTGAAAACTCGTCCTGATACGGCCGCTCGGCCCCTCCACGTTGTTCTCCGCACTGCACTGTAACTTGTTCCGCTTTGCAAAGACTACTAATAACATACAGCTGCAGATCTACTGGGATTAAACTATACATGCACATGTATACATTTAGTGATATAATCAACCTCCCATCTAGCACTTTAATTAACTGCGTAATTTTATTTGAAGAAGCGCAGGTTTCCTTTACATGGTTTTGGCTTTAACATTTTCTTCAGGCACTTTGAGACACAGCGCTTGTAAAATCTTTTTACTTTAGAAATACTGCCTTCGTATGAGCTATTAAAGCATTTACTCGTGGATAACATTTAGGAATTAATTACGCCAGAAGTTTTAAAGCATGGATTTTGCATGTTACGTGTAACAGATTGTCACTCTCTTCATTAAGAGATTGGCCTAAGAAAAGCATGTTAGCGGCACCGTTACTCACAAACATTAAAAATTGGGTTGTCGAAACTTGAAATTTATTCAATGCCCCCAACACCACTTTTAAAATTTCATCGCTAGTACATTTTGCAATTCTTTTCGAAACAAGTAAAATAAGGGATAACGGCAGTGAAACTTGCCCTTCTTTGCCGGGACTAGTTATTAGAATTACTACAATTTACTAAATATTCCTCCAAAGCCTAATAAGTGTCGGGAATCAAGAAAACTTTGACTTCGTTTTTAAATTGTTATCATTTAACCTAATACTAGAAGATAAAACATTAAGTAGTGTAATCTTAATATACTGACGGAAATCTTTCAGGTGTATATATATACTGTAACCCTCAAGTTTAGAAGTATTTATTTCTTGATGTCATAACCAATGTTCGGTAAAACATATTACATCATAATTTTCTTTAAATGTATAAATCAACAACAACAATCAAAGTTTCAAAAACTTCTGTTCATTCGATAAGTTTTAACGAGTTTTATCCTCAAGTAAAATGAATAAAAAAAATTTGTCATATTGTAATTGCGTATTTAAGGTTTCCTAGATAAATTAGCAATATAAATACCAAATTTCCTTCACCTGCTATCCGTTAAGATCATACTAGTATCACAGTGTATTTCCATGTAAAACGAACCATACACGAACGCGTCCTTTGGCATGTAAAATTAACTTGATTACGCAGCTGCATATACAAATACAAGAAAACGCGATTTGAATAATTTACAATTCATAAAGCATAGGCAAACAACCTCAAGGAGAAATTCAGATTATCCTGGCAGGTCTCGTTCGTCTGTAACCACCTCTTAACCTTGAGCATACATTATACTGTCCTTCGAACGTACATCAGAGAAAACCAAGCAACGTCTAAATCCTGACTAGCGGATACCCATAAACGAACGAACAGTGTCACTACGCCGCTAGAGATTTTATTAGCGGCGCATTTGTTCTATAATTAGACGGAGGAAAGCAGTAATTGTTTTGGTATAAAGGGGATATTAGTGATTTATTTTTCCGGTCCTCCCTCCACTTCCTACTTTGAAAGGGGGATAAAGCAGAAGTGCAATTATACGGAGCAAAATAAATGTCGTGGAGGAAAAATTTATGATTCCGTAATGAATTTTTAAATTTGCTCTTATTTAGATTTATCCTTAAATAACTACTGGCTACAACAGCAGAGTTCTGTAAGTAACAAGAATAAGCCACCTAAACTTTTTGCTATAAATCTCAGAAATAAAATATATCTCTAGGTACATGTTTTCATTGTCTGAACAACTTCTAAAAGTCGACGTCAAAATCTAGAAATAATACAGAGATCGACAGTTGGATTATTACCCTTCTGGATGCTTATTAACGCTATCGCATATTAAGCAGTACTATGCTATAATATTCTGTTCTTTTAGTTTAGGTATCCTAGAATAGTTTCAGTTGGATGTAGGGGAGGATAATAATCTCGATTAAACGCATATTAGAGCATATAAAAGATTTCAGATCTATAGGAAATTCCTTATTTAAACCTATAATTTTCAATTCAGTGCGTGTTCAAAGATGTTCTCAAGTTTTATTCCTTTAAACATAACATAATAAATGAAAATCTTTCAATATGCATACTTTTTGATATCAATCTACTACTATCTCTATTGTATACCCAGTCTAGCATCAAAGTTTTCAGTTTGCGTCGTAGTAACAGAAACTAAAAACACAAAATTCCAAAAACAAAGAAATATAAGCATTTATGAGAAACTGACAGTTTTCATCTAACCCATAGCAGCCATTTTTTTCTATGATTCGCAATCTTTTTTTGCGTAATTTTAGATTGAGTAGTCCGCGGAATGAACTTCTAGATCTTGTATGATGCGGGAACATACCTCACAGCCCCTTAAACATTTTTTATGAATAATAACTACTTAATTTAAAAATAATCCCTGGTTTCAAAAATAACCCATAAAGGACAATATAAAGGTTTTCCCATTCACTAGCTTGTACATACATCACGCCAAGATTTTGGATCGACAAAAGGAGTTAAAAATTTCTTCAAAAATTGTCTTTACAAAAACTCCTTAAAAGGATTTTCTTTGATCTTCCTAGTTACTTTATTAAAAAAAATCTTGTATATAATTATTGTGAATCTATAATTATTGTAAACTTTTCATCGATCCAAGCTCTCCACATATAAATTGTTATCTTTTGAATTTATCCGAAACAAGTAGCTACTACACAGTCCGTGATTAGTACAAAGCCTACAGATTATTTTAATATTTTTTTATGGAAGATATGGTGGGATTTTCTTCAGCAAATTTCCTGTGCCACATTCATGGAATTTGTCTTGAAATTCTTTATGAACGTTGTTAGGAATTAAATATGGATCTAATTCTTGTTTCAATTGGCATTCTCTTTTGGCAGCCTGTCCTTTGACAGATAGAATTTCAACCGAAGAATTGGTTTTGTGCGCTTCTATGTAAACTTCAATTAGTCCAATAAGTCACTTTGGATGACAATTTAACACGATGTAACCTTTCCGCTGCACTTTTACAATCAATAACAATTTGGTTTCGAATGCTAACATAGAATTAATTTTGTAAAATACGTTTTCTCCATTTCGCAACAACTCGCTAAGGAACGTTGTTAAAAGCAGCATTTTATAACTTTGAGTATTTCCCCACAATAAAGTCTATAATGTTGTAATTTGATTCCATAGAGGCGGTTACCGTCAAGGAACCAATTGATATTTCAAAATCCTTAATTTGATACAGATTTACAAACTGATCGCCATAATTACAAAGGAATAGTTGAGACAATAGAAAAATTGTAAAATTGTTTATTATCATTGATGGAGCCCCTCTAAATAGTGGGGGACAATTTGACAATTTTTTGAAAAATTTCAGATTTTCTCTTAATTAAAAAGATAATGCTTTTGTCAGTAAAGACTTAAATACGTGTATTCTAAATGAATTGATTTTATGGCCAGAAGAGATTAGTTTACCATTTAAAAGAAAATCTAAAGCTTTTACAGCAGACTAATTTTAATTTTACCGGAACTATTTGCGATAACATTAGCTCATTTCACAGTCTTGCAAAAGAGCTGGGCTATCCGCAATTTTGAGTCAGATATACTTCGAGTTAGATAGCGGGCAACGATAACTATAACGCTATTCTCTCTTTAAGGTGTGTATCTTTTAATTCTCACCACTTAAAGTTGACAGAAATAACCAAATATGACAAATAAAAGAGAAAGATAACGGGAAAGAACTGTAAAAAAACCTGTTCCTAGGGCATATGGTAAAAATTAATCCACTAACATCGGCATCAAAATTCAAGAAAGGAAGGATACATTCAGCATTCAACAATCAAACATTATGAAGTGGTTACATAGTTGTCATATCCGATCCGTTGCCTACAACCTAACTCGAATGCATATCGACCCGAACCGACATTGAGGATATCTGCTGGTGCCCTATCTGAGGTAGAACTCTAGCTGATTTAGTAAGTTAGTCAAATCAATGTATTCAATCAAATAAAAAACAAAACGAGTATAGCTACCAATATTCGTTTCTTTTACCTCCATAATACATTGGTGCAATGCATTCATTTCGACAGCTTCTTAGACTACAAACCAGCAACATACCAAAGCATTCGTACTGACTAATTTTTAAAGATAACTCATTTGAAGAGATATCTAAGTTTTAATTCTATAGCACCTAATAAATATAAAATTAATAATATTAGTCAAGTAGTAGATCGATGTTACGCATTTTCAAGAAGAAGCAATTTAAATAAAAATCTATTCCATAAATTTTATAAACGAGCACATAAACAGAAAAATATATAAAATTAGAAATAATGCCAAGAATAACAAAAAAAGTATCACATCAAACACCCAAAAACTATGTTGCGCTAAAATTCTGTCTAAAAGTATCAGAAGTAATTCAAAAAACTTACAATATAACAATAGCTCGCATACCAGCCAAAAACAATAATATTTTTTTACAAAAGCTAAACAAGAAATGGGACATCTTAACTAAAAGAAGGTCTATCTCGTATGGGTAGATATTCATTAGTATTTTCTTACTTAGCATTACTTGCCTTATTCTGTTTGAATTATTACGAAGGTGAAGCTTCTGATGGCTCCACTTATGAGCCAGAAATTTATATGCATAGTATATGTATTCTTCGTAGAAATTAATCGGAGTAGGAACTGTTTTCATTTAAATAATTGGTTTGTAGAAACACATCGAAAAAAGTTTGTCTCAAAAACAATATCTATTAGTAGATGTATCAGCAGCATTACTCTGGAAACTACAAATGGAGAGGGAGTAGAAAGAATAGTTCAATAAAAAGAGTTATTTTAAATATTTAATTCAGCAACATTCATAATTCAAATTCCAAAGTATTCTTTAAATAGTATTTAAATTTTTAGATTATGTTTATTGGCCGATTTTCGATTTTAAATTCGTATTATGTATATCAATTACATAGATTTTTGTAGTAGCAAATTTGCTAAGAGATTTAGTTACGAACATGAAATGCGATGCACGCATATAATTAAAATCTAATGCTTTCCAGTTTATAACTTTACATTTTTCACTTTCTTATTTGCAGAAGACGAACATTTATTCCTCGTCTACCGTCGATCCTGACTTCAAATATTAGAATCAGTTTACCCATTAGAATAAGTTAAAGGCTTCTTTGATATCTTTTTATCAATATCTACTTCATAAGAAATATAAAACAAAACAATAGGGAAACATTAAGATAGCTTACTTGTCACGTCTTCAATGGAAACAATGGAAACAATGCACTTAATTTAATAAAATGGATGCAACAAATATCCTTAAACAAAGCGCTGGGCAGTGATAAAAACTAAGACCATTTAAGGATCTGCGTACCGTTCTGAATAATTCAAAAACTACACTGAAGAGCTTTCAAGCAGAAAGTTTCGGCCATCAAACCTTGAATCTAACAGAAGTAAGACCCTTTCCAAATCTCGACCAAGAACTTGTCAAAGATTTCTACTCACGCACCCCATCGAAATTAGAGAAACTTGGATCATTTATAACGGCTATCGCTGTTTGTCTAAAGTTTCTGTATCAATTATAATCGCAGCCGAGACGGCATCAGTAATAATCCGTGACCGTGGTGGTGGTGTTGGCGGCACGATTTCGAAGGCGTGGGCGGCAAGACGGACCGATGCTGGGGAGCAGAGACGACGCAATTGCCCGTGCTTATTCATTTCCAGCGCCTGTCTTTCGTTCGCTCGCCACGGCAACAAGAAAATGCGCACCCTGCAAGCTTAACCCTAATGCGAGATTAATTAGTTGCTTTAGTCAATGCCAAGCTCTTATATATCAGGGGATTACGGTTGACAAGGCCAACGTGCAGCCCTGAAGTGCTTGCGTTTCGCACTTAACGGGTGTCCAGGATGACAGAATGGCGTCCATAAAAAATTACCCATTTTAAATTCTGACAAATAGTAAGCGATGCGGTTGAAGGTGAAGGTGGAACCTCTGGAAAACAAACGATGCTTTACCAGTGAGCGGAATTAGTAGCAGGAAAAATAAGACACACAAAGAAGAACATTTAGCAGTCCCCGCCAGCGTACATTTTTTAAATTAGTGAATAAAATCCTGCACTTCGGAGCAGTTAGAAATAAAAAAAAGTTGCACATGTCCATACATAGGATGCAATTCCCGATTGAATATTATCTTTTAATTTATGATTATTTACCTTTTTGTGGAAAAGTATTCGGGTGCGTCGAGTTTACTTCTTTAATGCATCCTTCTGATTTACAAGGAAACACCGGCAACCCGAAAATTCAGAGTTCGACGAAGGTATACAGATTGAAAAGAGTGGCGAAAAATTTCAGGCGATTATTCTACTGCGAGAGGTCTTTAGTTTAAAGTTTTCAAATATTTTTTTATAATAAATAATAATGTGACCAATTGAATCATTCGCAAAAATATATTATCAGATAAATGTATTAAATGAAAACTTCAGACCTGATATTGGGAAACTAACAGTTCTTGAACTTGTAGCACGTGGAAGGCCACCTCAATTATCCTAAATTTTGTACACAAAAAAGGCCACAGGTACTTCCATAGTTCCACTAGTTGAACCAATTGACCAATTGGCAAGATCTATATTTGGATTAAGAATCGAAATATTGTGATACTAGTATTTAGAAGACCTTCCCATTTGTTAGCTTTGAATTTCGTTTGCGCGAGATTAGTGCATTGATGTGGAGCAGACGACTCTCAGCGAGTACTTATTTTAGAACAGCAGGTAACCCTAATGAATTTTGGTTGATATTGTACGCTGAGGATAATGTGGGGGAAATAATGATGGTTTCAATACTATATATTTGAAAAATGTTTTGAGAAGGAGATGGACTTCAGCGTGCAGATTACCTATATGAACTTGTTACATGCAATTGATCGTACGGCCAATTATCAAGAACATTGTGATTTCATTGCCTGTGTGTTTTACAGTGTATTTCTGACCCACATTCGCGATAATCATAAAACGAAAAGAAGGAAAATATTATGCAGTAGTGTAATTTATGAAATTCGAGACTCACACAAGCAACGACCATCCTGCTTTAGTGCTGTGCCTATCAATTCCATCTTCGCGATATAGCAATATGTGTGGTAATAAAGACAAAAGAGTGTATAATTTTAAGCGAGCAGCGTATATTAATTTGTATGATTCTTTATTAACTACAAATTGGAATTTTATTTACAATTATACTAGTATAGATGACGCTTGTTCTGCATTTTATGCTGAAATCTATAAAAATTTAGATATGTTTGTCCCCGTAAAAACCAGTGCGCATACTAATTATCCACAGTAGTTCACGCGTGATCACATTAATAACATCAAACTCAAAAATCATTATCGATTGGTGTATAAAAGAACTGGATGCTTAAGCGATTTAAATGCTTTCAAAGATATGAGAAGGATGCTGAAAACAGATTCTAGGCGGTTATATAAGAATTTTATTCAGAGCGCTGAATTCTCCATTTCAACCGATCCTAGACATTTTTGGCAGTTTGTGCGATCTCGGAGAGATGGGGGAGGTATTCCTAGAACTATGAAAGACGACTACGGCAATACGTATAACGATCCACCTTCCATAGTAAGCGCCTTGCAGGAGTTTTTCCAATCGGTGTACCTTCCTTCATTAGCTCCGACGCCTGTTGCTCCAATTGCTTAGTGCGCTACTATAGTTGACCTAGGTTTCGTAACTGAGATGGATGTGGTGTGTGCTATGAAATCCTTAAAGGATAATTGCACGGCGGGTAGTGATGACATTCCGGCCTTTTTGTTAGGGATTATGCAAATATATTTGCTTCTCCTCTTTGCTACTTGTTCAGTCTTGCTCTCAAAACATCCACCTTCCCGTCTGTGTGAAAGATTGCCAAATTGGTGTCTGTTTTTAAAAATGGTGAGAAGTGTGTTATTTCCACCTATCGTCCCATATCGTTATTAAATAATTTTGCTAAAGTTTTTGAGAAATGTTTGTACAAGTATATTTATGCTTAAGTTAGACCCTGGATTTCAAATGACCAACATGGTCTCGTTGCTCAACGATCTACGGTAACTAATCTTGTTACAATTACACAATACCTATTTGATAATATTGATGCTGGGAGACAGGTAGATGTTGTGTATACTGACCTAACAAAAGCTTTTGATCGAATCGACCACACCTCGCTTATTAATAAATTGGACAATATTGAATTTTCGTCTTCTCTTTTGTCTTTATTCCAATCGTATCTTCTTGATAGAAAGCAATTTGTGACATACATGGGATTTGAGTCTCATTACTTCACGCCGAGCTCTGGAGTTCCTCAGGGGAGTAACTTGGGTCCACTTCTGTTCCTCATATATATAAATGATTTGTGCTATCAACTGAACTGTCCAAACTTATACGCAGATGACTTGAAGTTGTATTCAACAACTCGATATATTCCACACGTGGTGTATCAACAACAAACTAACAGTTAATGTAAACAAATGCAAAATTGTCACCTACACTCGTAAGACGACTCCAATTATATATACCTATCACTTAGCTGGATCTTCTTTACCTAGAGAGACCTCTATGAGAGACTTGGACGTCGTCTTTGAGTCAAGACTGACCTTTATGGAGCATATATATCCAGTATTTGTACATCACCGTTGAGTATATTAGGATTCATTATACCTGTTACACGACCATTTGCTTCTATAACAGCCATTCTTCCTCTTTATTTCGCTTTTGTTCGGTCTCGACTGGAGTATGCGTCCTTGGTCTGGTCACCTATGTACATCTATCAGATACATCTTCTAGAGCAGATTCAGAGAAGGTGTTTGAAGTTCTTGTACTTTAAAAAATTCAATACTTACCCGATAGAAGGATTTAGTGATACAGTGCTCTGCTAGAGGCATTTAATATTGATTCATTAGAACTACGTCGAAAACAGACTGAGTATAAATTCCTATTTACTTTACTTCATAATGGTCTTGATGTCCCTGAGTTGTTGAGTAAAATCAACTTCATTGTACCACGTTCAGGATCTAGGCAAACAAATACATTTTACTGTTTCGCACCTACAACAAACATCGCCATCAGGTCCGCAATACATAGATTGTGTAGCAATTTCAACTCTATGGAGTTTGCCGAGTTGGATATACATACCTGCACTTTACCGTCCCTTTTGACGGTATGTAGACCGCGGGTGCGTTACACTTAGTTGAATACTTTTTCCGTTCTCTCTTTTTTCCTAACCACTGGTAAACTACTTTCTTTTTTTTTAATTTAAATTAAAGCAACTAGTAACTAAGTTTTGTAATTTGACATACTTTAATTTTATGTTACTTATATTTGCATGTGTACATTATTTAACATTGCCTTGTAATTGGATATTTGTATCTGTTGTGCATTCAATATTATTATTATTATTATTATTACTATTAATACTTCATAACATAATATTATTACTTATAAAAATAAAATAAACAGTTACATTAGAAAGTTCTATATTCAACTGAAACAAATTTACATTCATAAAAAGAACTTATTTCTACATTAAAAAAAAAACAATTATATGAGGCATCTGTTTTACCGAGATTTAATTTCTGTTCTCTTCTGTATCATTCTGCGATTGATTTGGCTACTTCTAGTGAGTGGCATCTGAGAAGTCGGTCGTTTCTAGATATCAAATTCATAGTCGGGATATACGCGAAAGGTTTAACCGTTTAACCTTATTTGAATGAAGGTTTAACTATAATACTATAAATCGTTCAATGATCTACGTGAATTTACTTAACTTAAACTCTATACAGTTCAGGCGGTATATTTTTCAACAACTCTCCCAAATCTAATTCAAAATGAATGAATTGTGTTAAATTAACTTTTCATATCACAGTTCTCCCTTGTTTACACATTCAGGACGGTTAATTGTTCATGTTTAGGCTTAAGTTATTTCTTTCAGGCTTAAATCATTTAATTTACTCAACGTGGCTGCACGTTTAATCTCTACCAAAGCTTGAAATTTTTTTGTTCGATTTATTTATTCTTACACTGTTTATTTTTCAAGACTTAAGAGGAAGAACAGCGTCATTTAGTCTGACTAATTTATTGCTGAACCTAGCCTCAAATTGTCTCATAGTTTACTGATTTCATTCATTGTACTTATGGAGCCCTGTAAATTGGAATAAACAAACTATTGTTATTATTATAAATGAAGTTTCTAATAAAATCAAGACATTGTTATTATGATTGCATTTTATTGGCATTTCGAACGTTAAACTTGATTTAATTAGTTTGTCAAAATTTACTTAAAAATCTTCACGGTTTCCGGTAGGATTTGAATCTGCAGCTCCTGTGCGCTAGTCTGGTGTGTTTAACCACTTACGCCACGGAGACCGTCAAATCGCTGTTTAAATCGCTTTTTAAGTCGCTAAATTTAAAATGGGAATTTCAACTGCATTGATGCTATAACGGCTGCAGATATATCCCTGATATCTAAATAGACACAATATCCAAATGCCAAGAACATTATCTATTAAGTATTTTAAATTAAATTTAACGTTGTGAATACCAAGACAGTTTGAATTGTCATTTAAAACCAACGGAAGTTACTTTCAATTATTTCATTACTTTTTACTTCTTAATCAATTTTACAATGAAACTTACCACTCCCTTTGGCTTCAATGAATACATTCAGTTTGATATCTTTGTTTATTGTAAGTCGGTGTTGTTAGATGGTCGAGAGCAAATGTCTATGCTTCCAGTTTGTCTTAATTCGATGACCAATCTACTTACTGAGCTTCAAACATTCTTGACTGAATAAATCGCATGATTGAACACAGCCTGGTAATCTGTTGAAGTATTTAGCCATCATTCGTTCACATTCAGATACTAACAGTAATAATACTATATCTACCAATGGATACAAAATTACAAATAAAGTCCGCAAATGTTGAATAAGTTAAGAAAAGGCTATGTTAGGAACAGAAAACAATAACTATAAAGTACTATTATTGTTATTATTATTATGTAATCCAATGTCGATATATAATGGTTTATTTTCTATGTTCAGATATAGCAAAAGATAATTATTTATTTTCTAATAATTGCTCTCCTATATTTTTGCTGGAGCTAATATTTTCAAAAAAAAATTGGTATCTAACTGTTTCACAATCTTTCCAAACCATCATGCCGGAATAAATTAAACAGACGTTAACGTGTACTGAAATATTCATAACGCCCTTATCCAACCTAATTTTCCTTAAGGATAAAACAAGAGGAAAGGAATATCAATATTGACCTCGGAAGTAGATACATAAATGAAATAAGTTTTGAATATTGTTTGAGAAACTTCGTTTCGAAAGTGGGAGTAAACGAGATCCGTAATCATCGAGGTTCCGTTCAAAACGCTGATATAAGATTAACACGAAGTACACTTGAATTTGAAGTAAGGCACCTTGAATTACTTTCCAAGTATTCGCTTGAAACTTTCCACTTTTCCGAGTATCTAATCCGATCTCTTTCAATATTTACCGCTGGCTGACATTTCTCCAACTAAAACGTAACTTAGAATACAGATCTGTTAGACCGACGAAGATATAATATAAAAACCTAAATTACCATAGATACTCGAAAAAGAGAATTATCGGTCTGTGCAGAAATATATACACTTAAAAGTACAGTATGCATATAGAGGTATCCGTTATTAAGAGTTTATGAAAATAATGAGAAAAAGGTTTCGCTTTATGTATTTATATATTAAAATAAAACATATTGCACAATAGTGAAAAGACAACTAACTAATAATATATACGTAGATGAAAAGAAAAACGAAGTTTAGCTTTGACGTTGATATTCCAACAAACATGTAGGTATTTGAAAATACATACACGTATTATCTACCAAAGATCTATTGCTTATAAGAAATAAACTATAATTGTCATTTGTTTTGCACTTATAATTTTACTTTAGCAATATTAGTATTATATTATAAAATAGCTTAAACAATAATTCCCAAAATGCCTTAGTTCTTGCGGACTTCTGAAGTGCTGCATATACTAATTATAAGTTCTTCTTTAACCTCCGATTTGATACTCATTTGATTATTTTATTAATAGAGTCGATACATTTGGATTTCTGGTTATTGTGTCATCATCAATTACTGAATATGTTCCTAAATCTAAATTTGCAAGACTAAAATTTGTAGAGAAAGGTGCTAATGGTACATCATCCTCACAGACATCAAGTCCACATTCTAGAAGGACTATTACACAGTTTTAACAAGCACAGCTTCTATTGATTATATTCAAGTGAGGTAGTATTTGGTGGAATGTGGCACAATCGCCTACAATTCATTTCTGGCTCATCTCTCTTAGGGCTCTAGAAGTAGTCTGCAAGATATTTTCTTTCTATTTGCCCTTATAACGCAATTAAATTTTTTTCATCGCTTACATCGCTATCCGGATGTGAATGGAGGAATTGAATCTTTAGGGACATATTTGTTCCCAAATTATTTGCAACAATTCAAGAATCAGCTGTTTATAGTGTTCTGCTTTTTAATCTTGAGGAAACTTGTTCTTACAGATTTGGGGGACTGGCAAGTAGGTGTTTTTTTCATCTAAAGTATCGTCGAAACAATTTCACCAATTTCTTTATTTAGGACCCCACAGGTATTCGCTCTCTTATATTCTATTCCAGGAAAGTTGTTTCTTAAATAAAGAAAATATTTATCATCTTTGTTCATCACTTTTACAAAGCTGCCTAGCAACTCTAACTTACTGTGAACAGGTGCTAGCAGTATTTTTTATGAATTAATGGGAGGCTCACAAAATGCACTCTTAAAACCAGGAGTAAAGTTACTCCTTCTTGACCATCGCTTCTTAATTCTTAATTTTCTATTCCCACTGTTCTAGTCACAGAGAAACAATAAAATTTGGTGCGCCCCAATTACAAACCCAATACTACTAAAATATGCTACTGAAATCTCTGGTATACTGTTTTATTTAGCAGTAGCTTTTGCTTTCGTAAAACTGCTTTATGTTGACAACGTATCCAATGGGAATAGAAGGATTTTCATTTCCATTGCGAACGAAAACAACTTTGAGATAAATTTTCGAAGAATCTGCAAAGAGTCTATTGCTTCCAGTAAAGAGTTGACATTGTAACAAAGTATTAACACATCGTTTTTTTGGAAATAAATGTTACAGTTTTTGTTGCCTACTGTGGAATGTATATATTATTTTGTCCTTCTTTGTTTGTTTGGCTTATTTTATGCGGTTCATTGGGCATGCCAACAAAGACGAGATCTGTTTTCTTGTTTTCTTGTCCTTCTAAGTAGCCTAGTGCATTCCCCTTGGCAGCCAGTCTTCATGAGTCTGGTATGGATGATATCGGAAGGTCCGCAGATCTTACAGCTGAAGGAATGTTTTGATATTTTACCTCAGTTCTTGACTTACTTGATACGCCATCAATTCAAATAAGGGCCCTTTAGTTTCCTCCATAGCCTTAAAATTGCAAACGGTATGTGACGGAGTTGTCCATTCAGCCAGCAAATGAGCCGAAAAATACCTGCCAAAAAGCACATATGTGAGGCCCAACCCTTATCCTGATCTCCAAATTCACATCTGAAGTACAGTTCATGAGCCCTTTTGTAATGAGTAGGGTGAGGCTTGAAAGTTTCTCCATCCACAACAAAAATTATCAAGAATATTCAGAGAGTTACATGGTTTTGTAACGTTAAAAAATAAATTATCTTATACAGATAATAATTTAAAGAAGTTATTAAAAAGTAAATTATTTTAGATTTCTAGTGAATATAACAACGACAGTAAGGAAATGAACAATTCAGAAAATAGTAACCAAGTTCACGTAAATCCCCACAATTTTTCATTATAGGAAGACCTTAAGTCGAACAGGTTATTCATTTAAATCAGATTTATCCGAAATAAGAAATAAGCTTGCAGATAGGAATGCTTTCGCAGCAGCGTACGTTACAATCAATATTAATAATAAAAGTAATTAATGTAATTACTTACTACTTTAGTTTGATTGCGTTGTTGATGTAGAATGACGCAAAAATTTGTTGTAAGATTGTATCATTAGCATGCCTTCCAGTGCTGCATACTCTTATGGCAAAGGTAAAATATGTTGGTTGGTGTATTTGGAAAAGGAGCGTTCTACGTTTATCGTTGTGGTGTTCGCGAATTTAAAGAAGTCGTTCGCATCATATTTACACCCTTGGTTTTCAGTTAAACTCTTGTAAATTGGGATTCTTATTTATAACCGCGCACAATTTATTGCTTGTTAATCTTCCTATACTATCTGTTAGATATCCTTACGGGGCTTTGAGGTAATCTACTATGTTTAGCGCGCCATGTTATAATATCTCAGTGTTACCTAACTAAATTGTATCTCAAAGAATTGAATAATTTTCGGAAATTTGCTCTATTTGTATATAAATTTCGGTATCTGAAACCAGCCACTTTGCCGGTTTACTAAAATTGCTTGGGCTTCGTGCGGATTTAAATTTAAGATACAAAGTTTAAATGTGTAAAAATTTCACATAATATAAGACAGCTTTAAGTAACGTTCTCCGTTACATATAAGAAGAGGCAAAGATACCTCGCCGCTTTTCTTGCATCCATTGTTTCACCTACCGTCAGACATATTTTATGATTCTTTATCTCTGCCTTTATTTCATCCATAATCGCGTTTTCTCATCCGATGAAAATTATGCTGTAACTGCCCTCTTGTCGGCAATCTCGATTCCGGAACGTATTTCCCCTAAAACTTTCGAAATTCTTCAGTGCCTACAATATTTTTGGAGTGTTGCACACACTTAATGTATAAATAAAGTCATATAGAAATTTATGTTATAAATTACATCATACATCACGTTACGCATTAACCAGTGTTGTTCGCTATTAACATGTCTTTTACAGGCAAAAATACTGTTCGGTAAAGTGTCGATATGGCAAACGATACATTGGGCAATAGTTCCAGTGTATCCTACTGTCGCCGTCGATTCACCATCATCAATCTAATTCGGCATTCATACATATACTAACCACACGCATATGAAACTCGACTTCGGGTATGTCCGACCAAATTTGGTTGCCAATGAGTGCGGACTCGTTTCTGTAGGCTTTCTGATAAAATATTGATGATATATTTGGATTCAAAAGGCAAAATCTTTGTATACCAGATTACTTCGTATTGACGGCAAAAATAATCATCAGATTGCACAATTAGCACGTGTGATCCACGTAAGTATACGCAGGGTGTAATAGAACCACGTTATCCAAGTTATCTACCTGAATTTTAAAGAAACCACAATTAATACAGTAAACTAATCCAGTCATCTCTTGACCGTCCGCTATCTGCAGCTAATTTTTACATACATTTTCGTGTCGTGAAGAATAGAATGTCCATGTCTGTTTTCTAAAGGATCCGTTAGTAAAATGTGGTAATATTAAGAAAACTTAATTTCTGTAAAATTCCCTGAAAGCAAATTAATTTATTACTTAGAGACGTTTGGTGTTCAAAGGTATCCGTAAGCAAAAATTTTATTGCAATTTTATTCTCTTTAAACAGCTCAAAGTGATATTATTAATTAGCTGCTCGTATTTTCAATTTATAAGTTCTAAGATAATGATCAAAATTAAAATATAGATATCTCCTGAAAATATTATCTTTCAGACGATTAGTCAACATTGTACATAAATACTTTACAAGAATACAAAAATCAAAGAAAGGATTAGAAGCTTTGATTAACCCTAACAAGTTTAGCAATCAAAGGATTTTTGAAATTGAAATATTTATTAACATAAAAACTTCTTGAGTAAAGTTTATCAGAAAGTAAGTCTTGCTACTTACTGAATACGAACTAAATTTGTTTTTAAGCAATCGCTTTGTGCTAGTCTTTATTGGCGGTAATGGTGTATTTCATAAAATACAACGGACGATATTACAATTCAATTTATTTAGTAGATGGCTTGCTATTCGATCTGAAAACATTTCTCTCGTTCCGCTTTTTCGTACTGATTAAATTACATTACAACGGTTTGGACGTTCATACGATAAGTGGAAAGTTGGAATTGTATTATTTAGTCCGTCAGAGAATGGAAGTACAGACGTCACCGACGAAGCTCTCGTTCGTGCATCGTTTTCGGAACGAACGACGGTCATTATACCGTGAACGGTTGAAGTGTTCTGAAACGACGAAGGACGATACCGAACTGAAAATAGGCCGCGGGAAAAATATCCAGTTCCCTCTAGATCGTAACGAGATTACATCTGAGCCTACTACGTTAATTAAGCATCCAGTCTACATTCTTAATTCGCCGAAAACAAGACCAAGCTTATTAAAATTTCCTCGTGCTTTTGCGGTACACAAAAGAAATGTACGTTACCGTATTTTTGTATGTTTAGCGGAAGATCGTAAAATTTCTGACAAGTGGTTGTTTTGTGTATAGTGTGCCATTTTTACCGATTCTGAGGCTAACGTGATTATAGAAAGTAAAGTTTATAAAAACAAGTGTTAAAATGTATATAACTACCCCGTTTATTTTCCTGTTTTTCTCAATAAAATTAATTAAACGTAAAGAGAATCTAAAATCCTCTGGCTTCTTGTACTACAATTATTTTGGGCTGTAGTATCATTTAACTTAATTACATTTTTTCAATTTAAAATAAGGTAAGCATTTTCAAAGATAATTACTTTTTCAATGTTCATATTAAAGTAAATTAAATAATAATAATAACAATTATAGTACAATATATCCATAAACATGTAAGCATTATCATGTGCGAACATGTATGTGTGTCGCGTAGATCAAGACTATGTGTTTATGAGCATGCAAGTATGTAACTTTGCGTATATACGTTTGCGCAGGGCGCAAGGTTCATGTCTGTGTGACCATACTCGAGCTTTCAACAATATTTCTGGGGCATTCTCTAATACTGTGGCCATAGACCTGTCCCCACAATTTTTAATTACTTTTAATACTTTAATAATCTACAATTAATTGTCTGTATGTCTGCACCCGATAGTTACTATAATTGTAGGCCTACATATAATGCTGCCCTCTATAAAGGTATTTATTACTTAGTTTTGAGAAGCAAATATCCTTTTTTTTATTGGCGTGTGAGGTGTTTAACTTTGTGGACAGATGAAAGTGTACAATAGAGGGGACTACAGATCATCAGTAGTAATAAGCCTTGTTACCGCTAACTGTGTATGAAGTTCCAGCAATAAACTTTTTGATTACATTTACTCGATTGCAGCAAATAGGTTACATTTTTGTTTTCAATGTTTTTCATTGTACAGATATTTTATGTAAAAAAAATTCTTATTCGATAGTTGAATTAATCAATGCGTAGGTTATTTTAGTAAAGCATATTATAATCTAAACTCAGAACGATTGCAAGGACTGTGTGGTTGTGTAATTCACAGACACCGCAGTGAACTCCACACCATACAAATTAACAATTTATTTGGAACGCAGCGTTACCATGACTTGATATAACACTATGCATATAGCCATTCATGTCGACGCTATACTTCCAAATCTTCGATTTAAAGTTTATCCATGGCAATATTGTTATTTCCAAGCTTGTTATGCGGCATTTATGTTCTCTTCGATTAACCTCAAATACAATCTTATTTACCTTCTAACATAATTTAATACTGTTTCGGTAAATGAAACAACCGAAGGGTACACTTATGTTGCAATTGATGTCAGTTTTATTTTATTACTGCGGTATTATTTTATCAGGTCATATATCCATAATGTATTGTACACAAAATATGAAAAACTCTGGTATTTACTATACAAGATTTTGATAACCAGACATTGCCGCTTACGATGTTGTCATTTAACAGTTCCATCGGCCAAATTTCACCAGTGTAATACAACCGTCGATCGTAGCGCTATTTATTGTATTCTTAACTCACGTTAAAAGTACAGTACGTTTCTTTACAGTTGAAATCGACAAACCACTTTAAGGCAAGAGAGGCTTTTTGGTCAGCTTTTAACAAATTCTTGTCACTATATTTGGTATGATGTTGATATTATGTTGCGATGCAATTTTCCGAAATGTTGCATTCTGTCGATACTGGTCTTTGTACAAGGCATATTTTTATATCATCAAGAATAATAATAAAAAGTTTATCAAAAGATTTATTATATTAACTGAAGAAATGTAAAAGAACTCTGCAACACGCTGATTAAGATATTTAAAGAAATAGAAAAAGCTTTACATTTATTTCTCATTCATCAAGAAATTAAGCGTCGAAGACGGGAAGACATAAATAAAGGACGAATCTCAAAAAAAATTGCTTTCGTGCTTGACTGCCGAAACAATTTCATTAGGCGAGTAGGAAAACATCCATAGCGAACGTATGTAAATGGTAACCTTAGCTGGAGGTATTTCATCGTTTTTAGGCATAAACGAATAACTAAATTTTTCAAATTTTAAATTACGCATCTACTTTTATAACAAAATTATTATTATTATTATTTACGTCATGGAAGAGAAATTTAGGGAGATGTAGAAGAAACATGTTTACTTGAAAATCATAAAAGAAGAGACATTTTCAAGCTGATAAAACCATAAAAAAGTGCAACCTGGATCGAATTCCGAACTGCATTAACGCGAATAGGAAATAGTATCGAAATCACTGAATCGACCAAATTCCCCGCATAGCAATGTTACAGTTTTACAATTCTATAACGGCGCCTTTGGGAGACATTATTTGAACGAGTAAAAATATTCCGTTTTAGAATTTGCACGCAAATTTTATATGTTTGATTTATATCTGTGCCTTTTAGAGTCGTTAGTTTGCCATGCATTGTATAAATTGAGATTTATGAAATAAAAGTTGAAAATGCTTCTGTTAGTATCGTGCTGCGGTAAAGGGTAATCTCATTATCTTATGTTATTGTTTACAATGTAATGAAATTGTATTACAATAGTTTTTTTTCTTTTTCTTAAAAATAATTCTTATTAAATTTCCAACCCGTTTTATTAGCGTTGCATATTACAATAACAGACCCTCTACTTATTTTAAATTGTATCTTAATATTCATGAACAGACTGGAAAAAAAATGAAGTGAAGTGCGTTCTTCAATCTCGTTTTCATTTCCATTGCAAACAAATTAAGGTGTAAATCAATTAATCCTATTGCTGGTCATAGTTAATAGTCAATCGCATTAGATACATTTTAATTTTACGTAATCACTATAAAGTATGCTCATGGTATTCCTCAAATCTTCTCTTTTTGAACGTACTGTACACTAACACTATATTCACTTCTCTTTGTTTTTTTCTCTACATGATAATCTTCTTCTGATTAAGACATAGCTCAACAGTTCAATTTCAGACAACGAGCTCCTTTGTCCCTTGTAACGTATTATTAATTCTGATTGTGTTCATCTCGCTACTGATAGAGTTCTTGAGGGTAGCATGTTGATGACCTTAGCACTTAAAGCTGTTTAGGATGTTATGGATGCCACTGTACTTAACACCCCTAACCGTTTTGTTACTGGTGAAAGTTACTCTTGATGATCATTGAAATGAAGAATGTAAAATAGAAGCAGATATACTGATTTAAGCACTATAGTATATGATCGTGACTACTAATAGTCAAACTTACTAAAACCTTTAGTATAGACACTAATAGCATCTATCAGTACTTTATCATTGATATTGTCCAATACATTGGAGATGTATTAGGAGATTTGCTTCGATTAGTCTGTCGAGATAATCCATATTCTTCTAAAACGGTAAATTGTCTAAGTTCAGTCAAAACAATGTTGTAAATAATAGATTGACGTCTGAACCACGTGCGTACCTCTTATTGAACGTCGTTATCCCCCCGAAATGTTTGCCGCGAAGATGCTTTTTGAGTAGACCAAACAGATGATAGTCGCTTGGGGCTAGGTCAGGATTGTAAGCCGGATGTTCAAGATGGTCCCACTCTAATTCTCGTCTGGCTAAAGTGCGGCCTGGCATTATCGTGATGCAGCAATATTCGTCAGTAGACCTGGACGTTTCCGTCGAATTTCATACCGAAGCAACAACAAAACTCTACAGTATGATACGGCAGTCATGTTCTCATTTCTATTTTCTGGAAATGGGCTAGGAGCACTCCTTGATAATCCCAGAGCACGGTAAGCATAACCTCACCCACTGAGGGCACAACCTTGAATTTCATTGTTGACGGTGAAGAATGATATTTCCATTGCATTGAAGCACGCTTTGTTTGGAGTTGGTAGTGGTCTATGACTCATCACCAGTAACAATCCTGTTACGCACCCCCTTCCTCCCATACCCAAAGGGATGCTGCAAGGAAACTTTTCGAAAATGGAAACGATCGTGCATCAGCGTAGGCTAAACCTTAAGAACACCCTGTTGCAGTTGCTGTGCTCTCTACCTGCCTCTCAATTCGAATCGTCTTTTACACGCGTCGAAGTGTTGCATCTGTCACAATCTGGACGACGCGGCCACTTCGCTTATCATCAACAACTTCCCAGCGCCCTTGAGGGAATTTTCCGACCCAGTTATACACAGCTTACGACAAACTCTTGTCATAAACAAGAGACATCTCCTTATGGACATCTCTGCAGGAAATACTTTTGCACGCAGTTCTTCCATAGTACACTCTTCAAGCATCGTCGCCATTTTAACACCAGCTGCGTACGCGCACGGCAACTGTCACTTGAATATCATAAAGCTAGATTATGCTGACGCCTAGTGACAGATAGGAAAATAGTTTACTGCTATTAAGCTTTCGTACATCACTTCGGAACTTGTTTAATGAGTTTGCCTTGTAGAAATAGGACAATAATTTGCAACCATATTTTTACTGTCAGCAAAATTGTACTATTCACCCTCCGTACCATATTAGCTACGTTGGTTGCAAAGCTTAATTTGAATTTATTTTCATTGTAACCATAATTAGTTAAACAAACCGGAAGCGTATACGACCATATGTAGTTCCGGATTTGTTCATGTGCTGCAGATTCGTAAGCACAACCTCGGATATATGAACGCATAAATGTTTAACGAGCATAACTTACAAAAGACACGCTAATTAATTTACAACTTACACCAATGTGTTTAAAGCTCTAAATGAGGCAAATATTTGCCCAGAAAACACTAGAGAACAATAAATAAATGTCATCGTGAGCAGCACCACGAGCATAAACATCGTAGCTAGCAAGCGCTTTTAACAGAATACACAAATGTACGAGGTCCAGACCGCATCGCTAATGAGAACCCCGGTGTCAAATGTAATAATTTTGTAATCGGATCGATCGTTTGATTGAATAACAATAATGCGAAGCGAGGTAAAACAGGTTTGTGGGATTTACATGTACACATACACGTGCCGGTTAACATGCATGAATCGTTCGTTAACGATGATGCTGCAAGTTATTCGTCTTCTGCACATATTTCTTTCACAACTATTAATTCTAAAAAGGTTCTAAGATGCATCTCCATACAAAAGTACAAGTCTAAATCTACAGTTTGTAAAGTAAGAGCGTGTAGGGCATAAATGGCAGTTGGTTTCAGATATCGCCCTAGTTCTTTTCTAAGCCGGTAGATGAAATTTCTATCGTGAATGCTATATCACAAATGATTCAGTTGGCGTCGAACTCTAACCTGAGAAACACTTTAACCGCTGTGAATAGGTTCAGTTATATAAGAAGATCAAAGATATCGATGGTTTGCCAGAACATGGCGCGATAGGTAAAGTGACGCCGAATATGGAAAAAAAATAGTGAATTTGTTGCGATAAGGAGCAGCAAGATTGAAACAGAAGGATATAGAAATATTACATACAGTTATTCGAACCCATCTCCTTGCGCATAACTGCAAAAACCATTGTTAGGCGAAAAACATGTGACGAAAAAAACTCGCTTGGGCAAAGGAGAATTTGGACCGAGATTAGAGCAAGGTGATCTTTACCGACGAAGCTTCTGTTTGAGAATATACTGCTAGCCGACATTTCTGGTCAACCTTGATCAACGTATTAATACTACAGACTGTTAAACACCTTGTAAAAGTTCATCTTTTGAGGTCTCTTTTCGAAACAGAGTTTTGGAACACTATATCTTTTTACATTCGATTTGAATGCTCCAAAAATGCTTAAAATTTATGTGAAGTGTTTGTTGTCAACTGCTAAACGATGTTTCATAAAAGAACGAGGACTACATCTTACAGTAAGACCTAAATCACTCTGCACCGAGTGGACTGACGTCGTCACACTTGATAGGCCATTGTAGTCAGATGCAAATCCCATTGAAAATGTGTGGACATATCTCAAAAAGTTCGTCCTATTTGGTGGTATTTACCCAACAAACAAGCAGTCAACTTAGTGGAAAGTATGCCTCGGATATGCCAGGCAATTATCGATGCCGGTGGTAATCGGACCAATTATTAATAGTATAACATTTTACTTTTCATGGAGTACAACAAATCCAAAAATCATTAAAAACAAATTTTGCTATATACTAGCCCGTACACGTTCTTACTTTACAGACTATATGTATCCCCATAACCAGTCACAGGTAACTCCGGACAATAAGCTGCCAAGCTTTTACTTTTTCCTTATTAAGTATTGTGGTGGAAAATCTGAGGCTCTTAATTTTCCAAATGGGTTCTTTTATTTAAATTCTTTTGTCTGTTTTACATTCCAATATAAATAATATTAAATAATTGAAATAGCCAAATCTAAGAGTCTAAAAATATATATATTGACAAACCAAAATGTAACAAATTTAACAAAATTTGTGTTGTTGAAAGTTGAAATTTGTTCAATTCCCTGAACACGACTTTTAAAATTTCATCGCTAGTACATTTTGCAGCGCTTTTTTGAAGCAAGTAAGATAGGGGAAGACGGGATACTTGCTCCAGAAGGAGACAAATGCTTGTTGGTCTAGTAAAGTGAATGGTACATTACATAGAATAAAACAAACACCTACATCAAATATTTTAGGTAGCGTTCACACTTCCAACTGCTGGTACACGTCAAATTGTTATCGCACTTTACACATTTAATTCGATCGCCTTCGTCTTCTAAATCCGGCATACTCGCTGCTACGTTTTTTAGTTTATTAAATGCGGCATTCTTTAAGTATGTGTGCACTGACAAGCACACACAACGACCAGTCGAATAATACTGAACAAGCGTGCATTGATACGGGTAGCCGATTCTCCGTACTGCGCGTTTCACCTCTCCACCCCTCTTTGCCGAGACTGCATATGAGTTTCATCAACCGCATCGAACAATTGTGGTTGGTACCTCACAAGACCACTGGCTTCATTTATAAAGTTAGCAACCCTTTCTCCAACATTGATGCAATCAACGCATTATATAACTTCGTTCTTAGTAAATTGGAGTAAGTCTGTGTTTATACGAGATTTTCTAAAATTTCAATATAATATTCAAATATTATTCAAATTGGATGGTGTGTATCCGCCGAGGAGTACTTGCCACAATGCATTATTACAACGGCATGAAATATGCCCGCTATCTGAACGACGTGATGAACGGAGTAATAAATTTTTATATATCTATCGCAATCAAATATGTAGACTGAATTTTTACTATCTCGACTGTCACTTAATGTACCGCATCTTGCATCTAGATATACTTCAGCTCTCACAAATCTGCTATTGCGCGCATCAATTTCTACTATGTGTAGAAGTGCTAACAAATATTTGGTGTTATCTTTATATAAATTTGGAATATATGATACGTTATTACTGATCTTTATTTTATTTATTATTTTGATGCATCTTTATGTGTATATATGTACATGCTTGTTATTCTATTGTGATAGTAGCTGAAGATAATTTAATTTTTATTACAAGCGTGATGTCCTGTTATTAGATGTTGGACAAATAAACGTATATTATCATTATTAAAACAATGTACTAGGGTTAGCAGAAAATCTAGGCACAATGCTATAGCATTCAAAAGACTCATCTTAAAATTTCATCTGCATTTTTCGATTATTTTGAAGTAAATAAGTACAGTAAGTGCTCGCTCATGTAAATATCCGGTAGTGGAAACGTCGCAACCATGTAAAGAGAAAATTGTTAGGATATGTATAGGATCAATTGGAACGCTCGGTAATGTAAACATGCTTGCGCCACGTACAATTCGATGACGTAAATTGTTTAGGGTATCGATTATTTCCCAATTTACATGCGTAATTGAATCGATCAAAAGAACGTTCTCATAAACGTTTTCAGCACCGGCACCAGTTGTTCCCCGATATATGTATGAGATTCCTGTAAGCGTTGGCTTTCTTGTCTCTCGTGAAATAAAGTAATGTGCAGCTAAAATAACACCAGAACAGACATGGCATCCACGTCCAATAAACATTTTTAAAATTAAGTGACAAAGTGAAAATCATCGTCAAGTTATTGAATGAAAACCCAAAAGAGACCGCAAATTTTGTTGCCAGTGATGGCTGGCTAAAAAGATTTAAGAGGAGGTATGAAATTCGATTGCTGTCGATATCTAGTGAAAAATTATTGGCACCATCGCAACTAGTGCAACGGTTTAAGGAAAAGTTAATGAACAAAATCAAAGAGCTTCATGTAAATGAGGAGCAAACATACAATGCAGGTGAAACCAATGTTTATTGGAAATTATTGCCTACGAAAACCTATGTTGCATCGCAGGAAAAATCTGCTCCGGGTAGAAAGCCGGTAGAAGCTGGAATGGTTCCCGAAGCACTCCGTCCCTCAGGTATGACAATAAAACTATTAATAAGTAATGTAATTTAATGATTCAATTTGTAGGTGAAAGATTTCTTAAGACAGCAAAATCTTCAAATAAAGGCGGTGTTAATCTTGGATAACGTACCAAGTCATCCTCCAGAGGCACAATTAAGAAGCAACGATGGCTCAATCTTTTTTATGTTGATGCCGCCCAACGTAACTCCACTTATCCAACCGATGGATCAAAATGTAATAACAATTACCAAATTAATCGTAACGGTTGTCGGGTTCCGCCGTGTTACTAGCTTTTGTCCCTGACGTTTCGCGAACAACTGCGATTCGCATTTTCACTTAGGCACTTAGGTAATGCCGTCTTAATTAAAAAAATCTAGTTTCAAATTTTAATTCGATTTTGTTGGACAAACATTCTGTATATGTGATGCATAATTAGTGTTCTATTCACTTTTCTTTTATACTAACCTTTAGCACATTCTCACATCAATGTCTAACAAACTTTTATACTAACCTTTAGCACATTCCCACATCAATGTCTAACAAACGCTAGATTACCCAAACTTTCAAAAAATCATTTCACCTAGGAAGTAATTTTCCGGATTTATAAGACATTAAAAAATTCCTTCGCTCTGAAGATTATATTTGATTTCCAAAGTATTTGGACTTAAGCATGAAGATTAATTTGGTGGAGGTGCCAGTAAGAAATAGGAAAAGAAAAGTTGAAAATGCTGTTGGAAATCTAAAGTGACAGGCACACTTTTCCCGCGAGTTGTAGCTACATATTGGGTATAACACAGGATTTTATCTACCACCACCCTCATTCATAGTAGTTCCAACACTACTTCGAATGTCTCGAAACTTATTGATAGCAATTATCGACGGTACTCGGGACACTTAATTGTGTCAAACAGTGTATGTCGCTGACAGTAGTGCTCGCTTCGTGTAGTTCGTTCTCGCTTTAGCCAGCGAGTATAGCTTTCGCTATAACAGTTCGTTAAAAACCTTGTCGCTGCATCCCGCGCGTTCCTACTCCCCCCTATACTACCAGAATTAATTTGCGATGCGCCATCGTTTAGACTCTCTTAACAAAATTTGCATCTACATTAATAACGCGCAAACGTTTCAATACCACAACTGCACATAAATTCCGGCTAATATTGTTCGGACTGGTAGCGTTATTAAATTATTGAACGTGCTGAGCAGATTCTATGCCGCTTGAAATCCAATAGAAAGCGATATTGATTTCGACAAGCGCTAGTGCAAAATGATGAAAATTTTAATGTATGCGCACAATATAGACCACTTCGGGTATGATTTTGAAACTGATGCACAAGTTATTTGTTTACAATAATATACCCTCATATGTTTTAAATGCATAATATCTCTCAAACTCTCTCATCATTATGCAATCTCGTAGTTTTCTAATAACACACAAGTCCTAAAGCATCTCGTCCCCCTTGACAACAAAGTCACAACGAGTAACGTAATTACAAAAAATATGCCGACTTTTACTCCTTGTATACCAACAGTCAATGTTAATTGCAGCTTAATTCCATTTCCGCTGCCAACTTCCTTATCTTTAATAAAACACCCTATATAATAATAATATTTACCGAAATTTTTTTTTTTACAATAGTCAAAATTGTGTATGTGTAATTTAATTAGAAATTATAAATGCTGACACAGTAGAATATTAATAAAATCTTATAAATATAAAATTAATATATTTATATTTGCCGCAAGTCATCGCTGAGCTTCGAAAAACCAACGCCGAATGATGAATCCTCTTCCAATACAATGCAAGTTCGTACAACACCACGCAGAGCAATTGAATTTTTAATGCAACAAAACATCGAATTTGTTTTCTGAAAATCAAGAACGGACTGTGTGGTCAAAAATTCCAATTGTCAGAAGGCACAGTCGATGTCTTAAAAATCGCAATTTTGACTGTACCAACAAACGAGTGGAATAACTGCTTCCAGAATTAGTTCGAGCGCATCCAAAAGTGCATTAATTTTCAAGGGGAATACTTCAAAAAACAACAAAGTCTTTAAGAGATATCTGCTGTTTTATTTCAGCTCTATATCAAAACTTAAAAGCTAACCCCCGTACAAGCATACCGGAAAAAAGTGAATATTTGTATAACAACGTGTCCCAAAAATCAACCACAACCTTTCGAGAGCAAATAGATCAGCTTCTGACTAACCAAAATATCGACATATAACCCCGACAAAAAAGTATTTGTTTCTAGATATGAACACTTTTATGAATTTCGAAAAAATGGTCAATTTAAATCAATGTTTCGTGTACCACGGCTACAAATACACATATTTTCAGGTTCTAATTTTTGTTACACAATCCTATAAAAACAATTTTTGAATTATACTGAAAGATATTTATTTAAAGCTAAACTAGACACAAACAAACAAACATTAGTAAATGTTCAAATTGCCTACCACCAGATCCAATCGATAGAATCTTTTTATTTAGTCTGCAGATGCATTAATCCGTCTTATCAGTTTCATTATTCATGAGTTTTCCATAGATCTTCTCTTTTAGGCAATCCCATTAAAAAACTTTAAAGAATTTAAATCGGGGGACCGGCAAGGCTACGAAATGAGCCGTCATTTTGAAGTCACATTACTCTGAGTGTGACCAAAGGCACTCCTTCTAACACAGCTGGGAGTTCATTTCTTAGAAAATGGTGATAATATTCCCCATATAGATTCTGCAATAACTTAAAGGAACCATCTATTTGATCGTTTGTGATGAAGAAGAATGAAAATTGTGCAGGTTCAGGTAGCCGTCTTTTTTCAAGGTACCGAGCCAAAAAATGTTAGTAAAGAACTCTGGATCTACGGCAACTTTTCGAAGCTTCCTTCTCAAAATTGGTTACGCTCTATGTAGCTGCGCAGAAGCAACAAATCCACACGTTGTACGTGATGGGGATGATACTCAAACACTTGGTCATCCTGTTCGCAGTGGACTTCGGTATCCCTGCACTGCCAATTACACGCACTAAAATGGTCAGGTTGTATTATTCCATATTACGTGGTGTTCCTATACTACCTCAGTTGCCCAGCATTTTGCTCTCTGAATAAACTCGATGATAATTTAGGAATACCCTCACATTTCCTATGCGATGCTCCGTATTAGCGCATTCTTGTGCAGTATATTGACTGGTTTAGCAGCTCAAACGCCTACTACAAACGCAGAGACCGGAAGAAGGTCAGATCTGATTATTATCTCCAATACACAAAATACAAACCACTAAGAAACACAACTTCAGTTAAATGAAACAAAAATTGATAGTAGAGTAGAACTATACGAATGTAGACTGAATTCAAACGAAGTAACGTAATATACTACAAATCAGAGAATAGTTACTTAACTCATGTCGAATGGCGTCTCTATTTATTTGACTCCAACTAACTTCGAGTGGTATCACAATCTAAGACTGCACAACAATCTTGCACTAAAACTGATTCTTAATTTTCAGTTTATTCAACGATCTGAAGAAGCTACTGTGTTAGCGAAAAAAAATTGTTATGTATTAAAAATAAAATAGTGAACATTTTTTATTAATTTTTTATTATATTTGTAGTTGTAGCACTCGAAGCACTGACTTAAGTTGGCAATTTTTACGAAATTCACAAATATGCCAATATTTCAAAAGCTATCAATTTTCACTTTACCTATTTTTGACAATTTGAAAATTGTGTATCAAAATAGTCATGCAAGCAATAAGCAAACCAGTATAATATAAATTGCTTGGTCTGAGAAGTACTTACTAATTACAATACGTTATAATAACTGGGGATCATATTTTAATATTCTGGTTAGCCGTACGCTAACCCATTTGCCCTCGAAGAGTTATCATTGGTCTTTGGAACATGTTATGTATAAGCACAGTGCAGTGGAATAACATATACAGCTATAGAAAATGCGTTCAACAGTAACAGGGAAACATAGGTGAGTTGTCACCAATTTAAATGAAGTTTTGCGGGTTAGCCAACTTGAGATAACTCCCACCTCTTATTTTCGAGTGTAAAAATTTTATTTGACAAAAAATATAAAAAGTACGTTCAATTTATACAGATATATTCAATTTCCTATGAAATAATCTAATTTGCAGAAAAAAAATCGTAAAACTTTTGTTAAAAGTTAACATTCCGTTATTCATCTGTTTCAAGTGTGGAGTTAAAGTAATTCATGGAGATTTTAAGTTGTATCTGATCTAAAGTGAGATAGAATTACGTACTTATTTAACATAATTTTTTAAATTATCGTACACGCAAATATCAGTTTAAGTTAAAAAAAAACAGTTCTGTTTATTCAATACTGCTCGAAATTTTATTAAAATGCCATCAATACTGAAACTCGGGAGAGAAAAATCAAACTGCCGAAGTACATAAAGAGAAGAGTGCGCAGGGGCAGCAACAGCTAAATTAGAATTTATACTAAAAGGTTCCAAAGTGCCAATTAACTTAAAAGGGAAGTATTTAATGTGTGTATACTTCCGATATTGACATATGGAGTGGAGACCATGTCACTAACCCTCAAATCTGCGAACAAATGAAAAGCATTACAAAGGGTTATCGAATAAGTTATGCTGAGGGTAAGCTTAGATATTACGAAAGGTTAATTAAGAGATAAAATAATTAATTAACCATGAGATATGAAAACGAACTGGAGTGGAAGATGTCATGGAAAGAGTAGCAAGGAATAAATGGAGATAGGCAGGACACTTAACGATACAAGTAGGAGTAAAATGGACAAATCATATTCTTAAACGGAGGCCAAGACTAGACATACGTAACATTGCAAGACTACCTAGGAGATGGATAGGCGACATAGAGGAGAAGGCTGGCAAGAACTGGTTACAGGTGGCACAAAATAGAATTAGGTGAAAGGAAAAGAAAGGGGCACACGTTCAGGAGTGGACAACTAAATGCTGAGGAAGAAGAAGGAGAAGAAGAAGATTAATTAACAGAAACTAGTCAATTAATGATCTTAGAAGATAAGAATAATCAATTTGCAAATTTAGAACCACGTGTTTCAATATTTTAGAGAATTCCTGCTAAACAATAACATTATTGAAGTAACTACACAATCCTACTCGTGGTGAGGTTTTACAGGAACATTCTTTTTTAGCTGACAATGGTAATTATATCTAGTCATCATAATAGTTTAATATTAATATTGAACGAATTACTGTAAAAAAAATAACTTTTAAATTGTTCATATAATATTGAGTGAAATTATTATTATTAATATTAATTTCAGATGAATTACTAATAATAATAATGCCTTATGGCCTAACAGATAAACTATTTATCCAATTACAGGGCAGATATAATAAAGTAAATATACACATGTAAAACTAGTTACCTAGGAGTAAATACAAAACTAGCCAATGAAAAAAGATGAAAAGGCTGATCAAATCACATAGTTAAATTACAATATACTGCAACATATCCACATGTACACCCAAAGTAGTTTACTGTAGTTGAGTGTAGGCTTTCACGACCGACGTCCATAGTAGAAATGTTCTTCGGGTTTTGTCATGTATTCACTATTTTACTTGACGTTTCGCCGATCATGCTGTCAGCTTCTTCAGAAGGTTTCTAAAGACTGGTGTTGTTGTTTCTTGCTGCTCGCTATATATCCCATTTCTGTTCCGCTTGGCTGATCGCTAACCGTACCGTTTTGCTGATTCGTAACCTTTCCGTTCCGTTGAATTGCGTTGTTCGTTGTATGATGACTCCGCAGTACTAACTTCCACGTGTTGCTCATCTTGCATCCCTCTTCGCGATTAAAGTTGTTGGCATTCTTCATTATTTCTATTGATTCGCGTATTATCCTCGCGTAATAGTGGCTGGTCCTGGATAATACCTTAACGTCACTGTAGCTTATGCGGTGGTCTCCTTGTTGGTGCAGGTGTTCTGCTACTGCGGATTTTTCAATATGCCTGTGGCGTGCGTCTCTCTCGTGTTCTTTCACCCTGCACTGAATACGCCGTGCTGCTTGACCCATGTAGCTTTTTCCACATTGGCATTTTAGTTCGTATATGCCTTTTGCTCGTAGTTTCGGTAACACGTCCTTGTTGGGAGATCTTTTGTGCTGTAACCGTCCTTCTGCAAAGCGCTTTTGACGTGATGTATTTCATTATTCCTGTGATGTTCGTCACTGATTTTCTCCGCTCTTCTTAACAATGTATTGATGAGAGATCTCTTCTGTTGAGGATGGTGGTGGGATGTTGCATGCAGGTATCGGCCTTCTTTCGGTACACACTGTAGCCCAGTTTGTTGCTGTCAGTACGCTCCACTAGGACATTTAGGAATGGTGAGTTGCCGTCCTCTTTGATCTCCATGATAAAGTTAACGTTAGCATGTTGTCTATTGATGTGTTCCAGGAATTCCTCTAAAATCCTTGGTCCGTGCGGCCATATGACAAAGGTGCCCTCTACATATCTGTACCGGCATTTAAGTTTCATTCTACTATATTCGATGGCTTCATGTTCGAATGCCTCCATAAAGATGTTGGCGATTACAGGTGATACAGGAGATCCCATTGCAGCACCACTCGCTTGTTCGTAGAATTCTTCGTTCCATAGGAAGTAGTTCGAAGTAAGGCAAACTCTCGCCGAATTAATCAAATCCGACTGCAGTCCTTTTCGTATTAGTTGTTGTTTGATTATCTCTAGTGTTTGTTCCACTGGTACATTGGTGAAGAGTGATTCGACGTCGAAAATACCAGTAAATCTTCCTTTGTTTTTTCGTGTTGTTGTAGTATCTCGATAAAATGTTCGGAGTTCTTCAAAAAGCTTTTGGTGTTGGAGGTATCGGAGTATTGTGCTAATTATTTTGCGACATATTTGGCTAATTCGTAAGTAGGTGAGCCACAGGTACTAACAATCGGTCTGAGAGGGTTGCCAAGTTTGTGTATCTTTCGCAGTCCGTACAGTCTTGGTGGTCGCATAGGCACAAATAACGAACCACAATGGATGGCCCAACACCACTACCAACGATGAAATGGTCGACATGATTCATCATGTCGTGTTAGCCGATCGTCGATTGAAGTTGAAAGAGATAGCAGAGACAACAGGAATATCAGAATAACGCTTTGGCCATATCCTACACGAAATTTATAAAAAAGCCTTCGGCGCGATGTATACCGCATTTGCTCACATCGGAGCAAAAACGAAATTGGGTGACCGTTTCGGAGGAGTGTCTGGAAGAACAGTCGACACAGTGGACTTTTCCCGGCGAATCGGCTCCGAAGAAAGCAATGACCGTTCCATCGGCCGGAAAGGTTATGTCGGCCATTGTTTGAGATTCCCGAGGTGTGATCCTCATCGACTATCTGCAGAAGGGAAGGGCGATCACGGGGCAATACTACAGCGATTTATTGACCCGATTTGATGCAGCAGTGAAGGTGAAACTGCCTCGTTTACAGCAGAAACAAGTGCTTTAGCACCACAATAATGCACCGGCTCATTCACCTCGCACTGTCGTGTCCAAATTGAATAAGTTGCGCTAGAAATTAGTTTCTCATCCTCCATATTCATCGGACCTGGCAACCAGCGACTACCCAGACTTGAAACAATTACAGGAAGGGAAGAGATTTGTCTCAAATGAGGAGGTCATCCTCGCTAAAAATGACTTTTTGCGGACCTCGAAACATTCCACATTTCCGACAGCTTGAAGCGACTGGAGCACCGTTTGAAGGAGTGTATTGATCTTCCAGGGTACTACATCGAAAAATAAAAATAAAAAACCACACCAATATCGTTCTTTCTTGTCTATTCCGGAAACATTTCAGGTCGCCCTCCTAATTTGACTCAATAATTTAGAGACATCAAGGCCATTGTTTTAGCTTGTTTACTACGTAGTTCCAAGGAATCAATATTGAACATCTCCAGTATAGTATTGTGACTGAATCCTTGTATCAAGTAGTATTAAGTTTTTGAAAGCGTTAGAATTTTAAACACCTTCTTTGAACGTGTTCCAGAAGATGTATTTAACAAACCACAAAGATTCCATTGCTGGAATTATGTTTTAGCAGATACATACATATCACATAACGTCGATTTTAATTAAAGTGATGTAATTTTATCAAGCGAGGTCTAAAAACCAATTACTTTAACGTTCTCATATATATATATATATATATATATATATATATATATATATATATATATATATATATACGAAAATGGCAAAAATCAGCCCCGAAGTATATATGTAATGGACTAAGCTGCAGCATTTTTTAGATATATCCGTCTTATGAATTTAAGAAACCGTCCACGTACTAACCACGGGTAAGACGACACGGCCAAGATATAGTGGATTTTTCTTGAGAGTTCTATTAGCGTGACGGTAATGATGAAAAAAATCTTCAATAACAAAGTTTGCCGGCAATGTAGAAAGTTCGGTTTACGCGGCATCCTGTATAATACCCTCAGAAACGCTGAAAGACAGAATAACTTTATTTAGTTACACCGCTCTAATCCTCAGGGGATTTCGCTATACTGAAATCACATCATGGCCTGCAATATCTCATCGGAGTTCTTGGTTCCGAACCAGAAAGCTACTTTATAAAGTGAATTCGCGTATACTTACCGGAAAGAATAAAGAAGAAGGAGCACATATAGAAATAAAGTACGTGCTGATTGAGGATGTAGTATCTTTGAATTAGCTATCGTCTTTTAGTTGAACTTTAACTTTTAAAGTAAGATATATAGGATAGGAATATAGCATTGACATTTTCGATATATTATTGTGTTATTAATTAGCAAAACAATAGTTATTAATATGGTCGGGGCGCTTTCAAGATGAATTGACATAAACATTTTCCTCCATTTTCTATTACCTTTTTTTCCTTTTGTATCAATCGCAAATTTTGATGTGAACCATAAGTAGGAGTTATCCATTTTTGTTTGTCTAACACTAACGTTCGAATCGTAAAGTTTGACAAATTGAGACCAGCAAACTTTCCGATTCATTGTATCTAATATTTGAACTAATACACGTATACGTAGTTTAGATTGAACAAATCGAAAATACCCAAAATATTTAAAAACGCCTAGACTAAATTCTTGATGATTGCAAGAACTGTTGTGATATATAATGCATAAGAATCCCGCTAAACTCCACACCACATAAACTAATCATATATTCAGAACGCAATATTCCAAGAGCAAGTGTTCTCTCATTGTCGGCCAATGTAACTTGGTTAATAATGCGCCCGCGTGCTCTTGTAACACTGCATTCCGCTTAGATAATTACTACAATACTTCTGCTTTCAACCAAATTGCTTGCTGATCCCGTGAAAAGGGCTTTATGGCAATTCCCGGATTTAAAATATAACAATATCCATGTGGTGTATTTAAGAAGACACAAATTTTAAAAGACTTAAAAAAACCTATACACATTTATGTTCAGTGCATGTAATATACCGTTTGCAAAAATAAAATACTTCACCTCGTGAAAGATCAGCTACATCAGATGATATTTCACAACCAAAAGTCCTCAAGAAATCTTGAATGGTACAAAATGAACGAAACGAATTTCTTTCTTTCCCCTATGACCAATTCCGATTAAGCAATGATGATGCAGAAATTCTGGATAAAGCTTGATTACTGAATTATAAGCAACTGAAATTTGATCAGAAACTTTCTGCTAAGAAGACTATCAGTGACGTACTACTTGAGTGCCGTTTGGGTACGTTGCCTCGATAATGTCTTTAATAACCCCCAGACTTCAAGATCAACATTAGCTCTAGTGTTAGCCATATTTCACAATGTCATAATCAGCACTCTTCATCCAGCACCATTTCATCGCATAGCAGTCAGTACGCTTATTAAGTCATTAAGACACTCACTCTTATTTTCACCATTTTCAAATCCAATTGAGGATTTACGTTCCCTTGCGGTCGAAATGGAGCCAACGGAGGGTGCATGTCCACGTTATCACGAAAGCTCAACTCAGAGGTGAAGAATATACGTAATTATTTTCGTAATTTCTAACAGGAATGCAGAAACAAAAAAGATAGTACTTACCCTAATATATTTTTTAAAACTAAAGTTATACCTTCCCATGGTTCCAACACTATTTTTTCTAATATCTAAAGTACTCTCATTGTTCCAAATTTCAGATCTTCAAAACTTCGTGCTTCTGGCTTGTGAGAAGTTGCTGAGAGTCTTTTGATATGAAGGGATTGCATCTCACATTGCTGTATTTCGTTTTGAATCAAAAGTATGACCATTTTCAGCAATTCAAAAGACGTTGAACGCCGCATTTGCATAAAATTGTTGTAGTCACTACTAATTTATCCAATAAAGTTTCATGAGTGGAGGCAGTGCGCTTTTTAAAACATTTCTTCATCCAATATCTTTTGTGCTTTCATTCACACCTACCATTAGGTACACACAGTGCATAGTATTTGCAAGTGCAATTGTGGTTCACGTTTCCGTACTCTTCTTGGTATAGCACAATACGAGGTGAAGTGGAAAACTAAACGATTGCCCAAATTATGTGAATACATAATTATGGCCAATAGGCTCCTTTATACTATTTGTGTGTCTCATAGTACGTACACACTACCATTCATAAGTTTACGACTACCTTGACCAACAAGGTCGAGTTCTCTATGAAAATTATATGCTTTATCTAAGTTTTAATTTTTAATTCTAACTTAAAGAATTTATATATAACAAAACTTCATGAGATGCTAAACACATATTAAAACCGCTAGCTCACTTAAAAATGCAAGCATACATCACAGTAAAGCCGCAGTGTGAAACCGTTCTTTCGTTGTTTTTCCTTTGAAATTAAATTCCTCTTGTGAAGCAAACAACCGCAAAGCGAAAAATCCGGACGTTGCCGCTGTCGTCCGTGCTGTCGTTATTGCTATCCGGCAATGCCATTCCATGGAAGGCTCGTTGCGCACAACGCAATCGACACAGTTTTATAATTGTTTTGGACGGATTGCACGATTTAAAATGTTCCTTGTTTGATAAGGGACGGTTGGCTACGATTGATTCCGCAAAATTTATTAGAGCTTCCGTAGTACGGGAGTAATATGTACACTGGAATAAGCTGAAGCTTGATACGATTACTAGATATCGCCGTCGGCTTCTTCACAAACAAAACACGAGCGAAATCAATAACCGACACTCACCGACGAAATCAAATCTCATTATTGTTGAATATGGCGATGAAGAACGTCGGAATCCTCCGGAGAAATAGCCAACTCTAACTCGATTGGTTCGTACGGGATTTCGTTAGAGAGCCCAGAAAAACAAAGAAGTCGCCTGCTTCTTAGAACGAAAATACTGCAAATGAACATGAACAATGCAATTTTTTTAATTCTAGGGAAGCTATGGAATTCCTCACTATCAGCTTAGTCACTTTAATCCAAATCTTAGTTTTACATTTTTTATTTTATTTCAGATATATAGATAAAGGACAAGTTATAATTCATGGTATTTATTTAGCAATCGAGTTTTTCTTTTAACCTTTAAAATTACAGTATAGAAAAAATCCGGTGAACCTGAAGTGCACATCGTTAGTTCCTTAATTCCAAACGTACCATAGCATTATACACAATATAGATATATGAAAATGGACATTGGAAGGTAACGAAGATAGACTAGAAAACTTCAAAGCTTCAAAGAGGTAAATACTGAATTTCACAAGAACATGTAGAATTGCTTCGCGCAGAACCACTAAATTTATCAGTCACTCATATGGATCAGATATTCTACAATTAAAAGAGATTGCTACTGATTTTATTAATGAAGTAAAACCAGTACTCCAGAGTTATGATGTCGAGAATGTATACAATGTAAATGGAAGCGGTTTCAACTTGGAGATACCTTCTGAACATTCACCAGCATTCCAAGGTACCAAGAAGGTTGAAGCTGCTATTCAGTCTATTCAACCAACAACTCATAGTTATACTTGCATCTGGTAAACTTATGTCTCCACTACTCATAGTACTAAAGGAACCTGGTGGCAAGTTTGGACCCCAAGTACAACAAACCCTATTTCGACCTGCAACCGCTGCTATTCGAGCCTACTTTTCAGGTAAATTAACCACTGATTTATTCGACAATTGGTTTCTTAATACTTTATCAAGAATTGGGCTAAAGAGTTTTATACTTTCAGCCTTATGGGCAGGACATTGTCCAAAGTCTTTTAAGATCCCATCCAACAAACATGTTCAAATCCTGACAATACCAAAGAAAACAATAGATATGATTGAGCCATTGGACGTCTATGGATTTCGAATATGAAAGGGTATAACGATTTGCTGACCTGGTTCTCATCTTAAATTATGATATTAATCGCCATTTGCGAATAATAAGATAAAATTGGAATCATTAATACACCATCTATTGTCCTACTCTAAATATATTAATTTGTTTGCATATGCTTGGTCCTGGCATGCATAGAAAATCGACCCGGACCATTGGAACATCCTACAAATTTTCCCTTTTCTAACCAATTGCTTTCAATGTGATACTGTTGCATTCATCTGTTGTTCCGCCCCTACTGTGCTAAGATAAAATACAATATCTATGGTTTTAAAAACGAAATTTCATAAGTTACTTTCTTCGTCGCTGAAATAACTAAATATATCGAATTGTTACCGTCCTTCTCCAAACTAAAAATCCAACGGTAATAAAACTCCCTGGATTATTACATTCTCGTGTAGTGCTACAGTGAATTGCACTTAGAACTGTGCTCTTCTTGAGTGGTCAAATGATTTAGTACTTGTACCATTTGATTAGAAAAATCGCCGGGTAATGGTTAGAAAGTCTCTTTGAGATAGCTTTACGTTGTCTACTTCTAAGAAATAAAACTGATATATTTTCTTCCGCGAAATGTAAGAGTGGCTTTAAGAATTAACTTATAAAAAATTAGCGATAACGCGATGAAACTCTTTAACTTTAATAAATTGCTCCCCTAACATAAGTCGACGTCACATACAATTTAGTGAAGTAAAATAAAGCACTAGGACAAGAGCTACAATGCTATTACCGGAAGGGAATAATACACCGAAAAGTTTTCCTTAAATTATTCAAGTTTTTAATGGTTGAGAGATTATCCTAAAAGGTTTCAAGTTGAGGTTTTACTGCGGTTAAGTAGATAGTTCGTAAGTATTACATTCATCATTAAATATTATGCTAATCACTATAATTCTTTTATAAGGTAGATGTAGATTCTCGCGAAATGTACGTTTTAAAACATAGAGTATTTGTTCCTTGTTGCAACACGTGATTTTTTCAATAATTGTAAAATTGAAAAATTGCATAGATACGTTTTTTCATTGCTGTAATGAAGAATAATATCTCTCTATCTATCTATCTTCCTCAGGGATCAATGTTTAGACTGTCGTCAACGATTTGCCAAGTATGGTTTTGATGGCCAACTTGTTCCCAGTTAATAACAACTGTGTGTGTGAGAAACCAATATTTGACAAGCGAGATTTATTGTAGGATTTAGATAAAATAATCTTTTCGTAAATAAAAACAAAACAGTTTTTACGTTTTCAACCTTCGGTCTTGCGATCCGAATTCATCATTGCTTTTATGAATAATAATAATATTAATAATAATATATGTTTTATTCAATAATGCCAATAAAGCGTTGAACAAGTCAATGCAAGTCCATGTAAATGCAATAAATATAAACAACAAGGACATATTGTACAAACATCTAGACAAACTAACAATTATTTATAACATTGATTAATATTTTTGCCGACATACAAAATTAAATCTTATTTTGAAACAATTCTGCAACCGAGTACAGCGTATGTCCTTAAACAGGTCTTTGCGCGATGTTCTAGGATGCACTCCAAAAACACTTCGAAAGCAGGATTTTAAAAATTCTGTCAGCGTCCACAGATGCACCCCGAAATACAATACCATAAGAAATTTAGCTATGAACATAAGGCAACAATTCCAGCATGGATGTTTGTAGATCGAGCTATCACAAGAAGCGCATATCCAAAAGAGATCAAGTCCGTCGACAGAGATTCAACATGCTTCTTCCAGTTCAACCGGCTACCAATGGTCAATCCAAGAAACTGCTTCGTTTTCCAGATTGTCATTTCTCCCTCCAATATTAACGGAAGTGTTCTCAGCATACAAAGTGATTTGGTGTTGTGATATCTGCGAAAGATCGTTTGCATATAGTAGAAATAGCAGCGGACCTAATATAGAACTTTGGGGAACTCCTCGCATTGTTGTTAACCAGCCAGAGTATATATGCTGCCCTATTTTTACGTCAATACTCTCCACTCTCTGTTGTCGATTGGTTAAGTAAGAATTTACCAAATGCAGGCCGATTCCCCTTATTCCTAATATTTCTAATTTTTGAAGTAATTTACTCCAACAAACACTGTCAAGGACGTTGGTCAAATCCATGAAAATTCCTACAGTCGTTTCTGCCAGATTTATACTTGCCATCTTGTCGCACATAGTTTGGTGTATTGCTTTGCTTGTACCTCTCCTTTTGACATATCCATTCTGCATGGAGGAGATAAGGTTGCATTCTGCAATGAAACAGTAAATTCTGTCATGCAAGATTCTCTCAAATAGTTTAGATATATTTCGCAGAATATATATACGGCGATAGTTGTCTATCCTGGACTTCTCTCCCCCCTTGTGTACAAGCTTGATAGTAGATTTCTTAAGTTCATATGGGAAAATTCCTTTCCCAAAACAGAGATTTATCAACTAAACTAGTGGATGAGTAATATGTGAACATGTTTTGATTAGATTAGTCGTAAACATTATCATGTCGCACTGACTAAGTATCCTTCAGACACCGTATCACATTGAATACTTCTGCAGTAGACCTGGGTCTTAAGAACAATTCTTTTGAGTTTATAAATGGAGAGTGATGTGCCTAAGGCCACTCGGTTTACATGTGGTGTATCAGGTTGACATGACGTAACAAACTGCCTAGTATCTACTATATTCTGCTCAATATGAGGCATTTAGTACAGCAAGAAGTGATTAGAATTCTATCATTTTTTCCACATTGAGCAGCTCGCTCTTTTTACATTCTCACATTCCAGAGTATATCTTTATTGGATGGATGCGTCACTTTCTTGAAACAAAATCATAAAGCATATTACAACGCACGGCCATAAAAACGAAAACATCAACGCACAAAAAAGTAGGTAAATAACGAAAATATGCGTTAAGATCGCTTTGTGATCTCTATTGGTCCTCCGTTGGAACACTTATTTATTGAATCAGTCGATCTATTTCTCTCTGTGATACAGCATCATAATATTAGTAAATATAATATTAAAAAAACCTTGCAAAGGCACGACCTTTTAGCAGTGTTTCTTTTATCACTTAACTGGAGTAATCGGTGATCGCAATTATCATAATCATGATACGGCAACTATGTTTATGAAAGTACTCGGCATTAATAAATGGTAATACACTTTGGCATCCAGACTCGGTCAATCAACGTCCGGTTCCGATCGGCGAAATTGCGGTCAGAATTGCGAGTTATTAATACTACCTATGCTCGACACTCGTGTGCTAATTTAAACCTCTTCCTCGTCCGCATCGGATGCTCCAAAATACTCGCACTTCAATCGTCAGCCATGGCCGCCATGACCACCATCAGCGTCCGCTACTCCCTCCTCATTGCGCCTCCTTGCGACCGCACAAAGCCGACCAGTTTTCACCACCTCGCGTAACGTCCAATTTTCGCCACTCGCGCGCCTAGTCCATCTATTATGGATGGCCGATTGTGGGAGCTCTTACGGACTTCCGTCCGTGCCCATTAGTTTCCTACTATCAAGTGTTCGCTCTTAGCGCCTTCGGTGTCTTTATGTATTCGGCACTGTTATTGGATCCTAATGCAAAGAGATAGAAATTTCAGAATAGAGACAGGCGTCGCTCTGTTTATGCAATCGAACATCTGAAAAGTTCTTTTAGGGAAAGACCCGTATTCATACGAATAAATAACGTTGTAAATATTTATTAGCGTTTTTGTGCTTGGTTAGTTCCATAACTATCAACTACAAATTGGATATTGCCACCAACAAAATTAACTATACCATACCATTCATGCGAAGCAAATGGCCGTCATCGCCGTAGCAAGGAACTTCAATCGCAATACGATGCTATTGTTTCGCTTCACAATATATTTTCATGTATACGTGAAAGAGTAAACAAATTTTTAACCTCCCAAAGCACCTCGAAATGCAAAGAATAATAAGCGTGGTATATATACACTCAAATTGAAGCCGTGCTTTGTCATTATTAAAACCACAAGTTGGTTGAATTGATAAAACGATTTCTGCTGTTAACAATGGTGCTAACAAATAAAAACGGTCGAACACTGAGTTAAAATATCCGGATCCGGGCCGTTGTAAGATTTGATCTGGCCCACGGGACATTTTAAAAAACCCAATTAAAACAAATATTACACTACTTGCTCATAATCACTCCAAATGAGGAAGGATTTAATTATAATGTTGTACCTATTTTTTCATTTCATTTCCTTATTTTAATAAATTGCATTACAATAACATTATTTTATTATTATTATTTCATGTCTAATATCAAACAAATATTTATTCTATCAGCAAACCTGATCAAATTGTTTGCTATCCACATGTAACTCAATATGCGCAATGATTATGGATTAATTATACACGAACCATATGCAAGCCATCACGAAAGTTATGGCTTGAACAAACCTATTGATCAATATTCTTTAGTAACACATCGAAAAATGCCTAGAGAACAATACCTAACACAATAGTGCTGGTAAATACAACTACTCATGGTGTTGTTGGACTCATTCACGGGAAAGATAGTGTGAGGAAAGAAAAACGTTAACACAAGCCTCACGCTAATGATCCCCGGTTTAGTAACTTCTTAACTTGTATTCAGTGACTTTTTAAACTTTATGCCAATTTTTATAATTTTCAGTTTCTGGCAACCGAGCTGACAATTTCCAACAATTTTGAAAAAGTTGGATTAGTATATCACTAACATTTTACAAATAGTGATAGTGCGCTATCTTGCTAAAAAAACAGATTACTATTACCTGTCAGCTAGATTACGGACATGCAAAAATTTGCTTCATCACATTTCTTATTAAATCAATGTAATGTTCATCGGGTACAGGTTCTACAATTACCTTACCATTTAGGCGGTACCATACATTTACGCTAAACTTTCTTTGAGGATTGTGGGACCAAATGCGCATAAAATTTTATTGGCTACAGTAATATTGTGCTTTTTCTCAGTTGAACATGCCATTATTACTAAAGTTAGCTTCATTACTCTAAATAGCTAAACCCAAAAGATTTGAATTCGTCTGCCATGGTCATCAAGCAATAAACCTTGAATTAGTCTACACCTACTTACTAAGGTACATATTTGCTCTTTGTTGAAATATTGCGAACTGTTCCCAAATACGGTCGAAACTTACGCACACAATTCCTTATTGATTTTTCCCGAATTGCTTCAAAATACGTCATAATGTGTATCACGACTAAAAATACTGATGTTAGATAACAATTTCCTTCGACATATGCTATCTAACATGTCACATTCTTTTTAATGTAAGAATACCATTTCCAACTGAATTACAAAACCATATTAGTTTATTATTAAAATCTGCAATTACTGTGGCTGTTCATGAAAAATGCTGATCGTGTAGTTACTTATGTTTCATTTTAGTCCACAGTAATACATTTAAGCACTTGTAACTCTTTTATTTTTATGGTTTGAGTAATTATATTTTAAATGGATTTTATTTCGAATTTTACATTCTTTCAAAATGTGTAAACTTTGATGTTTCGTTAAGAAAAGGTGTCTATTTTCTAAATATCTCAACATTTCGATGTTCAAATACTTCTTTTATTTCATCATAGTTGACAGCCGGAAAAATATCATCACTTTTATCAATCTGTAGTTTTCATAATAATAAAATTAGCAGTAGTACCAACTTCAATTTGAACGAAATGGAATGCTTTTTTTATTTTTTTATATTTATGAAAACTATTACATACAAGGGCCATACAGAAGTTTTGCATTACAAGTATGTGGTAGATATAATTTATTCAAAGTCATCGTAACCATCTCCAGAAACAGAAGACAGAAAATTGTAATAGACACTAATCTATTTGCGCGATAAGGTCTTTTTAACTAACTTTCCTTAGAACAGCGCAGACGAAAATGATTGTTTTTATAGACAGGCGTAACTACATGTAACCCCAAAATTTCAGTGTGTAACTTATAATATTGGTCGATTAGTACCAATAAAATAGAAAAAAATGTAATTTGAAAAATTGTCACCTATGAGAATCATCCATCTTTTTTAATCCATATTCCTATACAGAAACGATATTACACTTCAAAGTGTAAATTCGAGAGTTATGATTTTTGATTGGGCGAATTTTTCAATGGGTTTTTGTGATTTTCTTGATATGTATACATTCTACATGTTATTTCAAACCTTCCTGTCATGACAGACGGGATAAACAATTTTGTACTTTTGTTTTAGTATTCAATCAATACGCAAAATTACCAAAATCCAGCAACCTGACCAAGAAAAGTACCACTAAACAAAAGGAAACGTAACTAACATAATTCTTAATTTTTTTCGAAGAACATGCAATAACTGATATATTCGGTTAAAATAATGTTATCATAATCATTAAACTCGAGAAAAGAAATTGTACAATGACCTACCTTCTTTATTTCAGGAGATCAATTGATTTTATTCTAAAGAAATTGCAACCTTATACTCATGAGCAAAAGTATCGACTTTCCTGCATGTGTGATTTGGATTAAACCAGCAATCTTTGGCAATTTGTAATAATATATATTGCAAAACTCTTCCGCACCATAGTTATAACTTTAAACGTTTATCTGTCATTGTTATCTTTCTCTCATACTTCTTAATTCTACTTCGAGAAAAATGTCTCAAAAACTGAATTAGTAAAACCTTCGTTGGCTCAAGAAAGACTTGGATTGATGGCAATTTAGTGTGAGAATTCAGTGCTATAGTAGATCTATTATGTGAAATGGAGATAATTGTTGCTTACGCACAATTAACACAAAAAATTAGTGGACCGCCTGAAATGTTGTCGTGTCTGTACCAGCGCCTCCACCATAGTGGCAATGTAAGACAGTAGATTTTCTCCAGGATTTTAGAATTTATGCAAATTAAATTTTGGTTCAAATAATAATTTATGAAGAAGAATTTGAAGAAAAAAGGTGTCTTCAGCAGATAGCATTAGATATGTAACGAGAACTGCTCAATATCAATTACTACAGTCATTAAAACGGTTGTCAGGCCGTAGACCGGAGCACATAAAAAGTTACTTACCGTAAAATCTGTCATTATTAAGATATAAAACTGAATAACGCGAGCCATTAATTTAGCAATTAGTGAACTAACAAACATCTACTCGACGCAATAAAACGTTAAGTGATCGAGTCGAGGTAATAAGAGAATGATAGGGGGAGGGTTCGCTCATGCCGAAGGGGAACCCTTCGACGTGAACGGGTTCCCCTTCTTGCATTTAGGTATGTGAGAGCGCATTATCGCCTGGCAGACAGAAGTAATTGGAGTAAATAGCACGAGAAACGACTTGAGAATATGCAACAGCTGCATTATGTTTATAGGATGCATATTCAAAAGTAATTTAAATATGTATAGTTGATTTCACGATATAAGGATCTAACTAAAGGATTAAGATAACGGACAAACACTCAAAGATTATGAACTCAGTTAATATTAGTACGAAGCATTTACTAACAGAAATAGTTTAAAATCAAATGAAATATTGCTGGGCAAATAAAAAAGACACTCTAGAAAAAGTAAATTGGTTCTATTTCTTTGCTGAAACCTAAAACTTACCCTTATCATTTAAAATAAATATAACCTCTATAAATTTATAACTGATCCTGTACTCGAAACAAGGAAAGTTTACCGCTCGGCATTCATAAATAAAACGCATTGTAGCGAAACATCGCAGGTGATTTTATTTATAGAGTAAGTTCTTTAACTTAAAGTTTTCAAGATATAATTTTTTTGAAAGGAAATGAAAAATTAAAGAACTTACAGATTATATTGCCAAGAGATATCGCTTTTTATAGTATTATACAAATAAAATAACATATTCTTAACACAACTCCCGACTAGCTAAGAAAATTTAAGATAAAATTTTGCATAAGTTGCCTATTGATACGAACACTGGTCTCTGAGTCTTCTTGGATTTTCTTTAAGCCACACAATATGGAGATAAGATGTTTTGAAAATGTAGAAAGATATTTCGTGGGCGTCCTTTCGTATTTGGAGGCAGACTATAGTTTGAGGGAAGATTATATCTCTTCAAAATTTACTTGCGACTTCATTACTGACAATGCGACAAGCTTTTATAAATCAATTTAACAAAGTTGTTATTCGTGTCACTGCTTTTATCAAGGCGTTCGCACAACCAACGTTCGCTATATTTATTTGCCTGAAGAATTTAGATCAAAATATATATTTCCGACAAATACGAGGGATGTTTCCAAAATTCTGTGAATTGTGTTTTAATTAAATTACGCAGAATTTATAGGCACTATCATTGATGATAGACAAGTCTAGACATGTTTATACAGCTCCCCAGTGCAATATCGTTGAGTCTGATTCAGATGCTCGACCGATATAGACGGCTTCTCGTAGCACTGTTTGTGTGACCATAGAAGATGCGGTTAAATCTCAAAAAGCAATTATTTTCTTTTTGTGGAAACAGGATATGGAAACTTCAGAAGTTATTCAAAGACTGTTTGGTAAGTCTGCAGAATCTAAAAGTACTGTATATCGGTGGATCGATAGTTTTAAAAGTGGTAGAACATCATTAGATCCACCCAGTGGTCGCCCAAGCACATCGGTATAAAGAACCTATTAAAAGAAGACTGCGAAATAACTATTTCTAAAATTACTGTACAACTAGGAACAGTTACATGACAAGTTCATGGCTTTGGGAACCAGAGCAGAAACTCAATAAGTCTGATACTCGTCAACTGCAAGGGCTGTTAGCCCGTTACGGAGATAAATGTTGGCAACGAATAATAACTACTGACGAAACATGGATCGCTTATTTCAATCCTGAGATCAAAAGTCAATTCAAAGAACATGGTAAACCCGTAGAAAAGCTTCTACTTAAGGCGTGCGAGGTTCCGTCTGTTGAAGAGGTAATACTTACAGTATTCTGGAATTGCGACGAAATTATTTTTATGAATTATCTGTCGAAAGATACCACAATTAATGCAGAATATTCGAATTTATTATCCCGACCACTGCGGCAGGAATCTCATCTGTTCTCAGATTTGAAAAAAACTTTACGTGCCATAAATAGATGGATTGGGGAAACGCCGAAAAGGTTCTTTGAGAACGATTTAAGAAAATTAGTTTAGGATAAATATATTGAATTCAATGGCGATTATGATGAAAAACTTAAAATATTGATGAAAATTGACAAAATAAAAAAATTATACTTAAATTCCTAGAAGTTTGGAAGCACTCCTCATAATTGTTATGTAGAATAAACTATTCCATAACTTGTGCGTGAGTTTAACATCCCCCCATTTTTCAAAACTGTAACGCAATAATTCATATTAATACAGTAATGGCGATAATGGAGGTTGCTTCTCCACTATCCATATAGTTGATGGGACTCCTTTTTAATAAAAAGCAATTTTAAAATGTTAATACCGTGAATGCAGATATCTGCAAAGCTAACTAGAAAGAAAAGTTTACATCATCGTAGTGATAAATATTTTAAGAGAAATCAGAAGGACTCCTAACTATAGCTTTCCACCAACAACAGTAGATTATAAACATTAAATAAACAAAAGATCAAGGTAAAAACGTTAACAAATTTGATATTGAAACTAGAAACGTTATTAAACTTTTCGCAACCGTTTAATGTTTTTGAGAAATTTCATAGAAATTCACCTAAATACTACGAATTATTGATACAAAGGGTTAATATCATGTAAAAATATGTGTCTGTTTGATGCAATAGAAGTTTTATTGAGTTAAGTATAAATATAAGAACAGATAAATATCACAATGCAAAGTTTCTAAAGTAAAGTAAAATAATGATCCAAACATTTTAAAGTAAAACAATGGTTCAAGTGTTTTAAATGTTGTCAAACAATAAGTTTTAATCACTTCAAGTATTCATTATTCAGAATCTTCAGTTGAATTAATTTTACTAGAACTTTCTTTGTGTACCGCGATGATTAATTCCAGGTCTGATGATATGGAACGTTTTTTTCTTGTTCATATCAACTTCTAACAAACACACTTTTTCCAGACTTCTTGCATGCATTGAGCTGGTGCTTTGTTCCACAACGTTTGCCCAGATGATAATGGTCTTGCGGCGGTTGGCTTCTGATGTGTAATGATGTATCCATGTCTCATAACTTCGCAGAAACTCACTCGTATTTCGCTTAAGCATGTTTAAATGTCTGAATATTGTTTTAAAGCCAGCAGACGCGGCACCCGTCTCACCATTAGCTTTCTTACGTTTTGCAAATGCAAAAGTTAGATGTCTCCCATATTAGCAATCTCTCTAATCATCTTCACCGGACGATCTACTAACACATCATAAACTTTATTCATTATATTGTCAATAGTCATCTCAATGGGGCGATTTAGCCGCTCCTTATCAAATGTTCAGCCATTTTTAAGCTGATTAAACCAATATCTGACGGTAGTCATCGATGGTGTATGGTCCTTATAAAATGCATCCAATTTTCCTTTGATATCTGCACACGTTTTACCATCCAAAATCGAATCGCTGACTCTATGCTTTCTTTTCTATCATTCTACAAATATATAAACTTGCTCACTTTCAAAAGCTCTCAAAACAACGTTACTCGATGAATCGCTCTGTAGTTTTGGCAGACGGCAACCGGATTTTTACCTTGCGAACGTCTAGGTCCTACATCCTCGTTTAAATCCTCACGACCGTTTTTTAATCGTACAAACCACTGATAAACCCTTGTACGAGATATGCACTCATCACTATACACTTTTTTCAACAATTCGCATGTCTCAGCAATTTTTCTTCCTATTTTAAAACAAAATTTAATATTTGTTCTTTGTTCCATTGTGATTTCACGATATGGGCACCTAACCTACAGTCATTAAAATACGTGTAACTTTATAGGCTATCATGCGATTTGCAAAAGAGGAAACCTGTGTGTTTTTAATGCTGCTACCGTTTAATATATCGCGGTAAGTGTTCTATAATTTAAATTAAAATTCCGTTATTTAATTGTCAGACTGTGCAGGTACCTATATATCTTTACATCTTTCTCAATGTGGAACAAAAACAAAACAAAACTTGATATTTACTTAATTTAAAAAATTACAACTATTAAAAAAGAGTTTCTGTTTTCTTAAAGCGCTTATCGCCCCATTTTAAGATCCTTTCCCAAATAAATTTCTCAGTTTTCATTTTTTTATCTTCAGATTTTTATTGCGTAAATTATTGAAATATTATTTTAAATGAATTCTTATAACTCTAGCACGTATGCGAAAAGCAAATAACTTCGACAGACAGATATCGATTTTTCCATTTTATCAAATTCTTGAGCACCTAATTGACTCGAGATTTTTTCAACGAAGAAGGAAGGAAACTTCAGTAAGCCGTGCTCCGTTGAAATAAGGTTATATAAATTTGACGCACGTTTAAACAGGATGAAAGTCAACTGAATTTCCGTAACACAATTATACATCCGTTCGGTTCATCAGTTCCACTTTAAACTCCATCAGGCAGGAAGTCAGGCAAAGGGAGAAGTTTGCATTCGATTTATTATTGCATTCCGGTACCTCATTCGCGCGATTCAACGTATCATCCGGCCGATGCGACGAAATCTAATGAAAGAGCGCTAATGCAATTCCGTCTGCACTTCTTTTTCAGGAGTTCTCTTTGTATCTGAATACATGGAATTGAAAATCGTGTGGCGCAATAATTTAAACAGAAACCATTTTTCGCCTTGTGCAGGCGTGGAGTTGTTTTAACAAAAGGAAAGAAATGGCTATTTTGGAAAGTTAAATTCTTTAAGTAGCATATTGCAAAACATTCACTTTGTAATTACACACCGTAGCACTTTCGAAATAAAGTCAACTAGTGGAAAATAATGCTAACGTAATCCACTATCTTCCTTATATAAGACATATCAGTTAGACAAATTTAGTTTTAGAAAACTTATATTTACAGAATTTCACGCGCTTGGTGAGAAAATTCATGGTTTTGCATCAACCCATTTATCATAATCCATGCATTCTTAATTACATTTTCTCACTACCTTTTTAGTACGCAGTCGAACCCCTTCTGTTCTAATGTAATGGCAATATTCGTGTTGTATGAGTTTTTTTGTATTCTGGTTTTTCTACCATTTACGAGGGCGATCTGAAATGTTTCCAGAATCGACAAGAAAACACGGTATTGGTGTGTTTTTATTTTTATCTGTCAATGTAGCCTCCTCAAAGATCAACACACTTGCTTGGACACTTAATTAATAATTGGCAAAGAAACATCAAATTGTTAACACTAACCACAATCAGTTTCAAACAAACAACCTGAAATGTCTTATTATGGTTTTTCCAAATATGTAGTTAATAGGTTGATGTTTTCTACTATTCATCGAGTGGTTGTATTACTACATGGACTGTGTTTTCTTAGCCCATAAATACAAGAAAAGTGTTAATAACAAAATGAATTTATTACCAAAAATTATGTACAAACACGTCAAAACATCAAACAAAGGTTGATGCAGTTGTAATATCTATGGACGAACCCCTCTGTATAGAATGGTGTCTCCAGTGAGCTGACATGGTGACGTTGTTTTGAAGTTCCTCTGTACTCTAGAAGTTCTGCCCTCCTAGCCACATGTTCAGTGCACGGAAGTGAAGAAAATCACTGATGGTAAACCTCCGTTTTTCTTGAAGCATTTTATCAACTCGTTGAACAATGTCTACTGATGCGACACACTTCCGTTACTATAGGTGAAACTGCATTTGTATACTCCACATCTGTGCTTGGGGATAAACAAAAGTGACCATAACGAACGCGCGAGTAACGGCACCTAATATCTGAATTTTACCTTATTGTACAAATACAGTGGGGATTTACGTTTCATAAGGTTAATAAAAGACATGCACTATGAGGCAATCGCGTGTAATACATATTCAAGCCGCAAATTTTGAAGTCGCTGTATTCTTTAATCGTCTTGTTCTGTAATGCAGTGAGTGTATACAGCATCTGCATAATTAAAGTTAGATAAAACAATAGTTAGATTTTGTCGCCCTATCGAACAACCTTCTACGTACAAGAATTGATTTTAATGTTATGACGCCCTTCGTAATCATGTGTGCAGTATTCTGATAGAAGTGGAGAATAAATGAATTTCATATTAAAATTTCGAACGAACAAAGGTAATAAAAAAACACTAGAAGAAATTAATGGTCATAATTTATATTATTAGATAACAATTAAGAAGTGCGGTTTGTTATTTATACCCACCACTAGTTTATAAAATACGCACACAGATGTTTCACATCAATTTAACAATCATTTTTATTTTAATGTTTATGTAATGGCTAAAACTGGCATTGCATCAGGAATATAACAACAAAACATGTTATTTTGGGAAAAACAATCAAAGAAATGTACGCAAGCCATTTTCACTGACTTGCATTCCTGTTATTATTATTTTTCTCATTATCATTACTTGAAAAGGCGAGTTGAATTGAAGTACAACAATTGTAATGTATGTATTAGTTTCTTCTTTTTCATTTTGAATAGTTTTCCATATATGTATGTATGTGTATATGTATTTTTACCTAATGTTAATTCAGGAATATCTAGTATTTTAGTTCTACCATTGTTTAACTACTATTAACATACTCATAATACTGGATTGTTTCAATTTCATTAAGTGCACTATAAACATAACGCAATAACGGACTATGAAAAGAGCGTATGTATATGAGTATATAATAAACTATGAATGCATGCTTAATTTTCAAAATTCACATTTCATATATGCAGAACGATTGTAAACATTCCGCTACAATTATAATAATAACCATTTACGATTATTTAAATAAATTCTATATTAATAAACACAAAATTTAGAATATAACTGTATTATGTTTTTGTGGATGCCAATTACGATAGAAGGGCTAAATGGAGTCAAATAATTAATGAAATGTGATTGGAAGCGAAAGTAGGAATAACTGAACGTTGAGATTCATCACGTAAAATAGTTGACAATAGTGGAATAGGTCAGACTAACTAATCATGTTTCCACTTGCACCTCTTGTTTAAATCATACTTTGGCCATCACTTCTAGGTGGTTCTGATAGAATGCTAATACTTCTGTGAATCTATAAATTTACGATAATTTAGAGAAAACTATTCTGTAACAAAAAAAAAGAAAACATCGCATCCATGTTCTTTACAGCAGAAGAAAAGAAAAACAATTACACACCAAGGCAACTACTTCCACCACAAATAAAATTATGGAAAACGTTAAACAAAAAAAATATATCTAATAAAGAGACATCAAGTTACAGAAAGTGCAGATTAAATTAGAAGGAAATCATAGTGCGGATATTTCTCGATACGAAGAATGCATTTTACATAACTTTCAAAACAAACATCACCAAAATAAAGTAACAGGATCTAAACATAAAACCTCTAAACCAATAAGAACATGTTTACAAAACAAAAGATAAATATGCTGAATATCCCACAGGACCGAAATCTATGGTTCAATCTTTTCAGGAATGAATGCATGTCATAAGTGACCCTAGTAGCATATTCATTAGACATGGTGAAATTTAAACAAATTTCAATCTGAAATAATAGCTACTTACATATTGTGTTACGCACCTATTATGACAAAATATAATTATGAGAATAATACTTTAAATAGAAAATGCGACTTACCTCTAGAGATATTTATTTTGTTAGCGTTGAGACACCTGCAGATACAAAACGCTATGTCGCCATTTCAACATAACCTTCCAAAATCAGCTGTTTATATACTAGAGTCACGATAAGTTCTAATTCACGTCACTAACGCGAAGTCATACATATAATCAAATAACGTCATAAATATGCAATGCGGCCACACAAATAAGTTATTTGTTTAACTGTCATATTTCCCATATCGTAGTACTTTTACGTTGCTGTTATTGGCTATTTGGAAAGATATTTGATGAAATACGATGTTGTCGGTTGGCATTGCTCTGGTCATTTTAAATGTTGACAGTTCGCAGAATATCAAACCATTTCGTTCTGTCTTCGTTTACATTAGTTTATTTAGTTTTTGTCGAATTTTTTAATTGCTTTGCACCCCCAAAAGTTCTTTTAAGAACTACTTGAAGTACATATATTTACAAAAATGCCACGTGCATTGTGTCAAAAGACGAAAGAAATAATCAGTTCGCTATTATATTTTGAACAAGAACGCGACAATAAAGGTCCCTTGTTACCGTGCGAACCTTGTTGCCTCCAAATTGAAACTAATTGAGGATATTGGTGAAGCAAGCAAAGCCGCTATCCGCAATGTAATTTACCAAATGTACCATAATTTCGTTGTAATAGTAATTGTAACCCATTATCTGTTTTTTTAATTAATTCGAAAATAACTCAAAATACTACCCATAAAATATTATTTATCTTCAGTCGAGATATATTTACTTTTTGTATTATGATTGAACACTTTTATATATTGTCAAATGCTTCTTACTAAATTTTGTAGTCCTAATTATTAAGATTTTCTATTTGCTCGACCATAATAAGTAAAGTAATAAAGCTTAGGTTACATTAGTATGTTAAGTTACGTTTGAAGGCGAGTTTATGCATGTCCATTTCGTGCAATTAATCATTCGTCCAATGTTGTAAAGCAATTGTATCGCGCGCTGTGTGGCATATAGCGCCATCCCGCTGAAACTACACGTCTGCAACATTAATTTTTTCCAATTGAGGCACGCAAAAGTTAGTGTTCATGTCTTTGTACTGCTCACCGTTGACTGTAACGTTCTGACCATCGTCATTGTTGATGGACCTACCGGCCCATAAAGTGCACCAAACAGTGATTTCTTCTTGATGTACTGGTGTTTCGACAATGGTTTGTAGCTTACCATCGCTCTGAATGCGGTAATTCTATCTATTGACATAGCCATTTAACCAAAAATGCTCCTCATGACTCAGCAAAATATTCAAATGAAAATGTGGATCAATATCAATGTTTTCTTCGGCCTATTCATTAAATATACCACGCGAACCATGATCCGTGTACTTCAATTTTTGTACACGTTGAATCTTGTAAGCACGTAAACCAAGATCTTTACGCAAAATTTCCCATACAGTGGATGGACACAAATTTAATTGTTGAGCACGATGATGAATTGTCGCATTTGGATCATCACTAACACTACGCTGCACATCATCAATCGTCTGTTGTGTCGTTTAGAATAAATGTGTTGCGAAAATGATCCATAGTTTCTCGAATTAATCGCTCTGATGGATGATTATGAGTAGAAACCGGATATATGCAACGTATATATATTTTATTTTATTTATTGATTATATTTTACGTCTATTTGTAGATGTCTTACACTGATTAAAGTTAGTTAACGCTAATTAACTTTAATCATACTTTCCAAAATAAATTTGAACAATTTACAAACGTTGCTCCATCGTGAATCTGTTCATAATGAATTGGCAAACCAGACTAACCCTAAAACAACCAAGAACAGTCAAACAAGCTATCATCGAAAACGGTGTTACCAATTTAATGTTGTCCGCCTTCAAAAAAAAGGTACATTATTCGGCGTACTGTTATTACAATTATTGGTAGCTATGTGCATATCTCCTACTATAAATCTTGAAGCAATTTTAAAGTAATCACAAGTTTTTTTATGTAGGTATTCGAAATATTATTTTTCCCTTCAATTTCTCAACGCCTAAATTAAGAAAAGAAGACACATATTTGAATGTCAACGTTTTAACATCCTATTGAATGTATTCGTTTCTCATATTCTTTTCGTTAATACATTCCCATGTGGAACAGTTAATCTCTCTTCAAAATTTTAAATGCTGATTTATCTCTCTGAATGTCTACTGCTGTACTACATTTCTTCTTGAAATAATGAATTATTTATCGACATTGCCGACCAGAGGTCACTACAATAGCGCATGTTAGGGGAAAGTGCAGATCGAAGCTAGACAAGGATGGCACAAACAGGACGCGGATAAAATCACGAAAGCTAAGATGCATTAAAAATGGGAATGTTTATTGTTACGATGGGGTTCTGGAATTTATGTACGTATTCAGCATGAAGCAAACGAAAAGAAAGGATTATTGTAAATTGCCTCGTTATCTCTGGATGGCTGAACATTTGTAATAAATCAGAAGAAAGAAAGGAGAAACATGCTAAATACCTATACGTCTTTTCCCCAGCATGCGAATGTATTACGCCGAGCAATTGAAATGTCCGTTCTAATCCATCCGTTTATAATCTAAGCCGTATACGAATCTTCGGATACCATTAGATGAATTTTCGAGCTTTCGTATATTTCACGCTACCACCTTTCGCATAAACTAACGTGCTGAATAGAGTAACTGTCTGGTTAGAAAAAGAAAGTGAATTTTGTTATGTCCAATTCATTCCGAATGGCATTTGAGATAACTTTATGCTAAAGGTATTGACGTCAATAAATTACCGTAGCATCACGCAGAACAAGTAATTGCTACATAAAGTCTAATTCATCTGAGATGACATTAAGAAGACGATTTTGACGATTAGAAATAGTAAGTAGTATAAAAGGAATGAGAGATCTATAGATGCCGTAACGATTAAAAACATTAGTATATGTTATAACCATAGTATATGTTAATAACATTTTAGCACGAATGGTACGAAGCACAGTGTATTTGAATCAAATTTTGTTTGAAGCTCGATAAAACTGCAGCAGAAATACACTAATTATTAGAGACAGTATTTCTGGACGATAGCTTAGATCGAAGATAAAATAGTGACTGGTTTGAAAGTTTCAGAAATGCCGAACATCGATTGATGACGATGAACCTTTCGGACGACCATTAACCAGCCGTGCACCAAAGCATGTCGTTGTTCTTCAGAATGCAATCATGAATGATCGTAGGCAAGCCATTCGAAACACATGTCACTGAATTTTATCATAAGAATTGAACATCAGAAAGATAGCAGCAAAATTTATATCACGGCTGCTAAGGGACAAACAGAAAGAACAGTTTGGAGTTGAACCAGATTTTCTCATTGCAGGTGACGCGGCCTATGGGTGTGGTTCCAATCCCAAACAACAATCGTCATAATGGAAGAGCCCATATTCACCCTGGTCAGAGGAAGCCTATGAAGTCAAAAGCAACATCAAGCACTTGGTAATCTGTTTTTTCGATAATGATCAATTTTGGTTGATTCCAAATGACGGACTCTACAGCGTAAATGGTCAACGTACCTGTCTGGTGAACAGAAAAATTATATGTTGGTAATAACCAAGGAAGACGTATTTGTAAATGATGGTATTATCCACAAAGGGTTTGCATCTCCAGGTCAGACGATTAATGCAGGACTCTACCGTAATATCGTAAGCGAGTGAGAAGGAAACGACCAGAGAAGTGACACAGAACCGACTGGTTTCTCTACCATGATAACGCCACGTACCCTTTTCATCGTCCAGCAGTTTTTGGCAAAAAACAACATGGCCCTGGCTCCTCATCCAGCATACTCAACCTACCCACTTTACAATTTTTTCTCTTTTCAAAGATGAAAATAAAGTTGAAGGAGCGATGATTTGATACGATAGAAGAAACTAAAGCTGATGCGATAGGAGAAATTGAAGCAGATGATGCCGAAGACATTAACCAAATAAGTCCTTGAGCTTTCCTTCCGTGGCAGAGGTGGTGCACTCCCAAGTGCCTACTATGAGTAACCAAGGTAAATGAAATGCTGGTATTTTACAATTTCTTTTTTCGCTACATATTTACATATTTGAGCACCAGCTAGTATTTTAGTGTTTGTAGTCTGTTACTTGCTTGAAGTATAATTCTTGGAAGCGTTCTATTTTAATGTATAATAGCAGAAATTGTGAAAAAAGTCATCAATATGGAAAATGAATAAATATATTAGTATTAATTATCACTACACAAACGCACTGACAGAAATTAATAAATAGCATTAGAAAGGCAAATCAATTTGTTAACATTTTTGACATATTTAGTATATCATTTACTATTATAACCAAATCTCTATGTAATCTCTATGTAATCTCTATGTAATCTCTATGTAATCTCTATGTAATCTCTATGTAATCTCTATGTAATCTCTATGTAATCTCTATGTAATCTCTATGTAATCTTTATGTAATCTCTAAGTAATCTCTATGTAATTTGTATGTAATTAGTATTGTTTAAGCTTAGGTAGAAAATGTTAACAGAAGAAAATTCCAGCAATTGCCCCGATTTACTAAATTAAGATTCTATTCATTACCAATACATTATGTTAATTGTTGTCTTACTTCACATTTCGGGTAGTATTGCAGTGCTTTCTAATTATTACTACGACATCATCACCAAATGCCTAGAATTTCCATTTACAAGAACATTAGGTAGTTTAGGGTTGCTCATTAATGTAAAACCGAAGTTGCTTATAAGTAACCGATTCAACAATTTAACATGCAGTAATTCAGTACACGATATAAGGCAGTACACGATGTTATACAGTACACATTGTAACTCCGTTCAATACACAACTTCAACAGAACAGAACCACTACATACTTTCAAACTGTACACAAGTTCATTTAAACCACAACATAAGTTCGACAGATCTCAAAGTAACTTCAACAAAGTAAGATTTCAAGTTATAAGTAGTCTCGGCAAAGTGGGGCAAGTCGCAGTGTAGTGCGGAAAACAACATGGAGGGGCCGAGCGGCCATATCAAGGCGAGTGCTCAGTAACTTTTACGCACTCGCATCATTTATGATCGTGATCTTCATGAGTGAGCACAGGCATTACGAACGTAGGTATGTTTACACACAAATATATATATATATATATATATATATATATATATATATATATATATATATATATATATTCTATTGAAACATTTTCTGGCTTATTTTGATAGCTTTGGCGTGTCTCGGATCGAATTGTAAAACTACCTTCTTTACGTCATCAAAATGTTCGCAATAGTAAAACGCAGCCTCTAACCATGCTCCCCAACGCGTAGTAATCGACATGAAATCTTTTTGTACGTTTTAGGGACTTTAGAAATACTGCATTCATATGAGCTATTAAAGCATTTACTCATGGATAACAGTTGGGGATAAATTGCGCCACAAGGTTTAAAGCATGGATTTTACATTTTACATGTATCAGATATCTCTTCTTTAAGAGAGCGGCCTAAGGAAAACATGTTAGCAGTACCGTCACCCACAAACATTAAAATTTAGGTTGTTGAAACTAGAAATTTGTTCAATGTCCTCAACACCACTTTTAAAATTTCATTGCTAGTACATTTCGCAACTCTTTTGGAAGCAAGTAAGATAGGGGATGGCGATTCAAGATTTTCCATTTTACGTACCATCACATTTACCACAGAATGTTTTTGCCGGTAGGTTGTTTAGTCCACACATAACCACAATTTTCAATTCTGCTTTAAACCTTCTTTCAACATAGTCACGAACACATGACATAAAGTTTCTTAACGATGTCCGACTTGGTAATGTATAATCTCAATACTTGCTCCAGAAAGAGACAAATGATGTCTGATGTTGGTTTAGTAAAGTGAACGGTACATTACATAGTATAAAATAAACACCTACGTCAAATACTAATTGTTCACTGTATCGTTTGCCACGGATTGCAGCTGTTATATACCTTTTAGGTGTCATTCACCCTTCCACATGTTGGTTCACGTCAAATAGTTGTCGCACTTTACCTATTTAATTCTATCGCCTTGGTGTACTAAATCCGACATACTAGCTATTACGTTCTAGTCTAGTCTAGTTTATACGAAATACGCCGTTTCCGAAACGTACCTAAATGCGATATTTTCTATGTGTGTGTGTGTGTGTGTGTACTGAGAAGCACTCACAAAGACCAGTCGAATAATACTGAACAAGCGTGCTTTGATATGGGTACTCGATTCTTCGTGCCGCGCGCTTCGCCCCTCCACGCGCCAGCAGAGAACAACCGCACGGCGCTGGAACTTGCCCTTCTTTGGCGAGACTAGTTATAAAACATCCAGAACAGTATTAAGTCATAAGTAACAATTCGGTAGGATTGATCACATAGATGACGAGTTCTCCCTAGTCATAAGGAGTTCAGAGGCTACTAAAGAACAAGCACGAATTGTAAAGCAAAAATTGTACAAGTAAAGTAAATTGGTTAAGTGATTTAAGTGTGTCAACCTAATTTTTGTTCTGCCAACGGTATATACCCGATAGTGTACTGGTCCTTCGAACAAAAAGCAAGACGAACTACCGATATATACGTCGGAACCGTTCAGATCAGCAGGTCAAAACAGCAATAATGTTTGCTGTAACTTTAGCAGAGCAAACTTCTTGGCTTTATATAGTGATATGCTGGTGGTCGACTGGAGTTTCTTGGATGAATATATTGTGAATACAGCTGTTGATGCATTGAATACAATATTGTATTTTGTTATAGACTGTTCTGTTGTGAAAACTCAAAGATGTACCTCTACATTTCGTCCATGGTTTAGTTGTGAAATAAAACAACATATTAAATTAAAATAATTTTACATCAAAAAATGAAAAGAACAGAAGCAATACGTAACTTTAATGAATATAAATTAATGCAATCTCTTATAAAGCGTAAAATCAGAAAGGCATACAATGCTTATTTGGCAGAAACTGAAATTAGTATCAACGGAGATCCTAAGTTGATCTGACTCATCATTAACAGCAAAAAGAGTTCTTCCAGGATTCAGGAAGCATGCAACACGACGGGTTTATGGTTTAAGAAAGGTACTTACGTAAAATTACGTTTCTAGTTTTTGGTATAAGCAAAACATTGATTAGACTATTTATTATTATTCAGACAACTAAAATAGTTCAACATTTTTCAACGCATTAAACAAGCACTGGGAACACATTCCTTAAATTCAAATATATACAAAAATATGCTCTCGTCTTAGGAGCAGTTTCTGTTTATTTTATAATTCAAAGTAATATTTCGCAATTAAATGGTAGAAATATAACTTAGGATGGAAGACCGCATTATTTCGATGTAATTAAGTCTTTCATCCGTAATTAAATAACGGCTCATAATGAATTTTCCATTTGATGTAGAGTTAAAGTCGCGTAAAATGAATGCGCAAGCAGAATCCAAAGTGTTTCCTAAATTCCCTTCGGTCGAATCAGAGTGTGTATAGCGGCACCGGTAAACGTGCGACAATAATTTATGACTCCCTCGCTGGGCGTACGGGGTAAAGTGACAAACTGATAAATATCTTTTAGTTTTGGTTAGTTACACAATCCGTAAATGGGATTATTTCCTTCCCACATCGAGGGGAGCAAACAAACGAATTTGTTTACGCGTAATGAGGACGCATTTTAGCCAAAACATCATGTTAAGAGTAAACATTTAATTCATTATTCCGAGTATGCGGTGGTAATATGCGCGCAGAGATGTGAGATGAGACAGTTATCGCATACTTTTGGACTGATGAGAACCTTCAAAATTAAACAACTTGTTTTCAACTTATGGTTATTCCTTTCCAGGTGCGGTATTTGCTAAAATAAACTACTAAAATGTAATGAATACGTAGGCTTCCACGTCAGAGTCAGTAATAAGCGAACTACTTCCGGAATTGGACCATATCATGGTGAGATATAAAAATGAAATAAGAGTAAGAAGAAAAAAAAGAAAAACAACGAAAAAGGAAAAAAAGGGGGGCAAAAGAGAAAAAGGTGAAATAAATAGTAAGGAAAGGAAAGAGAGAAGCCAGACAGAAAAAGGAAAAAAAGAAAAAGAGAGAAAGGTGGGATTTCGACGTATCGCCTCCGTCGTAGGAAGCTTATTCAGGTGAATACAGGGAAACCAATGTGGCACGGCAACCATGCTAAAGGCGAAACCACTTTGAAAAAGGTTTTTGCCTCCAGCGTGGTTAACACGTTGAGCTACCGTGACCTTCTTCTAAAGTGGTTTCACCTCTAGCGTAGTTTACACGTCGAGTTATCGTGCCACTTTGGTTTCTCTCTTTTCTCCTGAAGAAGTCTCCTACAACGGAGGCGAAACGTCGAAATCCCACCTTTCTCATTTTCTTTTTTCTGTCTTCCTTCTCTCTTTCCTTCTCTTACTTTTTATTTCACCTTTATTTCTTCTTTCATCCTTTTTTCATTATTTTTCCTTTCTTTTTTTTGTTCTTTATTTTCCTTTCTTTCTTTTTTCTTTTTATTTCTTTCTTTTCCTCTTACTCTTATTTTATCTTTGTATGTCATCATGACACGGTCCAATTCCGGACGTAGTTCGCTGATTAAGTACTAAAATGTACAGCGCAGTGGAATTGCTTATGCGATGTTCATTTTTTGTAATTAACTATCATGCTAACACTACGCTCATGTTAAAGTCTTATTAAAAATGATTCTAACAATTGAAGAAAAGTGTTTATAGTATAGAACACTGTTGAAATGAAAGGATTAATGGCCAAGTCACTGAAAAATATAGTTTAACGAAGATGCACCCAATAGAAGTGCAATACGAGATATGTGTTCGGATATTAGTCGAATATTTAAATTTAAGTTACACTTTATTTAACATGTTTTCTTTTTCTCCTTATTCATATACACATATTTAACTATATATATATTCCATATTCAGGTAGACATTTGACGTAGTGGAAACCCCAGCACCCAGCAATGAATAATTTTGCAACACTCCGGTTGTACTTGTGATTAGTCTAATGATATATTTCTCAATTAAGTTTATCCCTAATTTAAACATTAATTTGGAAAAGCTGTTTATCTTAGGGTTTATACTTTTATAAATTTAGTCATTAGTAATGTATATAGCAGATATATTGATAAAATTAGGTATATTCCTACATTTTAATAACTACAATTTCAAAATGTCAAAAGACTTATACAGAAGTTATGACCCGTGAGCAGTGCCCAAACCCCCTTATTTGGTCCTTCGAGCCGGATGGTCAATAACATTGGGCTTTCGAGCCGAATAGTCAGTAAGAGTATGTCCCAGGATTAATGAGAGTAATTAGTTTTAAAAACAATTTAATATTGTCCCCTTTAAAGTATGCTCCTTTGAAATGCGCATAGTCTCTCCAGGGAGTTTTCCATTCCTGGTCAGAATTCTTGGTAAGAATTCCGGAAATCTTTTTTTTTCATAGAACCTGCGCCGTAACTCTTTGGTTGTTATTTATTGTTCCGTAATGGGAATTTTTCAGTTTCCCATTAAGGGTTAGAAAAGAAAATAACCGCATGAAGCCATGTACGGACTATAGGGAAGGTGTGGGAGTACTGGTAAGTTTTTTCTGTTAAAAATTCTGTGACAATGACTAGGGGCATTATCGTGATGCAAGATTCACGAGCTGGCAATGTCATGTCGCACACGCAAAACTCTTTTCAGCAAACATTCAAGGACCAGTTACCGTATAAATATTTTGCTAAATTAGTAAAACATTTTTTATATAAGAGATATATATATCGTGGGTGTGCAGAGTACAAAGACGTCGGTTTCTTGATGAGTGAATAGTTCTCAGACGAAAATCACGTTCATTTTAAAAGGTATATGACTAAATAAGCAACTCGATTCCTGGGATTTGAACGCGCAGACGGTGTTATAAAGAAACCATTACACAATGCTCCAGTTACCATTTAGTGTGGCGTACATATGTAGGCATGGTATTGTTGGTTTTTATTTTATTGAGGACAACGACAAACATGCCGTTATTGTCAACTAAATGTGTAACAGGCAGAACATCATAAAAAATACTATTTTATTCTAGGATCTAAAATAAATCTTACATCATTTTGTCAATAGAGAAATAAATATTAAATTTCAAAAATTTTGGTTTTAAACGACTAGGAGCTAATACTAGTGTCGCTCTCTATAGTACCATAGACGTATCTTTCAATATAACAGGTTAAGGGTAAATGATTCATACAAGGCATTCTCTTCTTTAAGTGCTGTTTAAAATTATAAATGTGATGACGATACTAAAATCAATAATCCGCTTTCTTTGCTTTTAAAATTAATGATGACATCATTAAGTGAGCATTTCTTTTTACAGTTTTCTGTACCGGGTTACGTCAGGTTCAGAAATATCAAAAATGGTGGCTTATGTTTTTTCAGTGTAATATTTATTTGATAATATTCGCCTGTTTTAATTTATATACGCAGTTGTTATACAGTTTCAAGTGTAAGATTACCAATGACGTCATTCAGACGTGTTTTCGGTTTGACCTTACGTTTTAATTGTTTTAGTTGTCTTTAAACAATTTTGATGTCATCGTCGCATTTCAAGGTTACAATCGAGAACTATATTGATTGTAAGTAGTCGAAAATCTTTCAAAATAAACGATTTCGAAGTGATCTTGCAGTGACTTCAGCTCTGTTTATTTTTAGGTTCGCGCAATAAGTAACAAAATGACAATGCAACAGTACTGTTTGAAATGGAACAACCATCAACCTAACTTCATTTCTGTGTTTTCTAGTCTTTTAAATAGCGAATCGTTGGTGGACGTTACGTTATCAGCGGAAGGCAGGCATCTTCAGGCACATAAACTTGTGCTATCTGCTTGTAGTTCATATTTTCAAGTAAGAATGTCTGTTAATTTTCTGTAGCTACCATTCTGGTTTCCAAGTTGTACGAGTTGCAGATATAGAAACCTATAGCTGAACTGGATTTATTTCTTACACATGATTTCATAGTTTATAGATTAAATCTTATTTTAATTCCTTTTTTAGTCATTATTTACAATCAATCCTTGTCAGCATCCAATTGTTATTTTGAAGGATGTCAAATTCACAGATTTAAAAGTTATGGTAGACTTTATGTATTATGGAGAAGTTAACGTCTCACAGGAACAGCTTCCCCATATATTAAAGACAGCTGAAATGTTGAAGATAAAAGGTTATACAATTGAATTTGGGGGTGTATCTAAATTATATTTGCATCTGTTAGTAGGTTTGGCTGAAGTTCCTGTGGAGCCATCTATTTCGAGGCACAATAATTCGTTAGACAGAACAGAGTTGTTAACAGCAAATGAATCTAATTGGGGTTCCGAAGGTGGTCAAAGACAATCAATGACTCCATCTCCATGTCCATTATCGCCTAGTAGTCGCAGGTAATATAAAACTATGCTGTATTTTAGTTTTTAAAAATAACTTAAAGTTGTTTTGAGCATCAAAGGTAATTCTATCAGATTTCTGCTCCTAGCTATTATAATTAATAGAAAATAAAGGCAAGTCCACTTATTAATATCGGTTGATTTATTAAATGTTTATAAATAATTAGTTTAATGATATGCAACCAAAAACACTAGATACTCTACACAATAAGGTGCACCAAATACATCTGCTTTCATATCAACTTACAATCTAAACCAATTTTCTCTATTAATGATAATTTAGTGCTAATTTCAGCCATTTATTTCAAAGTACGAATATAATTTAGATCTATTCTTCTTCTAGCTACAGAGTTACATACAAAATGAGGGTAGACAACACTATGTCTTAACCCAACACCCGTTGCCTTTGTAGTGTGTAAACGTTTCTTTTGAAAACCGGGATATAAATATACTCTCATATATATGCTGATAGTGCTATATATACAGATACAGCACTTGATAATAAAATAATCACTTGTTTATTTGTTTTCTGATCAAATAGTTTAATAATGGAACCACTAGTACTCAATTTTAGTTTAAATCAATACATTCATATTTTACACAAAAACAGTAAGTCCATTGAAGGGATATGCATAGTTTTGTTGAACTTTTCGTGTCGTTAATATTATGGACAAAATAGGCCTCAACATATGCTGTGAATAGCTTATCTGTATTTGGTTTACTATATATCGAGTATTTTAATATATTTTTCAAGTATTTCCCATACTCTAAACTGTAGGTATTTTGGAATTGGCAAAAGTAAGATATGGCATAACTCAAAGTCTGATATAGTGCCTACCATCAATTAACACAATAAATGGTTAATCAATGCATTATCGTAATTTCTATGATTCTCTTTACTTAAATGTAAATTCAATTTTGGTGGTAAAGGAATCTTAGCTGATATATAATTTGTCATATCAATTACTTTCGAAACGTCTTTTGGTCGGCTCCAGTTTCCAATTTACATCTTGAGTCTATAGACATAATATTCATTTCAAAAGATTATATAAGCCTCTCCTTCAATGCATTTAACTTCAACGTACGATTTGAAGCAATAAAGAGATCAAATGTACAAAAGGATTATTCACATTACTATTATAACGTAAACATGGATTACTTCTGATCTAGTGGAGTTTAAATTAATTAACTTATATGTAATCGATGGTTCCAACGTTTGGGCTGTTGCTGTAGTCCATAAACAGTTTTCTTTAGTTTACCCACATGTCTTTTAGGGTTACACACTAAACCTTCACAAACATGCATACACACAGATTGCTTTAATTCACTATTGACAAATCCAGCCTTAACGTTAAGTTGTAGCATATTTAAGTCGTTTTAAGCTGCTAATGACAAACTGGTAACATACGCGCAACTGGAGCATACACATGTTCCATTAAATCCATTTGTAACAATCTTTGAGTTATTAGGTCTTTTCTGATGTTCTTCTATCACAGGTTCTTTCACAAAGTATCCACTTAGAATCTATAATTTTTTTTTTGTTGATATTGAGATCAGATTCCACGTTTTGTTTTTTCCATGCACGCGCCGTTCTTTCTTGATGACTTCTCTTCATCCTTCTTCAAATCACAAATCTCCGACAGATAATGCAGCCAGCATTTACATATTATAGTCTTCCAAATACTTGGAAAGTTTTGTGGATCTCTTCGGTCGCCGAATTTCTTTTTTATCCTTGTTTTCTCTTGTAACCAAATCTCTGTTTCTACTATCTTTCAAATCAGTATCAAGCTTATTTTCATTTTCCTTGGTAATTATATCTTTACCGAATTTATTTTAATGATTACTTATTTCTAGAGTTCGTGTGGTTTCATATTTCCTCGCACCTCCATTGAAAATAATGTTTCGTGCCGTGTTTCGAGCTCACTTTCTTTCTCCCAAAATCTCACAACCGATAGCGAGTGGCAGTGTAATCAATCATGATTAATTTCTTTGACAATCTACTTTACCATTGCTTTCCTCTTTTGAAGATGTGAATAGACGTTGTAAAGTTTTACTTTGTTTAAATCTAGTATTTGTCCTTACCATATTTCTGCTGGTGCTCGTTTGCTAATATACGGGGGCGAGCTGAAATGTTTCCGGAATCGACAATAAAAACACGGTATTGGTGTGGTTTTTTACTTTTATTTTTCCACGTAGTCTCCCCAAAGATCAATACACTTTTTCAAAGGGTGCTCCAAGTCTCTTGAAGCCGTCGGAAAAATAGGATGTTTCGAGGTCTGTAAAATAGCCATTTGTAGCGACGACCTCCTCATTTGAGGCAAATTTCTTTCTTTCCAGTGATTTTTTTCAGGTACGGTGAATATGGAGGATGAGAGACTAATTCGTAGCGCAACACATTCAATTTGGACACGACGATGCGGGATGAATGAGTCGGTGCATTGTCGTGGTGGAAAAGCACATTTTTCCGCTGCAAACGAGGCCGTTTCTCCTTCAATACTGCATCAAATCGGGCCACTAAATCGCTGTACTATTGCAGATACTCGATTAGAATCACATCTTGATTAGGATCACACCTTGGGAATCCCAAAACAATGGTCGCCATGACCTTTCCGGCCGATGGAACGGTCTTTGCTTTCCTCGGAGCCGATTCGCCCGGAGAAGTCCACTGCTTCGACTGTTCCTGGGTCTTGGGTATGTAGTGGTGGACACAAGTCTCATCCACGGTTACGACGCGCTTAAAGAAATCGCTTGGATTGCGTTGAGTCCTGGCCAGACACTCCTCCGAAACGGTCACCCGATTTCGTTTTTGCTACGGTGTGAGCAAACTGGTACCCAGCTTCTTCATACCCTACATACCGGCTAATACGACATTATGAATCTTGTTTACAATTTCATCGTTGGTAGCGGTTTTTGGGCGTCCACTGCGTGGTTCATTTGTACTTGTGCGGCCACGTTCGAACTCGCTCACCCAGAAGGTCGAAAATTATGGAGTACATCCGCTATGAACCTCTAACATTTCGAATTTCCGTGGTCGTTTTCCTAGCCATCCAGAAGTGTTTTATCACTGCACGAAATTCGATTTTATCCATTTTTGCAAAACCGCCTGACTTGATACACTAAACACACTCTTAAACAACAACTATTGACAGTAGACGTCTGAAAGCTTGACAGTTGCCATAACTAAGGTTGCTCTTGTCGACCATTGAATCCACTTCAACCTTCGTGCGCCATCTCTTACCGATTACAGAAACATTTCAGGTCGCCCTCGTAGAGGTACCGATTCACTTAATTAGAAGCGCTTGATTTGATTTTATATATTAAACACTTAGCTTTTTCCGTTATCGTTTGATCATACCACTCAACAATTCCTTTTTGTGCCAACTGGATGGTATGGTTTATTGTACGTGAATGCCCTTCAGGTTACAAAGAACTAAATTAAACTCTTTTGCAGTGTCTTTTTCACCGTTATCACATGTCAGTATTTCAATTTTATAATTAAGCTTTACCTCTGTCATGGCAACATAATATTTAAATTTACTCAAAGCTTCATTTTTATGTTAGCCTATAATGCACTAACATGAAAAATCCTCGATAAGACTTACAAAATATTTTTGACCTTCATATGTCTCTAGAATAGTGCGTCCACAAATATACAGATACTACTTTAAGGATTTTTTTGGCCTTCCTGCAGGCAACGATTGCTAAGCGATTTGATGCTACTTGCACTTTAAACGTACATGACATATTTCTTGAAGGGAAAATTTAGCAGAACATCTCAAACGCGTATGTCATAGGTCATCTTAAGCATTTGTTAGATTTACTTTGTTTTTTAATAAAAAAAAATAGCATGTAGAGAGGACGAGACAAAACTCTCTCGGCTACTTTACAATCGTTTTTATTTATTAATACTTTCCTCTTACTAAAATAGTTAAGCCTTGTTCTTCTAATTTCCTTACCGATAGCAATTGTGAGAGCTTTTTACATTCCAAGATATCTTATGTTATTATTTTTGTAACCTTTTTGGACGAAGTTACATTTTAACTGCCAGCCGTTAGCCTTTTTGTGGCCTTTTACACCACGATTAAAATACTTAAACTGGAAACAATTATGTTGTTCTCTTCTCTACGTTTCTCCTTTTACATATTCTTTTTTTGACCTCATTCTAACAGAATTATTAAATCATTCACTCTACCTATATTTTAGCTGCACTTGATTTGGAATGCCAGATTTCCGAAATGCTTCATTTACTATACGCATGATTTCTTTTGCGGTTTTCTTCGTCTTGACCATCTCCCAAATATTGTCGGACAGATACTGTACTATTATATTTCTGCTCTTGGTATCGTATTGATTGAAAGCTTTTTCAACATTCCCCGTTGGCGGTTCATTTTCTATGATATACAATACACAGTTTTTTTCTAATACCAACTTCACGAAATCCCAACTTGAAAACACCGTTCCATATTTATATATTGACGACACCATTTCCTTAAACTCAATCATGTATGTGGAATATTTAACCACTCTTCTGTAACAGCTGCCACAAGTTCTTCCTTATTGCTGGGTTTTCGGGGTCGTTTCGCCATATTTGTCTGTATTATATGCCAAACATGCTTCGGATTCATGTCTGGTGATTGGCCTGGCCATGGTAAAATCCGAATCCCCTGTTCCTTTTTCCATGTGGTTGTTGTGCTTGCTTTGTGGCAGGGTGCTCCATCCTCCATAAAAGTGGCGTCTTCTTTAGATAAAATGGCGTTGTCGAATATCGGTAGTAGTCCTTCTGTTAATATTTGGATATATTTTACCGCATTTATATTTCCGTCGCAGATTATTAATTGTGATCTTCCACCATACCATATCGCGCCCCACACCATGATGTTCACACCGCCGTATTTCACCGTCTGATGCAGAAATTTGTCGTCCAGTTGCTGTGACGAACGTCTCCATGCCCGTGTACGACCACTATCACTAAATTGGCAGTATCTGCTTTCGTCTGAAAAAATGACAGACCGCCAAAACTCTTCGGGCTTCGTTCGCATTTCGATTGCCCAAGCCATTCGGCGCCGTTTTTGAAACGCCGTAAGGAGAGGTCTTTTTTTTGCCACCCTTTTATACATCCCCACACTGTGGAGGTATCGCAGAACAGTGCGCTGACTTTTCTGTGAAGTTGCTGCAAGTTCAGCTGTACTTTTTCGCGGTTCTCTTAACACTTCGCGCACAAGCACCCTTTTACTTCTTTCAGAAGGTTCGGCACGACCTGATCTCGGCTCCACTGTTGTTTTTTCCTTACGTTTAAATTGTGTAATCACACGGTTAACTATGGACAACGGAATATTTAAAAATTTACTTATTTCACGTTGCGAAGCGCCGCGTTCACTCTGGCCAACGATGCGACCCCGGGTGAAGTCGCTAATATCACTCGAACCTTGTAAGCGAGGCATAGTTGCAACGATACTAAACTATGACGAATTCCTTCCGATACATCTACCCCTACCCTAATGACAAGAGAAAGTTCTTAATTCGTTCTTAAAATTTAGCTGTTTACATATTTATACCGTTTTACCTGGTGTCTATTTTATTCTGTCACCCTAGTGTATATGCCAATGGCATTGAGTGACAAAGTAACATCTGATCATATTTATTGTAGCTAACGTGGCTAATTCCACCAAGTTTACCTATTACACATTAAACCACTATGATAATATAATTATCGTAAAATATAGGTTGTTATTTGCGTCCATTTGTTTTATTTTTTTCATACATAAGATTATTTCTGTGCATTAAGCTCAATTAAAATATAGTTAACATAATCACCTGGAAAGTATCATTCTGTTGTTTTTTTTTTCTGCAGAAAACGATTAAGAAAATCTTCAACAGGTTCTGGTTCTGGCTCAACAGAAAGAACTTCTGAAGAATTAGTTACTAATGATATTACAATAACATCCCCAAATGGTCCTCCAGGATCGGTAATTAAACCTGATCCAGGTGGTTTTCCAAATGAACCAAGCTCAGTGCCGAGATCTAAACAGCCTAGTACGGACTCGGAAGCACACAGAAGTAGTTCACATGACAGCGGTGAGAGTGAGCCAACGCATCAAATTACTCTTGTATGTTAATTGTTTTTGTCAATTTTGTCTATTATCACTGTTTTGTAATATTATAGCAAATACCGCAACAACAAGAAATAAATATATCACACAGTATTGAATCTGGTACGTCCATGAATATGCCAGGCCCTTCATCGTCCGCATCACAAACAGTATCAGGTAGGTTAATGCCATTTTACAACTAAGATTAATGTACTACCGGAAAAAAACACATTTGTACATTAATTACATACTATTTGAAGAATTGTATTTGCGTCTATATGTGCATATAAAAATAAAGTTTGCAGTTAGCAAGATGCATAGATAGGATGACTACTCACAAATATATATTTTTTTGATGTTGATAAAAGTATTAAACATTTATGTAATAATTTATAAAGCACAATAGAGTTGACTAAGATTTTAAAGTGATACGTTTTCAGTACTTTTTCCAAAAACAAACAAAGTTGTAAGAATAAATCGGATATTTTTTCGCATATTTATTTGTGGAAGCAAAAAAAAATGCTAAAAATAACTGCAACAATACTTGTATATAATATATTTATATCTACTATTAGTAAGGTACTTTGCCAAGATTTTTACATCAAATACTCAAAAACTTGGGCTCTTGCTAGTGTTAAATTAATAACATTTGTTTAACGAAATTAGCCTATCGATGTATTGTGTGTTTTTAAATAAAGTTCCTTTCTATGGAATGAACTTTATTTAAATTCTTAAATTCCTCGTTCTGAATACAACTCTAAATAATAATTAGTGGCATTTCTTGAATTTTTGCACTTTTTTTTGTAACATATCGTGTCAAATTTCTTCTGCGTAATAAACAATAACGAAATTAAAAGAAATGGATTAAACAGTATTACAGTATACGATAATAAATTAAAGCTGAATAAATTTCATGTTACTATTTCGTTCGTAACAGTAATTGCCAATTTTCTTATACAAATGAAACATGATTTTTTTATTTAATTATTTAACTTCATTCAATAATATATTTTCCATTTTGATCAATGACCTTTTGCCATTTTTCTGTCAACTTAATTATCCCACACTCATACAACTTCTGATTAGAGGTATACAGCTGACGTGACATCAGTTCTCAATTAAACGTCCATAATTTTTGGCGAGTGACAAATGATGTTTGTGAGCTGGCGTTATCATGGTGGAATGTAAGTAACACTTATGATTCACCAACTTTGACCGTTTTTCTTGAATTATAAAGTTTAATTTGTCCTCCAGTTGGCGACAATACACATCTGACTTAATCGTTTGGTTCCTAGGAAGCAGCCCAAAATACACAGTACCTTTGTCATCCCATCAAACTGGTAGCATAATCTTTCGATGCATTTCAGCTTCCGATGTTGTTTGCGCTGGTTTATTTTCTTTAGACTATGACCGCTTTCGTTCTACGTTATGATAAACTATCCATTTTTTGATCACCAGTAATTATACGTTTTAAAGAAGGTTTCATTTCGTTTGAGATGCAATTTGCGGATGTTCAACTCCTGAGGAACACAAATATCGAAATCACCAGAATGACATTTATCAAACTAGTTCCAGCTGCATACACATAGCTTAACTTTTTACCAGCTTGTGTTGCGTTCCTTCCTTTTTGGAAGTAAGCCAAAATACGGTTTTGTTCTCCATGTTAAAATTGAATCCACACAAATAAATCTCACAGAAAAATATATTTAATTTGGTTTTTAGGAAAGGTAAAGTGCACAAATTATATAATTGTTACATTGACAGAAGTCATTCAAAAGAAACACCACTCCGGTCTCCACTTAAAATCGACAATTACTTTGTTGCCAACCCAATATTTATCATTTTATGAAGTTGCGGTCACATTTGACGCGTCTACGTAAGATGCGTCATCTACATGAGAACACTAGAAATTGCGTTATCATTTTATTATATCCGCAAATAAGCCCAATAAATTCCATATTATTGAAACAAGCAAATTATGTTCTTTCTGAGCGAGTGAAAGGCATGTTCAATTAGCAAGAGGTATTCCAATTTTTATTTCATATGCTTAGTAATCAAGAATGATATTTTGTAAGTGAGCTCCTGCTGCTGAACGGCAGACTTCCAGCTTCTTATCAAAATTTCGATCGCTGCTTTTCAATTTGTTAAACAAAAGATTTATGATCATGTTTGCACCAGCCCAGAAATCTCATCAGTTTTTTGTGGATGCAACAGTTTCTTCATCATCGTCAATTTTTTGTTGTATTGCCCAATTTACGAATTGTAATCGAAAGTTCGCTAATTTTATTTCTTGAATTATTTGGAACTCGTAAGCCTTTGTATAAAGATTTTTGTGCAAAATTCTAAATAAGGTGATTTTTACACAATGTTTATTGCTGAGAACGTCTAGAAATTGATCTATTTCGGTTCTCAGTAACACTAGCACTTATGGCTGCAATATTTCCTTCTGAACGACCACTACGATGTTGAATTTTACTTTTTTACCTTTTACCCTTCAAATTCTGTAACAGTTTTTCGAATGGTTACATGCAATGCACAATTTTCTTTTCCAGATTTTGTACTGATTTTTCAAAATGCGTTGTTCAATCGTGCACCTTCCCATTTTTATTGACCGCTATATTTATGTGATCTGTCAAATACCGTATGATATTCTAGTACAAAAAAATATAAATGGTAATAAATTTAGAAAAATATTCTTAAATTGGAACCTCCTTTACTGGCAGCAAGCCAGAGTTACAAAGATGTCATTGTTATATTTTAATTTTACGCAATGTTAAAATACTATTTCTGCAGCTTTTACGCGAAATTAATTAATGGGCTATCGATCTTTAGTTTTTTACCTGCAGCGCTGTAGGCTTGAGGAACTCCCTATTATTTCATTTATGAGATCCCGCCGGTGAACTTGTATACTCTCCTTGTAATGCTGACCAACTACTCTTATATTACCTTTTATTCACATTCTCGATTATTTGATTCTTCCAGCAGCATCTTCACAACTACCCAATACATTCTAAATTCTAGTGCGCATCCTCTATGAAAACGAAATCTAATGTTACTGCCAAATTACTGCTTTGCAAATGCAAGATATTTGGGATATGTTTTTTTTTGTATTACTTTGTTGTCACTCAATTTTTGATTTTACACTTTAATACTTAACAATAACAATATATTTAATAAATTAGTACTATTTTTGTAAGTACTGATTTATACAAGATCAGAAGAAAAATATGTAAATTACAGGTGTTTCATCTATTATCTTTTTTTTAACGTAATAAATCTAAGCATCTTGCTATTAATCTTTATTAACCAGACATTATGTCATTTTGCCTTACATAACTTTCGTACGATGCCGGATGCCGATGATATAAAATGTAAAGGAATAAATAAATGCAGACACCATGAATTTTTCGTTGTCCTGTCTCTATAAATTCGCAATTGTCGGTTTTGTGTTGTGTTTGTGTGTAAGTGACTAAGGCTAAGGAACAACAGCAAGAGTGAACTGATAGTTGCTGCTAAAATAAATCCTCTCCAGAACCTTCTCCTGCCATTGACAAAGGCTCAGCTCAATGGTCAAAAGCAAACAAAAAAAAATTGACTTCACCACCATTTTGTCACATTTAGTCAGACATCATAACCTCTTGATATCCTTCTTTCTTTTTGTGTACATTCAAATTCATGTTCACGATTGCCGTTGAGCGTAGCCTTGTCAATCGGTCATTTTAACCTGAGGTCCTCTTCACCTTTCAGGCTTCCAATGGGGTATCGTCGATCATGGTTATCCCGGGCATTTTGCTTCCTGTCAGCCTAACATTCCTTTTCATAACGATCTTCCATATACTCCGAACAGTCATATATCCAGCCCAAATCATCACCATCCGCCTGATCAGAAACCCAATCCCTCCCATCAAATAACAAATTCTCCGCCCCAAATAATGCAGAAACGCAAGCGAAATTTAAATCCACAAGCAGACGAAAATTTCGTACGTGCTCTGGAGGCTGTCCGATTCGGAGGTATTGGTTTCTGTAAGGCGGCAAGAATGTACGGGGTGAATAATCGTACGCTTTGGTTGGAATACAAAAAACGTGGATATCCAGTAAGTAGGTTGTCTATTAAAAATAGAAAACCGGAAAACGGCAACCAAGCACCGCAAGGACAACAACCGCCTCAACAGCAGCCCCAGCAAGGACAACAACAACCCCAACAGCAACAACAGCCTCAACAGCAACAACAACAGCAACAGCAGCCCCAAGCGCCACAACCTCAACCGCCACCTCCTCAACAGCAACCTCAACAACCACAACATCAACCTCCACAACCACAAATTCAGTCGACCGTCGCTTCAAATGTTCATCCTGAAAACGTTGTTGTGAACACTTCCAATAATCCAATTGCCATGATAAGTAGTGCTTTTTTAGAAGGTAGACCGGTTGAATTAGCACCAGTTTTCCAAAGATCCAGATTCTTTGATAACGGTATTATCAATAGTCAACCAATGAATCTGCAAGGAATAAACTTTGAGCCTATGTGAAATTTCGTTTAGATTTTGAATATCTCAGTGCCATAGTTTTTATATGTTGTGTGGGTTTTTCATATAATTTAAGGCGATCTTTTTATTTTTCTTGATGTTGTTTTAGTACATTAGTATTTAGTAATCTAAAATACAGTTTACATCTTTGAGGTTTCTAGATAGGTACTAGTTAATTTATTCTATAATTTGCAAAAAAATATGTTAATAATTACTTGTTTCTTTACCTTAATATTGCGATTAGTTTTTTAGTATTGTTAATTCAAAACGTTTTATTAGTAATTATTTATTTACATAATATTTATGAATATGTATCCATATTTTGGTAAACTTTTTCGAGTGCAATATGAATATGAATGTTATACATGAAATTAAAACGAAACTAAAAAATTGAAAGTGCTTCTTAGAACTTCGTGTAGAATTATAAAATGATTAATCGCGATTTTATCTGAGATATACCAACATACAAAAAAAAAGTGGACAACTTTAAAGAGAAGGAAGTTATAAAATGCAAATAATATCCATGTCAGCTGTTATTATAGCAGGGTGTACATTTCTTACTTTTTTTTTAACATTTTACCGTTAAAGACAGAGGAAGCTTATATCTTTTACTTAAATTTATGTAAAATATTGTTTGTTGTAAATATTATAACAAAAAACTGTTAACAGCCTAAAGCGGGAAACAATTAAAATTAAATACAGGTAATATCACAGTATTATATCACTTGCTGTGAATTATGTTTTGCTTGAAAGTTTATTTAACAAAAATAAAGTGTAATGTCTGGTGATTATTGATTGTAACTGTCTGTCACCATCTAAACCCTAATGATTGCATTAATTGATGGAAAAGTTGGAGGTCAACATTAAATAATACTATTTTGATTCCCATTTATTGTGGGTATCTTAAAATATTTTGATTAAGAACATGGAAAGAAGTTCCACGTTAGCTAAACTATACGTAACGTAAGCAATAGGTGCAGTAGCAACAATGATTACAGTTTCTGTTATCAAGTCGTTATACTTCAAATAACAGTTTTAATCCAATTCAATTCATTGTTTGATTTGTGAGCTTGCTTACGTTAGGATAATTCAGTAATTTAGGGTCTGCTTATAATGTGTTTTAGTTATTTCTGTTCATTGATAATTGCCAGTAACAGTGATTCATTCACCTCATCTGATGAATATATCTAACAATTGCGAGGTTATCAGCAATTTGAAGGTGCTTTGTTTGGGTGTTTCTTTATAACTTTGGATACATCTATATAAACATATTTTTTCGGATTTTTATGAATAATAATATACTCAAATTATGTTGGGTCGTGCTTGCTTATATGTTAACTTTTTGTTTTGTTACAAGTAAGTAAATTGCTTGTATCACTCTGTTAAGCGGTTGTGATACAACAGGCGCATAAAACTAATCGGTAGGCTTATGTATTTTTTGTATAATGTAAACTATGGCGTGTATAAGAGAGCAATTCATAAAAATATACTGCGCGCAGAAAAAATTAGGGAATAAATTTATTGTTCTTGAAAGAAATGTTCGTCTATTTTATTGTTTCAAAATATATATTTTTGCATGAATTTTAGGTTTTTCTTATTTTTGGTTTTCAAGTAAGGACGTCATCGACAGTTTTCTAAATGACTTCTGATATAAAAACGGTCAAACAGTTCGACTAAATTTTTGCAACACCTAAATATAATTCAAAAATATGGCTTATTCTTTGAAGGGATGTGTTTACGTTTACCAGAGACGAGATATCTAATACTTTCACCATTGTATAGAGGAAAATCCGTATGAGCTTCGGGAATCTGGGCACAAAAAAGGTTTCCTTTAATGTTTGGTTGGCCAATATTTCTACAAAGTCGTCTTGATGCCAGAGGTGTGTTCCTAAATGTATCATCATACAACATTTCAACATGATTTTCGATTGAGAATCGCACTAGCGATGTCGCTACCTGTAACTTTTGCGTCAATTTATACATCTGGTATATTACAAACAAAATTCTATTTCATTCTCATACTTTTCTACTTTTTAAGACGGGTGGTGTTTGTCGTTAAAGATTATATTAATTTTATGGCGCAATGTAAAGAGCAGTTTATTTCCTTGTTAACTAAAATAATTCTGACGAAAATAGTTTTCAGGTTTATAATAACATATAAAGATACGTCTGCATGGCTGTAATATAATTGATTATTACTCATTAAATTCGTCGAATTTGTATACATTACCAGCATGTTATAAATGTATTGTACGAATGTTGAGTAAAATTCACATATTTTTTGGAGAAACATTTTTTGATAATGTTGATAATTTTTTCACCTAACTCGAGCCACCTTGTCCAATTGTATTTCAACTTTTTTCAGCCTTCCAAGATTTCTTCGAGACTGCAAATCCGCTCATTGTTTCGGTAAATATCAAAGATCTAATTTTGAGTTAATTTTCATAATGGTGAACATGGTTATCATTATAAATCAAAATCGGACCTTTGCCAGCTTGAGTTATTGCTATGTACTCTGCTTTTGTGAGTCACTAACCATGAATATAAATCCATTATAGGACTTTCTATCAATACCCTTCGTCTAGTCGGCGTCTGCATGCTCCTCAGTGTTTTTGTCATTTTCCTTTTTCGGACTATACTCGACAGTTTCTTTTAGTTATCGCAAGACCCATTCTGTCGCCTTCTAAGCTAATCTACCATTCTTCTGACTTAAACAGCTTGGACAAAAATTTCCTTAATAAAGCTGTAATATACGGTTTTTGATTAATTTTGATCTAGTCTTTTGTTCTATCTATATTAAGGCCTAGAAAGTATTTGATTTTACCTGTGAACTTCTAAAAGAACATCTGTCTTTCAGTAATATAGTGGCAAACCAACCATATCGTATCACGTTAGCAAAGATCAGAGTCGTCTTTGATCTTTGCTGGTTTGTTGGTGATATATTACCAAATATAAATTTAAGACATCATCGATTAGTCAACTGAATGATGTAATAAGATCGGCTTTAACCCTACTTATTAACGATAAGAAGAAGAATTGGAAAATTAGAAAAATAGAGAATTTGAATAGAATTTTTAGCTATTTTTAAATAAATGCCTCGTAGTTATGCTTGCTTGCATTTTCTCTTACGCATGTTTCTGTTAAGATTTTGTTTCCACTCATGTGGTAAATACTCCCATTCTGCTGTAAAAATACGTTTTTCAACTGATTTAGATTGATTGGTGATTTGGGAACATTTTTAGATTTGCGTTTTAAATTCTCTCAGCTAGCCATCCCAGCCATTCGATTTCTATTGAGCGGTCACCTTCCCTTGGCATCAATCATCATATGTGACAATTTCTGTAATATTACACAGTGTATATGTCTCACTTCATCTTTAGAAAACAAATTCAACGATAATTAGTAAGAAGTATCGGGTTGAAATTCGTTTGGAATACAACTGAGTCCTACTGTTTATAGCCTCAGTTCTTATGATTATGAAAGACAGATAGTCTCTTTTGTGCACTGCCGAGAATATCGATTTAGCGACAGCTGGTATAGGAAAGAGATTTAGTTTAGTTCTTCAGTTTTTACCGAAATGCCTCTTCCAATAAGTAGCCGAAAATTATTTAACTGAACCGTTATAAATCGTTTTTCTTAAACTTGAAGTTTATCATTTCTTGCAGTGGCATTATCTGCCACATATTTTTATATATTATATATTTTTATATAATTTCTGTTTAGAAGTACCATTCATGAATAAAATTATTACGAGGATTATTCGGAAAGTAAAGCCGTTTCTTTATTAGATATTTATTAGTTGAGAGAATGAAACCAAATATATTGTACATTTACTATGATTCATACACTGCTTCTCCACATACTCCGTTCAAGTTTAAACACCTTATCATACCGTTTTATAATTTTTTCTATACATATTTCATGGTCAGTTATTGCTAAACTATTGAATCCATTGGTAGCTGGTTCTTTCGGTTATAATAAATAGGCGCTAAGTGAAGTTTATACGGCGGATGTTGAAAAAATTCTTACCTAAACCGTTGAAACAAGCCATGTGTGAACGCAAGTGAATATGAAAGTATAGTCATGACTAGAATTACCATGTCTTCCTCAGGTTGAAAGACTTTTTGGCAGTAGTCACTACCCAACCGGAAAAAGTTAATGATTTAGCGTAACAATAAATTTGTTTTATTCTCTCAACTAATTAATGCCTGAAAAAGAAACCAGGCATATTGCATATCTTAAATATCGAATAATTACTAGTTGGTTCGTTAAGAGAGTCAGTGATACAAGCCACAATTATAACTTAATTTTAATGATAGATACAACTCATGGTTATAATCGTTTTTGGTTTTTCGCGATCATTCTTTTCGTTAATTCTTGATTACCTGCAAATTAAGTGATGTAAGAAAAATATATTTGATTAAAATGCAAGACATTTTTGGCAATAAAAGTATAGATGAACGGTGACCTAACGTATTACTCTCTGGAAAAGTGGTTTCTTTTTACCATCCTGTAAGATCTGGTCGTACAATTGCAACTAGAAGAAAAGAAATGCATGAAAGGTATATTTCCTTTTTCTTATACATAAGTTTTCCGTTTTAATCTGTGACATAATTTGCGTGATAAGAAAAAGAAGAAAATAAAAGACAAAAAAAATTGCTTACATCGATAATTGAGTCTTAACTGTCTAGTTCGCTAGCCGGGATTTTATCGCCCGTGCCACTTGACTGAGTGAAACCTATACTTATTTTATGCAGGTTGCCTCATGGGTCATTGGTAAAATGGAAAATGGGAACATCGTTTCTAATAAAATGGTTTTACATGGTTCTACGTAGTTATAAAATAGTTTTTAAATTCGATTTTGTTTTCTGTGTAAAAGTTGCCTTTTTGATAAAATTATTAGAACTTCAAGCCCAGTAGGCATTTGATAACTATTTATACTAGGCTTATTTTGTTGTAAATCACTTTTTATTGCATGATTATTGAAAAATACGTTTTTATGTTTTCCTTTACAATTTAAATTTCCTTCCAAAGTAGTAAATACGTTTTTCTACCACCATTCTGGTTTGCAGTAAAAATCCCACAATCATTGCTTTTCCTAAAAATTACTAAGGACCTTCGCTTACATTTTTTTGAATCCTACGTCCTTTGTACCTGGCGGTGTGGGACTACCATTCCCTTATTTTTTATCTTCCACAGTTTTCTGTTCTGAGCCAGTTGTTTGGCCTCAATCCATGCCATGCTTCTTTTTTCTAATGTTCTATACATCTGTTCTTTCCAGGTGTTTCGGGATCTCCCTATTCTGTTTTTGCCCTCTGTTTTGGCTTCAAAAATCTTCTTTGTTATTTGATCTTCCATTCTGTGTAGATGTCCAAGCCAAGCCATCCCAGTTGTCTCTCCTTTATGATTATTTCTGTTGGTTAGACTACTAGTGATTGTCGTGTTTCTGATTTTGTCTCTTCTTGTTACTCCTTCTATTCTTCTTAGGAATCTCATTTTGATGGCCGTAGCTCTGCTTTTAATTCCATTCGTGGTTGTCCATGACTCACTGCCATATATTAGTGTTGGTCTGACCACTTATTTATACACCGCTGTCTATTTGTTTTGGTATTTCTTTTTTATCTAGAAATGTATTTCTTAATGTATTATATATTTTTACGGATTTCCCTATTCTCTTTTATTTCTTCCTCTATTCTCCCATTGTCTTCGATGGTTGTTCCTAAATAATTGTTATTTTTAGCTTGGTCCAAGGCTGTTCCTTCTATTTTGATGTTATGTTTTTTTATTCTGCCGCTATTATCATTGTGTTTGTTTTCGTCTTGTTTATCTCCATGTTTGTCTTTGTTAGCTCTTCTTGGTATATCTTCAAATTTTGCTATAATTTCTTAAAATATTTTTTAATTGTATAGGTATAAACATATTTAAAATTTTGTTGAGTAATATAAAATAAAAAAATATTCTTATTCAGAGAACATTTAATTGAGCAGTTACAACAAGCATTTTTTAATATTCTAATTAAAAAGTAAACTTAGCAAAATTTTGAAACTGCACATGTCAATGGAATCGTATGCAATCTTTAATATTAAGAATTTCTAAGGTCCCCTGAATATTTTGTTCATTTTCTGTTGTTTCTCCATTATGGGTCCGTTATATCTGAATTTAAGCAGCTTAATGTCAAGTATCGGAAGAAATAGTTCAACTCTAATTGTAAGTATTTCATTGCTAAAACTTGAGCAAACCTTTGCCAATTAATTTATCACTTTTCCTTCCATTATAAAAGCCGAATTTAATGACGAAACATGTAACCATCTTGCGTACAATTTACTGGCCGTTGAGTAAATAAGGCCGAAAATGTCCGTTCGTAAGCAGAAGGCTCAAAATTGTGATTGAAAAAACATGAAACACATCGGCACAGTTAAAATATTTTATCTAAAATACTTCTGAACTTGTCAAAAATGTCTTTTGTTACAATGGAGTTGAGATAATTGTATCATTAATTCTATAGTGACAGTACTGCACCTACTATTATCTGTATCTTAAACGTATGGAATGCTGAAGATTAGTACATCTGTAACATAACAGTTATGATTCCTTTGCTTTGTCATTAAACCATTTTGAAAACTGTATTGTAAATTTGATTGATCAAACTTTTGGCTGTTTTATTTTCAATCAAATGTTGCATAGTTTGCGGCTTGCCCTATTTTAGCGTTTATTTACATATCACAAATTTAAGTCAATAAAATGACGCATAACCGCGGTTGTCAACTACATACATACATTAATTATGTAACATATAAACGTAATACATATATTTTTACATAATGTGTAACTAGTTTGTAAGTAGATAGTATACTAAAATATGTGCTTTCACAAATAATAATGATAATACATTTAGCAATTGAGACGTCGACGAAATGGACTGTCCAAAATTATTTTTAAGCATGTAGAATAATTGTAGCAGAAGTATATCTATAAAATATGTATATCGTAATAATCGTGGTTGTTTGGGAGAGTTGTGAAATTGAACACTATAGCGCAGACTTCAGTGGACTTCTTATAATTATTTTAATACATAAATGAAAAAGAAGAGCTGGTCTCTAATGCATTCAACCAAATTTTGAAACGGTGATTTTATACTATTGAATATATATTCATACGAATACGTTTTTGCGATTACATTTCGTCCGGAAATTTTGTTATAAAATAAAGATGATATCTTTGTTTCTATTAAGTATTTAGCTATATACACAAATTCATTATTCAAGTTATATTTTTCTAGTAGTACTTAAAAGTGCTAAATTTGATTTGCTGCGATGTATTAATTTATTAGAAACCTACACTTAATTTGTTCAAAGCAACTACAATATAAGCATTACACACTTACCACATTCTATCGAGAGTCCTAGCAGATTTACAAAATATTTATACCTTTGTAAATTGTACGCATTAGATTTTATAGTTCATAATATCAGTTCACAGTTATATTTATTTTGTTAACATATTGTATACGTATTTAATGGGTTTCTTTCCTAATATTTAACTTCTGTGAAGTGTCTACTTAAAAATATGTATTGTAATTATCTACATAGTTTTTGCCTTTATTGTACACTGACCGGCAAAGGTATGGGCACAGAAAATAATACTATAATATTAAGTTAGTTTGCAGTGACTTGAGATATAATTGTTCGTGTTATGATAAAGCAAATGTTAATAGGCACAGCTACGCAAGCATATTTAAATAGGTAAATTTTGTATTACCACCTACTCGTCGCAGCACTTTTATTTAAATAAATCATTATGCATGGCGAATAATTTTTTTGCAAAATTTCTTGGTATGTTATCCCTTTCAGCCAATTAATATGGGTATAAAATAATAAGAACTAATTTATTAAGGCTTAAAAAGAATTTTTCAAAGCAGATTACTTTTAGAAGCGTTTATACTAGAAATGATTTATTTATAAATAGATTTTAGCTTCCTTCTTAACTATACACTTGCTTTCTTTAATCTTAGTTAATGTAACAAATAAAGTTAAATTTGTACTGTATTTTAATTGTCTGATGTTATTCTATTTTCTTCAAAACAGACAGAAGTTTATTGCATTGCAGACTGCAACGTTGATTTCAATAGACCGTACTCTAAATTAGAAGCGACAATACATTCTGAGAATCAACTAAGGTATACACTACCGGTCATAATTATTTGCCTGAAACAACATGTACAACTATAGGAAACGCTAACTGAAACTTAAACTATGGATTTCCATTCAATAAAACACATAATCGCGGCATTCTTTCTATTAATATTATTAATTTAATTAATTATTGATATTAATTTGGAGAGTGTAGCAGGTTCTAAATTTTCCCAGATTTCTTGCAATTGCTTCCATAACGCAGCATTGGAAGTTGATGGATTTTGTTTCACTTTTCGACGGATTTCTTTCCATAGAAGCTCAAATCGGTTCAGATCTGGGCTTTGCAACTGTCCAGATTGTATTGCATTCTATTCTAAAAATGTCTCGGTAACGTTCTTTTTTAAGATACCTTTTATCTCCAGACCGATCCCCGCCATGCTTTACTCTAGGCACTGTACATGACACCGCAACTCGTTTCCCTTTCGCCGTTTGAACAAATACTCTCCGTTTGGAACCAAAGAACTCGAATTTGGACTTGTCCACAAAACATGTTTCCATTGTTCTATTATTCAAAGTCGATGCTCTATAGCCCATTGCAGTCGCTTTCTTATATTTTGCTTGAGTAAAAGAGGTTTGCGCATTGCAATTCGGCCAAATAGACTACCCTTTCCTAAGCTTCATCGCACGATAAACACACTAATTCCTTTTGGTCGTCCATAATTTATTTTAACTGTAATCTCAGGTGCGGTCTTTCTTCTATTTAGCTTACTTGTGATAATTTGGCAATCGTCCGCTGATGTGGTCACTTTCGGCCTTCCAGATTGTTTCTTATTCAAGGACGTTTCGGCTTTTCGATATTTTTTCACGTTATAGTCGAGGGTGCGACGACGTGCAATTTCTCTGTTACTTTTGCTTAGTCTGTGATCACACATTATTGAGCGAATTTCTAGTTACAATTCTCTTGCTTTCGGCATTGTAACAACTTTACATCTCGCCCCTGCAAGAATTTTAATTCGCATATCCACTGTTCGACAACTGAACAAAAATTAAATTGAAATTCATATTTCCACTTCGCGTAAGCTTCAGCAACGACTATTTTACAGAACTGCTTAATGGATTATTGTATATTTACTTATAGGCAAATAATAGCATGTACACAGTAGCATAGAATAAATGGTTTCATAAAATTACACAAATATCTGTGGGTAATTACTTATGATCGGTAGTGTATACTCTTGGCTGAGTGGCACAAGATACAGTCGTAAATCATTTGAAAAGTTTTCGTGAATAGTCTAATAGAAGTGTTGCCACAGAAATGTAGTATATAATATAAAATATTAACCTTTTGTTGAAATTCATTCAATGTAGATGTGCATGCATATACAATATCATTCACGACTCTCACCTGTTAGATGTATTACTGTAATGAAACTATTGCTTTGAAATTTTGACGAACCTGGCACACTCGAGCAAAATTTCTTATTTTAAGTAGAATATTATATATAATGGATTTTATTTCAAAGACATGTTTAACGATATAACGCTTTAAATATTTGTATGTTTTATTAAGTACTAGCCACTTAAATCTAATAATTAATATATTGTTAACATGAGGATATACTATTTTTTACTGTTTCCTTTTAATTCCATCTTTATTTCTCATTAACAACAGAACTTAAATGAAATATTTGTTAAATGCAAACATTTTAAAACATCTCGCGATTTTAGAAAAAAAAATCTTTATTTCTAATAACCAAATTTAGAGCGTTCTGGGTAATTTGCGTTTGTTGTAATCCTGCAGATTATCATTTTAGTAATCTATAAATATAATAACGAAGTTAAAAATCTTATTACTGTGCCTATACTATTGCAGATCAGTGAACATGTTTTGAAAGTGTTGAGTTTGATAGGTTGTTTGTAATAATGCATGTCAGTTTTGTTAGTTAACGTTGTATCACAATTATACTTAAAAAAATATTAAAATATTAGCCCCAATTGTATATGTTTCATTGTATGCATTTCCTATTTCTTTTCTATACAGTAAATAATTCTGTGCATCCAGCTTAATAAACAATAAAGAAAATGTTATCTCAATGTCATACTTCATTTATACTTAATAATTTGGCATATTCTTTTTTAATGCTTAAAATTATGATAAGCTGATTGCTACAGCATCATTAACATGCAAAAATTTCATCTATCGGCTATTGTAATTGGTGATATTCAGATTTTATATATTTCATGTATTCTGTTTTTATTAACAGTTACAAAAAGTTTGTTTAATATGTAATTTTATTTATAAAATTCATGGCGTGTTCAGCTTGTTATTCTATACAATAACAACGACGTTATTTATTATACATTTAGTAGTAAATGTCTAGGTTTGAACATGTATAACGTTGTTTTATCTGCCCTGCTTATGAAACCACAGAAACATGGATGATTTTGCTTGAAAACACAACTTTTTAATATAAAGTATCATAGGTTGTGTCGAAATTTAGTCGATTCTGAGTGGAAGAATGGAAGGAAGTCGGGGTGTTCACGTGGAGAATGAAGTAAAAACAATTTTAGATATTTTAGTCATGTCTGCTTTTGAATGTTTTCGATTTACTAACAAAGCTCTTAATTAAAATTATAACTTAACTGCAATTTTCAATGCATGCATTTTAATGAGATAAAACGAGAAAATTATTTTCTTAAATAATTTTATTGCCACGCGACTCACTTCAGATCTAATCTGCAATGCCATCAACTAATCTCCCTATCTTGCAAATAAAAATGTTAAAACCACGGACTCGAATCATCAGTAATAGTAGTTAATACGCAAGCGCAAATATCTGTGCGAAAGGAATTGTGTTTAATATTTCAATTTGAATCCATCAAAATTGTGCACAAGTATCGTAATAAATTCCACGTCGCACAAGTTAATTACGTATTCGAAATGCGGCGTTTCAATAGCGCTTAGGCTCCCGTCATCAAACGAGTACAGTTACGAGTTCAATTCAATAAAACCACAGACGGGTGTTTAAAAGCTTTATTCTAGAATGACGTAACAAGTGGTATAAGCTTAGTTGATAAAGTTCTGAACTTTGTATTGTAAATTGTAACCTAATATTCTTTTCAGAACGTCCAATGATTACAACACACGCTCAATTGTCCCAGTCAACGCAACAATTGATGATGGGAACTAAAAGAGGTCGCTTTTTAATGCGCCAACCTAGAATTAAGAGAGAAAGTGATTCTAGCCAGCATCCAGAATACGAACCTCTGTCTCCGCAGTTCTTAACCGTTCCGCACGTTAGAGTAGAAAGACAATGTTCGGATCCTCTACCAACGATATCACCGCCACCTGGTAACCTGTTGTCAGTTCCGGGAAATATTCTCGTTAAACAGCACTCCCACCCGCTGCTGCCTAGTCAGACGCACCAGGTAACTGCTAATTGTTGATATTTATAATCTCAGTACTGAAAATAATAAGGAAAAAATGTAGCAATATATATCAATATAATAATATATATTATCTGGATTGTTTAACATCGTATTGTACTTCTACTGATTTGCCTTAGATATAATTAGGTAGACTAGAAACAAATGAACTGGACTTTTTGGTTTACTAGTGTTTATCTCTTGCCAATTTGATATTATTTTTAATAGCAGTCTTCAACACCGCCAATTCCCTTACACGTACTTCTCCCTCAAAGTCACAGCAACGAAGGCGATAGATCCATTAGTCCGGTGGTTGTGGTTTCCGATCCTCTAGCTGTGTCTCCACATGACACTCTCTCTAGAACTGACAGATGTCCACCAGAAACGACTGCGACACTACGAGTACGTACAGACGAATTAAGACGAAGTTCCTCATCACCACAGGTATAAAATGAATGATGCCTTTAATTTACTATAAAAGTAAATAGGATTCATTTTCCTTTATGTGTATTTTCTACTACAACAGCGATTCAGAATTATGTTATATTCTAACAATACTGTTCCAAACCACCTCGATCTCAAGTTTATTTTTAACGAATTATCTCATTTACAAGAGTTAAGAAATTATTGTCGAAACGTGCTAAGGTAACAACATCCAGTGTGTACATGTTAACATGTTTGTTATATTTAAAACTTAATTTTTGCGCATAGTATTTAGATGACCAAGTTTCCTATAAATGTGACATCATTTCAGGCCGGGTAATCGCTACCAGTGTCACTGCTTTCGCGAAAATTGTTATATTTTTCTAGAAAGAAAATTGTCCGATTACTGGATTTCTGGGCCCAAAAACCAATTAATATGACTTGTTCCTGGAAAGTAACAAGCTTTTGCCGACTTCTTTAAATAAACACCAAAGTGTGAAACAGAAATAAATGACAGGTGCAACGTAACTTCTGAGCGAAATTCAGCTGTAAGCTGTTTGGAACTAACTCTGTGTGTTGTGTTATACGAAGGTCACGTTATACATTTTGGGATACTACGAAACTAGAAAAGTTAGTGCAGAGAACACTATTTCTAAATACCATCATCGTTCAGTAGTAAGCTGTGACTGTCAGTTGAGTCGTTGCTGTCGTGCAAACGGTACATACGATTTGTCATCGAAACATGGACTTGTCAAGAGAACATGTGCGCGCGATGACATACGATTTTAACGTGGGTTTAAGTGAACAACAAAGTCTTGAAAGATTGCAATTCGCATTTGGTGATGAAAGTCCTTCACGCGCAACTGTGATTCGCTGGTATAGCGAATTTAAAAGAGGACGCATATCGCTTGGTGATGAGGCACGTGATGGTAGGCCCTGTTCTTCAGTTACCGCTAGAAACATTGAGAGAGTGAGACATGTGGTCGACGAAGATCGGAGATGCACAGGTATCAAGCGATTGAGGCAACTCTTGGTATTGGGTCTGCAACAGAAAATTCAATTTTACATGATCATCTTCGGATAAAAAAGATTGTTACTCGTTGGATGCCACACACGCTTAACGATTTCCAAAAGGCAGAGCGAGTAAGAATCACTCGGGAAACGTTAGAAACATTAAATAATTGTGGGCATCATATAGTTTCAGCTAACTGGTACACCACAAAATGTTTACCTGCAGTTTTTGAGTCAGCCAGCATTCGCAGGTTAATGTTAGATAACGACAACGCATCGTCATACAGTGCACAGCAGACAGTTGAATTTTTACGTGAAAATAATGTAAAAGTGATTGGACATCCATCCTATTCGCCTGATTTGGCCATGTGAGATTTCTGGTTGTTTTGTAACCTAAAGAAACATTTACGTTCCCAACGTTTCACGACGGGCAATGAGATAGATGAAGCAAGAGAATTCCAAAAAATGACTGGCTTCAAACTTTCACGTTGTGAAAACTTCGGTTACAAAAGTCCATTGATGCAGGAGTTAATTATTGTTTAATAAATAAAATCATTTTCATAAAAAGACTTATAGTTTTCGTGTATTTCAAAATATATAGCGTGACCCATAACATACGATGTTACGTGAGTTTGAACACACAAAAAGAAAAATAAGAAGCTACCTAACGAAACTATTATTCTGTATGCATACCATATGCGAAACAAGTACATATTCCACCTAAAAATGGAAAGAAAATTGCTCGCTTATTGATAATTGTGTATCGATTGACAAACTCATTGCTCTGTAGCGCATGCCAATATCGGATATAATACAAGAATTTAACGCATATTAAAATGAGCAAATTGTAACTTTTGAGATGTTCTGTCTTGAATATTGTAGCTTATCAGAGTTAGGTAATTGTACTTGCACGACAGGATGGAAAAAAAGCGAGGTCGCCCACTTACTTAAGCATGGTCGTTAGAAACAGTTATCACAAGCTAGATGAGATCAGAGAAAGAACTGCAACATCAGGTATGCTTCCACACTTGTTTCAACGAAGCTTTTTCGCTGTGATGAAAAAAATGTTCGTATATGTAGAGAACGACTGTTTAACATTCACTAATTGAAATAATCTTTTAAATTGTTTAACAGACCTTTAAGACGCATTATTCGACTTCATGTGGTAAAGTTTGGATCTTTGTTTAAAGCCTTTCAAATTTTCAAACACAGCCATTCCTTACGCCACCTACAGTGCATACCAGTGGGTGTACATCGTCCATGAGTTACAATAATCTCACTAACCACTCCGAAGGATTTTATAATTTTTGTATCGTCTCAAGCAATCCCTTATAATTGTGAATAATTTTTAAATTCGTTTCTACGGAAATGTCTTTTTCTGACTTTTCTTGATAGCACTAGCTTCTTTCGGACTGAATTGTAAAATTATGGACTTTATTTGCTGGAAATATTTAACGTAATAAAAAGCTACTTTTAGCAATGTTCTCCAAGTATCAGCTGTAGTAGTTCAAAGACCAATTATATTTACAATGAATACACTACTTCTGGATAATTTTGGCGAGTAGTTTCCATCATAACCTGTAACGCATGTATATCGCACGCCACATGCAACTAATTACAGCACTTTCTTAAGAGAGCGATTGCCATTGTATTGGTATTGGTGCTAATGTTTTTAGTACCAACCTCGTAATTGTCCCGCCAGTATATTTTTTTACTAGTTAATACCTCAGATTAATTTTCTTCTCAATATCCTCGCGCACATATGGTTCATAATGTGGCCCGAGTTGGTAACCTCTGATGAGGATTGTTTGTACCAGAAATTCCTAAATGGTTGCATTTGGTGCATAGTGCCATTTTGCACCTCTGCTCATTACAGTGGTACAATCCTACAATTTAAAGGAATACTTTTTCCGACAACAAAAGGAATTAGATAGAAGAGAAAGCGAGAGACAGAGAGACTTGAAATGTCGTGCAGAATTTAAGAAGAAAATGCCAGGGAAAGTTAAGTAAGTCACAAACTGCTGTGAGAAAGCTGAAAATAGCAGTGAGCTATTTGCCTATATCACTAGGTGTCAGCACAATCCAGCTTATTGATACTCAAGTGATAGACTTGACCCAGGCGAGAATTGCAGAATTAGGGTGGAAATTTCTTGAACATCCGGCTTACAGTCCCTATCTAGTTCCAACCGACTATCATCTGTTTCGTCCACAGTCAGCATCTTGGCGGCATTTCGAGGATGATAACGATGTTCAACGAAGTAAAGCGATGGGATAAGTGTATTAATGTAGTTGAAGACTTTGTTGAAAAATAAAACTTGTTTTTGGCTAACTATTTCTCTAATTATTTTTACAGTAGCTTTTTGTGACCTACTTACTGATTTTCCCTCGTAATATAGAAAACAGAATACCCGCAGTAATATAAGTAGACATTTCTAAAGTTTCTAACAAACACGACATTATGAGCAATTGTAATTTAATTTATTGTAATTAATTGTAATTTAATAGAATCTTAAGTTAGTGTTTTTATATTTATATAGATATATACTGAGTGATTTTAAATGTTTGAGAACAGTTTAAATTTCGCGCCTTGCTAAATTTTTGTCACGCTGGCGATTTGGTTTTGAATTCGTAACCAGTAGCATAGCAAATAGATTTTGGATGGGTGATAAAATATTGACAACAGATCTTCAAAAAAAACAGTAGCTCTAAGAAGAACAGATTACAAGTAAAAATTAAGCAAATAATAACGAATAAAATAAATATAAATAACGTGCCGCACAATGGCCACTGTTAACATGTCAAATCCCCTAGAATCCACCGCGCGAAATTTAAACTGTCCTCAAACATATAAAATCACTCTGTATATATGTACATAACAAAATGTGTGCATATGAAATAATTACTAAGTAACACTATGTTCATTTAACCACTTTTGACATTTAATTTTCGAATCTTCGATTATTTCTTGGGAAATTTCTGGTCTCTGGAGCCAATGCGGTTCACTCTGGTTATAAATATCAAAATTCATTGGACTGATAGTAAATGTGGTGTCCTTGCAGTGGGCATCTAGCATACTCCAAATTCCCGACATATAGTCGTAACTTAGATCTTCACTGGGCCTTCTTGATGCAGCTGACTCAATTTGGATTGAAATTTTATCAGGTTCCAATAGTAATTTGTTGATTTCTTCTTTCAGTGTTTCTGGTAACTCTCGATTTTCTTTGGGGGCTGTAATCACTTTATCTATAGTGTCTAAATTCTCATTTATCATGTCATTTTCAATCTGAAACCGTTTAAATAGTCGGTTAAGGAATAAATTTAAAAGAATACTTTCGACGCAATTAATTGAGATACAAGGGTAATTTTATAATTATTGTCGAATTAAGTTTATCTTATTTGATAGAAGATGCAAAATTAAATGATTCAGTCCATTCCGGTAAAGACTTACCCCTAGTGCTTGTCTTGTAATGTCCATAGTATTCTTAAAATCGTCTGTAAATTCTGCCATCGTGAGTAGATCCGCTTCGCGCTTTGATATATTTTTCTTTCCAGATTTTTTAACATTGTAAAAGCTATCCCTATGAAACTCTTCAAATATGTCTGAAATGTCGCTGCAACTATCATTAATTAGATCAGGTCCTTCCTTGGGCTGTAATAATTTTCGGATATTATCCGGTGTTTCAGGCTGACTAGATAAGCGTTTATCGTCGAGCTTTTTAAGAACCGGCCAGGTGCGACGCTTGTGCCGCGGCATGTTTAAAGTATTGATCAAACGCCCAGTTGTCCCATTACCTTATTTAACTTGAATCTAAGTATATAAGGGTTTTTGATACAGAATTGGTTTCCCGTGAATTATGTATGGAACGCGCTATTAAGAAAACGTATATGTCACTGTAGACAAAGGAATCAAACATTTAGTATTTATTAAACACATGTTTTGAGATTATAACCTTTTATGATTGAGAATAATAGAAACCTCAATTACTGGCATGGTGCTATTACGTGAAAATAATTTAAAAAAGATCGTAATATAGCGCATAGATATCAGCTTTCATATTAATCGTTTACGAAATGCTGCCAGCAGTAAATCGTACAACAATACGAATGTGCTGATGTACCCTCACTAACATAAATTCTATCGAGTTTTGCATTTCTGTTTTTTTTTTGTATAATTCACTATTTGTCACTTCTTCCTCATCGCTAGTTTCTATTTCTCTTGCATTTGTTTTGTTTCACTTATGTTTAGTTTTTAACACTTCTTCTTTCATTGTTTCTGTTTTCTGCAAGACTAAATATTTGAAACCAGAATACAAGTAATGTGCGGGTGCTGTTTTTTTTTAACCTCCGATAGCTCATAAAGACAACGATAGGAAGATGTTGCAGAAATAACCGGTAAAGAAGACAAATCAAACATACAATGCAGGCATATAAGTAGTAAATAGCACAGATCTAATTAACAACAGGACAAACAGAATAGACAATGTACACAAAACAAGACTATACATAAAAACGATCCTTTACGACTACTATAATTGTAGCTTACTAAAAAAGACTATTCATGCATTGAGGTATATTACACGCGCTTTCAGCTGAAAGATGTGGTAGGCAAAACAATGTTGATGATGATCAAATCAAACCATGTGAAAAGATTACAAAAAAGTTAAATGTATCGCACACAACAACTGAAAAAATTTCAAACATATGGGATTCATACAAAAACTCGATATTTGGGTTCTTCATGAGTTAAAGTAAATTCATTAGCATCTGCCATTTGCATCCCACACGAAATGAAATCGAACCTTTTTTATAACAAATAATCATTGGTGATGAAAAATGGATAGTTTATAATAACATCGAATGTTATGGTTTACAGAAAATAAACCAGCACAAATGACATCGAAAGCTTAAATGCACCAAAAGAAGATTATGCTGTTAATTTGGTGGGATTACATAGGTATTGTGTATTTTGAGGTACTTCCTAGGAATCAAACGTTTAAGTCAGACGTGTTTTGTTGCCAAGTAGAGAAATTAAACTGCAGTTCAAGAAAAATTGCCAGAGTTGATAAATTGTAAAGGTGTTGTGTTCCACCATGTTAACGATAGGGCACGCACATTATTGGCTACTCGCCAAAAATTATTGACGCTTAGTTGAGAAGTGATATATCACATTCTTCGTATAGCCCTGACTTAGCGCCATCAAATTACCATTTGTTTACAGCCTTACAAAATTCCTTGAATGGTAAAACCTTCAATGATTATAACGATGTGAAATTACACCCAGTTCACTTTTTTGCTGATACAGACCAGAAGATCTGAGCGTGGGATAATTAAGTTGACGGAAGGATGGCAAAAGGTCATTGATTAAAATGGAAAATATATAATTGAATAAAGTTTAACAAATATATTAAAAAAAATCATGTTTCATTTGTATAAAAAACTCGGCTAATTACTTTGTCTATTACATCAAGTCTTATGATACTCTGTACATAATTCACTTATAACCGTAATACCTAAACCGTATTCTCTTTTAGGCATGCACAAGATCAAGTCACTGCCCCGTTATACGATCGGGCCCAGCGTTAGGTTGCAATTATTGTTGGAACACCGTCGACGCTCATGGGCGTATTTTACGAAGGAAGACGAAGTACCACTGTCCAGAATGCCAAACGAACTTATGCATAGTACCCTGCTTCCAGGAATATCATGAGCGACATGTTTCATCGAGTCAAGCTGATCCGCTCACTTTAACCACTTCCGTCACGAAAGCCTTTCCAAAGACTTCATCGATATGAGATCTAGGAAATACGTCAGTAATACGCCAACCTTGATCTGTGGTAATTTTGTGATCGGTTCTTGTCGAATGCTATATCCTTTTATCGGATAATAAGTCTTAAGTGTTTAAGAGTTAGACGTTTAGATGTATTCGTTTTATTGTTCTTGTTTTTTTTTTTCGAGTGCAGATTCAAATTACAAAACAATTCGGTCTTGTCATTATTCGATACTGAAGTGATTCCACTTAAGATAAAATATCTGTTTCAAAATAGAATTACAAAACGTAGGTATATCACATGAGGAGTATGCAACTGGAAGTATATGAATCAATGAGAGGCCTGCACTCAATTAAAGATCGACTTAACATATAGTTGTAGGCGTCGTTTTACGTAATAGCATTTTAATTGTATTATAATATTCTTATTTTTACCTGCAACATTCCACGCTGAATCTCCCATTCTCATTCTACATTTAATTTAAAGAAATTTCTTTAACTTTGATTTTCATGATCCGTGTGCAGAAATAATTTTCTGAATATAATGTTAATTACTTCACTGTTAATTTGTTTGTTATTTTACAGTCTTTTATAGCTTCAAAATATGTTATCTGTCCAATTTTATATTTTGATTCCAATAATTCCTTCATTTGCTTTTATGCATGATTAAATGGTTAATTGGATTATTTTGGTGAAATGTACGTGTGGTACTACAACTAATAGGAGAAACTTGTTTTTTTTTTTTGAGAGGTATTTATAATTGCAATTTGAAATACTAGGGATATCAGTTTTGTTTGTCAGAAAGATTGTACGTACTGGGCATTTTGTATTTTGAATCTGCTATCTTAACCCTTGTATCATTTACTCGTAATACTTAAGGCCTACGAACATGTTTTTAACAGGGTGATATTTAATTATCATAACATGTGGGGTTTATCTTCCTTATACCTGCATCTACTTAACGTGTGGATATCCTTTATAATCATCCTGTATATATAGTATTATGTTACTATTTTTATAATCGAACATGATCGATGAACGTACTTTTCACGTCTTTTCATGTAAACATTGATTCTGTAAATATTAATGAGAGCTTGCGTATCGATGTGACAAGTTCGTAATATTGTATATAGATGTGTGTTAATTTTAGTGTAAGTTTTGTACGTTGAAATAATTGAATATAATTTATATAATTAATCTAAAGTTATAGATACTGTTCTTAAAATTAAATTTATTATGAGTTATTTTAAGGTAAGACACAAGCAGAGTTGTGTCATACTATGAACATACTCTCGTTTTAGAATTTGAAATATAGAATGTCAGAAATCTTGGAAGAAAACACATATAGGTTGCGTTGACTCGAAAACGGGTATCTGTTTAGGAACACCTATAAAGATCGACATGATAAGATTTACTCTAGTACCTCTAAACACAGCATTCTTTCTGAAAATTTGTGATCTTTCCCGTAATTTATTTCAGAGCTCTTTTCAATTTAACATTATAATGCATCCGCAAGTAAGAAACTTGGCAGTGTATCAGCTGTCCACCTCTTTTTTATGTACTTTACTGAATGCCAGATAACCGAAATGTCTGGTCTAAGGTACAATTTAAATTCAATGGGCATTTGAATGTTCTTATGATCGTCAGTTTTCTATGAACAAAAAATATATAATTTATTCAACCTGCTTACTTCTTCGAAGAAATGTATGCTGTTATACAGTGTTGCTCTCTTCTATTTATGGGGTGTATGCATTAATGTACTATTCGGATCACTTACTATTCCATAGACTAGCCACGCCCGCTGTGTTTTATCAATGCAGTGTATAGAACCGCATCAGGTTATGACACACACATAGTACCCTAAATATATATTCTTTTTGTTTAACTTATTCACAATTTTTGAGTTTATTGCTGGTAGGACTGTAACGGGCATTTCGGTTATTCGGTATGGTACAAGTATAACATTCATAAATATTCCGCGTTATCGAAAGAGTAAGGAATTGCTTACTTCGATAATTGCAAACAGTAAAATTGTATAGCGCATATGTCCCGACAACATGCATTCTTACTGTTCTGCGAAAAAACCTACTGTTGCCTGAAATATTCTAATAAAATAACACAGGATACGGATGACCCTGACTGTACGTTTAATTACCCGGAGCAACTAAAATTGTATTCGTTTGTTGTGCGGTTAGCAGTTATAATTCGATAACAACCACTAGAGGAATTCTATTTCAAAAATATTAGCTCTCTATTGGCTATCAACTAATCATGATTGTTAATCATAAAACGAACAAATCCAGCTTGATACCAGCTGAATTACGTCACTGAGTTTTCGCAGATGGCACTATCATTGTGAAATATAAACCCCTATCTGTGAATACAAATGTTCTATCACGTACAGTTATCCAAAAGCGAAAGATTACATAAATACATGTTATATATACTTAATAATTTTCAAAACTTATATTTTTTTTTTATTCTTATAAGTCCTCTTTTCGGCGTTTCCTTTGCTAACCGTTAACAATATTCTACTGCCATATTCGCAAACTTCTGGGTTCGGAAGGAGAATCCAGACAGGTTTAGCATTATACAGGATGATTCCAAATATATGCAACAAACTTTAACTGTTGACTCTTTGGGTTATTTTGATCATTTAAGTTCACGTGAACATATGTCCAAAAATTTAGCTATATAAATATTTAATAATACATTGATAGTTTACACATAATACTATAACGCTGGTAATAAACAAAATCATAGTAATTGTTAACTACAATGCGGACTTTCTCCGTCTCGTTGATTGGCCAATGCCGGATTGTCTCAAATGCGATTTCTAAGTTCATTAACATTTTCAATGGGACTCGTAGCGACTTAAAGTGACCCCAAAGAAAAAGATTAATGAATTATAACCTGGAGACTGAGAAAATCATGGTTGTGGATCTTCTTGGCTTATCCACCGACTTGGATACGCACCGTCCAAAAACTTCTGAGCAATTAAACCAAAATATGCTGGAGTACCGTCATGTGTAAAATACATTTAGAATATTTATTCATATGAGATTTTTTCCAAGTAGCGGCAGGTCCCTTTTAAACAAATAGCGATATACTGCTCCAGTCAATCTCATCGACAGAAAACAGTTTTAACCCACACGTTAACAGAAAATTGATGTTTATGAGGGGCATTGAATGTTCCGTGTAGGTTTTTTTGGCCCATACGAAATTGCTACGGCAATTAATGATAGTTTTTCCGGATAAAGAAACCTCGTCGGTGTAGAAGACTTGCGCCAAAAAGCCAGGATTTTATGCGATTTTATTTTCTATCCATTGACACAAAGTTGATCTTTTCAGAAAGTCACCTTTAATGTAATAAGAATACAATTACTTACTCCATAGTATTCACCATAAGGTCTACTGGCTTATGTTTACAACAGAAGCAATTTTTCTGGTGTTTATAATCGGATGTTCCACGATTTCATTCAGTTCCATTTCTTTCAGTTGTGGAGTTCTAACTCAGCAAGACTGCCCCTTATCGGCCAAATGTTTTTCTTTTATTTTCCGTCGTATTAAGGTATTGGTGAAGATTAAAGAAGTATCGAATTCTGCGGTTACAGGGGCATCTAGCTGCATTCAAATTACCATTGGCAAACCCGTTAACAAAATGCACATCCACATCCCAGCATTTGTATAACTGAAATGACAACTACATAAACAATTGCTATAGTAGGGAATGATAAATTGTACCATTTATTTATTATTAAATGTTGGTTGTTTTCTTTCTTTTATAAATAAGCCGTTTTAAACGTATATTCATAGGAACTTTTATGATCGAAATAACCCTTAAAGTCTGTCGCATATATTTAAAATCTTTATTTTTTGCACATGGTGCACTGAAACTACTTTATCGTTTTCTGTGCAATATCGTTTTAATTTATGCTTACAATAAAACGTGGTTGTTACATCGTTTGTTGCATGTACGGAGCAATAAAAACCATGCCTTTTTAACTTTACAACACTTTAGAGAAAATAACCTGTAAGCAAATGCCTGTTGCGCCAGAACTTTTACAACGCCTCCTCTGTATTCAAATTTTATGTCCAAAGGAGGATGTTTGGAGATGTTACCAGTGTTTTTAATACATGTTGATAGCAAATAAAATATTGCGGAAACTGTATATAATAGAGAAAAACATATTCAAAGCGATTCGTAATCACTTACTTTTTTATTACAGGCAAAGGTAGGATTGTGAAGTGGTGTTTAATTTTTGCGAACAGAAACCCTATAGAGGTATCATTGTTACTTATCGTATTAACGGATTTACTAACACTAAGAAATGAAAATTTTAAAACATAAAGTATTCATAAGTATTTGACTGGCACTTTTACAAATGTAAAAATACATTTAACGTTATTGCCAACATATGTACCCATGTATTTGTTGAATATTTATCGCGTTTAGGACAAATTGCGCAAAAATCAGGGGTATCATAGATTTGTATTTTGTGAATTGAAATTATATTAACCTAAATTATTAAAATGGAATTGATATTTTTTACAACAATAACTTTGTAGTTGTGATCCATTCCATCCCAATTGCTTCTTAAAATTGGGACATTTTCTTGAATTCAGTAGTTATATTGAACATTGCTATCTTTTAGTGATATCGTCCAAAGTAACGTTTCTAAATTACATAGCTGCTAACCTATGGTTACAGTATTTCTACATATCTACAATAATTATTGGGACACACTTGATTTTAAATAATTAAATAAGTACATTTAGGCATAGAAAGATTACTTAGCAACTACTGTTAAAGTTGATCAATGTGTCACATTTGGCACGTGTACATTAAATTACGAATACCTACTTTACGCGATACTTGTCGATGCCTTTCAAGTTATGTACGTATATCTATTTACAAGTTTAGAATTGTAGAATATTTTTTTATGGACACAAATTGCTACCCAAAATTAGCAAATATCTGCAAGATTTGTTATATTTAAATCGGTAGAAAAAATATTTTCGTATGTATTTGTTACACGTAAAAGATGTATGTTGAACAAAAATTTCTTGTTGGTAACACTAAAGTTTTATTGAAAAATCTGTGATAATTCAATAATTTTAGGCATTAGCGCTCCCATACGTTACAAATACAAGCTTTTCAAGAATAATAACTGCTGAGTTACTTTATGGTTAATGAATACTAATTTGTATTCCTATTTAAGAAATTATATCTCTTATACATAAACCTCTATTTTTGTATAAAGTAAAATATAAAATCTATGTCCTAATTTTGTAACAAATTGTAATGCATGATTGTAAAGTTTGCATACAAACAATGATGCATAAAAATGTGCAAATAAAACGTTTGCAGATACAATGTAGTAAATGGGCATGTGTCCTCTCTTAACGTATAATTATGGAAGTGTGCATTTCTTTGCATACTAAAGTTGTATTACATGTGGGTGCTGCATGAAGTAACTCTTGAACTGAACTTGAGCGGTTTTATCGAGGGTAGGTAGGTACTTATCTACCCTTACACCTTCTGCAGTTCCAACTTCTTTTTGGTGCTATCTACCTTTTCTTGAAAATTTGTGGAAACATCGTTTTAATGTGTAGAGCATTCGTTTTAACTAAAATAGAATAGCCCTAGGTAGATAGGTAAGTTTATTAATAGCTACCCTTGCACCATTTATAAAACATATATGGCATAATATTTTTTGTACATACCAAAGCAGTTGTTTTCGCATACAATTCTGCCGTTCTAAAGATGTCTCCTCAATAAAAACTTGAAGTTTAAATTTAAAAAGAAACAATGAAAATCATGATGTTTATTGATTCATAAGGTGTTAATATTGATATTATACATGAAATAAAATAACAATCAAATGACCACTGTGATCCTTTCAGCAAAGCTTCGACATTTTGGTGTAAAGCTGGCTGAATCCCATAAGCGTTGGGTTTGATTTCTTTCTCGTCCATTTATAGGGTAAATAACAACGAACACATAATTTAATACAAAAGTATGTATTCAGACATACAAAAAAGATAAGCATTGTGAATTTTACAAAAAAAAAGTGAAAATTTTTCATAGTTCTTCCTTGTTGGTCTTTCGACCAGTATCTAACACCGTTAACTTTACTACACATCTAGATTGTGAAAAAGCACAAAACATCCAATACACAAGGTACTTAGAACATTGCGCATTTGATCTTTTTGGTTTTTTCTCTGTGCTGCATCTAGCGCACCTGCTATAAGTAATCGACTTAGGTAAATGATCTCCAATATTTAACAGTCTGATTGCGTTTTCAACAGAGATTACATGTCTGCCGGTCTTCTTCATCTTGTTCTTTCCTGTGATCGACCATAAGGCCACCTGTTTACGGTCAGAATATTCGCGCTAAAGTTGATTCATTAATATGCTTCTAAATGCAATATGCGATTTCGGTCTTTAATTTATCTTCGTCCATGCAGTTTTGTGCAATATTTATGAATTGACGATTTCACAATCGTGGGAATGGTAGAATAGTTTCAACCACCATCGTCGTGATTTCAACGCTATGTTATAACAGGCATGCAGCTGATCGAACATATTCACTCTGGATAAAAACATCTAGCACGTGATACCGACACTTCTTACTCTAAGCTCACACTGGTTCATATTTCGACCGCTTCTTCCATTTTTCACTAGAGAATGCACATTTGGTACAGATAGCGAGATAGCAGGTGACGTCATCCTGCTAAATCAGCACTATCATTTACTTCCACTCTATCCAATTCCGGACATTTTCGTAAATGTCGATGTTTCCTTACAACGATTCAAATTTCAAGTTCTTATTCAGGCAGTCTTTGTATGTGACTGGATAATAGGAATGAAAGAAAGTGGGCATCTCAGACTCCAAGTAAACCGGCAAGCGATAATAAACCACAAAGGATTTAATCTATTTCAAGTGTCGATTGACGTTGGTATCGCATTTTTTATGTTAATAATTAGAATTTTATTTATTCCATTCTCATTTTATTTCCTATGTTCTGATGTGTATATATCAATTTCGTGTAGATATTTAATGTATACCGAATAAACTTGTTAGCGTCCGATTTTATTATTTTTAATATCATAAATTATGTCAGTGTCGTGTAGCTGCACAGTATTATGTTGTAATTCTCATTAGAAACAATGTCTTTATAAGTAACCTATTAACATTGAAAATATTAACGTATCAAATGTGGTATTCAGCTTCTGGTACAGTTCCTTAATACTGGGAGAATAAAAAAATAGAATACGACCTTTTATTTTCACCAACATAGTGTAAAGCACTATACGTAAATCTACACTACTTGTTTTATGTTATATTTTTGCTCTATTTGTATAGGATTTACTATCGTCACAAAGTTTTGAAGCTATAACAAATTTTGGAAGCATATATGTATATAGCGGCTTTTATCTAAAATTATTTACGTATATCAAGTATATATATGAAAAGAACAATGTACGTGAACAATACTCCTAAAATAACTACGTTTAGTATGCTATTTAATTTTTTTTGAATTAAAATATTCTTTCGTGCTATTATTTTGCACATAGATGTACATGTCCCCATTTGCCTCGTACCACGTCTTCGCAAATTCTGAGCATTCTATTTACTAGCTGTTCTAGATAATTCGCATCAAATTAATGCCAATTTTCTAGAAATTTTCTTTGCCCTAGCTGTACGCTGTAGGTCGTTATCTTATTGAAATATAAATGGATCATCGATAATGCGATTTCCAGATGACAGTACTTTGTTTCCCAGGATGTCCAAATATTGTTTTCGCATTTTTCAATTATTTATACTAATGGCATATACATTATCTTATGCCAGCAAGACAACCCCCAAACTACCACATTTCCACTTTCGTATTTCACCAAAGCTACTAAACGAACTTTATTAAAATATCTACAGGCAAAAACATGGAATTTTGACTAGTCGGTGCATGACACCCCGTTTAAATCAACTAAAGTCCACTTTAGCTATTCTTACCGTCGCAATGTTTCTTTGTGAAAAAGGAGGAGAATTGCACTATTACGATAGATTGGCCCTCCCAATCTCTTGATATCAATACCATTGAAAATCTTTGAGCTACCATGAAGAGAGCTTGCAGGAATGCCTGAATACAATTTAGAGAAACTTTGAAAGATTCTTCGAAAGGTATGGCGTTCTCTCTTCACTAATTATGCCAAAAAACTGGTCTAAAGTATGCCCAGAAAGTACCAGGCCACTCTCGACAACGGTGGCGATTTTACTGCTTATTGGAAACGCCTTAAAATTTATTTAATTTTATGCAAATAATGAAAATGAATTCTTTTGTATACTTCGAAAAATCGGGGCTTCTTTCTTGTTGAACAGTATACTGGCGAAGTCACTATAACGTGCGCTTCTCTTGTAAGTTCTCAGTGAATTGAAATAAAAGTGTATAGGTTTTTCCGAATAATTTCTTACAGAACGAGTTATAGTTGTAGTGTTTTCTTTCATAGACTTCATAATTAATCAACTATCTGTTTTTCTTGTGTGCCCACCACACTTTCTAGCTGAAAGCGGTATAGGCTTACTAAAAATACTTTGCTTACACCCGTGTAATACTCTACATGCTTCCAGTGTATAATATTTTTTACTCAGGGAAAACTGCTTCAGAATTCGTTTTTGAACAAATAAAATGCATCCTACCATTTTTAATTTAAGTCGATATACATCCCACTTTTAATTAGTCAGACACTGATTCCAATAAATTTTTGGAACCGAGAAAAACCAAAAAGAATAAGTATACTAATAAAGCACTACGTGTCTTCCTTTACTATAGTAATTTGGCAACTATGCTATAGCGCAACTATAAATTCCAAGACCTTCCAATATGTCTAACATAACTCGAACATGAGTTACATTTCTAAAGGTTACACGGCTGTGAAAGTTTTCACAGAAACTAGTAAGTTATTTGTTTTCTGACCAACTACACCTAAAATGGTATTTTTTAACCAAAATACTGAGAGACATCTTTCTCTGTCTTTTTTTCTAATACGTTTTCTAAGATTATCAATATACCTTCAAAAGTTTTTAGAACCACATTTCTGATCAGATAAGTACCGTACTTTAGGTAGTGCTATATATATTTACCCTAAATATTCCTAAAAATCTTCACATTCAAAAATATCTGGTATGTTCACATTTAACTTCATTGCTATCGCTTGCCGGTTTACTGAGTTTATTTAACAAATATGGCAGAAATATTACAGTTGGACTGATTTTTCACTGAACTGCCATAAATGACGCGACTACAACTATGATACGTAAAACTTTGTCTATTTTATCGTTTAGCGCACGTCATTGTTTAATCGTAGAAGACAAGCATAATTTGAATATCTGTAATATTGGTATTAAAGAAACAAGGAAAATTTATGTATGACAATAAAGACTTATAAAGGAGCTATTCGTTAATGTGGTAAATAGAGATCAGCATTCAGGGGTACATTCCAGGACCGGACTTATATGAAAAATTTTAATTTAATTCGAAATTGGACACAGTAATACAATAATACGAAGCGAGCTGAACATTATGTATGTAATGTTACGTTACATTAATTTTATTCACCGAGATTCAAATATGTTTAACGTTTATGTCATTGATAATTGAAGTTTTAATTCTATCGTATATCGGTGACAAATAATTTCTTCCAAGGCGATTTCTACGCGTTACTTTATTTCCAGTTAAAGCAATTTCGTAAAGATTGAGTAAATTCAGAATGAGTCACCGTATTCCATGGAATATTGTATGTTACTAGCATTTTAAGATGTGAATAAAATGCATTCTGTCGTTCATAAGCAGTTGCAGTGCCAACAATGCGTACTTTACATGTAGCCGACAACAATTGTTTTACTCCGCAGGACTTCACGTCACAACAATACCACATTGTAAATTTTGTATTGGCGTTGAATACCGTCGCATTCTAACGTAGACATATCTCTTATTCACCTTTTAACAGTGTCGTGCGACGGATGTGGACGGGACATATTAATGCTGTAGAGCATAGGCAACTATTACAAGTAAACAATAAATCGGCCCGCTACACAGAGCGTTTACAATTTAACTAAAATACTGTCGGTGCAAAAGCCTACCCTTCAGCATTACCCACTGTCGCTGCGACAGATGCAGCTGCTTTTATACATACATATCGTAACTTGTAAACATCGTTATTGAAAGCAAGGAGGGGGAAGCTGACTGTGCCTTGACGTGCTGGAGTTGGACAAATTCGTGTAAAATGGTATGGTTACCTTACCATGTATTATCAATTTCGATTTACATTTTTCATCCAAGTCCGGGCCTGGAACGTGCCCCGGAATGCCGATCATTGGTGATAAACGAGGATAAAACGAAGTCACACTATAATGTTTTTGCTGAGACCTAAGGCTCTTGTGTCGGATGTTTTGTAATATCACAATGCGTATGTCCTCACACGAAAAAATGTAAAACGCTCGTTTCATTATTATTTTTGCTTTTTGAAAATACGCGAATTAAGCGATTTAACAATCACGTTATACATAGAGCAATTAAAATACATAGATATTTTACTAGTTAAGTAGTGTATACCATTACTCAACCTAAATCTTGTGATATATCCCTCGCTTATTGGACATTAAATGTCATGCGCCAAATTTTATTTAAATATCCGACTAAATTTGTGTTTCAATTAACTTGGAATTATAAAATATAAATACGTTAAAACAAAAAAATTCAATGACGTGCAAAGGTGAAATAGACAACGGTGTAACTATTATTGCAAGACCTATTTTCCAAATGGATGAAATCATAGCAAATGTTTGTATGTGCGAGAGAGATTTAATAATTGACGAGGCAAATGGCTGTGGACAAAAGATATTTTATTCGACAATGAAACTTATACTACTTTTCAACGTAATCTCGACTAACATTTAGACATTATTCCATCGCTTTGAGAGCTTTCTCATTTCCGTAAAAAAAAAATGAGTGGTCAAGTGGTTCCATTGCGAGACATATATATATATATATATATATATATATATATATATATATATATATATGAGATTTTGTATCGCGACAATCCAGAATATCGTTATAACATAACATTCTCGAGTAAATTTCGGCCGGTTTTACATCTTCATATAACAAAAATTTCATCGTTGAGCTCCTCTTATGGCGCCCATATTTCGAGAGAAGCTTATATTTTTAAGTTAACAAAAGAAGTTATGCTTGTTTTTATTTTCTTCAAACAGCTGATTGGATTCTCTCATCAAGGTTAACAATTTGACCTGTAATAATATACAGCACTTTTGTCGTTATTGTCTCATTAATTATTGAACGGCGCCCGTATTGCTACCCTAAAAATGGAAAAATTACTATGCTGAAAAATATATTCTATTACCTACGAGCCATAGTCGCGCTCACACTAATGGACATGATCCTTGTATAATTAGCAATCTCGTGGTTATTGGTTAACATCAGCGTAAAATATGTCTCAAGGAAAACGCACATTACAGAAGTATACGTATGTACTACTAATTATACAGGGCAATGCTACATGCGCACTCGTTATTATCAATTTTACAATGTCAGCTAATTTGACAAAGTACTAGTATTTTTAACACTAATTGAGATACGATGAAGAAAAAAATAATTGCATAACGCATTACAGAGAAAAGTAAAGTTTTATTATATTCTCCAGTAGAACACTGTATAGTTTCTAAAAGTTTGAAAATTAATTTGTAATATGAAAGTTTTAATGAAGTATGATCCTAAATTGAAAAGTAAAATAGATAATATACGCAAAATGCTCAATAAGTATGCGTTCCTGACACTTTCCAATGATACTTTTCACTAGAAATTAGTATACAGATATTCCTCGAATACATTATGATTTTTAAACAATAAAAACATACCTTTCATACAAACTAAGATACGCTGTATTTATTATCCGTTTTTAGACTACCTTTGTATTAAAACAACTATATCACTGATTAAATTATTGTTCAAAATATATGTAGGATGTTCCTTAAAAAAAACTTAAAACATGAATATTCCTTATACTACGTTATACAATTGTTCTTTTTTTGTCATTTCCATCTTAATCAGCATTAGAAACGTTGCTAGTTTGGTAAATTAAGCTATATTATAGAATCGGTAATAACAGAGATAACAACACATCATTAATTTTCACTTAGATGGATAACGCGGGTTATAACTAAGGAAGGGAAAGGTAAAAATAAAAAAGGAATTAATTATTGTAATTCACCTAAAAAAAATATTTTTAATTTGCGTTGATGCAAATAGTAATTCTTTGACATTAAAAAAAGAAAACTTTCTTGAATCGTTGTACATGGTGTTGAATTAGAATATCCAAGGTGAAGTAATAATATTTTTAATAACAAAACAACTATTTGAGATTTCTTATTTGTATAAATTTAGAAAGAAATATGTAGAAACTTAAATAAGTTTAATTCTTGAAGATCAAATTTTTGTATCTAAGAATAGCTCTATTATCTATCTCACTTGATGCAGATTATTTGGTAATCGACCAGATTCTAAACTGAATCCTAATACAGAAAAAATATACTTAACATTTTTGCAATGTTATAAATATTCTTGTATAATAGGAAATTGTTTTGATAATATCTCAACAACCTTAGACTAATGTCCAAATAATTTGATAGCAACGGAATCACTGAACGATGTTTTAAAGGATTTCTCTATAAGAACTTGGATTTTAAATTTAAAAAGAAACTTTTGTAATGAAACTCTTCAATATTTTTATTGATTTGTAAAGTGTAAATGTTCCTTAAGTCGTTGAATCGTGTTAGACTCTTCTACTTGTCAAAAAAAAAAAATCCAAAGGGATTAAATCGCCACTAGGCTTCCAGTTTTGGTTGGACACGGCCTGAAAATTTTGTTTTCAATAATATTGGTTCGCATATATATATATATGTATATATATATATATATATATATATATATATGTGTGTCATCCTGTTGAAATCACGCGCCACTAAAGCGAACTCCATTAACAACTACGGACGCACCTTCACTTAATTTTCATCAAAGCACGGTCCAATAATCCCTTCTGCCTACATAGTACGAAAGTGCATCGGAAGATCCTGCATAGCATGTAAGAGTTTCTATTTTCCAGGTCCGAGAATTCTGTTTGTTGAGGGATGCGTTTAAATGAAAGTGTGCCCCATACTTCACCGGCTTGATGATTAGTCGGCTTCAGTTCTTGAGTGAATTGGATCTTAGTCTTAAGAAGGTTCTAGTTTGTCGATGCGGTTGATGTCTAATTCCTGACCGTACCGCCGAGTGAAGATAGTGATATGTTCTACGGCACTGGTTCTTATATTGGCAATATTATAGGCAAACCATAGAATGACGATGACGTATAAAGGCTCTTCGAATAAAAGCGGACAGCATCCGGCAATTATGTACAGCAAAATAATCACGCAACTTGCGAAGAGTCATTGCAAAATTTTTTATCTTTCCTTGTAATACGTTTTCCCAATTGTAACGTATCATTTTGTAAATGATAATATTTCCCTAGGGCAAGTACTACTTATAACCGACTAAATATTGGACATGAAATGGCGTGCGATTCAAATTTCAAGTTCTTATTGAAACATCCTTTACTATAGTTGGCTATTATACCGAAGCAGAGTTTCGTAGACGATTAAATTAGTTGTTCCAACAATAAAGATTATATTCCCTAATTTTTCAAGCTAATACATGCAAATGTGGTCTTTATTGCCGGAAATACCAACTTAAATCGCCCGCGAAATTTAAAAATACATTTATTTTGTATATAGAAACTCTTTATGTACTTACGGATAGAATTGCGGTTGAACATTGAAATTGCGTTAGGTTCAGTGAAGAAAGAATGTTCTGAAAGGGTTATAAATTGTTCCAACTCATATTTGGAGAACAGCCGATTCTTTAGAAATTACATGCTATAGTGCGTGTAAACCGAGGTACTTGTACTGTTAAAATAATCACAATTTATACTTTAAAGAAAATTAGAATCATTGATTTTTGTGATTTAGAATTTCATTTAACATCTACGATGTGCATTTTACTTCTTTGGCTGTATCTTTCGTGTTTGTTGTTTGTTGAAAACTACGTGCATGAAACTCGTATTTGTAGAAGAAGCTACATATTTAATCTATCAATGTACATAGACATATTTAACGTGCTCATATTGAACAAAAAGAAAAGCTTTAAGTGGTTACAGACAAACGAATGAATTAAAGAAATACTACACTATTTTTATGAAGCACCAATAATATATATACATATATATACATACATAAATATATTTATATACGTGTTTTTTGAGGATTATAAATTATTTTTTCATATTTAGCTCTGTACAATTTAATACACTTTGTAATTAGTATACATGACGGTATTTTAATAGAACGAGTTGTACATTTTGCTTAACTTCTTTACTCTAACCGTTACATATATTCAGGGTGTAACAATAGCGTAAGATTCTTAGTGAAAGATATATATTTAACTAAAACTTGCTTAAAATATACCAGTAAAACTGGAAGAAAACTGGATGTCAAAATTATGTTTTTTATTGCCGAAAAATATTTTTTTCTGTGGTCCGCAGAAACAGTGCAAAATAATTGTGATTCCTTAATTCATTTTTCTCTATCATTATCTCTTGAAACACAAAGCTAAGACTATATTAGTTGCAACACTGTTCTTGATACAGTAATTTTAGAAAATTTCAATCAACTTTTCTCATTAGATTGGGATCGATATTTGGGAAGAGTTTATTTGTCTCTAATAGAACAGAATTGCATAACATCACACATGAATAAATTAAAAACACGATAAATAAAAGTTATTTCACGTATAAACGTATTAGAAGTTCAAATATGATACTATAAGTATGTTAAATAAATAATTACTGAAGCAATAGCATTGAGTATACATTTGATTTAGTATAGGCAGAATTTAGAAGAATAGAAAAGTTTGCAGAAGTAAATGATTGCTATATTGAATAATTTTCATAGTACGATCTTACTGTACATCAAGATAGTATAGGGAACAAGTTATCACAGCGCTATGCCTATTAGGTATACTTCCAAATTGTTTATTATCTTGTTCAACTTGTTGCCATTGCTCTTCGAAACAATTTGAGGCTTCTTCTTTTTTCTGAATGACCATCCATTCAAAACACGGCTTTGTAACATCTCAAACGTGTTCTATGAAATTCAAGTCAAGGGATTGTATTCCCCCCGCTTGTACAGAGATATTATTCTCTTCCAAAAAATTTCAAACAATGCATCGGTAAAAACTCGCAAAATTTTGAATAACTACTTCGATGTGTGTAGTACTAATTTTTAATAATATGGAAAAAACAATATTCTAATTTCATATGTGAACTTCCAATAATATTTGAAATAACATACTATTTTATTTAGCTATTCTTTAATTAAGGTACTTCACTGTTAGTTTTTAGTCGTTCATACTGCCAGTTTAACCAATATCCTGGTGATCATAAAAAATTTCAAAATAAATCGATGTATTAATGTATTTTCTCGCCCTTATTGGAAAGGCGTAAAATCGATTTATAACGCTTGAGCTTGATGGTGGATGTAGTTTTACATCCCTAGGCCGATAAGCGAAGATACAGTAATCAATTCAATTTCTTTGTGTAGATACCAATCTTTGCGCCATATCTCACACGGTCCCTTTGATTTTTGTTCTTTCCGCTCGATTCCCGTATGTTGTAGGGTTTTGTTTCTAGATATCTATGAAGTTTTCGTGCTATCAACGGTCTATCAAAACTGTCACGCTACTGACTCACCCTGAGCATATCACCAACGGTCGTCATATTAATATTGCGAAATTTACAACGACGTTCTTGTTGACAGGACGTCTGCTCATATTTCAGTCAATAACTATCTCTGTTAATACTGTCAACGGCTTTTCTTCGGATCAATTGAAGAAGATATAACGGACAATTTAATCTTTATTGTAGATTTAATATCAACAGGGTCAGCTATCGACTAAAATATGAACGAACACCTCTATCTTGTAAATAAATCTTGTATGTTCAAGTTACCATTGATGTTAGAACAGTGTGATAGTTGGTACCTGTAAATGTAAATTCTTTTATAGTATTAAAGTCAAACATAAAAACGACATACATGCTGCGATTGCATACATATTTCAGGGATTTCTTCCTTAAAGACAAAAGTAATGATCACAATTGAATTGTAACAATAAACTAACAAAGAAAAGATATTTTATTATATTATTATTAGAATCGTGCTACCTACTGTCATCATATCAATATATGAAGTTATTCAAACAATGTAAGCTAGACATTATCATGGGTCCTAAGTACCCGCGTTTTGTATAATGTGTCCAAATTTTATACGATTTCCATACTATTGTATATTTTGCTTTCGTCGTTTGTGCTTTTGACGAAAGATTAACAATTACTTATATTACATAACTTTATTTATTTAATATCTATTTTGTTAAATGTATGGTTAATGTAATAAACTATTTAAATTACAATTGATGTTTCTTCCTGTATGTTGTTTGAAACATTTTGAATAAAGCACAAAAAAGTTACTACGAATTATGTACCATAATTCGTCTTTTGCGTTAACAAACGAGCTACATCACCACCGTCATGGCATCACAAACATACTACCAACACTAATGTATCCTATTTACACTTATTGTACAAACCAAATTACTAGGTATGTTGCACTAAGTGATAGACTGGAGCTGCGAATTACGTCGACGTATGTACCTTAATTATAGATTTTTAACATTTATGTTTCTATAATATTTATTGCACACAGGCCAATTTTGCCACAATATTAGCATTTTTGTTGCATCGCTTAAATCTTGCGTCGGTGTGTGCGTCCAGTATTCACAGTGCAACGATGGATTTTGCAACTTTTCTGTTGCCTCCATTACTGCCTTGCAATTATTTTGAACAGTTTGTAAATCCACTTCAATTTCAGGATCTTGAAATATTGCTTGACCTTGATAGCAGTCGCCTCTTTAGAATCTATGTTTAACATTACAGATTTTATTTTGTGGAAATGCTTGAAATAATATAATATAAAAATATTGCCCGTAACCAAGTTCTTCGGCGAATTAAAACGGGCTCTGGTGGTCTAGGGATTTATAGATATTAATATATTTACGTATATATTTATGTAACAACCAATCTTTTCTTGCATATTACAGATTTCACATTGTCTTGGATTTGTTCCTGCATACATGATACTTACAACGGCAAGACTTTTGGACATGATAACTTCATATATTTCATGATATACCGAGTCCTTTTTTATCATTACACATACATTTTTTCTATGTGTAACTTTAAAAAGATAATTGTCAATGAGTTAGCAGGTTGTAGGCCGCATGTCGTAGGCAGTAGGTAATCAGTCATTTACTCATATTAAACGAACGAGAACCCCGTGTTCCTACCAAAACCAGTTACTAATACTACCACAGGTCTCTCTTAATGCAAATAAAATAATGACTGCAAATTTGATAGATATCTTATTTTAACTATTAGGACAAACAAAACAACATAACAAAAATGGAATCTAATTTCACAGTAAGTTTTCGAAGTGTTCTCCTTGTTGTTCAAGGCCACAAGCAGGGCATCTTGAAAGCAACGCAAGGTATTCGGAAGAAATTCTAGGGTCATTCCTTCACATGCGGTACGTATACGGTCTTTCAGTTCGTCCAAGTTACGCACTTGCACATTATAAATTTTACTTTTCAGATAACCCCAAAGAAAGGAATCATTTGGAGATAAATCGGCTGTATCGGAAGCCATAATATGGGGCCAAACCTGCTAATCCACCATCTTTGAAATGCGTCATACAAAAAATTCCTCACTGGCTTTATAGAATGTGGTGTAGCTCCATCCATTTTTGGGTCATCAATATTCAGTATCTCAATTGATGGAATGATGTGGTCTCGCAACAGATTCAGATATTTTGCTGCAGTGAGGTTACTGACAATAACAAATAGACCAATAAGTCTATCGCCTACCCAGACATTGACCTTTTTAGGGTACTGTGCTGGAGGTTTTGAGCATGAGGATTTGTACGAGACCAATATCTAATAGATTAATGGAAAGGAAATTTTGTAATTTTTCAATGAATAAATATAGGATACTAACCGGAAGTTCTGAGAGTTGACTTCGCCATTTACGGCAAATGTAGCTTCAGTAAAAAATATTTTATCTAAAATTTCTTAATTTTCATTATTTCGCAAAAATCACTTCGCTTTATTTTGTCTTTTTTCAAAAAGCCCTTGATGGCTTCACATCTTGTATGGCTTATATTTAAGTTCTGTCAGGGTTTTGTGCACAAAGTACACAACTGTCAGGATAATTAATGGAAAACATGTTTCTAATTGTCCTTAAACTCGTCGTACCACATTATCATTCCCACCTTTTCATCTTTGTTGTACTTACTCATAATTTAAATTAGGTATCTACCTTTCAATCAAATCTATTTAATCTAAGATTGATGTATGAATAAAAAAAATGGAAATAATTGTCAAAAAAATGTGTTTTTTTCTCTCCAAGGCAACGTAATTCAATCATTAAACTAGGGTCTTGTGTAGTACAGACCTCATTTATTACCTTATGTAGATTCGCATGTAACTCCTTTTTTTGGAAGTAGAAGCGTTGAAGTTCTTTGGTGCGCTTTGTATGTGTGGTAATGCATTTGTTTTGTTTATCGTTTTGTCGTCTATCAAGCTTTGTACTACGAATAACCTATAAATACATTTATTTTTCTTGTTGTAAACAAACACACATCGAAAAAATGACTAGAAAATTATAACCAACATAATGCTGCTAAATACAGCTACTCACATGGCATTGATAGGGATCATTCATGAGAAAAAAACAATGTGAGGAGAAGAGAAAGGCCATGCGGACATGTCTACCTATCCGGCGTCATCAGCGCACTTTCGAGCGTCCTTCCGTAGCGTAAGCTCTGCTTAAACTGAAATTCCCTCTTGGCTTATATCACTATTCTCCAAACAGCCAAGTGCGCATTTCTTAGGCGTTATCTAATACCAAGAATACACACCTGTCCGCCATTCAAAACACGAGACAGGCGGGTACAGCCTCCCAACCCTATCACGAGCGGCTCGTGGACTGCTAAACTAAAGAGGGCGTGCACCGAAAAATTTTTTAGTTAGCTTTGCTTTGTATCATGAACTTTTTGTGCTAAGGCGTTTGCTATTATAATGAGAGCAAATGTACCGCCTGTATACAAATATGTTATTTTAAGGAAGTGTCAACGTGAATGAATAAAAACACTATTCTTAATTAACCGTTTATTTTTTCTCACAGTAACAGAACACACGGAACTTGTATAACAGACTACGGGACTTCTTAATACATATATATTTGGCGGGATCATCACCCCTTTCAATAATATTCACCAAGTAGCGCATACCATACAGAGAAATACAAAATAAACAAATTTGAAAACTCTTATTTAACAGGAAGTTATGGACTGCTAAGATCCTATATTATTAGTAATATAGGATAATATATATATATATATATATAATTAGTAAGCGGTTTTGTGTTTACAGCTTTATTTTTTGTCAATATACAAGTGTGGATTCAATATAGATTAGTGTATACAAATGACCAGTGTAATGAGTTAACCTCATTTTGCTTTTCTTTTCCTACACTTTAACGAGGCGGTCTGTTGTATTCACTAAAAGTTGAACTGCTATTACTACATGGTCACGTTTTATAACTTTTGTTGGTGTATACTAACCTGTGCCAGATCATGATACCAAACAAAACTATTTTCACCTTACACATAATATATCTAATTTCCTACATTTACTATTAATAGCACACCCTCACAATTGCATTTTCTTTCAAAACATGTGAACATATGAGCTTTTATAAATATGTCAGAATATCTGAAACATGTATTGTTTTCTATTATTATGATAACTCCTAAGATTGCAGAAATATACTTTGGGGCGAACACCAGAATTTGAATTGATCAGAACGGGATACGCAATACTAAAGGAAAAAGGACCAACTTAAAAAACTAAAAATTTTATTACAACATCGACACTGAAAGTGAAGGAGGTTATAATTATTTTAATAGTAAAAACGACAATTCAGAGAAACATACTTATATAGGTGTTTTTAATAAACACTTTTCCGTGTATTTACAAATAAATACATTATTAAATTATAACATTGCAATATCTTACGTTTATTTTTTCTCATCTTTCGGTAAAGGGACTTCCTCGGCCACTGGATTTGCATTTCTAAAATTCGGAAATTGCTCCCAAGGAGCAGATAATTCAAATCTACGAAATTCTTGAGCTAATTCGATGGGTTCACATACAACACGTTTACATTCGTCATCGTAACGTAACTACAAATATGTAAAAATAGAATCTAATAATTCCAAATTGTTATAAACAAACCTCAACATATCCGCTTAGAGGAAAATCTTTTCTGAATGGATGCCCTTGAAAACCATAATCAGTTAAAATACGCCTGAGATCAGGATGATTCGCGAAGAATACACCGTACATATCCCATACCTCTCGTTCGTACCAATTAGCGCCAGCGTAGATGTCACAACATGAGTCGACTGGTGTTAATTCATCCGTGTACGTTTTAACTCTAATTCTTGAATTGAAGCGCAGAGATAAAATGTTGTAGATGATCTGCAAGAAATTTGTATATAACAATTGTATTTCTGCTTGCCCTTGCGAAAATTGTAAACTATGCTTATTCCGACGGATGACTGGTCCATAAATAAAAGCGATTTTTAGGAAAATTATTTACATCATCATCACGCCCTTTTGTCTATACAAAATCAATATCTTTAGAACTTCAGGCATAATTAAAGCGAACATACTGTAAACGTATCTCCGAATATAATAACATATTCAAATAGCAGTCGCAACGATACGTTAATAGGATTGACGATATTCAAGCTTGTTAAATACTCACTAATGCTACAGAAACGAATGCTGTTAGAGATGCGTGCGGTTCGGTTACTATCAATATTAAACATGATGAATGTAATTCCTTACTATTTTAGTTTGATTGTGATCGAGGCTTTGTTGATGTAGAGTCTACATCAATAATATAATCAAACTAAAATACTAAGTAATTACGTTTATTATTTTTAATATTGATAGTAACCGAGTCGCAGCCATTCATAACAGCATTCGTTTCTGCAGACTTAATACTCATTGCGTTTGAGGCGGAGGGGAACAAATAAAATAGATTAACGACAAATGCTGTTCAGTGAGCTCCCGACTCCTATTTCTTACGCTCGGTTGTATATTTTATATCTAATTTTAATGTAGACTAACCAATCCCACGTAAGCTTAGTAATAAAATGATTTTTTTTCTTTAAAGTGGATTTTTATGTAGTAATATATTATGTCATCTGTTAAAATAAGAACATGCAGGCCTTACACAATATCCATTTTGACGAATCTGATTTTCGATCGCACGATTCCCTATCGTTGTTTCTTTTCTTTTTTGACAGGTATCATGTCTTTCACCATGGGGACATATTAAAACCAAAATATTGGTTGTTAACATGAATGAACCCATAACAGCAGTTACTGTTAGAGTAATTGAGGGAGGATATTTTTGTTAATAACCTTAAAGGCAGAAGACCGACTTTTTATTAAAGAAATTAAAAATGTGTGAAACTTGGAATTAAGATAAAGAAATTGGTTGGTTACAGCATTCAAGTGAGATCTCTCAGTGAAGACCTTTTTATCATGTTTCCTTTGTCCAAATTTTAATACTTCAAAATACAAAACCAATCTATTAGAATTTGAGTGAAAAAATATAAGGGAAACATCAATAACTATATTATAACGCTAATATGAATTAAAATGTGAATTTAAGTACTTCCAAATTTTTATACTAATGAAGTCAAATTGCGCAACTTTAAAAACACGAGCCTTATTTCCATAGGTTTAAGCATAAAGTATGTCAATGTGTATACTTTGCAGGGATATTAGACATTAAGCATTAAGAAAGTAAGTATTATTACCTCAAATCTATATTGTCTGCTAGGAACATCAATTGCTGTAATATCACTTAAGTTTGCGAATTGGGCATTATGATGATCTTTTAAAAACTGCAACACAGGTAAGACACCCTCTGGTGCTATTAGCAATTCTAATTCATCTCCTGAAGTAATTTGAACTTTTTGGATAAACTTAGGTAAACATTCTGCTACATATTTCCCAAAATCCTTAAGTTGATTTCTCTGAACCAAATTAGGTTTACGTACGGTAGCTAAAAACATGTTCTTGTTATTTGTATTCATTGGGTGTACATATAACTTACGTCTTATTTCTTTTTTCTCTGAACACTCTGCCGCCGATGTATCTGACATGAACCTTACTCCATTGCTACAAACTAGCTTACAAATGTACAATTAAGAAATAAAACTAAACATGCTATTACCTCGAGCTTGCACAATAGGTGTCCTAATAATTTGTGTTAATTGTCGAAGTAACGAAGCCATTTTATTATTTTAACCGTTTGAAATGTTGAAGCTCTATTATGTTACCTAACCAGTGCTGTCAAAATTGTGAAGCGACTTAAATTAGTCAATTGTCGCCATCTATTAGTACATCTTCAGCCTTCTTCATTCTTAGGATTCTTAATTACAGAATATGGTAGTTCAAGTATATTGATGTTTTTAGTTGGTTTCGTAAACGATAATACTGTAGGTGGATTGGTGCTAATATTTAAGTAAGATATTGGAAAACAATTAGATATCCATAATTTGCATCTCTTGAAATTATACATATATTTTCTTAAGCAGTACTTCGTCCTCATCTAAGGTTTGTCTGGCACTCCGTTTTATATTTATTTCCAATTATTTCATATATACAGCGATCTAACTTTTGCTTATACTCTATACATTTTGTTTATACATTATATGTATTAAATGCAACTTTTTTTTTAATTTTGGCGCACTTTCTGTATATAATAAATACCAACTGTTCATAAATTAAAGACGTAGATAAACAAAACAAATCCAAGCTCAAGCTTGTTCGCGCTTTTCTAAGTGAGAATCAAGTGAGGTTAAATTCTGTCAAAATTTAGTGCGTTTACGTATTATTTGCGTATTGCGTATATGCATGTGGCTTTATGCTTGTGTGTTCTGTTTGGTAGATAATGGGAAAAATCAACACGTACAGAGGAATAGAAGTTATACCATTAGATACAAATTCGAACTTAAGTCAATCTACTGTACGCGCAAAGCACGCGTCGGGGAACACTGTAAAGATGCATAAGTTTGCGTATCCTGCGGATCCCCAACTGGTAAAGCGCGTACAACGGGTATAATATTACTGTACTAATCATTGTAGGTACATAATCTAGTTAAATATATTTTAGTACTTAGAAGACAACGTTGATCAAACTTATATTGATATTAATGCCATGGCTGAAGAAATTCAAAAGACGTACAAAGAATATACAAAGAGAAAACGTAGTGCATTTAGGGGAGCAATTAAAAAGGCATATTCAGTTGTAATGCATAGCTATGGACATAACGATCTTCAGCATTCATCGTCAGATGAATTAAGTGGTAATAGTCAAGGTGAAGACGAAGATGAAGAGGAATATGTATGTATATTTATATATAGTTTTATGTAGATATTATGTTGAAATCTAGCTGTCGATAATTGTATCCCTGCACATATGCTTGTATGAGAAGCCCAGTATAACTATAACTGTTACTTAGTATACTGTTGTCATGAATCTTACTCATTTTTCCAGAGAGCAGTGGACAGGTACAAACCTCTCCCACTTTTCATTATAGGTTTGATGATTCCCTATCTTTTAACAACCTTTTTCTTGCAAAAATATATGTGTATGAAAGTATGTATGAAATTGGAAAAGTTTGGGTTAAAGTTCAGATGGTATTATGATTAAATAAGATAAAAAAGTTATACAATGAATTCTGTAGTACTGTATTCTTGGCATTATAATACAATGATTAAGTGTATTAGTTTTGGGTTTAAATTTACAATTTGTAAATTTCGTAGCTGCACAGACGATATACATTTTTGATCCGCATAGCATGTATTATGTCTATGCTATGAAACCTTTGTAGTGTGCTATTGTTTTCTCATTTCGCGTTAATTCTGCTAACCTCTGAATCCGTGACAAAAACAAAATATCTTTCAAGTGTTAAATACTGTGGCAATTTAAAATTAAAATATTAATACTATATGTAACTAGGAATACGTACTATTATTATTTAAGGATTAAATGCACGTTATATATTTAACATGACGCCAAACTATGCATTGATGCCAATTTCTAATGTGTGCGTGACATAATGTATGCTATACCTGACGCGGCAAACAGATGCAGTAGCAAGAGTGATTAAACATTACATCATCAAGTCATCATACCCCAAATAACATTTATCATTAGATGATCGGCAAGCTACCTTACATTAAGTTAATCCAGTCATTTGCCATTTATTTATAATGTGTTTTAGTTGTTATTTATGTTACTTTATTATCTTTAATACTATTTCAATCGTAATATTTTATATCACCATAGATTCCTTCCCAAGTCCTTTCTGTAAAAGTTAAGCATTGTATAAAGGTTCCGTTCTATAGTTTATATTTGCTTGATACACTCTTTTTGTAACGAATTAGTTCTTTATATCTTATGGTACTTGTCGTATATGAACATATTTTAATGGTTTTTGATGGAATGACTTGCCAATGTTAATTTTTATAACTATTTTGTTACGAAGAAATTCATTTTTGAATGATGTACAGTAGAACCTCGTTATAGCGTCATCATCGAGACTTACAGTTTTTTGACGTTATAACCGAGTGACGCTATCACGATGTAAGCGAAAAGCAGTAATTTAATAAATTTTCATATAACCTATCCGATACGTAATATGCTTTATTACCTATTTTACGTTATTATACACCAAATATGGCAAATACATACATAAGTACAACATACTTATTATCAGATACAAATTTATGTTTTAAGAAAGTCTGTAATTTTGGTCTGTTAGATGGTTTATGAATTCTCGTTATTTCCAACAAAGTACTTCTGTAAAATGCCGGTAATACGGAAATTGTAATATGTATTTCAATTGACGTTAATCCTAAGGTTCACTAGAATTTGATGCCGTTATATGCAATGTGTTTTAGGTTATCTGCTACAAGTAATTCAAGGGAACAAGACGATTATAACGCTATACCCGAGTTGCCCCTGTAACCGACGTCGTTATAAATGGATTCTACTCTATATGTCATTGTGTATGTAAAACTTCAAAGCTGTGATGCTAATTTTAACTCGCATAGTAAATTCATATTTTTTTGATATATGACAAAATATTTCAAAAGAATCCTTTAGGAAGTATTAATATTTAAGCATTCACTGCAAATGTCGAGTAATCACTTACACTTACAAAGTTTATTCACTGTGAATTTGACTTTTTAATTCATACGTTAATATGACGTTGTTACTGCATCTGTTCGGCAATTCTAGTTTAAGCTATATAATGAAAGCATAGAACAACTCATAGAATTGCAACTGCCGGAGTGATGGTAGAACAAAGATGGTACAACTGAAAAGAGGTGGGCTTCCAAATTTAGCGTGCTTATTATATAAAGTTGTGAGAACAGTTCGATCTTTCTACTTATATTATCAAATCTGGAATGATGCGGTTTTATAAAAATTGCCAAACCGTATTCATATTGACTGAATGATTATGATATGTTTATATGTTGTAATATTAACAAAAGTTGATTTGAAATATGTTTCAAAAAAACAATCAGTCTGAATTCCTAATTTAACAATAAACATATTAATAATAACAATATACAATTAACTTTCCGTAAACTATGATGAAAAATATACGATAGCATTCTCAGAATACAAAACACATTAGAAACTAATATAAACAGATATTTTAAAATTTAAAATATATGGGGATCTGGCACATGAAGATTTGGCTAACTTTACATATTACTATTTTTCATGAAATATATACTTATAAATTGTTAAAATATTCTTCCATATAATAAAGTATAAATACATTACATAATGCGTATTCGGATGTACTGTGCATGCATACACCTTAGGGAAGCGGAGATGGATTGGTTCAACGAACTCGGTCAATTTTCGTATCGATCGTGCATGCGACAACACTAGTTTTGTAGTAATTATTAATTGTATGTACATTTTAAAAAAAATATCGCAAGGGTATGCTGTATCAAATATAAGAACATATTTTGCACACTCATTGTTTCCATAAATTTGAAGTGAACACAAAAACAAAGAGAAAGACATTTGAAATATACAAAATCGTCCACAAACTCTGATTCACTAACCGCTGAATTACGAGTTTCTAACATATCGTTTGCATATCTTTGTATTTTAATTCCATTTTCATAACATGGTCAATTGCATTACTCTATGCATTTACTGATGAATTTCCTAGTTCTTGTTGTAGTAATTTTAAAACCCACGCAGCTTTGGCGATTTGTGCTTTCTCTGTATATTTTCTTTGAATTGCGCTCATATCAGTTCAATAAGGTTACAATACGGTGATAGGGCGGCAAACGTAAAACATCACGTTTGTTTTTGCTTACATACTCCTTTCAGAACTTGAGAAATAATCTTATGTTTTCAGGTAATTGCTTTTTAGTATAAGAATCTACAAATATAGTAGATTAGATTAGATCAATTAAGGGTTTGCACTGCGACCTATTGATTTATTGTGCCCCTTTATATGAGATGTAAGCTGCTAGTGTTTGCCCGAAGTTATAGCTCCCCATCCAGCCTAAGAATTTTAATAAACTGCAGCAGCTGTGATGGTTTCATAGAAGGTATTTCCTCCTCGTCTATGATGTCTTTGCCGAGATGGTTGGTACGGGTCTCTACGATAGCAGTGCAGTTAGATGTTAGGTGTTCCTGACTTTCAGCTTCCACCCCGCAAACCTGCAATCGCTATTCTGTTTCAAATCTATCCTTGTCATGTGTTCCCCAAGGTGATAGTGCCCTGTAAAGCCTGTGAGGAGGCGTAGTTTGTTTCTACTTAGTTCTAGCATTGTCTTTGCGTATTGAAGTTTCCAATGAATACCTTAGAATATCTCAGACCAGGATGATTCTCACAGAAAAATGCTCTGAGCTTCTACTACCTGTCTTTGAGTTATACAAATAGAGTAACATCTATATAACTTAGTTGGACAAAAACTATATAAAACAATTTATTGGGAAATAACCAGTGTCACGAAAACAAAAGCAAATTGTGTGATAGTAAGGAGAAAATTATTGGTATCGTAGATATCGTTACTGATTATAAGTTTGGAAAATAGCTACTTGGGATGACATCTAGCGTGAGAGTTGTTTACAAAAATATCACGTACAATTTTCTTACCAAGAAAAATATAGTCGAATTTTTCCTATCTTGCTTAACCTATGGCGACGGCCACATCTTGTTTATGGATACAGATTTGTTTCTGCGTTGCTTGAAATAGAAGTTAATCAGATTTCTAAATTTCTGTATAAAAGATTTGTTCAAGAAAATTAATAGCTAAATGTAATATTCTAAATTGCTGTATCAAGTTCAATATTACCATTGTGGTTTTCAAACAGATACGGTAAAATTTACCTAAAGTGGCTTAGTCTAGTCACTTCACACATACAAGCAGCACTGTAATTGCACATTGCACGATGGTGTAATAGTGCCATATGCGCGTCGTGGAGTACGCGGCTAGGACGTATTTTGGATTAAAAATAAGCGTAGTTTATGTATTTCTACTATGGTGTGACATATATGTAGATTCCTATTTCCGTTTTATACTACTTACTCTTCTCAATCCTCCAAATTATCTTTTGAACCATTTTATTTGGATCGAATCTTCTAAGTATGGATCTGTTCCCTGGATAAGCATTTTAGAGTCTTGTAATAAATAAATATAGAGCTTTACTTTTTAAATTTTGTTGTATGTATTACATTTACTTTCAATACAACTGACACCCGGAATCTCTTAAATCAATGAGTGTTCGGGCATTTGGACGTGCTCTATATTATGGGTATTAATCTTATTAATACTATACGTATCAGTAACTTTGGTTGATTTGTTAGAATTTAGATATAAGAAAATTTTACGGTTATGGGTCTTCTATCTATCTGATATGATTGTGTACTTGTATAGATTCAGTAGTAGAGCAGGGAACAGCAATACATGCTCTTAAGATTTTCGCCATTAGTTGAGACATAAATTAAGGTATTCTTTTTTCCTTTTTGCGCTTATTGCATTCTATAAATGGAAATAAAGGCTATACTATTACATGTAATTGTATACTTTATTTGCAGCACAATAGTTTGTTAAACAATCATTTAGAACTCTCAGCACTAACAGATCCAAATGAAGCAATAGATATTAGCAGCGATGATACAAATGATTCAGAGCCAACCGATAAAGGAAGTTCAAAGCAACCCTCAACATCACAAGAAATTGTCAAGGTTCCAAGGCCACTTCAAGTATATGTAGATACAAATCCTTCAACGAAAGGAAAAAAGCGGAAAGGCGAAGTTGAATCTGAGATCGTTGCGGAAACTAAGAGGAATGTTAAGATATATGACGAGACCTTTCAAGACGTTGGCGGCATGAATAAGGTTTTTGAGGAAATATGCAAACATGTAGCGCATATTAAACACCCACAGATTTACCAGGAGCTTGGCATATCTCCTCCAAGAGGATTCATGTTGCATGGCCCACCTGGATGTGGAAAAAGTTTACTTTGCAAAGCTGTATCAGGGGTACGTCCTATTATATATCTTGTATTTTAACTTGTTAATATGGAGAACGGTTTATGTGATTGCTTTCCTAATTATTTAAAATATTTTTCCTTTTCACTTCGTATAACACAATACGCCGGAACCTTTTGACTTCTGTTAGATTAAAACTCCTACCCACTAGCGATAAATGTCGTAATAGGAAGAATTACTATAGACTCTATCACCCAGCTTTCGAAGTGTTGTTCTTATAGAGATAGCAGTAAACGTTGCCAAGGTAATACTACTTCAAAATCTGGATGACGTAGTCTGCAGATGTACACGCGATACAATTTAGTTAACTATAAAGTTTGTTCTTTCGACTATCTATAAATCTACATTAAGTAGTCAACACCAAATGAAAGTGCAAACGCTAATAATAAACAAAACACAAAGAATAATAAACAAAAAATAATAAAAAGTATGTGTATACAATTGAAACCGATGACCCTTGAAGAAAGATATTAGAATTATTTTGTTGCTTTGCGCCGTTTCCATGGCATACTGAAATAGTGGGAACATATCCAAAAATTATAATTCGTTTAATTTCATTTAAAAGCAAGTTAATTGTTTAGAGTCCTTCAGAGATATAAATTTTGTAAAATAGGCGATATTACAAAGTGAACCGTTCTGCAATAATTTATGACAATCGCATATATATATATATGATTGAATTAATATTAATATCAATATGAAGCTCTCGTTGGTTAAAATTACGATTTTCTTACGTTTAACACCAACGATAGTTTCATCTTAATATGTATATATATATATATATATATCACTGATAAAATTTCATTTACTTTATTGTGAAGACGCTCTTAATACATACGGGAAATATGCAGTTGATGCTTTTAACCACTACAGCAATTAAAGCAGAAGTATTTAAAAGTAATTTTTGAGAAGTGCCATCTTTTGTCAGAAAAAGAACGTTTTATTTTCTAAATATACATAAACATATTTTTTAATGGAATACACCCTATATTTTAGTAGTTCTTTTTTGCAAAAAAATGTAAAATAATTGTAATAAGTTTTTTTGCCTAGCCTATTTGTGTTACACAACACTAATCTACATTACTAGATTCGAATCGACTTCTTTTGACCGATATTCGTACAACTCTGATTGTGATTGGTTTGATTTTAAATCCAAGCGGTACAAATACACTTGTGTGACATTGCTGATCAGTATGTCAATCCTCCTTTAAACTTCTAACGATTTACTGAAGAATATCAGTAAATTCTTTTATCCTTTTAGCAATTGAAAATACCCCTAGTTCGAGCAGTAGGGACAGAATTAATTGGTGGCGTATCTGGTGAAACCGAGAAGCGAATTCGAAAGCTGTTTAATATAGCATTGGCAGAAGCACCTTGCATACTTTTTATCGACGATATAGATACTATTGCGGGTAAACGAGAAAATTCTGTGAAGGACCATGAGAAACGGATGGTTACTCAACTGGTTTGTTGTCTAGATGGTAAGAATTCTTATTTACTTATTTTTTCCGCTGTGATTGCAGGTATTTGATAAGATGGCTTAAAAACATTAATAAGTAAAAAAAATAAATTTAAAAATAAATCGAAAACTCGAAACGCCTGCATACTTTATGGAGAAACGTAATTTTTTTAAGTAAATATCACTCGGTATGTTTTTTGAGATTTTTACGTTTTCGTAGATAATTATTGACCTTTTTAACGAAGTTCTACTAAAAGTCGTTTAATTTAACGGCTGATTTGCGTCATTAATAATTATAACGTTAATATTCCAGCGCTGTTGTCAATTCGCATTATTTATGTTGTACACTGAATCACACTTAATAGACAGCAAAAAGGTTAATATTGTGCAATTTTACGAATAATATTGTTGTATCAACACAATTTGATGCACTCTGCTTTAGCAGAAATATTATTAAAGGTGCTTTTTGTACTAAGTCTGTTGTCAATTATAATAACAGACCGTTGTGATAAAAGATGTAATAAATTACAAAACCAGTTTAAAAATCATGGATGATCGGACCCGTGATAATCTCATTGCTTTGGACAAAACCAATAGCTTTGTACTAATTATTTCTGACAGACTATCAAACGCAAGTAATAATGGAAACGCTAACATCGCGTTCTTGTTCAAAGAAGCATGCAGTCGAGGCGATTCAGTCCTGTATTTTCCGACACAATAGCTTAAGAATTGTTAAATATTTACTCAGATGTTTATTTGTTTCATTTTGTGGTGCGATTGATTAGAGAAATGGAGATACAAAAGTAAGTTAAACACAATACAAACAGTTGATATTAGAAACCTCTCAAGCAGCAAAATCAGAGTATTCAATGACAATTTCTCGTGACAACGCACTAAAGGACATACAGTCAAATAAACTTTGCTGTACTGATTTAGAAATATTTTGGTGACAAAATAAAAGACATGGTAAGATTTGTACGTCATCGATAACGGAAGTTGACTGCTAAATTGAACGAAATATATGTTAGAGTTGTTGTTCATATTGGAGTAATTTATATTAACCATGCCTTAACGTATATTCTGTTAATTATAACAATTGTTTATGTGCAAAACAATAATCTTAAGCGATGCTTTTATTCGAACATTTTTCTGGTTGGAGCGTTCTTAATCTAATACTAGTTTATTTACAGAGTTAGGTTCACGAGAAAAAGGTGACTCCGTGTTGGTAGTTGGTGCTACAAATCGATTGGATGCAATAGATCCAGCTGTAAGAAGAGCTGGACGCTTCGACAGAGAGATTTGTGTAGGTATTCCGAATATACAAGCTCGTACAGAAATTTTACAAATTTTGGCCGCACGTATGAAACTTCGCGAAAATTTCGATTTTCAATCGATCGCCCATGCTACGCCGGGGTATGTCGGCGCGGATCTTCTCGCGGTAATAAGGGAAGCTGCGTTCTCCGCAGCGTACAGATGTTACCAAGGGAGAAGACAAACAGAAAAAGGAAAGCGAGAACGCGAAAGAGATTCAAGAAAAAGGAAAAAAAGAGACGGGAAGAGTGGAATGGATGTGGAAGGAAAAGAAGTGGAATCGGACGAAGACGACTATAGTCCGGAAAGAAAAGAAAAGACCAGAAGGTTGGAAGAAGGAAAAGCAGATGAAGAGGTTACAGTAACTAGTGCACCGGAAAGCATTCCGACATATTCCCTTGACAGTCCTCCTGTACTTGTCATCGACGATAATGGAAATGGGGATGTGGACGAGACTACCCGCTTACCAGAGACTCTTCAGCAATTGGTGACGTGGTTACTTGCAAGTACGCCATTAACCAAAGAAGAGTTAACAACATTACGGATTACAGAAGAGGACTTTCAAAACGCCTTGAAAATTGTTCAACCATCACTTAAACGGGAAGGTTTTGCATCTGTACCTGACACTACTTGGGCCGATGTGGGATCGCTAGGATCTTTAAAGGACGAATTGAAACTGAGTCTTTTAGTAAGTACTTAGTAGTTTCGATAAGTAACCAACAATGTGCTTTAGAGATTAGTACTACCTTAACAAGCATCGTTTCTTTTATCATTTCTATGGGATTTAATTTCACTATAGATTGTTTGTTTTGGTAGGTACTTGTTCATACAAAAATACTACTTTTAATTACATATAGTGTCATGGAGTACTACATCATTCCAAATAGAAGACCTTGCGTTGGGTGTCCACTTGATTTTCAGAAACGTGTAACCTTTCAACAGAATAAACAATGATTCGTCAATAATTTTCGGAGATTTCGTGTTTAATAAATTAAATTTACTTTATAAACCTACCTGGGGAAGAAAAGAATTATGGAATGAATTCTTAAAAATTGACTTTGTCATCCAATCTAATATGGAGTAGTTGTAGACCGTAGGAAGAAACATTTTTTTGAAAGGTCAAAGATTTTTCACGTTGCCAATAACCAATCGCTTCACTTTATGAGTTCCACTGGCATTAGTGCATGCTAAAAATGTTGTCGTTGTTTCTCATGTTTTCTACCTGGAACAGTCTTCTCTTGAGATGAAGCAAAGATTTTCTCCTGTAGAAGTTTTCAATACATTCATCAGCATTACATTAGTGATTAGGTACAATTCTTCCCATCTTCAACCCATCCCATACTTCTCTTTTCCAGTGTTCTATACACCTGCTCCTTCCAGGTGTTTCGGGTTCTACCTATTCTGTTTTTGCCCTCTGTTTTGGCTTCAAATATCCTCTTTGTGATTCGATCTTCTTCCATTCTGTGTAGAGGTCCAAGCCATCCCAGTTGTCTCTCTTCTATGACCACTTCTACTGGTTTGATACCCAGACTATTTGTGATTGTCGTGTTTCTAATTCTGTCTCTTCTAGTTACTCCTTCTATTCTTCTTAGGAATCTCATTTCCATGGCCGTAACTCTGCTTTTGATTCTATTCGTGGTTATCCATGACTCACTACCATATGTTAATGTTGGTCTGACCACTCTTTTATACACCTCTGTCTTTATTTTTTTTGGTATTTCTTTTTTATCCAGAAACGAATTTCTCAATATGTTATATATTTTTGCGGATTTCCCTATCCTCTCATTTACCTCTTTCTCTATTCTCCCATTATCTTCAATGATTGTTCCTAAGTAGTTGTAACTTTGATGCTATGTTTTCTTTCTTCTGCTGCTATTATCATTGTGTTTGTTTTCCTCGTGTTTATCTCCATGTTTATCTTTGTTAGTTCTTGTTGGTATATCTTCAAGTTTTGCTGTAATGTCTCTTCCGAGTGTGCTATCAGTACCATATCATCTGCAAACATTAGTTCCTGTACGTTAATTGCATTCATTTTCCAGTTTCCTACTTTCATATTTTTTCCTTTTTGTTTAGCTTTTTTAACAGCGTCGTCTATTAATATAGAGAATAACAATGGCCAATCAATACGCATCCCTGTTTTAATCCAATTTGCGATTCGAATTCAGCTGATTTTGCATTGGAAGTTCTCACCTTATTCTTATTACTTTTATACAATGCCTTAATCATCTCTATCATTCCTTTCTCTAAACCTCTCCTTTCCAAGCTCTGCCATACATCTTCTCTTCTTACCCTATCAAAAGCTTTTTTAAGATCTATAAAACATATATGTATTTCCTTTCCTTTCCCTATTAGTTTTTCTCCTAATTGTCTGATTACAAATATTAAGTCCTGGGTGCTTCTTCCTTTTCTAAATCCATGTTGAGTATCTTCTAATGTTGTTTCCAGTTTCTCTCGGAGTCTTTTTTCTAGTATTCTTGTCAATACTTTTCCTGGGATGCTAGTTAATGTTATTCCTCTATAGTTTGAGCATGCCTTAGAGCCTCCCTTTTTGTGTATGGGCATAATTATTCCCATATTCCATTCCTTAGGTATTTCTTTTTTTATTACAATGTTGTTTAAGAGGTCAAGTAGTTCTCCGTTACCTTTGTCTCCCATATATTTTATCATTTCAGCTGTGATTCCATCCTCCCCGGCCGCCTTTCCTAGTTTTAGTTTGCTAACTGCTTCTCTGACTTCTTCGTCGCTTATTGGTGTGATACGTTCATCGTCGTTTTTTGTTTTATGCTCTTTTTTCTCTTATGTATCCGTCCTGTTTTATTTTTGTGAGTTCTTCAAAGTATTGTTTCCATATTTCCATTATCTCTTTTTCCTCAGTTAGTATATTTCCTTTGTCATCCTTTATATTTTTCAATATCGGCGCCTTCTTCTGTCTCAATTGTTTTATTGTTCCGTAGAATAATTTTTGGTTTTCTCTATAGTTATCTCTCAGTTTTATTCCGAACTCTCCCCAAGAATTTTCTTTGGCCTTCTTGATACTCTCTTTAGCTTCTTTTCTTGCCATTTTATACATATTGTAATCCTCCTCTTTCCTGGTATGCATATATCTGATCCATTTATTTTTCTTATCTTTCACTTTGAGTTGTATTTCTGCTGTCCACCATTTGCTTCTTTTTGTATACGTATTTGCTATTTTTGTTATTCCACAGCTTTCTTGTGCCGCCTTCAGTATGATGTTTTTGAATCTTATCCATTTGTCCTCTATCCCTATTTGGTTTTTAGTCTCTTGTTCAAATAGTTGATTTGACTTGTATTGGTACTTCTCTCGAATTTCTTCTTTCAATTTGTAGCTTCTTATTTTTTCCTTAATTACTTTTTTCCTTTTGTCTTCTTTCGTCCTTTTTGAATTTTTGCTAATCTTCATCTGTAGCAGGTAGTGGTCGCTACCTATTTCCGCATTTGTTTGGACTTTGACATCTATTACCTTCCTCCAGTTTTCAGCATTTATTAAGAAATAATCAATGATTGATTTTTCTTTTCTGCTAGGCACTTCTCTTGTGTATTTGTGAATGTCTTTATGTCTGAATTTTATATTTGTTATAATCATGTCGTTTTCGATGCGCATATCTATTATTCTTCTCCCGCTGTCATTTATGGTCTCTTCACCTTCCCTTCCCATATGTCTCTCCACTCCATCATTGTCTCTTCCGACTCGTCCATTCATGTCTCCCATTACTATAAGATTTCTTTCAGCAATGTCTATTTCATTCTGAAGAGTTTCGAAGAATTCTTCTTTATCTTGTTTATTCGCGTTGTCATTTGGGGCATATGCCACAATTATGCTCCATATTTCGTTTCCTTCCAGCTTTGTATCAATTCTTAATATTCTTGAATTAAATGTATTTTTCTTTTTGTATATTGTTTACTACCTCAGGTTTGATGATTATTCCTACTCCCTTCGCTCCTCTGTCCCTTTCATCCACTCCCGACCAGTAGAGCCAGTATCCATCTTTCATTTCCTCTAGTCCTTGTCCCTTCTTTTTTACTTCGGTTACTCCCATATAGTGTAAGTTTTGTGTAATCATTTCATCAATTAATTCGTCTTCCTTCCCAATTATGCTTCGTATATTCCATGTGCCGATTTTTATCACTTCTCTATTTTTTTCTTTTTTGTATCTATTACTTGCTTTTACCTCACGTCTGTTCTCAAATCTGCTACTGCTATTTAGCTTCGCATCATTTCTTATATCAGTCTTAGCCTTAATCCTTGCCATGGTCGTCTTTGTTGTTCCCTTCACCTCTCTTCTCCTCAGTTTTTTGCACTTCGGTTGGAGTGGATTTTCTCCCATTCTACAAGTTTCTCTTCTTCTCTGTCCCATCCATACTCCTTTCCCTGGATTATTATTTTTTGATGCCTCATTTTCACTGTTTTCCCCTCCTTTCTCTCCTTCTCTCCTATCTGTTTCAATTTCTTTTGGACATCTCGTTCTAATTGAGTCATCTCATTGTTTATAAATATCTTTTCTCTCAATTGTCTCAATTTATTTTTCTTCTGCATTACGTTATCCCTTTCTTCATAGGTACTTAGTTCTACCTTGTACATTTTTTTTCCTATTTTATCCGCGTCCTTTACAGCTACCTCCACACCCAGCTTGGTTTTTACAAATTTTTCTATTCCTATTTTTAGATCATTTTTGTCTTCAGGGATTATTCTCAGTCCAGATATCACAATGTTCTTCTTTATATTTCTCTTTTCTATCTTATTTATTTTCGATTCCATCTGTTTTATTTGAATCTTAATTCTTTCGTTCTCTTTTTTTAATATTTCATTTTCTTTCTTTAATTGACTGAGCTCTTTTTGGTACCGCTCCTGGTTATATTTTATTTCCTTTACATCTATCTCTCATCAGCTCTTTTAACATTTCGATCATTTGCCCTTCCTCTATTGCTTCCTTATTAGGTGATCTAATCAGTTTTTTGCTTTTTCTAAAAGCTATCTCTTGCTCTTCCCTCTCTCTTCTCCTTTTATTTCGTGCCTCTTCAGATATGTATCCTTCCTCACTATCCATCCTTCTTCGTTGCTCAGTTCTCTCGAGAAGAAACTTTTCTGTCAGTCTCTGTATACACACACGCCTACTTGTTTTTATTCCGCAAGCCCCTCGGCCGGTCGACCCGTCGGACCTTGAAGCTTGCAATCGCACCGATCCTCTACTCACGTAGATAATAGTCCGCTATTTGGTCTTTATTTATCTAGCTTTTCTTTATTTCTTAATTTTTTCTTCTTCTTTTTCACTCACTATATACTAAACACTTTAAGCATCACAATATTTTTGTAATAGTCCTTTACTTTTTTCGCACGTACTTTTAAACACGATAAGCCTCGTATACGACAGTCTTATCTGTTAGCACGTCCGCTCTGTTAGCCGGCTAGAACTAAACTCCACCAGTAATTTTTATATATCAAATTTCGAATTTTTTCTTAAATCTTTGCAACCAACAATCACTAGCAATAAATTCCTCAACGGAATTTTTATCTCCGAATTTAATGTTTTTGCCTTTTCTTTGATCATATCACCACTGACCATAGTTTTATTTCTTTGATGCAAGCACTACTTGTACATGTTTTTCTCCATTTCAGGATGTTTAAATCCATATAAAGTTCTTCTTTGTTCTGGTCCTGCATAAATACAAGCTATCGCACGTAATATTAGTCCTTGTTTACTCGTTAATTTACAAATCGTAGATTTAGCAACGCCATATTTTTTTGATAAATTTGTTACAGTTGCATCGTGTCTTAATTCCTCAGTTATACCCGCTTTTTCACGGAGTGTTAAGCACTTCGGATTTGACGACATGTCGTAACAAATCGCTATCGAACGCTTCTCCAGTCATATAGATACAGAGAAAAGTGTTGAAGTATCAAGCTGTATGTGTAAACTCGGCACATCATATAATTGCTGGGGAGTACTGCATTAAGGCATACGGTGCGTGCCAATCGATCCAGGGAATTCCCGCCGCACGCACTACATGTGTTAACATTAGCGAATGCGAGTCTGTTCACGTTATCCTGAATTTCTATTATCCGGTGTTCACATTATCGAGCATCTTTTACAAAAACATTTTTTCTCAACTGTAAAAATAATAATAGATCTCCTAGTGCTCTCGAATAATGTTTCGGTCTTCCATGAGCTTGGATAACGCCATTTAACCGCCGTGAACTTGATGTATCTAATGCCATCAGGTACATTTTTTTCCATTTTCAATTCTTGAAGCATGTGTAGTATGACTAGACGACGATGAATGCGCCTCTGGAATTGGTCCTAAACATGTTGAATAGGTTAAAAATCCGGAATGCATACTAGCCAGTTGATTTATAGAAACAAATATTTTGGCAGTTTTTTTTAACAATTTCAGATTCTTCCACAATATTTTATCAGCACTTTTGTGTGAAAAATAAAATAATATACTTATATAAAGTATAAATGTTTAAAATAAATCAAAAACTAATGTTTTTTAATATAATAATCGATGATTTTTTATTTTTTCTAAAATAATGATTTTTTTGTCATCTCTACCTCATACGTACAGTACGGCGTTCTGGACCCAAAATGGTGACATTAAAACTTCGAACAGTTGATATAATTCCAGCAGTAATTAAACTATTTCGCCGTGATAATGCATTTTATTATTTCCTCTTGTGTGCGTTATTCTTTTTTGTTTGTATTTTCTACCGTTAATTTTTTTTAAGCATTTTACAAACTCATTGTATTTTCACTGTAAAAAAGTTAACACCGTTCTCAAGTATAATACAATACTTTTACTTATAGGATCCGGTTAAACATTCGCAAGCGTTCGAAGATTTGGATCTAACAATGCCGTCGGGCATACTATTATGGGGTCCACCCGGATGCGGAAAAACTCTAGTAGCGAAGGCATTGGCTAATGAAGCTGGTATAAACTTTTTATCTGTTAAAGGACCAGAGCTCTTAAATATGGTATATATATTTTGATGGTAGCGATACTGCTACTTATAATTAATTTAATATTTGCAGTATGTTGGCGAAAGTGAGAGAGCAGTTCGTGTTTGCTTTGAGAGAGCCAGAAATTCGGCGCCCTGTGTCATATTTTTCGACGAACTCGATGCACTTTGTCCAAAAAGATCTGACAATGGAGATGTGAGAATTGCTAATATCGTGAAAACTGCAAGACAGATTTTTATTTTTAGAGCGGTGCATCTATGAGGGTTGTTAACCAAATGCTCACAGAGATGGACGGTGTACAAGGTAGATATGGAGTGTTTATACTAGCAGCAACTAATCGTCCGGATATAATCGATCCTGCAATATTACGCTCTGGTCGTTTAGATAAAATATTGTATGTGGGCATTCCATCAGCCGAAGATCGTGTAGATATATTAAAAGCTCTAACGAAGGTATATAAAATATTATTTCTCTTATAGCAACAATTAAATTTTTATATGTTCTGCTTCGTAATACTCCTGCGGTATCATTTTGTGTACGAATACTTTTGTAAACTATTTATCGAGTATTCTTATATATTGCTATGTCCTACCTAGGGAATCGTAGTATCCAAATTGCTGCGCATATATGTTACTTCAATTGTATGCATTGGTTCTTGAGCAAATGTAATGAATAATCAATCCAGAAAATATGTAAAGAATTGTTTACTGTGAATATACACATGGCTATCTATGATGCTGTACAATACCACCACATCACATTGCCTCTACTATTTATTGCTAGCTTGCTGTTTAACGCAGATGCCAGTGCTAGGCCATCTATCAATCGTGTTACAACTAGATAAAAAAAAATTCATTCATATTTTCTGCTATTGTTTACTTGTATGAGTTGATCTAATTTATTTTTGGAGGGCCACGACATACTTAATTTCAAGCAAAGCAAATAACATGCAAGATTCATAACATCATATTTAACTATCAGCTACAGCAAAATAATACGTAAATATAAATAATAAATAAATCATGACTACCATGTTATTGTTTGTTGTTTTTACTGTTTTATCGTATCGAGCTGCCGTTTTAGTGTGTTAAATTTTACTTCAAATTTTACTTAAATTATTTGTGCATGACTATCACTAGATTTATACATCTCAAGGCCGCATTTTCCATCTCCGCGGAGTAGGTGTAACACCTAATCAGAGATTTTAGGTTTAAACAAAAGTTTGTGAGTTTATAGACTGATTTTGTTCAATACACTAGTATTGGTTTTAATCCAATATGATGTTAGTTCGCGTTACTTGCAGTAATAACGCAGAAGCTATAGGAAACATGGAAACAATCCAGGACCACTTTTTAACTATTAAGGTGAATTGAAAGTTCTTACATTTTTTCAATTGGTAGACTTTTATTTATAGAACTCCCAAAAAATAGAAATAAAATAGTTGTCTAAATAGTATCTCAGACTTTCACGGCCGTTTGACATAGTTGTAACAAAAACAGTTGCCGTTACTAAATAGTATATTAAACATCATTGGTGCACGTGTGCATAATTAAGTTATTTTGCGATTTTATTGATGCTTTATGCACTTTTTTTGTGAGCGCAAAATGCCTAATGCAAATACGGAGATTTTGGCAGTTTTATGTCATTATTGGAAATTATGTGCAAGCTCTGTATGTCGTTATGAAGCTGAAGGTCGATATTTTCAAAATTTAGAGCGGATCGAGAAACGACGCTTTGCTTTTTGCGGTGTACAATAGGTTGCCATCTTCATAAGTTTGGGAAGGTAAATAGACGATGCTAAGAACTGCCTTATGAATTAACTATAGAACAGGCACATGGCGACGAATGCAATTCTGTGATTAACTTTTTGCCAATCTACAAGATTCTATCGAAATATCAGTAATTTTTCGTAATCCAAACTAATCAAATCAGTGATTAACTCGTGAGCAATCAAGAACCTGTAGTCAAGGTGATACCGTGTGTTTGGTGGAATTACGAACGTATCATTCACCTTAAGTTGGTACTAGAAAGTAAGGCGTTAAAACTCCAAACTACTCGGCTACAAAAAAAATAATAAAAAACAGAACCATACAGTTGTAAATTCTCTAAATAAAAAAGTCAAGTTTAATGCGGCACTTACTTCTTCATATACCATACTCAAAAATAGTTACAAAGTAGATGTTATAATTTCTTATAAAACTCGCCTAAATATGATATCTCTTATATACATTACTATATTCTTGTGAACTGTCTAGACACATTGTAATTGCCATTTTGTTTTTGTAAATAGAATGGAGCAAAACCACGCTTGGCACCTGATGTAAATTTAGAAGAAGTTGGAAGGTGTCGAAACTATGTGGGATATACCGGTGCAGATCTAGCGGCTTTGGTCAGAGAGGCAAGCGTGCTAGCTTTCAAAGAATATATACTCTTAACAGATCAGCAAGGGTCTTTAATGGTAACAAACGCCCATTTTACGGCAGCTTCGCGTAAAGTGAAGGCATCCGTTTCTGAAGACGTACGTATACTGTAACATATTAACTACCTTATTAAATTTCATCGTGCGACTTATTCGCGCTTTAGAGGTGCATGTACTAAATTTTGTGAACAAAGTTCGGACTAAAATGTATCGCTCCAGGGATGGAGGCAATGATGAATTGACGTTTTTGTATTTAACTAACACGTGATTAGACAACCACTACATGCATTTTCCATCTTTTATCATAACAGTTTTCTTAAATTTTGTAACAATGATCACACATGGTGGACAATTCTTTTTCCTGTATTTTACACGGAATTTCCTTGCAACTGTATATACCAAATATGGGCAACCTTTCACATGTTGTGGGCCAAACTTTAGTGTCCAAATACGTTCGCGGGCCGTGTTTAAAAACAGTGTTCATAATTTTTAGCGATAGATATCAGACATGAAATAATACGACAATGTTATTATAATGCAATTTATTAAAATAAGAAAATGAAATGAGAAAAATAGGTACAACATTATAATTAAATCGTGAATTTTTTTTAATTGGGTTTTTCAAATGAAAACTTTCTCGGTACAACCTGACTACAACTGTTTGCTTGCGAACTGAACACCGTACACTCCGTAAAACTGAAACATGTACAGCTTCGATATTATATTGGACATGAACACTTCTAGAACTCCTGTCGGTATCTTTTTCAAAGTAGATCCAGTCTTTTTGAAGCTTGTATTCCAAATTTTGATTACATTTTTCATGAGGATCAAAATGCAAATTGAAAAAACCTGGGAATTCTCTTTGCGCATTAACCAAACTATCAGTGTTTGTTTAAAGTTGACAAAGTTGTTTGTAGATCTAGGTCCTTGTTCCGCACTGCTGCCAACTATACTTTGTTGCCACCATGCATTCCAAAAGATCCTGCTTTCTCTATATCACCTTCTAGTAGAAAAAAGCTTGAAACTGTTAAATATCTTACGTATTATTCCAACATGCAACTTTTAAATCATTGACTGATTTTCTACAGTCATGCAGCGATCTCGATTCCTCGCATTATTCTCGCTTAGAAAACGAAACAATTCAATTGATCTGTTAACCCTAGATACGTTTTAGTTCGCGCTTTACTTATGAGACGGGTATTAATCATTGCTGCTAATACACGAATAAATATATTTGCGGTGAAATTTTTTGCCTTAAATACTTATCTCTATAAATAATTGATTTTCTATTCCTAAACTTCAAAGTATTTAATTCAAGATATACATATATTAATTTAAGGGCTGGTTTATTGACATTCTGATAAAGTGGCAAATAACCGGAAATATCAGTAAATTTATCAGCTGGCAGATATCTCGCTTTGGTTTATTTACAAAATTTTATCTGAGAGGTAACAAACCAGTACAGTCTAATGGTTTTAGACGGCTAGAAAAATTAAAAATAAAAATCTTGGAAAAGGAGTAAATTATAATTTTTCTTTAATGTGTAATTCTTTTTTGATATACTTCTACTGAGAATTTCATTTGGGTTGAGAATAAAACGTTTGTCAGTAATGACATAAGTAGTGTTTGTTACAAATAACATTTTAAAGTATAAATTTACCGAGTAATTATTTAATTGCAGGATAGAAGGGTCTACCAGCGTTTGAGATCGCAATATGCTGCAGATTATCGCGAAGAAGAAATGGACTGCACGTAAAGTGAACCTTTTAAATATATTTTTAAATATAAAAATTTAAAAATTGTTTTCGACATTTTTCTCTTTTATGCAACATCGTAAGTATATATTTTAAATATAATTTATTTGTTACCATCAGGGATAGCAACAGTATATATCAAAATTGTGGAAATATTTAAAACGTATATATATTCGAATCGATTTTAATTTTGACTAACATAGTAACCAAATGGAATTAACTTTTTCAGCAAACAAAAGTTTTTGTACTGTGAATCTTTCATTTCTGATTTTAATACAGGTTTCTTTTACTTCACATGACAGTACGGTACTTAAAGATATTTGTATTTTGGAACCATGTAATTCCAGATCATTTTATATACAGCTGTGTGCGACAAAATAGCAGTGTATTGAAAAAAGTAAAACTTAAAGCTAAAAACTGTAATTATTCTTAATGCATTAAGTAAGATGTAATCTACATGTTCGTTGCACAGAAAAATAATAACTTTAGACATTATAGTACATAATATATAAAAATAGCAGCATTAAGAAGAAACTGTGATATGCGATGCTTGTTTGCGATGACAGCTTCAAATCTGCGTGGCATAGAATCAACTAATGCTTGACATCTGTTTTACGTCTCCCCATAGATTTTCTATGGGTTTAAGGAAGCCCCCCATAACCAGTCCTTAACCTTACGACTTGTATGTTTTGGGTCGTTATCGTGCATGACACCCGGCGAAGCGGCATCTCTTCCTCGGCGTAGGGCAGCATGACTGTTTAAAGTATATTTAGATACACAAATTGGTCCATAGTCTCCTGTATCCAAAATATTGGACGAACACTGTAGTATGAGAAGCATGCCCTTACTATAACAACCTCCATGTTTGACAGCTTTTATTGTGTAATTTGGATCGTATTTCGTTCCTATAGGTCTTCTAACATACTGCCCTAATCCGTAAGATCCAAATAATACGGCTTTGCGCTCCTTTGACCACAAGATATTTCGCTATGTAAAAATTGGCCAATTTAAATGTTCTCTAGCAAAGCATAATCGCTGTTGAACGGCATCAGCAAAGGGACTTTTCTTGGACTTCCAACAACCAACTTATCCTTTATCAAACGTTTTTGAATAGAGCAGGAGTGAATTGGAAGATTTAATCTTTGTTTTGCGTCGAAGTTAAATAGGAGTGTGATTTAAGAAATCTCTTAATGCGTTGATCATCTCTATTAGATGTCTTTCTCTTTCTTCCTCTTCGTTCAGGTCTTGCTCGATATTTTATTGCATTAGAAATCATTTTCGCTGAGCATTTTGGCGGTTCTTGATGAATTTGTCGGTTTTAATTCATGCTTTTCAGATGTGCACTGCTTCGCTCAACCTATGTTATTGTACAAAACTAAGTACATAACATAATTTAATATCAATAAAATTCAACTCTGCACCCAATATATTAGATTTTCTATATAGCGCTGGTATTATTTTTCATAGTAACAAAAATCTAGCGTGCTTAGAAAACAGACACCCGGATTTTGAATGAACCTAGTAAAGAAGACTTATTGACGTCAATTCGTCTATAGATATCTAAGATCTTGAATGTAATTAGGTCCCTGGATTTGGTATTTTTATATGCACTGCTATTCTTTCGCACACAGCTGTACGCATGTTACGGCTAATATCCAAGCGAAAAAGTTTTTAGAGCTGAAATAGATAGATATTACGCAATAAATCAAAGCCTTCTTGAATTCTAATAGCGAGTACTCATGTAAGACTTACTTTAGATTTTTGTCATTCGTGAAAGTCTATTTTTTTTTTAAACGGATTTTGTTTTATTACATAATAATACTCGTTATTTACTGAAACTTGAAAACATTTATTTTTCGTTTCTTTTAACAATTTGGGCTGGTTTAGTTAATTGCGCTTAAGTTGTAGTAAAACGGCAAACTTAATTATATTGCACACTAGCCAGTTCCCCACACCAGTTATTCTGTTAGCGTCTTTTTTTAGACAGTAGCAGTAACATGTATATCCATTATATAACCCTGTTTATTATTGACATTTGTGTTTTAAATTCGATATAACCATATTTTTGTACTTGTCGCTATTCCTAAGTACAATTAAATATTGTGTCATCATTGATTTTGTATATTTTAAGAAAAAAAAAATGTTTGCTTTTGTATTATTAGAAAAGCACAATTTCTATATTAAAATTGTATTTAGTTTTTGATTGTTTTTTACACCCATACCCTGTTATAATTTTTATATTCGAATTGTATTTACCTTTGATTGTTTTCACGTCCCTACTCTGCCTGTTTAAGCTTAATTTCTAGTTTTATTATATTTAATACAAAAAAAATGTGAAACAAATGAACATATTATCATTAAAGGAATTGCATTCATTTTTTTTTGTTTATTTATTTAGTAATAAAGACCAATAAGGAAATTCCCAATCATACAGAGTCCGGCGAAAAAACCTTCAGTATTCCAAAAGGTAGATACAAAGAAAGAAGCAGATACAGAAAAAATATTTATATTTGTGAACAACAAATACTGCGCCATTTTACACTATTTGGTTTTTAAAATTATATCAGATGAATGGCGTTCTCTATTATCGACGCATTGACGAAGCCTTTCTCGGAAATTGTCCATAGTTCTTCGTGTGATTTCCGGTGAAATGACAGCCACTACCTCGGTGATTGCCCCTTTGAGTGCTTGTAGAGTTGTGGGGCGATATATGTACACTCTGTTAATCTTTAAATGCGAATCGAAGTGACGTTGGAGATAGGCAGTCAATTTTACAAGCAGTCACACGCGGTGATACGTAATCTTGAATTTCTTTCGCTGTTTTTCAATGTTTATGTCATGATGCTTCCTTGGGAGCCAGGCGATATCTTCTTGCAAAGACAGAAGACATCCAGGAAACAACTCTTAAAATTGCGTGATCTATGGCTCCGTCTTGTTGAACTCTCTTCATAGAGGAAGATCCCGATCATGTGATAGTAGCGATTCGAAGTAACCGATACCGTTAGCCCATTTTCGAAAAAATACAGGATCCACACACCAAATTCAGCAATGGCATACCAAATTGTTATACGAGGGCTATGAAGTGGTTGTGGGTGAAGTTCTCGAGGGTTTTCTGCTACCTAGTAGTGTAAATTTTGTTTACTTACAATATGTGACAAGCGGAAGTAGATCTCATCAGACGAAATCAAAACAGCGTCAGCTGGAATGTTCTAACGAGTGTCCTCACGCACAGCTTTGCAAGTTTCACAATATCTCTCACTTAATTCTTCGGTAACCATCATTTTGTATGCGTGCATTTGAAGATCTCTGTGCAGGATTCTTCTTACACCTATATCAGACAATCCCGGGCAGGTTTTAAGCGCTTAACGTTTTGGAGATTGCTGGGTAGACGCTCCCACACGCGTCATATTTTTCGACGTCCAGAACGAATGCGAAATGCACGCTGAATAGTATCCATTGAACCATCATTACGAAAAAGACGATAAAAATAAACACATGGTGTTATTATTTGTAACAGATACAGCTGCCTATATGAGGGCGCTGGTCGGCTTTGAGAAGAAACATACAGTAGTGTAACGCGATTTGTCCCTGAAATCGACGTCATGTACCTCAAAGTGCTGATGTCTGATTATAACAAAACTGCGAAAGAGTTACTCTTAAGTATCGTTTTCAGTGTTATTCTATATTGGATGAGAATTGTTACGTATTTGCAACATACAAGGTAAGTTTCTACAGTTGCTTCAGCGAAACGAGTTTGCCGTTCTTTGAAGAGGACCGCCGTTAGAAATGATTCATTATCTAATACATGGAACAGTAGATGTACTCTTAAGTTTGACTAGAAATTGCCTATTAGGTTATACATCAGTTTTTTTTGTATTTGTACTATGCACTATGTACCCATCTCTTACAGTCATATTTATTCCAGCACACGAGATCTATCGTAAACTAAGCATTTAATTATTATCGCGCCATCGTAAATTAAATCGGGAAATTCACTTATGATAACTTTTCGCCCTCCATAGTTCCGAAATAATTATATACTGCGCATAAAGTTCCGTAATTCAATAGTCAATAAAATCGTGCTAACAAGGAATAACATGGAATACAGGCTAACGCAGTCGGCGAGAAATTTGATCTAAACTTTGTAAGAAATGTGATAAACTCACGCCTCGTGTGAACTGCCGCATACCTCTGCCATCCCTAATCATTATTACACATGAAGAAAATTCTATTTGGCAAAGTAGTCAAAAAATTAGAACTGTAAAATCTACCATCGGTAATACTATGCCTCGATTTCATCAAACTCGGAATTTAGAAGACCGCAAATAGCAAAAATATTTTTTAATAAAGCATACATAGTCATCTATTGTAAAAGGTATCAGTATTTACAAAATTTGCAACTGCCACATTTTTTAAGTACGAGCCACCACTAAAATTAGGTCAATTAAAAAAATTACTATTAGTTAAGCACGTTGGAATTTGTATTCGGGTTTGGGACTGTATTTATCAATTGAAAATTAATGAGAGAAGGGAAGATTTACTGGAAATTAATTTGACACATTCTAGAACATATGTGGGCAACCACTGGCCCGCGAATCGGATCCGGCCTGCTGTAAGATTCGATCCGGCCCGCGGGACATTTTGAAAAACCCAATTAAAAAAATTGCATTATAACAATAACATATAATAACATTGTCGTATTATTCCATGTCTGATATCTATCGCAAAAAATTACGAACACTACTTTTAAACGCAGCTCGCGATTTTGCATACTAAAATTTGGCCCACAACATGTCAAAGGTTGCCCATACTTATTCTAGAAATACAGAGATACAAGATACAATTCCGCCGGGTACAAGATTAGTAAGAGAAAAAAAATTAACATATTAATGTGCATGGTAACGATTCAAAGAGCACGGCAAGTCTATGTAGCACAATAAAGGAATAATTTGTTAACAATAACAGCATGCCCCCCTCAAACCATTGATCTAATATTCTCGATAACATCGGGCACGAGAGCAGCATGATTTTATAATGATCGAGGCCGTAATTTCCATTTCGAATTGGATGTATTTTTTTTTGCAAGTAATACAAATGGTAAATTACAAACATTTAGCATAAACATTAAATCAAAAAGAAACTGCTTGTAAGCTTTGTGCAAACAGATTTGTCCCGGCATAACAATGGTTTATAAAATTTTTCACATTACTAACCCTACTAACATTAACGTGCCTGAGTGTTTGTTTCTTCTTTCATTTGCAAGATGTCAAGTTGGATCATTTTAAAATAAATAGGTTGTATATTTCTGCATACATTTTTGTCTGTGTATAAAATTTTTAAAAAATTACAAAAAAAAAAACAAAAAAGTGTTTAATGCCGGCAGATATCGCCTTTCCAGTTTATACGTATCAGCAGCTCCATTAAAGACTACAAGCTCTTCTGATTAAACTTCAATAATCGAATTGATTTAAGGGTAAGTTATTTTCTATCTAAAAGTATTTCAGTACACCCGTATCTCGACTTTGTTTCTTTTGTAAACGGCATAAGCACATTTTGGATTTTTGTTTGAAAATCAAAGTTTATTGGAAATAACCGGACCCAACACGAAATTTTAAATAGTTTTGGGTATTTTATTATACATGAAATTGGAAAGCATATATGATTTGTAAATTATTTAAATATATTTGCAACTGGGTCCTTATATGTCCAGTGAAGGTACCTTTGCTTGTTGTAAGTCCAGTTTTTTTTCCACTAGCATTCGTCGGCAGTTTTCTTTATGAACTATTAAGAAGCAAGTATCGAATTATACGGGCTGTTGGAGGAAATACATTGAATCTTTACATATTTATTGGGAATGCGGCGGCCATAATTTAATAAATTCACAATATATACTACAGGTATACAATTTTAGAACACACTATAGCAAAGATATTGTCATTGGTTTGATTTATAGTATCTGAAGACTAAAATTGTTTGACAAATAAGTCTAATTTATAGGAGAGAGGGACATTTGTATACCGTGTTACGTAAATCATTGGGAAAATAAAGCGCGGTGATATTCTATACTACTTCTTAGTTTGCAAGTTATAATAATTTTTGAGATTTTAAAATACATCTAATTTTTGTATTAAAAAATAAAAGTAGTCATTTTTTAACAAAACAATTGACGGAATTAGGGAGATTGTGCTATAATACTTAAGAATTTATTTAAACCTAATATTTACATCTGTTTTATTCTGCTTACTTCATAATTATTTTGCATGTCTTGAAATCCTGGTTGGGCCAATAGCGCGAAATTCTTTAATAATTTCCGTTATTATGGGTAACACAAAATAGCACCTTATTTATAAACCATAATACAGTAGTACCTCGATAATTCGAAGTAATAAAGATCGTGATGAGTCGAATTACGGAATAATTATTTTTACAAGGGTTTTTATGCTTTTTTTTTCATTTGTAAATAAAGAGCATATCGTTAAAGTAATTATTTTGCATTTGATTAATACAAAACAGTAATGTCTATATTTTTCAAAAATAATTTATAATTGTTTGTTGTTTAACATTTTTCTGATTTAGAAAAAGAGCTTCATCCTTTAATCTTTGTAATGTGAGAATATTGACCATTAGAATATTGTTACAATATTTAACACAAATTTATTTACAGTATTGCTATTTATCACGGTTTCCTCTTCCTTTTTAATTTTTTCTTCTTCATCAGGCTCTTCGGTAGGTAGTAAATTTTCATACTCTGTACTCAGTTCAACACTTCGCTTTCAGTAACATTTTTCTCACCAACTGAATTTAACAAGCTGGAAATCAGCACTAGGCCGTCTTTCTAGACGAAAGTTTTTGTTTTAAAACTTGTAATTAATACTCGTCAACACTTTTATCTTCAAAAAAAACCATGCCGCGGATTGTGTGCCAACTTCTTTCTAGTGTTTGGCATGTAAAACTACATACTCCAAGCATACGATAACAAGAAAACGGCACCTTTCAAATTCCATAGGGCACTTAGTGGGGTTTGCTTCGTTTGAAGATAAAATGTGACTAAAAAGTGATTTTCGGTGTAACTTAGTTAAATTGATTTGATTCTGGTCCATGAATTGGACTTGTATTTGTAAATTTCTTGATGCAGTTTTCTTGCCTTAGCAGCCAACATTTCATATGTAACTGGAACATGTCAAGATCGTTCAGTTCTATACCAAGAATATAATCGAGTTTCCATTTCTGGATATTATGCATGTCTAAGTCTTTTTCTGTTGCTTGGCGCAGTATAGCAGTGGTTAACGAAACTGCAGAGCTGTTAAAATAATAAACAGTTAATTGGAGTTATAACAACAAATGCATATCTTAAATTCTTATTCTAGCCTTATGCTTTTAGAAAAAAAAAGGGGGGGGGGAGAACGAGAGAAAAGAAATAGAAATAGAACAAAAGAGAAAGGTGGTATCCCACCTTTTTTCTGTCTCTCTTTCCTTCTCTTACTCTTGTCACCTTTCTTTCTATTTCACTCCCCCTCCCCTTGTTTTAATTCTTCTTTTTATCTCTTTCTCTCTTTCAGACTTTTGTTTCAGTGCTAGTGTGTTGTGATATCGTTCTGAAGCGTTTTAGCAATTGTATTCCGTGTAACAATACCGAACTAACACGATTAACTTCGCGTTTCTGCATGACGCAATTTTATGCAAGATGGAACTTGTAGAAACTGTTGACAGTGCACTTCAGATAAGTAAATTATAAAAATTCACATTGCAAAGTATATAATCTATTTTAAAAAGCTATTCGAATTACAGAAGAATTCGATTTATTAAGCTTCGGACTATCGAGGCATTGAACTACAATTGAAAATTACTTTGCATATTATGTACTTTGTACTCCAGAATATTAAATATATGAAACACTAATAAACGCTACAATTAATTACATTAACATGCCATGCCAATGATTAATTAAGAATACAACTAACATATGCATGCACTTGTTTTAGATTTTCAAAAGACAGAAAGAAAGAACGCGACGTGATAGGAAAAAGTGGGTTTCATATTTGGTGTTAGCGTACCTATACTAGTTAGTTAAAAACAGGTGTCATATCTTAGTCAGCAGAAAAAAGAAATTATTTAGTAAATGTAACACATGGGCTGAAAAGTCCCGGGCCTAACACATAGATGACGCTAGTTTTATTGCAGTCACCTTTCTCTCAGTTAGTACTAACCTTCAAAAGACAACTGTTAAAATTTCATGATATTCTATTCATTAGTTTGTGAGTTATTGTGCTAAGACTCACGCTACTTTTGTGATTTTCAAAACAATGGATCAAAAACAATTTCGTGTTTTAATTTTACATTGCTTCTTGATGGGAAAAAATACCGCTCAAGCGAAGCAATGGCTTGAAAAGTGTTATGGGGACTCCGCTCCATCAGAAATAACAATAAAACGTTGGTTTGCTGACTTCGAAACGTGGTCGTAGAGACACCGATGATGCAGAACGCAGTGGACGTCCAAATGAGGCGGTAACACCAGAAAACATCAAAAAAATTCACAAAATCGTTTTGAATGATCGAAAAGTGAAGTTGCGTGAGTTAGCTGACATCGTAAAGATATCAAAAGAACGTATTGGCTTTATATTGCATGAGCATTTGACTATGAGAAAGCTCTGTTCAAAGTGGGTGCCGCGTTTGCTCACTGTTGACCTAAAACAAGAACGTGTTGATGATTCTGAGCAGTGTTTGGCCATGTTTAAACGTAACAAACCGGAATTTTTGCATCGATATGTGACAATGGATGAAACATGGATCCATCACTTCACTCCGGAATCAAAACGATCGGCATCTGTGTGGACAGCAACTGGTGAACCTCGTCCAAAGCGCCCGAAAGCACAACAATCGGCTGGAAAGGTTATGGCCTCGGTATTTTGGGATGTGCGTGGTGTAATATTCATCGACTATCTTGAGAAAGGAAATACCATCAACAGTGAATATTATATAGCGTTATTGGAGCGTTTGAAGGCCGAAATTGCAAGGAAACGACCGCATATAGCAAAGAAAAAAATCTTGTTTCATCAAGACAACGCACCGTGTCACAAGTCAATCAAAACAATGGCAAAACTACATGAACTTCGAATTGCTCCCACATCCACCGTATCCGCCAGTTTTGGCCCCCAGCGACTACTGGCTGTTCGCAGACCCCAAAAAAATTCTCGCCGGTAAGAAATTTCGCACGAATGAAGAGGTTATCGCTGAAACTGAGGCCTATTTTGAGGCAAAAGATAAATCGTTCTAGAAAAGTGGTATTGAAATGTTAGAGCGGCACTGGAATGATTGCGTTGCTCTTGATGGACATAACGTTGATGAATAAAGCTAATTTTGAACCAAAAAAACGTGTTTTCTTTGTTAGGCCCGGGACTTTTCAGCCCATGTGTTATAGTAGAAAATTAATCCTAAAATAATTATAGCTATAAAATATTTAATATTTCACGTTCTAGTTTGGATTTGTCTCCATGCAATAACAAAAGAACCATAAATTTCATTTTCTGAATTACGACTTTCTTGTTATATTAAATAGAAGATTCTGTATATCTACATATTTCTTATAAATTACTCCCTACATCTGTTATTGATTTCTACTATATAACTGTTATAAAGAAGTGTGCGATAAACTTTTACTATAGCGGAGCAAATTTGAGTGCAGTCACATTAAAAGTGCACAACATGAATATAAAACAAGGGACGGAAAATATATAGCGATTTTCCTTTTGGTTTAGTTTCTATGCTAAATGTTGTACTTGGTCAAAAATAATTTCGTCAACTCTGGGATACATACAATTTCAAATGGAAATTACTATCTCAATCAACATTACAAAATCATGCAGCCTCTGTTCGCGATAAATCTGACAACAATATAAGCATATAAATCCGATCTGAATAAAAAAAATGGCGTGGTTGGAAACCTTACAATTATTAGTTTTATTGTTACTAACAAAAACCGTGCTTCTTAAATCTTCTTTGTTTCGTGACCAATCTGCTATTCTCTTTGTAAAATGTCCCACAAATGTTGTTAGCTCATTTTTTGTTGGTCTGTAAATTTTGTCCCATAAGATGTCTATGGAATTCAAATTTGGGCTTTGAGGGGAGATTTGGTTTTTAGTGATCTTTATCTGTTCCCAAATTTGGGAAAAACCATCGCAAGGTGTTCTATTTTAGAGCGCCAATGAAATAAGACGTGTTACAAATACGTGGATTAAAGATACTCTAAAAAAGTTCTTTGGTGATGCTTCCTTTTTCTTTCATTTCAATATCCAGCATTTCCGACACAGAGAAAGCGACTTTGATGTGAGGGATACTTTTACCCGCTTTTTTCTTGTGAGTATCGTGGAGGGCCAGAAGTTGGTAGTGCGGGTATATTAAATGACAGCTAATATACAGAAATCAATAGTTCGTAAATTTTAACTGTGTGCATAGATTATTTTAAATGTTTTATTTACAGGCTAAATAGTTTGTTAAACAACTCTTTAGGAATGGCGCAACGAATTGATATTGATGACGATGGTAATAAATGTCCTGTTTATATGTATTTAATTTATAGAGTAAGAGTTTGTCAATCATAGTTATAGAAGTAATTAGTGTTGGAAGCAGCGGCGAGGCCAGTCGTGGAAGCAGCAACGTCGAGGTTAAGCTCGAAAGCACCGACGAAGTCCCTCGTGAAAGGACCGCCGGAGTCCCTCGTGAAAGCACCGCCGTCCCTCGTCAAGGCCCCGCCGTGTATCATGAAATCCACGGCGACGATAGTCGTGATGCAAGTAGTGGTCGTGACGACAACAGTAAACCACCACCTATGCCAAAACTTGCAGTAATCTTCAAGAACACAACAAAATTTAGCGGTGAAGAGATCGAGAATAAAGTTCCACCCTTTTTATTAGCTTTGAAGAATCCCAGTTTCTACAAAAATTTCGGAATATCTCCTCCAAGTGGGTTTATACTACATGGTCCACCTGGATGCGGAAAAACCTTATTCATTATGGCCATGTCTGAGGTATATTGTAATTTATTGCGTATTTCTAATCTTAATCTTTTTGTAAAACGTTTACATTCACATGTTCATATGTTAATTGGCAAACGATTTCTTAAAGTATACTAGTGATAATAATATTATAATATTTTTACATTTTTAGAAACATACACTTCCCGTAATACGAAAAATAGGCTGTGGCGGAGTTGACTTTCGTGTGGTGTTTCTCCAAGCAGTGATAGAAGCACCTTGCATCCTTTTTTTCGACAACTTAGATCTGATTGCGGCCAGTGGAAAATATGGTCCAACGGATTCTGGGAAACGGGTGATTAGTGAGTTGATTGATGGTCTAGATGGTAAGAATAATTGTTTTCTTTTGAATTAGGCATAATAAAAATTGTTACGTTCTCCTGGTTTGAAGAACAGCACCACTGTAGCCTGCTCGTAAATTCCTGAATTACTTGACCAATACTTACTTGTAGAGTATGTTCGCTTATTTACCAGATGAAAGGTTGTACAGTGAAACTCAATGCGCATGCGCAAAAAATATATTTAAAAAATAAAATGTGTACACGGTTTCCACCCTTGCCTATGTACAGTTACGATGTACGTAAGATATATATATATTTGCAATAATTGCAGTTACTTGAGCTCTCTTATACATGTAATGTATATTAGCATGTGTATATGTATGTTTTCCTTTGGTAGCAATATATAGTACCGCCTTAGCATGTACGTTGCTAAGCTATGTTTTAATTGTGTTTAATATGTTAAATTCTTATATGTTTCCGCAGAAGCTTTGTTAGAGGCATGTACTAATGCCTCTATCTGTTTGCATGTACCACTACCTTTTTATAGGGGAGCCAACCCTATTTACTTCTTAAATTTATAAGCGCACCTCGGTGCTATGCTTATTTATATGTCCCTTTCCGGGAGCCTAATACATTTTCCTTGTTTTAAATTTGCCTAAGGGACTTGGCTCTGTATCATTGGCTTGTATTTGCATTTGAACCAAATTCGTTCGTTATTTACACATTTATAGGGGAACCCACCCTATCTCTTAGAGCTTGAACGCCTGGTCGATAGCGACAGTAGCGATAATAGCCGATCTCAAAACAAAAGTAATGTGACAGCTACCCAGGCGTTCTCGTTTGGAATAATACGCTATGTGCAATCTTTAGCTATCTGCTACTGCGCCCCAAAGAAGGGAAAAAGCCAGTAGCCAGCAAATGTGCGAAATGCGCACCGATAAGGAAAACGGAGCGATGAAGCCGACATTAGATATAGAAAAATGGTCCGTGAGACTCGTCCGCTACGACGAACAACTAAATGGAAAAATGTCTATGTCCCCATACGACAAAGGACCGAACAAACGTACAAAAGACAACGACCGTCAACAAGAAGCGGAGTGATCGTACTTGTAGAAGATGTCTAGAAACTCAAAACAATGTTAAGTCCTTAACAAAAATTGATATATGGTTGTGCCTATGTTTGTATCTATCGAAATTATTATTAGGTCTCTCAAAATCGTTATTCAAGTTAACGTCTTATCTATAGGGATATAATCTTCAAACATCGGATGAGACATTAAATAATCAAATACAGCATAACACTTCACAAAAATTTATCTATATAAAAAATAAGATATATTTTTTATTCCATAATATATTTGGCACGGATTGATATCGTTACGGAGAAAGGTCAATGTGGAGAGCGTGGAGGGGCCGAGCGGCCGTATCAAGGCGAGTGTTCAGTAACGTTTACGTACTCGCATCATTTATGATCGCGACTTTCATGAGTGAGCATAAGCGGTGCGGACGTAGGAATATTTACATATAAATTAATGATAAAAAATATATTATATAACGTACTGATTTAAGAAGTTTCCACGAAATTATATATATATATATTATTAATGATACAGATTCTTAAATAATAAAGATTTCTAATACTTAACATAATCTTTAAACCTTGCAGGTTCCTTTACATTTCTTTGAGGTCTGCTATTAACAACACTATTTTTAATATTACCAATACTTCCTGATTGGGATATGGTATTGTCGCTGTTTGCAATATTCGGGCTGGATATGGTTGGGTCGGAGGATAATGGGATATCTACTGTTTCGTCTATACTTCTCATCATTCGTATATATGGTCTCGGCGTATCGCAGTTCCTCTAATTGTTTCATGTCCTTAGCATCTCTATTATAATACTACGTCACTTTTCCTTTCGCTTTTTCTTTCCTTTTTTTAATATTTGGTTCTATAGTTGAATCGAGCAATCTAGATATGGTTGGTAACGTGGTTCGCAACCTTCTATTTAACATTATTTGTGCTGGGGATTTGTTCAATTCTTTGACAGGCGTATTTCTGTATTCCAATAGATAGGTATATATTTCGCTCCTTTCTTCAAAATCTTTTTTCATAAAATTTTTAGCTATTTGAAATCCGCTTTCTGGCTAATGCATTGGACTTAGAGTAATGTGGGCTTGACGTAACGATTCTAAAATCCCATTCTCTTGCAAAGCCCTTAAATAAAATGCTATTAAAAGGCATGTTATCTGACATAAATCTTTCAGGTATTCCCGTTCTACTAATAATAATTAAGACTGTTGCCGTTTTGCTCTGTAAACGAATCAGCTCTATCCAGTTAGAATAATAATCTATCACAAGTAAATTCGTCAACCCCCTGGAATGTTAAAATATCCGCTCCAACAGTTTGCCATACCCTATTTGGAATTGGACGAGAAACTATAGTTTCCTTCTGATTCCTTGATTTAAATTTTTCGCAAACTTTACAATTGTTCACAAGTTTTTCTACTTCTTTCGTAAGCCCTTGCCAATATAGAATAGAACGTGCTCTCGACTTACATTTCTCCATTCCAAAATGTCCTTTGTGAATTTGATCCAATATATCTTTGCGCAACTTGGATGGTATCCATAGTTTCTCACCGAAAAATAGTAATCCATCTGCAACATCAATAGAATCTCGATACTTCCAAAAATCTTTGACTTCTACCGGTAGATTACATTTCTTGTTCGGTCATCCCTCCATATTGTATTTGATGACTTTTTGTAACTTTCAGTTCTGCATTGTAGGTCTTTGAAAGTCTTTCCTTCTCTCAGGAGTCAGTGATAAATGCTTGGATATTTATATTTTCTAATTCTGGTTCGTCCATATCTTGATCCTTAATGAAAGATCTGGATAAAGTGCCTGCCAGAAAGATTTTCTTTCCTGGTTCGTAAGCTATTGCAAAATCATATTTTAATGTCTTTAAAATCATGCGTTGTAATTTAGTGGTAGGAATTTCTTTCTTTAGAATCATTTCGGTCACTTTGTACTATTACGTGTTTTCCGTAAATGTAATAGTGAAACTTTTCCAGAGCGTAACCCACTGCTTATAGTTCCTTCTCAATTTGAGCAATGTTCCTTTTTCTTTCTGTTAATGCTCTCGAAGCATGCACTACGGGATACAAGCTGTATATTAGACACATATCAAGTCCGTCTGTTGATGTTGTTTTATTTACCGAAATAGTTGGAGCTTTTTTAATTATGTCAAAAAGTAAATGAGAATGCATTTGGTGTTAATCGGAAACATAAGTGTCATATGACAAGTTTTAAAATGACAATATTGCCATAGATTAATTGGATGCGAAAATATGACTTTGACATGAGTGTTATACCGTCATTTGTTAACAAATAAATCTCTCCGTTGATAACCTCCATCAATTTCAAAAGAGAAAGTTTCAATGCTATGATTGAAACTAAGCAATTCAATATATAAGATAAAGCCAAACAAGGAGCAATGTTGCTGATTATGAACAATACATCATGGGCTCAACGGGACTGTATCCAAGTCCATCGAATGGCTTCAAAGTATATGCCAACACACAACATCCTTAAAATCTTGCATAGAATTTGGTTATTGTCAATGGTGAAGTTAGATGAGCTGTTCAGTGAAAAAGAAAACAGCAGTGCAAATATATTTGTCTACTGTACCCCGACTGCAGTAAAACCAATGTACATTTTCAACGACAGTACAGTTAATAAATAATTGCAGACATATTAATGACTACAATAAAATATCGAATATATTAATTAATTATAAAAATCTCTTAACTGCACATATTACAAATTTATATAGTTGTCTTCTCTTTATATCTGCAATAAATTTAATAAAAAAGATTTCTTTACTGTTAGCATTTTATTTATAAAATAACAAATGAAATAAACATATGAATTTGATTTATAAACAAATAATTTCAATTTATTTAATTTTCTAATGCTAGTTAAATACCGACGTCTCCATAGCACAATGTCTTGTTGTTACATTAGCACACTGTTTCGATTCCTTTTTAACCACTTACAATCTACGGTACAATCTAATTTAAATTTTGCAGTATTACCTTCTACCTTAATATCTGAATACCAAACTCTTTGATTGTCGTTGCCAGTAATGTCAGTTATTTCATTTATAACTAATTCACTACCATCATCTGTTTCGACTAACGACTGAACCTTACGTTTTTTTGTCTTTACATTACTTGAATTATTTGATAATTTATTTAAAGAATTTTTACATGCATTTGCAAAGTGAATCTCCCACATTACATTGTATTTCTTGTGACGTCCCTTGTATTAGACATGACTGCCTCGGGATTCTTGCCTTGCTTTGAAGTTACAGCATCGACTTTACGTGCAGCCCCAGCTATCTTGTGTTACATGCTTGCCTTTCACTTATGTACTTCATTCGATACACATATTCTGGTATTCAAATTTTCTTACAATAATTTTCTTTGTAGTTGTTTATCAAAAATACCACATACTACCCGATCTTTGATTAGGTTATCCTTTTGATCTCCAAAACCACATGTAGCTGCTTTAGTTTTAAGTTCCATTAAAAATGAGTCAAATGGCTCTCCCTCTTCTTGATATGTATTAAAAAAGTTATCTCTCTACTGTTATATTCACTCGGGGTTTACAGAATTCTCCAACTTTCGTCAAAACTATGCCGAACTTCTTTCTGCCTTCTTCTATCGCAAATGTAAAATTATCTAACACTTGTTACCTTTCGATCAAATTTATTAAAATAGTAATTTTCCGTTCATCCGATACTGTCTAAACCAGCTGCCAGCATATAATTTGTAAATCTACATTTGCATGTTTTCTATTTTATGTTATAATTAACAGCTTTCCTGGTTTATTGAAATAATCCATTACTTCTTACTGTTATCTAACCTTAACCATATTCTTATATCTCCCTTGTTTTTTAATTTTCGGAAAAACCTGACACCATGTTATATACTGTTGTAGGCCGGGTAGTCGGGCAATATAAAGACAGTACACTGTGGTGTAATAATATTTTTTTCTTCTAATATACTATGCACTACATCTTATATCTCTATCTATAACACATGGTCGTACATCTGTATCTATGCCGGTGTATGTATATCACGCCATCTACATATGTGTGGATAGTAACATGCATATACAACAGTATGCACCATCACATGCATCACAGAATGTTTTCGCCAATAGGTTGTTTCGTCACAACCATAATTTTTTATCTTTCAATTCTGCTTTAATTCTTCTTTCAACATAGTCACGAACAGCTGGCATAAAGTTTCTTAACGATTAATTGGTAATGTATAATCCGAATACTTGCTTCAGAAAGAGACAAATGCTTATTGGTCTAGTAAAGTGAACGCTACATTATATAGAACAGAGTAAACACCTATATCAAATATTAATTGCAATCAGAACGACCGGTCGAATAATACTGAACAAGCGTGCTTTGATACTGGTATTCGATTCTTCGTGCCGCGCGCTTCACCCCTCCACGTTGTTCTCCGCACGGCATTGAAGCTTGCCCCTCTTTGTCGGGACTAATTATTGCTATGGAGGGGAACGACGACTGTTCCGATCATGACACGGAGACGCACGAACCAGGTCGTACAGAGTAGATGCAGTCGCAATCATTCCAAATTATTCCGTCGGATGTGTGGTGTGGTAGAGAAGTTACGTTGTGATTTTTGGATTATTTTTATATCGACCATTGTGTTTTATTTGTAGGATCCTTTGTTAATAAAACTTTAAGTAGATATTTTTTGGTTTAGGATTAACTAGTTTTAGTTTCTTCTATTATTATTCTATTCTCTATCGAGTAGTTCTTTTATTTGGATCGTTTTAGCTTATTTTTTGGATTGCCGTTCATATTACAGAGTTTTCGTTGTAGAAATTATTTTATTTCTTTTCGAGTAGACGTCGCTGCATTTCTTTCTGCCTCTTATAGTAAAAGGATTGCTGTGAGAAGCAGCGATACGATATGCAACAGCCCAGAAGGAGCGACATGCAATGGAGAGCGAAACGTCGACAGACTCATGCATGTATGTTACATTACATTAATTATAAGTATTTTTAAGATTATAATTCCTCATCAGATCCGAACCAATCCATTTCAGAATCCGAACCATTGAAAGATAAAATTATTTTTGTTGGTTGTATTTCTTTTTATATTTACACTTCCATCCACATTTCTTAAAACAACTTTTCTTCATCCTCCAATCCAATTCAGTCGAGTTAAGATTAGATTGGTATGGCGATAACATCAACATTGTGTTACCCAATGCTGCTGCATAATTATCGATTTCATACTCATTTTGTTTCATTGCACTAGCCAAGGTAACTAACTATTAGTAATATGTCTTACACTTATTAAAGTTAATTAACGCTAATTAATATAATAAATAAATAAAATAAAATATATGCACTTTGCATATAATCCGGTCTCTAGTAATAAGTGATATAGTTCTTTCAGATTTATTAGTCATTTCAGCGACTCCTCTTATAACCTACTCTGTGGGAAATAGTTTCCAGAATAGTTAGGACATTATCTTTCAAAGATTCCTGTTTAGCCATTACGGAATACTCTCTAAAATATCCGTTTAAGGGGGTGATACAAAATTGAGGTTACGATATTCGTTACCTTGAATCGATGAGTACAACGTTAAGTATAAAAAAACCGTTTCAACATTTAAAATAGTAAAATTAAAGAGTCGCTAGAACAAGCCAAAATCGCACGCTAAAACATAGAATAGGACTGTATCCAATTGTTAAACATACAAAGTGTTGACTAACGAGAAAGCAGGATAAAGAGTTGGTAAATTAGTTCACATTATTCCCCTCCCCAAATTTACTTGGTCGCATTCTAGATCATTGATACTTTTGATGAACCGACTTTATATAAATTAAAATAAAATATACGAGAAACAAAAACAAGTCGGTTCAAGTTTTTTACATTTTTATTGATACATAATTTGAAACGTAAGTTTATTGTTTATTATAAGAAAAACAAATGCATTTATAGATTGTTTATGGTCTAAAGTATCAAGACAAGTGTATTTACAATAAATTAAAGGTTACTTTCATATCCCAATTTGAAATAGAAAACATCATAATTTATATAGTGTTTGATTACCAAGAGAACGAAGGTAATTCTGATTATCAGTGAATAATAATTCCTTTTGGGTCATATTGTAGTTCATTCAGCTTTTATATCCTTTCTTCGATTAAATAAACGAATTACAAGCCAAATAGTAAAATAAAACACTAAATATCATACGTTTAATTATTTGAATCATATAATTTTGCCAGTTCAGCGGAAACGTGGTTCCATCCCTGTGTGATAAGATTAGGTATATCTTGTTTATTTAATCTGTGTAAGAAATTAGGCGCATATTTTTTTGTTTTCTTGCAGCACATACTTTTGCTTTCAATGCAAATGAAATATTTCGTAAGAAGAAACTGTGAAGTTTGCGTCTGATAAGGATTTGTATATGTTCATCGTACAATTGCAAGAGAATGTTTCTGCCGATAACACTAATTTTTGCCTTTCTCCACAACTGTAGTGGATGATTAATATTTTTTTGCAAAATATGTGATGGTGTTGACAAGCATCTGCTTTTTTGTCGCAGTGTATGTACGTTAGCACTTTCTTTTTCTTGATCTTCATCATTTGGTGCAACACACCTACGTCCTTTGTACCTTGTGGTGTCGGACTACCATTCTCTTATTTTCTTCTCTCACAGTTTCCTGTTCTGAGCCAGTTGTTTGGCTTCAATTCATCCCATACTTCTTTTTTCTAATGTTGTATACATTTCTTCTTTCCAGGTGTTTCGGGGTCTCTCTATTCTGTTTTTGCCCTCTGTTTTGGTTTCAAAAATCCTCTTTGTTATTCGATCTCCTCCCATTCTGTGTACATGTCCAAGCCATTTCAGTTGTCTCTCCTCTATGATTATTTCTATTGGTTTCATATTTAGACTATTAGATAGGGTCTTAATAATGGCGGTGCAGTAAGATGGTAGGTGCCCCGGACTTTCACCCTCCACCCCACAAAACCTGCAGTCACTATTCTGTTTCAGACTGATTCTTGTTATGTCTTCCCTAAGGTGACAATGCCCAGAAAACCTGAGGACACGTAGTCTGTTTCTACTAAGTTCTAGCATAGTCTTTGCTCTTTGCTTGTTGAAGTTTCCAAGGAATACCTTGGAATGTCTCAGACCAGGAAGATTCTCCCAAACAAATGCTCTGAGCTTCTCCTTTCTCTCTTTAAGTTCTTCTTTATAGGTGCTCGTCCATATACCACAGAACGACTCCGATCCCACAAACGAAGTTGTGGTGGCATTTTTGGCTAATACGTTAGCTCGAGATGACCCTCGGGACCGTAATCTCATTTCCTTCAGTCACCACCGTGGTTACTCTATGCATTACCGCATGGCCCACTCTCTCCACCACTATGTGTAGCGGTGTAAGGTCTAAGATGACCTCCAGAGCCGCGGTTGGGCATGTTCTCATAGCTCCGGTAATGCATACACATGCTAACCGTTGCAACTATCAAGGGTATTCCTGGTCGTAACTTGCGTGACCTTCTGAAACCAGATTATCGCTTGTAGGTTTTACTATACTGATGTATAGCCATCGCAGTATATTTGGATTACATCCCCATGTTTTACCTGCTAGATATCGGCATATCATTGAGGCTGTTGTTGCCTTATTTGTAGTCAGTGCAATATGCCTGTTCCACAAAAGTTTCTTGTCTAGGTACTTCACTTCTGATTTACATTCGATCAATGTTTCATCTGGACGGATGTCTCTCATGTTCAAAATTTTCCTAGTGAAAGGTACAATCGTGGGTTTTGATGAGATAATGCTCAGCTCCACTGAGTGACACCGTTCATTAGTGATTCTAAGGCTCATTTGTATTAGTTCGCAAAGGATTCCCTCAAACTTGTCTTTTGCTATTATAGCAATGTCATCGGCATATCCTATACAGTGTACGCCGAACGCCGTCAGCCTGTTGAGTAGCTCATCTACTACCAGGCTCCACATCAAAGGCTAGCAAACGCCGTCTTGAGGTGTTCCACGAGTGGTTCTGATTTTCACCTACTGTTACTTCAGCGGTCCTTGTGGAGAGCACCTCGCTTAACCATCGAGCTACCATTTTACTCACCCCCCTTTTTTCTAGTGCTTGTCTGACTGCCTCATGCGACGTATTATCAAACGCACCTCAAATGTCTAGGAAGGCATAGATAGCTGTTTCTCATTTATCTAGAGTTTTCTGAATGGTTCCAGCTAGCTCAAGCAAAGCAGTCTCTTTCGATCTACCTGCCCTGTATGCGTGCTGACTTTGGTGATGTGGGGCTTCCTCCATAACCTTCATTCTCATATGGTTATCTATTACTTTTTCCACTGTTTTCAATAGAAAAGATATCGGGTCGATGGGTCTGAAGGATTTGGGGTTAGTTCCATTCTCCTTTTCTATTTTTGGTATTAAGGTGAATTTTGCCTTTTTCCAACTTTTGAGTATGTATTCCAACGCCAAACTGCTTCTCGTTATATTTAAAAGTTGTATTATTTCTTCTGCCCTCTCTGTAGGAGCACAGGGAAAATCCTATCCGCTCCCGGTGGTTTATATGGCTGGAAAGTGTTTATTGCCTACTGCACGCACTGTCTTGTACAGATTCGCCTGGAAATTTCACAGTCCTCCCTCTTAGGCGTCCTGGTGCTTATAGTTGCCTCTTTCAGATCTGTTGCTTGCTACTAGGAAAGTGCAGGTTAACCAGCTCCTTTTCCCCTTCCGTGTAGCTGCCATCTGGTTATCTATCGCCATCACAGGTTTTGTTCTGCCCTTTGCCATGGCTCTGTGAAGGCTTGCTGCTACCGTTGATGGACCGGAAGTGATGTTTTCGCAAAAATTCTTAAAGTTTTGCCGTTTAGCCTTCCTTACCTCTTTGTTGTATGCAATCAATTTCTCTCTGTACCTCTGCCAATTCCCGTTTACCTTTGCTTTGCTAAACAGGTGACAGACCTCGGATCTGAGGTTTGCCAGGGTTCCGTCCCACCAAGGAGCATCCTTTTCTGGCCTTCTCGGAGTTAGCAGACAGCTGACTTGAAAAGCCTCTGTTATCGACTAATAGCAGCAACTTCTTCCTGCTGCACCTGCGCCTCACTAGCTCCCTCACTTCCGAAGGTGGTGGCGTTTACCTGTCGTCGGCGAAGTATGCAGAGGTAATCACAATGGCTCGGTTGCTACCATCGATATCGAGGTGTACCATGACTGTTGTCAGGTCCCGAGTCATAAATTCCGAAACGCAGATATATTTAATATCGTTCCTAATTAATATACAGGCCCTACGCTGGGAAGGGTTGTCGTACGACGACCCTTCCTTTCTTTGGTTTCGGTTGCGCTCCGGTTGGTCTCTATCAGCAGTCCCGGCAGTCTGTGCGCTAACATCCCGCTTTTTATTTGTTTTTTTTTTAGTCTTACCCATGATGAATCCCACGAGCAGCTAGGGAAATTAACCCACCTCTGCATAGCCCCGCGTGTAGGAAGGAGTGGTAAATATAATGGGGTTTCCCCTGGTGCCTGAAAGTTGGGGCCCTAAGGACAATCGTTTAACTATTTAGTCACGCATCTCTTCGGTCGGGCCCCTTTGCCTTAAGATTTAGATCTTTTCTGAGGTTCTTTTCTCTCGATCCGGGCGGTTAAGCCAAGATCCCCAAACACACCACGCACGCGAAGCATGACCACGACAGCACGAAGGTGCCTGGTGTGTCAGACAGATCACAAGCTCCGCCCGGCGCCGTTTAATCCTGGTGCAAACTCTTAGCCCGGACACGACAGCCGGTCACGAGGTGCTGTGTCCAACTTAATGTGGCATTTCAATAGAAACCTGTCCGATATGGGTGACACTACCAGTAGCAAAGCTACCGTCGGCATAGCTTGCTGTATCCTTAATGCACAAAAGCCCTAGCACCCGCTCCGGAAACTAAGCCTCAGAAGCTACGGGAAGGTGTGGACGCAGGATATGGTAGTTGTCCTATAATTGTATATAAATCTGTTGAGCAATAAAGCTTGTTGTTATTGTTATTAAAAGTTTTATTCTTGGAAATCTATAATTTCACAAGTGTTCTTCTGTTACTTACAATAGACGACGCTATTAAAAGTTGTTGTATTCCAAAAATGCTGATTTACTCAAAAATACAAATCAAGGGAAGAAATAAATAGGAAAGAAATAACACGACAAACGCTGAATCGAATTTGACATGTACTACTAATAGCCATAAGCTCCACTAAATAACATTGCACACATTCCTTGTTTTAAAAAAAGATAGTTACATGCGAATCCATATAAGCTAATAAAAAAGACCCAATACTTCGAAACTTGGGTGACATAGTTTATACACTTATACTATATACTCTTGTATTTTGCAATTAAGTGAACGTAACACATGGGCTGAAAAGTCCCGGGCCTAACAAAGAAAACACGTTTTTTTTGGTTCAAAATTAGCTTTATTCATCAACGTAATCTCCATCAAGAGCAACGCAATCATTCCAGTGCCGCTCTAACATTTCAATACCACTTTTGTAGAACGATTTATCTTTTGCCTCAAAATAGGCCTCAGTTTCAGCGCTAACCTCTTCGTTCATGCGAAATTTCTTACCGGCGAGCATTTTTTTGAGGTCTGCGAACAGCCAGTAGTCGCTGGGAGCCAAATCTGGTGAATACGGTGGATGTGGGAGCAATTCGAAGTTCAATTCCTGTAGTTTTGCCATTGTTTTGATTGACTTGTGACACGGTGCGTTGTCTTGATGAAACATTTTTTTTCTTTGCCATATGCGGTCGTTTCTTTGCAATTTCGGCCTTCAAACGCTCCAATAACGCTATATAATATTCACTGTTGATGGTATTTCTTTTCTCAAGATAGTCGATGAATATTACACCACGCACATCCCAAAATACCGAGGCCATAATGTTTCCAGCCGATTGTTGTGCTTTCGGGAGCTTTGGACGAGGTTCACCAGTTGCTGCCCACTCAGATGACGATCGTTTTGATTCCGGAGTGAAGTGATGGATCCATGTTTCATCCATTGTCACATATCGATGCAAAAATTCCGGTTTGTTACGTTTAAACATGGCCAAACACTGCTCAGAATTATCAACACGTTCTTGTTTTAGGTCAACAGTGAGCAAACGCGGCACCCACTTTGAACAGAGCTTTCTCATAGTCAAATGCTCATGCAATATAAAGCCAATACGTTCTTTTGATATCTTTACGATGTCAGCTAACTCACGCAACTTCACTCTTTGCTCATTCAAAACGATTTTGTGGATTTTTTTTATGTTTTCTGGTGTTACCGCCTCATTTGGACGTCCACTGCGTTCTGCATCATCGGTGTCTCTACGACCACGTTTGAAGTCAGCAAACCAACGTTTTATTGTTGTTTCTGATGGAGCGGAGTCCCCATAACACTTTTTAAGCCATTGCTTCGCTTGAACGGTATTTTTTCCCATCAAGAAGCAGTGTAAAATTAAAACACGAAATTGTTTTTGATCCATTGTTTTGAAAATCACAAAAGTAGCGTGAGTCTTAGCACAATAACTCACAAACTAATGAATAGAATATCATGAAATTTTAACAGCTATCTTTTGAAGGTTAGTACTAACTGAGAGAAAGGTGAATAAATAAACAATAAAACTAGCGTCATCTATGTGTTAGGCCCGGGACTTTTCAGCCCATGTGTTATGTTGCTCGGTTATTATTAAATCATGTTTAGATTATTCTAACGGGCTCGTCGTCTGTTCAGAACTATGAAATGGACTATGCCAAAAAATAATAGTTTTTCTCAAGCGCGATATCGTAGTAATTTTGTATGTAATTTGAGTATAATATCAGTTCTCTTACAGCACTTACAGATCAACATTCGAATGTCATAGTTGTTGCTACTACGAACCGATTGAATTCAATAGACCCTAGAATAAGAAGAGCTGGGCGCTTTAACGCAGAAATTCGTATAGGTTTTCCAAATGTAAAATCTCGCCAAGATTTACTGCAGGTATTAACCGCGTCTATGAAGCTTCCCAATAATTATAAAATTGAAACATCACATCTCGCTCTTGGTACGTGCGGATATACCTGCGCTGAGCTTAAAGCGATCGTAAAACTGGCTGCATATCATGCCGCCTGTAGGCACTGGAATGAACAAAAAAAGAGAAAAGGCGAACAAGCTGAAGTAGAAAGCCCTAGGAGAAGCCGAAAATTGAGAAAGTTTAGCGAAGAAGAGTCTTCTGCGACAGAGGATACGACATTACCCAAGCCACCTCCTACTGCGGGTCTTTCTACTGCTGGTACATCTACTGCTAGTACATCTACTGCTGAGGCTTCTACTTCTGCTGCTTCTGGTACTCCTGAAGGTTATCGGAGCATTCCCGGTAGTACCGGAAGTGTTAAATCATTTCTTGGTTCGGAAATGCTTTCGTGGATAGATAAAGTACCGTTTACAGATACAGAATTAGCAGAAATAGTGGTTAAAGAAATTGACTTTAACTATGCGTTACGCAATTTTATGCCATCTTATTATCGAGAAGGTTATACCTCTATGGGACCTTATATGTCCGCTAACCAGACTACCAACGTGTCGTCATTGGATCTGGTGGCAGACCAACTGAAAAATTATCTTGTGGTAAGTGTTCTGTTTAGTAAGAGGATTTCAGTTAATTTTGGAAGCTTAACAATATGTTGGACACATTATTATTTAATAATGCTATGAATAGAAAAGCAGGAAAAGAAAATGAATCATAACGAAGCTACATATTTAGCACTTGACTAGTTTGTAAAACGCTTTGTTGAATATGTTCCATCAAAAATATCACAAAATCTGTATGGCGTTTAGTTCATATTATTAGTCAAATGGACCTTTAGACACACGTCATCAGACTTATATATCTTCCGCACGTGAATATTTGATAACGATATTAAATAAGGATAGTTAGATTAACCAGCGATCTTTGCTTATGCCATCAAACAATGACTTGCGTCTAAAGATCGATTTGGCGAAGTATACATAGATACATTTTTCATAAAACTAAAGAATATTATAAGGTAAAGAATTGCCAGAATGTGGTTATTATAATACCAGATCTAAATTTCCATCAAAACTGCTTTCCTTGGCAATGCATTATCGAAACCACCTTCCTAGAATTTCCATGTTTTTTTTCTGGTGAAATCCTTTTATTCTAAGAAATGCATAAGCGAGATTATTAAATTTATTATTAATAAAAATTAAGTACTACAACACATGGGCTGAAAAGTCCCGGGCCTAACAAAGAAAACACGGTTTTCTTTTGGTTCAAAATTAGCTTTATTCATCAACGTAATCTCCATCAAGAGCAACGCAATAATTCCAGCGCCGCTCTAACATTTCAATACCACTTTTGTAGAACGATTTATCTTTTGCCTCAAAATAGGCCTCAGTTTCAGCGATAACCTCTTCATTCGTCCAAAATACCGAGGCCATAACCTTTCCAGCTGATTATTGTGCTTTCGGGCGCTTTGGACGAGGTTCACCAGTTGCTGTCCACACAGATGCCGATCGTTTTGATTCCGGAGTGAAGTGATGGATCCATGTTTCATCCATTGTCACATATCGACGCAAAAATTCCGGTTTGTTACGTTTAAACATGGCCAAACACTGCTCAGAATCATCAAGTTTTATCGAAATCATGTGTCTTCAAAGAGAAGCGATGCATGGTGAAGTATTGTGTTGGTATAGATATCTATGTAAAAAAATGTTTTGCCGCATATTAAATGAAAAACTTAAGGAAAAACTAGGGTGCAGTGTGGTGCCATATATGAAGGATTGGCGCAAAAGCTACACGCATGCTTTATACGTCTTCATGAGGTTTTTGAACTTCGCAAGGGTTGGTTAAAGATTGCTCAAATTTGGAATAAAGAATCATTTTTAGTACTATTTTTTCGTAAACATTTTTTCTTTGATTTCAAAGTTTATTCTATTTTAATGTTTCTTCATTAACACGCTTTCGCAAAAAATACGTTTGGCAACGTTGTAAATAAGGTTTCTATTTACGTGATTTATATCGTAAATATTACTATTGAATTTTAACATTTATGTATTTTATTTGCATAATCTTGATTAGTTGCTGTACTTCTATGCTTTTTCGTTCTTTTGTTATTATTTTAGTCTCTCATAATGGATATGTACAGTGATGGCTAAATTAATGTCTCCCCCTATTACGGAGAAAATATAAAAACTACTTTCCCTGTGATGCCATGGACAGTTTGGCTTCTGTCGGTTATTGCAGGTATAAATCTTATTTACAGAGCGTATATAAAAGCTTATTATCGTTTACATACATTATAGGACAAACTTATTTACCCACCTTAAGAAATAATCGATAAATAAAGGAAGTGCTATCTGAAGGACAAACTGTAGTGTTGGATTTAATAAAATACTTTTAAAACAATGAAATTGATAATATTTATTCAATCATATAATTTATGACAAAAATTAAATCTTTGTTTCGTAGAAGAGCTCTCCTCTACCTTTCATTCAATTTCAGGTTCGGTTTTCCACAATTCATTTAATTTCACTTGTCTTCCAATATCTCTGTTACTTCGAGCAAGATTATGAAAAGCAACAATCATTGTGCGGATTTCTAATTGTAAATAGTTTTATTAACGATATTCACTGTTTACAAGAACAATAACAACTAAATCTAAATTCATAAATCTAGTTCGAGTAGGTAATAGGAAATTATAATCTGTACCTGTACTACGTTATTCCTTTATTACTGCAGGAAATATATTACACTTATGGTCTTTTTCTTACCATATTTAACTGTAATCTGACATCATTTACAAGTAAAAATTAATAGTTGTTCCTAATTGATGAAGAAACTATGAATGAATATACTACATATATTCGTTTTCAATTTAGTTTCTATTTATCCATTCCACAAAATCATTACATTTATATTTACAAATATCTTGGCAATTATATTTAAAATTAAAGTCGAAATTGTTTACTGTTTCACCTTCCAAAATTTTTTTAAGTTACCCCGCATTTTTTATCACTTTATTAAATTTATCGTATATGGAATTACCTATTTGTCTACTATTTCGACTGATTCCGAGTGCGACATCCCCTGCGTTTCTAGTTCACGAATGGAACTTGAAACAAAGCTATAATTTGACTTAATATACAAAAGGTTTTGTAGCAATTCTGTTGATGTTACTATCTTTTTACGGTTTTCTAGAACAATGCAGTCAACAGTGATTTCAAGAAGTATATTTTTTATTACTTCAAAATTATCGGCGTAAAAAATTGCAGCGTCTAACCATGTACCCCATCTCGTAAAAATCGGTTCAGGAGGCAACTTAATATCGGGAAGTCGCTCCTTATAAAATTGAATTCGTAAAGGTGCTTTTAAAAATACTTTTTTGACATTGCTAATTAAATCATTAATCAAAGGAAATTGAATCCTAATGTCTTCGACTACACGACTGAACCTATGAGCTAAACAAGTGGTATGAATAATGTTAGTATAAAAAATGTTTAAATTTTGCGCGGCTTTTATCATGTATGGTGCAGCGTCGGATAACATTAGTAAATTTTTTTCACAAGGTATACTTCCAGGTAAAAAGAAATTTGATAAACCTTCTTGAACGAATTGGGCAATTGTCACTTTATTTGCTTTTTGAAGTTCTTTACAATAAATTAAATATGATTTACCAACAATCTTCATGAAGAATTTCTGTTAACAGATGGGCAATGTAACGGCCACACTTATCCGTACTTTCATCTACCATGATATAAATAAAATTATTCCCTACCAATTGTTGAAGTTCTGCCATTGTTTGCTGGTAACAAGATGTGACATAATGTTTTCGTAAGGTACTTTCGTCAAGTATATTATGTTTGCAATATTTTTGCAGAAATGAATGACAAAACATTTTGTCGCCACCCTTTACCAGTTCAGGATACGGCTTAATCGATAGAGAAATTTGTTCTCTATACTTATTGTATGTCCGCACAGTATTTAAAAACTTAACACAATTACATGTTGTTTCGCTCAAACATATTCAATGAATGAATAGTTTATTTGGGAATTAATAATAATAAAACGTATTTACCGTATCCCTTCTGCTAGGCGAAATTAAACACGTGCAGTTCTTGGAAAAGAAAGTATGAGAGAAACCAATGTAAAAGATTTATCGTTCTGAGAATTGTCCGTTATCGATCTATATTAAGAATTACTAGGAATTTTACTAATAGAAACGACAAGAAAAAAGCCTATATATGCAACTTTTGTGAAAATATGCATAGAAATGCCTAAACATGCAATATATGCAATTACTAATTAGCACCAATTAACTTCAATTAGTGTAATACGTCTACATATAGACTATGATTAAAGATATGCAAAAAATAAAATATATGCACTTTGCATATGATACGGTCTCTAGTGATAAGTTACATCTCCATTTACTAAAGTTTTGCGGTTGGTGATGAAATTTTGTATGCACCATGCCAGCAACGTGTCTTTATCGAACTCGCCTGTTTATATTATCATAATCTCAGACTCGTTCGATAACGAATCACTTTATCAACTTGTTACATAAATAATTATTAAAATGGTGTATGTATGACAAATCAAATATCACACATTAGTGTATTCCGTTAATAACTCATAAAATAAGAACTGGTTACATACGGTTACAATCTCTTGACTTTTCAAAAATATAGACTCTGTAACATTCTCCATCTGATGCATATTATATATCGCGTAATGTATAAAATTTAGGGCGCAACATTTACCTGCTATTACTAATTATGAGTAAAATGTTTTCGAAGATTGAAATTCAGAAAATATTACTATTACAGCAATATGTGAGTACAGTGTTGCCAAATGTATGTTTCTTTCAAGTGGTTTCTGAAAACATATGAAACATGATACAGTATGTTTTAGTAAGAATTTTGATTCATAATCAAAGGAAGAATGTCGCTACGTGTAATCTTTACTCCATATATACATATATACACTGAATGATTATGAAAAAAGCGCGGGTGAGTTATACGTCTTGACTCACCCGCGCTTTTTTGTGTCGAAAAGTTTCTATAAGACACAGCGGTAAATAATCAGTAGCGCCCTTTGGTAGCGAGTATCCTATTGTTGTTTTGATTTGCTGTATTTTCGTTTTCACCATTTTTGTTTATTATTTTACTTATTTATTACTAGAAAGCCTTTTTATTGTCACTTTACAGCTGCATATTTGTGAACAATAAGCAACGTCAATAGTCATGATACATCCGTACAAAGATTGGTACCTTTCTCATATTTTTATGTTACGCCTATGGTATATAGTGCTTGAATCTTCAGATGCTAGACTTAGGACCAACTTAAAGCTAAAAAGTAGAAAGCGGGAAATTCAAACGCCAAACATTTATATACATTTTGTATATATATATATATATATAGTTTGTTCGCACCTTAAAACTCAGTATAGCTTTTATGGAATGTTATCCTCTCATTCTATTGACAGAGACTTTATATATGTATCTGTTTTCAACCTGGACACAGTTGCGCAATTTTATACGGGTGGCTTTTTTGACAGTAGCATTACCAACAAATAAATTGCTATTTAAGTGTTACTTATTGGTGTCGACTGTTATGCTTTAACTCGAAAAACATTACAGACATTACAGAATTATTATATATTATACATAAGAACTGAATTTTCGTTTTTTAAGTAAACAAAATTTAATTATTATCTCAGACTTTTTCGGCTGTTTGTCATAGTCGTAACAGTTGTCGGGTTCCGCCGTGTCACTAAGTTGTTCGCGGAACGTCAGGGACAAGAAACCTAGTGAAAGCCTCATTTAATCCTTTCCTTCTTAATGTTACTTATATTCATTATAAATAAATATATATATAATAATCATACAATCAAATTACATTTAATTTAACCAACCTTTATAACATCTTTACTTCTATATACACATATAATCTGAGCAAAGTCAACGACGGGGAGGCATCTAGAATCTTACGTTCCCCCACTATAGCTATAACTATAATGTAGTAAGGCAACAGCGATTCTGCTTACGGTGAATTACTGATAGACTGATTGTAGGGCTATTCTGCAGTGAAAAAGGATAACGGGGGACGCACATGCGTTTTATAACCGTTAACTTTGCTCAGATTATATCTGTATATCAATCAGTAAAATTTTCGATTCCCTTCAAAGTTTGGGGCTCTCCAAATCTAAATATTTGTTTTCATATAAGTAACTAAAATTGGTGTTGCATCATACGTTCGATTCTTTTTTTATTAGTTAATGAAATAATTCATAAAAATATTTTCATTTTGCATTCTTTTTTATATTGTATATTTATTGGGTATAATGTATAATGCCCTTTTTATTTATCTCAGAATCCATTTGATGAAGTATACAGAGTAACGTCGCATGTATTATTGTGGGGTCCACCCGGGTGCGGAAAAACCGATCTAGCGAAATCGATATTGCATGAGAAGGAGTATGTATGGGCTACAGGCCCAGAGCTCTTGAGCATGGTATATTTAGTTTAGCAAGAAGTATGTTCCTATTAATAATATCTTATCGCTTGTAGTATCCAGGAGAAGGTGAGAAAGCAGTCGAAGCTTATTTTGAGAGAGCTAGAAATTTGCTACCATGTGTCATGGTCTTTGATGAATTTGATCTACTTTGTCCAAGGGTCAAACCTTACAATGAAGATGTTAGAAATAGTAGTAATATTATGAAAACATTAATTAATACGTTTTCCAATTTTTAGGGAGGCGCATCTGAGAGAATTGTTAATCAGATGCGTAAAGAGATGGATGCTGCTAACCGTGAACAAAGTGGAATCGTTGTGCTAGCAATAACTAGACGCCCAGACATGGTCGATCCTTCATTATTATATTCCGGTCGCTTAGATAAACTGCTGTATGTGGGCACTTCAACTCGCTCAGAGCGTGAAAATATATTTCGTCGAATATGCAGGGTACAGCATTAAATTTTATTACTTCTTTATAACGATGATTACTGTAATGTGTAAAACATAGCTCCTTCTGAAATCACTTTAATCATGCATGTGCGAAATCAAATCAAGCTTACCGTCTAAAATTTATAAGAGCAATATTACGGAAACTTCAATTAAGTATGATATTCGCCATGTTAGTAGCGGAAGCAGTCATGTCGTTACAACTAAAAAATAGCGGATGTACTGGTAATTTTAAATTCCATGCTTCTCTAATACTCAGCAAAGACACGCTAAGTCAAACATTGAACTTGAAAATGTTAGAAAATTAGTTTGAAAAGCGCCAATTTATATTACGATTGTGGAAAATGTGCATAAGTACTTTACACACTCTACGTGTAAATTTTATCTATGTATTGCCCGATACATATAAGTAGTCTGTCCAGTAAATTGCGCCAACTGGAATCATAAAAACTTTATCTTGTAAAATTTAGTGTACATTAATCTTACCGCTCAAAATACTCTTCATCGTTTCCGCATGACTGTTTTGTACTTCGGGAAGAAAAAGCTCGCATAGGGCTAAGCCTGATAAGGAAACGTGATCTAGCGTAGTGGTCGAGTTACAGGAAATTCACTGACACTCACTGTTGAATGTTCAAGTGCACTGTCGTAATGCAGCAGTCATCTATCGCCATCACATAAATTTGACCGCGCACGATTTCTTAAGCGTTAGAGGACTTCTACGTAGAAGTATTCAGTGCTTGTCCTTCAGAAAGAAATCGATAGTGGAAAATACCATGAACGTTAAAAAAGAACAGCATGAGCTTGGTTTTTGATAGCATTTTTCTACATTTTTTAGAGGTCCGTGTTTTGCTCTCTATTTCCTTCTTTTTTCGATATTGTACTTATAAAACAATGATTCGTCTTCCGCTTTCAAATAATCTGGAAGGTTGACCGAAGTATTTTTTCGCTATCACAAATATTTTGTTAAAATCTTGTGGGCAGACGCTTTTTTCCAAATTCAGTACATCAGCAAACATTCGGACAGTGAACATTTGACTAATTAAAAGATTTCCTTTCAGTATCCTTTCAGTATGATATTTCCATAAATATCCTTTAATATTTCATTAATTTCCTGAAAGCTTCTCTTAAGTTTCGTAAAAATATTAATGTCATTATTTCATCTCCATCGTCGACAAGAATAAAGAAAAGGATGTCACAAAGAAATCCCATATCTAACTGTACGCTTGCCTTGCTCGATGGTCTGACGGTTACTGGCCCTCTAGTAACATAGTACTGACACAATGGAAAAAATATGTTTGTAAGATATACGTTTGTAGTCTACTGTGTAGTGGTTTCATTTGCTTGTGGCTGTAGTAAATTACGGTGGCGTCTGCGAATTGGACTATGCGGCATGTTATTGGTTACGGTATGTCGGAAGTCAGCCCTGGGGAACTTCTGTTTGCGTTATTCTGGTAATGGAGATTTTTTCTATTTTAACGAAAAGAGATTTTCGGAGGTAATGTCGAATGAGATTGGTGATTGTAGCTAGAATCCGATGTAATCTCATTTTATGCACGAGGCCGTCATCCCAGACCTTGCCAAACGCCTTTTCCATCTCTAGCATGATGGCTACTGCTAGTGTTGATTTATCCATGTTCGGGGCGATAAGTTCGGTGACTCTGAGTAGTCGTTGTGTTGTGGGGTGTTCCCGACGAAATCCACGTTGAAATCCCAGGATGATGGATTTTTCTTCTATGACTGATAGTAGCCGTCTTTGTATAACGCGCTACTAAACTTTGAGTCCTGGTAGCAAGCTGATTCGACGACACACAAACCCTCCATTATATATTCCTTGTAATTATCATATTCAGATTTTTAAGTAATGTTAGAGTTACAGTTTTGCATAATTTCCATAATAAATTACGTTAGGATTTTTCTTAATTTGTTTACATGGTGCAATTCGGATAAATTATTTTAGGTACCTCAAATTTCTGTAGTGCAGTTCATCTACTGGATTAATTCATTAACGATTTCGTGGCGTATATAGTTCGTGCGCATCGTTACTAATAGTCAAAAGCACATGTTCTACACCATGTCGTCAAAATTAAGGATCATGCCAATCATGAAATTTTGCCCTAACGGCTTAGTCGCGGAGGGGGTGTTTTATTGGCGTGCAGATCTATTATTCTTGTAGAACAGATTAACATGTCAAAAATAACAGCCGAATTTACAACAAAATAAATAATTGAGTCTTGTTTTTCCAACCATCTCTTGTGAAGTTACTCGGGATGATCTACCTTTGGTCGAAGAGGATTCTGCTTTCCGTGCAGCCTTAAACATTGCGTTTCAGCTTACCTGTATCTCAAGCGTCAACTTTCCCACCAACAGCACGAACAAAATATATAATTTCCGAAAAGCTAACTTTGCCGTTCTCTACGAGGCCATTGCTGGTGTAAACTGGTCAATCTAGGAAAACTGCGAAAATGTTAACACTGCTTGCAATGAATTTTATAAGAGAATTTATAGTTTACTTGAAATTTGTTCCTATCTACTCTCAACGAGTTAGACCTAGGAGATATCTTGTGTGGTATACTGGTGAAATCATTAGAAATTAGAAAAATTAAACTAAAATATGTTATATAAGAAGTATAAAAATTCGAGGACCTTAGTTGATTTATACAATTTTAGAAGGTTGCGTACTCTAACAAAATCATTGATTAGGCAAGTTTGTCGCCGTTATATCTCAAATATTGAAATGTTTACGTGACGGGATGCTAAAAACTTCTGGTCTTTTATTGATGCCTGTAGAGGATCTAGTAGAATTCCCGAGGTGATGTATAGGAATAGGGAGCGTTTTACGGACCCACAGCTGCCGAGGCCTTTTCGGACCAATTCTCGAGTATATTTCAAATCTCAGCTCGACCTTCTCCTGATAAAGATATTGACAATTATTCTATCACTCAGTTTCAGTTAATTTCATTGAGGATTGATGAAGTATTACCTGCAATGAAAACCCTTAAAAACAAACTAACATGCGGGCCTGATCAAATTCCTAGTTTCCTGCTGAGAGATTGCGCCGCCGTCCTTTCCCTACCGTTATGTACAATATTTAATTTGGTCTTGCACTTCTCCGACTGCATGGAAACTTGCCAGGATTTGTCCAATTTTTAAAAATGGCAATGCAGCTGATATCGGCAATTATCGTCCAATTTCCATTCTGTCTAATATATCAACAAATTTTGAAATAGCGTTATATAAACATCTGTATTTTGCCGTAGCAAATTACGTCTCTGTACCCTAGCACGGTTTTATTGAACGGAGGTCTACCAAGACTAACTTAGCAAATTGTAGCTACAATTTGCTAAGTGCAAATTGTAGCTACAATTTGCTACAGAAATATTAGATGCTCAGTGACAGGCCGATGTCATCTACACCGATATCTCGAAAGCATTTGCCAGTATCGACCATGGTATTTTATTGCAGCAGTTACATAGTTTTGGTTTTTCTTAGTCGCTTGTTAATTTATTTAAATCTTACCCACTGCAGATTTTATTTGTCTTACAACGGCTTCCGTTCTGTTACCGGAGTTATTACATCTGGAGTACCATAAGGTCTGAATCTGGGTCCCCTACTGTTTCTGTTATTTGTCAACGATAATTCAGATCTGACTGAGATCTTGATGTTTGCTAACGATATTAAAATGTACGCAAATATTACTTCGGTTGATGATCCCCTGAAACTTCAGTATAATTTAGAATCAGTCGGTGGTGTATATCAAATAAATTACAATTAAATCTGCCTAAATGTGAAGTACTTTCCTTTTCTAGAAAAAATGTGCAATTCTATTTGATTACACCGCCGCTACTGAGGTATCGTTACGTTGCACTAAAATTGGAGACATTGAGGTTGTATTTGATGAACATCTTGCCTTTGCCGATCATGTAACAGAAATTATTTCTTCCGCATCAAGGAGTATGGGCTTGCGAAACACAAAAATGTTTACTAACATTTCTTCACTTAAAGTATTATTCTGTTCCTTTGTGTGCGCTAAACTTGAATATGCGGTGATTATATGGTGTCCGTACTACAATGCACACAAATTAGCAATAGAAAATATACAAAGGCATTTTCTTAAATACCTATGGTATAAAATAAATAACACCTACCCATACCGAGGTTTCTCTTATAGTGCATTATTACATACCTTCACTTTGACTACCATGGAATCGAGATGTAGCAATGCTTATCTTTCATTTCTGTACAAGTTACTGGATAACAAGATTGATTCCATCTATCTACTGAACAGGTTATCTTTCTTGGTTCCCCGAGTGACCGCACGAAACGTCCCAACTTTTTATACAGCATTGGCACATACTAATTTAGGGTTTAGATCCCCCGTCACACGTATGAGCGAAGAATACAATAGGACTCCCCAAACTGTGATGTGTTTCACTGTTTGTTTGGAGAATTGTTGCGTGCAAGTACCGATACAGTTTAGTTTTGTTCTCTTTTCGATGACTTATATTGGATTTATTTGTCTCTACATATTTCAACTTTAGGTATTCCAATTTTTTACTTTCTAATTCCTTAGACTTCGAATAAAGTCAGAAGTGGCGACGACGACGGCTGACCGAGCCTGTTACGACGCAGGCATACTAAAAGTACATAGTTGTTCCAGCCAATTAGATCAGAGTTTGTCTTTTGTCTGTTATAATCAGGGTTTCCTAAAAAAATGTCTGTGCGAGGGAAGCATTCAACCTTAAATCTGTTTTTTTAATTGACAGGTGCATCTGCTAGATTTCCGCATTAAACATTTATTATGTACGTTATATGAGATTTTTCTGAGATTTTCCATTTCAGGGCCATTTGAAATAAATTTTTGCCAATATCAAATATTCATTTGTAGTAAAGCGTATTTTGTTAGTTATTGAAGTTTTCTTGCTATATGCATACGATATTGCTTTGTTTTTGCATTACCATTACGTAATAATAAACGTTTCATATTGTAGCGGCGTCGGTGGTGCGAACAAAGACAAACAAACGAGCAAAAAATGTCACGTACCATTATACAAATTAGGCGACGCGACTAGAAAGAAAAAAGGGATTCAGTAACTAAAATATTTCGGTATTATTGATTTATTTATACGAAAATTCCGGAGTGTTCCATTGCTCGTAAAGTATAGTTTTTTCTAGAACTTAAAGGGAAAAATATATAAAAGGAGAGTTCATTTAGCCCGAGTCATTTTGTGTATTATCGGCGAAGTGTAAACAAATAAATACCTAATGTTCGACTTTAAAATAAATTACGTGATTTATTAGTAAGTGTATGTGTGAGTGCAAAATAAATATTTAAGTGTTAGTGAGTATTTTCTCTTATAAAGGAACCTGATCCGTAACAATATTATGCCGAGAGATCGTGATAAATTCAGAAAGTATGAAGGTGGGTTCGACAAGCAGAAGAGAAAAGTCAAACGTGATAAGTTTTTGGAGTCACAAAGTTTCTGAAACCGATAGGTGAAGAAGTTGGCGACCATGACGTAATTCAAACTCATGATGACGTGAGTAACGAAATAACTTCTAGTACAAGTAGTATTCATGGTCAAAAAACAAATTCTTGCATTAATGAATCGTTAGTCGATCAGACGACTGTTGGTGGTATAAGTGTTGATGCCACTCCTGCTCCTGTTAAAACTATTTCCAGAACAACAGAATCAAGTAACCCTTTAAATTCAACTGGTGGGTTTGAACTACTATCAGATGCTTATGATCCTGCTCTATGGTCAAATCTACTAACTCAGTCCCAATTTGATGAAATAATAGAAAAGGGCCCGTTACAAGAAAAAAATTTTTACAAACGAACTATGAATAATGGAGAACAAGTGCACAGACGTTGATTAGTTTACAGCAAAAGTACTGATAAAGCATTTTGTCTTTGCTGCAAATTGTATGGAAATGACATTGCATCCCAATTAGCTAACGAAGGGCATAGTGATTGGACACTTGGGCAGAGCTCTTGATAATCACGAAAAATCAGCAATTCAGGGTCAGAATGTTGGAAAGTGGACGGATTGTGAGATACGTTTAGCTGAAGCGTCCACTATTGATAAGCAATATATGAAATTGATAAACAAAGAAAAGGAACATTGGCGTGAAGTTCTTAAAAGAATTGTTAGTAGTATTAAATATTTAGCACAGCACAATATTGCTTTCAGAGGATCGAACTCTAAACTGTATGAGCTGAATAATGGCAACTTTTTAGGACTTATTGAAATTATGGCTACTGTTGATCCAGTCATGCAAGAGCATTTGAGGCGAATCAGATCGTCTGAGATTCACGATCACTATCTAGGAGCAAATATTCAAAATGAGTTGATTAAACTGTTATCTGAAAAGGTGAAAGAGGAAATTGTTTCAGACATTAAGGTAGCTAAGTATTTTTCTGTACTACTAGACTGCACTCCCGATCTCAGCCACCAAGAGCTGTTGTCTTTGGTGATACGTTTTGTTAAGACTGAAAACAATATAAGTGCTACTAAGAATAAAAGTGGGGGTGTGACTGTTGAAGAGCATTTTCTCGAATTCTCAGGCGTTAAGTCAACAACAGGCAAAAATTTAACTGATGCTTTATTAGAGGAACTAGATCAAATAGGCTTAGAGATTAAGGACTGCAGAGGCCAAGGATACGACAATGGTTCAAATATGAAAGGGTCTTATTCTGGAGTTCAAGCTCGAATTTTAGAAATAAATCTATGGGCGTTTCACATGCTTTGTGCAAGTCACAGTTTGAATCTCTTGATTTGTGATGCCGCAAAATGTTCACCTAAGGCTATAACTTTTTTCGGAATTGTTCAGAGAATTTATGTTATTTTTTCAGCATCAACGAAGCGGTGGCACATTAAAAAAAAACATGTTCCTGTCTTCACCGTTAAAAAGTCACGTGACACTACATGGGAAAGTAAAATTGAAAGTGTAAAAGCACTTCGTTACCAGATTAAGGAAGTACACGATGCGCTAGATGAAGTAGTAGAAGCGACCGAGGACCTTAAAGCAAAAGTGAAGCTCGATCCCTTGTCAATGAAATAAGGAGTTTTTAGTAGCATTAGCTATTTGGTATGACGTGCACTTTGCTGTAAATAGTGTAAGCAAAAACTTGCAGGCTGAAAAAATGCACTTAGGCAAGGCATCGCAGTTGCTTCAAGGACTGTTACATTTTTTTGAGCAATTTAGAAATGAAGGTTTTGTTGCAGCAATAATGGTTGCAAGAGAAATGAGCGAACTTTTGGACATAGAGCCAAAGTTTCAAATAGTCAAGCAAAGGAAGAAACAAAAAATGTTTGATTACGAAGGAGAAGACGAGCATGTTTTAGAATCTGTTGAACAAATTTTCAAAGTTGATTATTTTTATTATATTGTAGATTGTATATTACAGTCCCTTTCAAGAAGATTTCAACAAATTTCCAGTTACAACACTATGTTTGGATTCTTGTACATACAGTGTACAAGAATTAAAAGCAATTGAACAAGGTCAATTGTTGGAAAAGTGCAAAGCCCTAGAAGCCTCTTTAAGTTTTGAAGGGCAAAAGGATATCTATGGAAATGATTTGTTCACAGAACTAAAAGTTCTTCGTGACCTACTTCCCGCTAAAGTTGAAACAACTGCTCGTGTGTTAAGATTTATGAACAGAATCCAAAATCCATATCCCAACACGTTCATTGCCTACAGAATTTTACTTACTATTCCTGTTGTTGCTGCTAGCGCAGAAAGGAGTTTTTATCGGCTAAAGTTAGTAAAGACTTACCTAAGATCATCAATGAGCCAAGAAAGGTTAACGTCTTTGGCAACATTATCGATAGAAGCGGACACCACGGCTAAAGTTAATATTGAAGAAATTATTGACGACTTCGCTGGATTAAAGGCAAGAAAAATTAAGTGTAAGTAGTGTAAGAATATTATTGTTAAAGCAATACATTTCAGCGGATTTAAATTTGTTTTAGTTTAGTATTAATCAGAATAAAAAAAATTAATGACAAAATATTTAGCTGTTTTTTTTTTAACTGAGAACGATGATGGTAGGTAGTTTATGAAAGAGAAAAGTCGAGAGCTATTTACTTACATAAAGGCCCCGCAAAACTATTTTGCACCAGGCCCCGCCTTTGCTAAAGATGGCTCTGCTAAACGCTATTATTATAATTTGTATAGACACAGTAAATTATTCTGAAATGCAGAACAAAATAAAAAAGCGAATATAGTTATGTTATCTATGAAATATTTAGAAAAGAACGTCATTCAATACTATTTCCATCATACAATTCTGACTTTAACGCTATCGAATTGCTGTCGGCGCATTTAAAAGTTCATTACAATAAACCTGTAGGACTAGAAAGAGAGAAGGATTAAATGTATATACTCCGAACATTTGAAATTGTTCCGTCAAACATGTATACGTAAAGGATGAAATGGTTTGACCGTGGTGGTGATTTTGATTGAAAATTTTAATATTACAATGTCTTTCCACTATAATCACTTATACATTATATTATTGCACACTCCATGATTGTTACTATAGTAATCTTACTTAGCTACTGTGATTGATGTTTCTTTGTACTGTGGTTTCTAATTCAATTTGTTACTTTGTTTCCAATTCTATGATATCCAACGACATGAAAAAATGTATGTAATGCGGATGTTTGTCTTCATTTTTATTGTAAAATAAAGGAGATTCTAAGGAAACCTTTACATTTATGAAAAGGAAGCATACTAACTAGTAATTTACTTCACTTCTTGGATAATGGCAGATAGAAATATACATATGCACAGTTTCAGGTCGTTTTTATAAGTAAGTTTGTTTGAATGTTGTTTATATGATCTAGGTAAACCATAGAAAGATAATTGAAGGTTATGAGTTCTGAATGTCATTTCGAGGTTTTTATTCAGGATAGCGCTATTTATTTCATCGTAGTTGAGAACATGTTGGTGGATGCTAATATCACTAAGAATTACCGAATTGATTCACATGTAAAGTTGGCACTACGAATGTTCGGTCAGCATCGGAAAAGTATAAGCGGTATAGCAGTAACATGCCTAATGTTGTTAACGTGCTGTTAAAGTGCTTTATTCTATAACATGTACAATGTCAAGGTCAATATCGATACCTTACAATTATTATCTCATTCTCCTTGGACGCTGCTTTTTTATCGGATTATATACAATTGCAGTTCTTCTTAAGTATTAATAAACAATTTAACTCTTAAAAAAGATTGGATTCTCAAATTTCATCTTTAGTTAGTCAATTTTGATAAAAAGGAGGGTTAATTGAAAAATGTGGTAATTTCTAGCAATCTTTAATAAATTCATTTTTGTTATTACACTAAAACCGTGAGTTTATTTAAAACTTAACGCGTGATAGTAAAGTCTGGGTGAAATTCCTGTCATTTTCCGAGAGATAGCATAATTTGGTTTTGATTTTATCTAAGAACGCCACCTAATTCCAAAGAAATAATAGCTTACGCTTACTTTGTTATCAGATAAGCACAAACCAGTAGTACAATTAATATTCAGAGAAAAACAAACATATAGTTTCTCCACTATATTGCGGTCACTGTATACATATTATTTACTTAACATGCCTGGAATTGAAAGCAATGGAGTCTTGCGTATATGAATCAAAGAAATTACCCATTTCACATGGATAAGTAGATTACAATGTAGCGATCATGGTAACATTGTTATCGTATATTCATTATAATACATATTGGTACTATTTTACTGCAACAATATGAACTATATACCCATAGATTCTAATTTCTTTAATTTTTCAAACAGGGAATCCAAAGACCACGTGTAAGCTCCAAGTTAGCACTCTCTGCTTTTAAACATGACATGTTTGCTGATTATGTTACGGCAGATATAGTTACTTTAACGAGAGATGCCTGCAACCAAGCTTTTCATGAGTGTATAAGAGCCAATAAATCTACTAACTGGGTAGCCTTAAGACCCGATCATGTCACGGCAGCTGCGAAAAAAATAAAGCTATCATTTCCTAAAGAGGTACGTATTCTGCGACACCTTAATACTACCACTATTATTTTTATTAATGGCATTTGTAAAGCGTTTTCTGCGATATTAATTGTTTGCACTTATACAGCTGCGAGCAAATGTTATAGGCAGGGTAACTTTTTAAGCGTTGCGATAAGACGAGAATCTCAAAACTAAAAAAAAAAACACATAATTTCAGTTTATAAGGTTCTTTTATTAAATAAATCCGTATTTAATGCTGCCTCCTCTAGCCTTTATTACAGCTTTAATTCTCTTAGGTATAGTAGCTACCAGTTTGTAACATGTTTCTGGGGAAATAGACGCCCATTCCATAAACACTGTTTGCTTTAGGGCTTCTTTAGAAGCATGGATGCATTTACGAACCCTGTGCTTCAATATATGCCATAGATTTTCAATAGGCGAGAGGTCAGGCGATTGTGGGAGCCAGTCCAAAATCTTCACTTGGTTATCAATAAACCATTTCATTACAGGCCGAGCCTTGTGGCAAGGGGCATTGTCTTGCTGAAAGTAATACTCCTCTGAGTCCATAATAAAATCACATTTAATGGTCCGAGAACCTCTTCCATCATCCCGATGTAGCGTGCTCTATTCATGCGGCCCTCGCACATATGGACTCCCCCTACACCTTGTGCAGACATACACCCCCAAATTATTCCACCGCCGTGTTTAACAGTAGGTAAAATACACTCTGGGAAAAATGCTTCGCCGGACCTCCTCCGAACATAACTTGCTCCGGAAAAGCTGTGCACCTGGACAGAATAAACGAAGGACGTTAACCTTTTGAATATTTCTTTTTTGGTGAGAAAAGTAGGGGTGCTGAGTTCGAATATATATATTGCAAGGATTATGAAATATTTTTAAGCACTGACGTCTATATTAGATTCATCGGACCAAAGTACTTTGGCCCAGTCATCTACAGTCCAATGTCGGTACTTCTTTGCCCACGTAAAGCGTTGCTTGCGGTGTAGCTCGGCTAGCAAAGGATTGTGTCGCGGTTTCCGGGCACGTAACTTCGCCAGTTAACCTTCTTCTTACCGTATGCACATGGTGCGTCTCGTTGAGCGCGGAGCTCTGCAGAAATCGCTATCGCGGATTTGTGCCTATCCCGGAGTGCGATACGCTCTATCAATCGTGCTTCTCGCACAGTCGTTACACGTTTTCTACCGCTCTTGTGTAGATTATGATACTCTCCAGTCCTTTGGTAGCGGCTTGTGTTTTGCACTGCACAACGCGAACATTTTATTGTCTTAGCCATTTTTATTTGTGACAATCCTTGTTTGTGCAATAAAATTATATGGCCTCGTAAAGCCTTAGATATTTGGGGCTTGTTTGGCATATTGTGTATACACAAACTTACAAAAGAAGATCCGCATTCTAAATGTACTTTTGAAACCGACAAACGACGTTTCTTTCTCTACGCACAATATATTACTCAACCTAAAAATTTTAATTTCTGTCTTATATAGCTTCGTAATTTATATTTTCTAGGAATTTCTACTTTAGATAACGACCAGGTATAGGTTCGCAGTACCCTTGTTCTAAGAAGCGCTACCTGCTGCGCGAAACACATGTTTGGTTAGGGTGCCTATAACATTTGCTCGCTGCTGTACTTCGATCTATTAATGTTTACCGGTACGTCATCATCTTACTTCCACATTTATCAATTCGGAAGTCCTTAGTCATAATAGCATCTCCCAGCATACTCTTGACTTCGAAAAAGTTAACCGGGCCACTTTAAGTAGAAATGTCGATATGACATTTAGAATTCATAACTTTAAATTGTCATTCTATGGTTTACCTAGCACGAATAAATAAGTAATATTTAAGCAAGTTAGTAAAGAAAGTTGCTAATCGTTAGTTTATTCATAAGTATAAAGAGTTTTTAGAAAGCCTTTTATTTTAAATTAAAAAGAAGAGAATTCCTGGCACAGTGGCATTGTGGAAGATGACGTTCTTTCCTTAATATTTCATCGATATCATATAGGCTAGTTTTTTTTTTATTGTTCTGTAATTTGGAATAATTCATTCACTCTACTAAGAAGCTTTTGCACACACCACGCTTGAGATTGTGCATTTTCTAATAAAACACTATGATAAAGTTCCGTTATCCGTTCTTTAAAAGTATACCGATTCATTTCGCCATGAGAAAACGGTGAAAATTGAATCAAAATTCACAAGAAATTCACTGTCAGATGTTACTGTCAGATACGCTATTACTATTTGATCTATCCCAACAGAACTATAATCAATTACCATTGAATGTTATGTAACATATATACATATAATACTGTGATATTAAAAATTATTTTGACAGTGTCACTGAGGCATCAATAAATATGTCATTTCATTTAAAGATACAATAAAACGCACAGCTGGCATTCAAGACTTTATTAACAAAAAAGACGAAAAATAAGAAGAAATTAAAGTAAGGGTTGGAATTGTTGTCCATTATTTTCAATTCCTAAGTTTATACACCTTCTCAAGTTAAAGCATTTTGCAACATTGCGAGCGTTATTAATGCACATTCTTCAATAATCCTCTTCTGCAGATCTTGCAAATTAGCAACAGAAGTTTTAAATATTCTATTCGTTAGGTGAAGAAACACGAAAAAGTCCATAATTATCAAACAAGGTGATCGCAGTAGAAATTCAACTTCCGTATGTAACGTTATAACTTATATGCCGATCGTTAAAAAACACACCAAGAAAAGCAATATTCAATTCTTGTATTGGCTGTGCCGTTACATTTTCTTGCCGGAAGTAATCATATTGTAATTCATCTTAGTGCAGCTGTTCAATAAATTTATACTAAACGATTCTATGCCTCTCAGCGTTAATTGACAAAATTAAAAAAATGGGTCCAACAATTCTGTAGCGGGAAACTGCTAGCCAAATACTAAGTTTTGCCGTATGCTGAAACGGTTCAACAAAAACATGTGGATTTTCATTACTCTACATGAGGGTGTTCTGGGAATTTACATATCTCGGAAGGTGAACCCATGCTTTATCAGAGAAAAATGTCAAATTTAGCGGTCTTACAAACCATTGGCAGTAAGGAAGACATCTAGTGTAGTCTACCGGCAAAATAGTGTACAAGTTTTTATTTGCAATTTTCTGGCATGTTCTATAAGAAAGTACAATCTCGCGAGAAAGACGTTTCAAAGGTTTTGTGAACCTATTTTCCATCTGCTGACGAACATTATATATAACTTCTTCCGAATGAACAGCTGGTCTACCAGGATGCGATTGATGGCCCACAGAACCAATGCAATTGGAAACGTAATTATAAAAATTGATGAATTGTCACTGTCAAAATAATTTTCAAAAGTGTTAAGTTATAATACCTTGCTTAAGTTCAGACATATGTTTTCTATTACAATGCTATATTCGTCCTAGAAACTTGATAACATCATAGTAATATTTGCCATATACACATACATAGTATACCCTACAAGATGAAAGTAGTTGTAAACATGTGTTTCAAATTTATTGGTTTCCTTTAGTGTGCCTAGGACAAACAAACTTTTTAAACTTATACTGCTTTGTCGTTTGCACACACTGAAGAATGTAAGTGCGATCACCAAATTTCAAGGGGACGGTCAGTTTACATAAACATTTCTTGATACTGTGCTGTATTGTTTGCATAGAAAACTTGATTTTTACACAGACAGTATCTTTCACACAATGTAAAGTACATCACATTTTTCATTGTTCGTTTATGCTTCATTAGAACTTCCAAATCGAAAATTAAATTATCTTTCAACATTTTTAATTCTTGTTCCAATAAAAAATATATATTCTAGTAATTTGAATTTACTTTGTAGTACGTTACACAATTGTATATTTGATAATTAGGTATAATCAGTTTTAGAAACACTTACTTTGCTAATTTCACCCACATTACATAGAATTGATAATAATCGAAGATAATAATGGTGTGTATTTACCTTGGACCAGCCTCCATGCTTGATAGAAACAAATGTTTCGTGTTAGTTAATTGTTCTCTTTTAACAAGTGATTGTTGAATTCCAGGATAGGGAGCTGTATGCGAATTTGTTGACTCAATACCCTTCGCATATTACAAAACCCAAAAAGACGCCGCCTCAAATTCCTGAAAGTTCTACTTCACAATCATTACACAGACATTAAAATAATAGTTAACTGCCATAAAATCTACTTCAAAAGTCTTTATGAGGTAGCAAGCGTTCGGAAATATTTGTCGTAATAGTTCTGTTGTCAATATCTTTCAAAGTGGTCATGGTTACGTCAATGTCTTTTTAATATGTAATTCATTTGTTAAGCATAGGAATAGCAACGGTGAATGCTGATGAAAGTGAACTTAATTTCTTATTTTCATAATTCACTAATTATCATAAACTTTCAATTCATATCGAATATCTAACAAAACTACACTGGTGTTTTAGTTTAACGTATAATTTTTTTCGAAAAACCTTAGGATTATCGGGAATTTCATATATTTTATACATCTTTGTTCATTTTGCTGTTCCTAAGTACTTTAACTATTGTATTATTGTTTATTTATAGGTGGTATGTAAGAGAAATGTTATTATTAATTTGTTTAGCGAAATGTAGTTAGTTGTTATTGTACTTGTAAATTTTAATAATTCTGTAGCATTTAAGCATAGTTTGCACTTCTATTACATTTAGCATATAAAAAATGTAGCTAAGGAAATATATTATAACATATTAATATTAAAAAAATTACAAATTGTCTTTCGATATTTCCTTTATCAGTTTATTGCCTTATTAAATTGTTAACGTGGTCGTAAGCAGCAGGATTCTATCCCAAATGTCCTGGGGTAATCAATTATATTGAAGATTCTAATGATATTTCTGCTAGTGGTTTTGTATAACATAGTTTGATACTAAAGCATGATTTACATCCAATTTTGACTATTTCAAGACACTAATTTACCTAAAATTTTAAGCTGGTTAGTAATTTGGGTGTTAGTTAAAAATATACCTCTAAAGGGTATACGTAAACTAGGTACCGCACAAATCAAGCAAAAATAATAATATAAAAATAGTGTGTTTCAAGTTGAGGTACTTATTATTTAACAAACAAATAATTAAAAATATTTGATTATACAAAAATATACGCATGCAAAGTAAAAAAGCCAAGCATTATATCATACTGACGAATAAAATGATATAACTACACAAAGTGTAATCGTGGTTTTATTCTATCATTTAATTATTTATACACGCTGAAAACCACGAAACTTTGTAGTTACGTCATAGTTGGTTATTACGAATGCTTAAGTAGCTACAACTTATGTTCTATCTCGCTTGTGTATACGTGTGCTTCTGACTTTTACGTATAGCGCTTGTCTTCATTTTATTGATGAAACAAGGATGTAACTACAAACTTTCGTGATTTCATCTGTAGTTCATTTAGAGTTTTTAACTTTTGTTTTGCGGGTGTGTCTTTAACTTTCGTTGGTGTGTGTTCACTTTGAATTTTAATATACACTACCGTCCATAGAAATTTGGCCAGTAACAAAAATATAAAAAATCAAAAAATAAAGGACAATTAATCCTAAAGAAATAAATGTATTACTCTTAAAAATAACAAATATCAAAATCTAATGGAATATTCTATTTTTTCCTATTTATTGTTAACAAAATTCTTAAACATTCTTTTCGCCACAATATCCACTTCTTGCATTGATTACAATTCGAACAACTCGCGGCATTCTTTCGATTACTTTTTTAGGGTTTCCGTGGGATGTTGTTCCGTTCTGGTTGAAGGATATTCGAAAGCTGTTTCTTTGAAGTAGAATCGACACTTCGAACACATCTATCAAGTTCATCCCATAGTAATAGGTTGAGGTCTGGATTCTGTGGTGGCTATGTAATAACTTGTAAAATATCTGTTTAATTTTGCTTATTCAGATACTGTTGCATATATTGGCTGTGTTTCGGATCGTTACCTGGCATAAAAGTAAAATTCTCGCCGATTAGTCGCAGCCCAGAAAGAATGGCATGAGTCTCCAATATTTCGCGGTACTACTTTTTCCATATTATTCCTTCGATTTGTTTGACGTTCCGATTCCTGAGTAAGAAAATCAATCCCAAATTGTAACTGAACTACCACCGTACTTTATTGTCGAGCATCCTTCCATTAGCGGAACGTCTGACAAACACTCTCCTGGTTTAACCAAACATTTTAAACATTGATTCTTCAGTCCATAAAACATTTTGCTACTGTCTTCTCAGTCGGTTACCCCGGCGTAACAATAGTTTACGAGCTGCCACGCGACCATGTAAATTTCTTCGGACAGCCGGCGTTTGACGATGGTAACTGCAATCTGGAGCTGGCGTCCGCGATTGAATTTGCTCTCTACTTCTAGTGCTGCTTTTCTACGATTTCACTTAATTGATAGTTGTAGAAGTCGCCTGTTTCTTGATATCGGCCATTGATGCCGACTGTCGACACGACTAGATTTAATTTGTCACCGATTGCCTACTGGCGAAACCTTCTTTACGCAAAGTTATTATACTGGATCGTTTAGACACACCTACTGATTTTCCACCAGGCACTTTGAACACAACAGTTATTGTACCGCTGATCACAATAATATTTAAACTGAGCTGTTGTGAGTTTGGTAATCACAGTAAACGTTCGAGCCGGGCAGGAACAAGTCCTAAGAGATAGGGGGATACAATAAAATCTTTACCTGCTTGGTCCCATCGATACAACTTATCTAATATATAGATTAAAGTAATCCGCTGTAAATGAGGATGATGGTTCCAGGTCATAAAGCGTTTAATTACTTCTTTTCTTTGTAATATTTTCATTATTTGAGTTGTAGACGTACTTAAGATAGCTGTGTATGAAGGTTGTCATCGTTGAATGCAATAAAGTCTATTAAAGTAAGATAATGTAAAAAATTTTTCCCTTGGCCAAACTTCTATGTATGGTAATGTAAGTATCTATTTGAAATTCATTCATTCAAAGTTTTTCGTAAAAATATAAATAGATGAATGCGTTGAATAAAATGATTCATTTAGTTTGGAATGAAACGATTCGCATGCGTTTGTGGTGTTAATAATCGATTGAGTTACAACAGCCTACATATATGCAGGAAAAAGAGCATCGTCTTCTATGTATGTCTCCAATAAATAATAGGCGTATTTCTCAACCTCTGCGTGAATTGTTCTTTCGGCAAACAAATCTAAGGTAAAACCTACTTCGTTGGGATTAAAATAGGTTAATCCAAATGTATATTGCGGCTATCTTCTTACAGGTACAACTAAAAATATTATTTCTAAATAATAAACAAATAAATTCCTTGAATGACCGATATTCGTATTTAACTAGATTGAAGCTCCTTAAAGGATTGAGATCGGAAGATTCCTCAGTCCATAAGATAGGAGCGCTGCGGTCAATCGATTTGTTTGGGAAGTATTCCTCTAACCGTTCCTTTAGATTATGAGCAAAGCGAGGAGGTGCTTGATCATGCATGTATGATACACATGCATGATCAAGCGTATGGCGTATATTCAACGGTATCTCGTCAATAACGTGTTCCAATACTTTAAGGTACCCATTGACATCAAGACGATTTGATAGGTAAATTTGGTCCAACATCTCTGTGGTTTACTATGCCCAACCAAATGTTAACGAAAATCTTTTTTTGTGACCGTATTCCTGAAATTTATTTAAATTTAAGTACACCATCTCTGGTAAACATCGCTCCAAAGAATACGTCTTTAAATTTAAGATGGCGTTACAAAGATTTAATCAATATACATTATTGTTTTCATAGAATGGTCGAACTTTAGAAACATGATATGGATGAAGGTTTTCTCGTAGAAGCAATGTATTATCCGAGATATTTAATGTTGGAGTTAATTGTTGGATAGTAACAGAAGGATACTCTCCCAGTTGTATTCTACGCATTTGTCTTAATCAACTAATATCGGGTGTTCTTTTTTGTAGGCGGAGAGCTTCAAATTGACAAGGCCGTTTTCTGTGACAGCCGATTTGGTAGTTCTCGGTTGTTTTGGGGTTAGTTTCGTTTGGCAATTTATCTTGAGTAGACTCACGCCAGAACAAAGTCTGCAAACTGTTCAAATATTTTCAAAAACATCATTCAATTCGAGAAATTTATCGGGGACTATGTGCATTTTATGGCGCTCATAATCGTCTATCAGAGCGATTACTTCGAGTAGTGATGATCCAAATGTGTCAGTTTGTTATAGGGCTCAAGCATTCAACTTGAGTCCATTCGTCTTATGAAAAATTTTGCGTAAAGATCTTGGTTTATATGCTTACAAGATACAACTTGTACACGAATTGAAACCGCATGGTCATCGTATAATTGTTAGCGTTCAATTGGTTTATTGGACTGATTGCTGGTGACCTGCTAGGTAGGTTTAGTAAATTGAACTCAGAGTCTGTTGAATACATATATTAATGAAATCATAAGGAAAGAAGTATAAATCTATGTGTATACAATAGTAATAATTCGTTCTTACCACCAATAATATTATATGTATATGTATATGTATATGTATATGTATATATATATGTATATGTATATGTATATGTATATGTATATGTATATGTATATGTATATGTATATGTATATGTATATGTATATGTATATGTATATGTATATGTATATGTATATGTATATGTATATGTATATGTATATGTATATGTATATGTATATGTATATGTATATATATGTATATGTATATGTATATGTATATGTATATGTATATGTATATGTATATGTATATGTATATGTATATATATATATGTATATGTATATGTATATGTATATGTATATGTATATGTATATGCATATGCATATGATTATATACGGGCCGTCTACTACCTGCGACGGATAGCTAGCCCGAGCATGCGCCGAGTCTGGCGTGGTCGACGAATGAGCTGCGACAGACCGGCAGTCGTACTGTTGCGATTCTCGTGACGTGAATGTTGCTATGGCAACCGCGCTAATATAATATATATTATAAATGCTTTTGAGGCGATTTTTTTTACGCTAAGGTATTTTTGTAAACATATACATATACAGATTGTAAATAACAAATAACGTATTACAAAATATTTATTTAAAAGATACATAAATATAAAAATATGAATATAAAAAAATTAAACATTTACGATGATTTAGAGTTCGTAACAATAATGGATTATCTATTTATAAATTCATTAATTAGTTAATTTTCTTCAATATCACTCTCTGTATCATATAATCGTATCATAATATCTGGAATAGTTTACATCAGTAAACTCGCTAAGAGAAAGTAACGCAAAACAATAAAGAAAAGCGCACCGACAAGTAAAACGGAGCGATGAAGCCGACATTACATATAGAAAAATGGTCCGTGAAACTCGTTCGCTACGACGAACAACTAAATGAAAAAATGTCTAAGTCCCGATACGACAAAGGACCGAACAAACGTACAAAAGACAACGGGCGCAGCGGCCGCAACGACCGTCAACAAGAAGCAGAGTGATCGTACTTGTATAAGATGTCTATACATGCGATCCGACAACCTTATTAGAATGACTCCCGCCAGAATCGTAACAGAAGACTAAATAAATGTATAGACGACAACGTCCTCGACGATTCCCGCCAAAATTAGAAACTATTAGAAACTTGCAATATTCATCCGATGACGTTACTGTACACGTTACGACGAGGTACGAAAGGTGACCGAGAGTGCACGATCGCTAATACCTCGACCGTCGCGCGGGAGTCGACGACTTTGCACTTAATCACTTTTAAATTAGGCACTTTTAGCTAGAATATTGTGAATGGCCGGCTTGCATACATATACAATGCGTAATGTACATACATATTAAAATAGAATTCGATATATTGTACAGAGAGCAAAATAAATAAATGATAAAAATGAAAATAAAGTAATATTCTAAATAAAAAGAAGGTAATAATGGTAACCCATACGGTTGCAAAGAAGATAAAATCATACAAAATACATTTCCTTAGAAACTTAAAAAATTCATTTATAAAAACACAAAAACAATGTTAAGTCTAACTAGTTTAGTTGTAACTATCGTAAACGAACAAACAACGAAAGCGTTTGATATTCTACGAACTGTCAACATTTAAAATGGCCTGAAGTCCAATGACAAATACCATTCATATTTCATCAAACATCTTTCTAAATAGCCAATAACAGCAATCTAAATCTACTGCGATATGGGAAATATAAATATAATAACTATTTGCTTTACATTTTTAACTTTGATCGAACGAGTGTTTGTACTATAAATATTGTGTTGCGTTATCCATTGAAATTTAATTTAATTATTAACTGTTATGTTATAATTATGTACTATATAAAATATATTTTATTTTAGTTGTCTGGTCGCATTGCATATTTATGATGTCATCTGATTATATGTATGACGTCGCGTTAATGACGTGCATTGCAACTTATCGTGCCTCTAGTATATATTACTTCTTTTTAAAAAGTTTCATTGATTTGGTATTAATGTTGGTACAGATTACAACTTATGCTGGTTATTAACTGCTTTTCAACATTGACATTACAACAATGAGTATTTGTAAGTAATTTTTTGTTAGTAGCATTGAACTGTATACTACTACTAGAACGCTCAGGCTGGGTAAAAAAACGGTCCATCGTGCCAGAAGAGGACGACTGGCGTGCCATGTATCCTTTCTCATTCCAACTTATAGATTCTTTCGGAAAATATTGGGACAGGTGTGATAAATAATGGATTATATAGGAAATACGCTAAGGCATTTGAGAAAGAAATCATTGTAATATATTCAAGGAATAACAGGGTATATAGGTCCAAAGAAAGTTAGAAGTTGTTTACTATTATTGCGATTCTCTTAATGTTTTTGTACTGTAAAAACGAGATTATTAAAAGTTGAGGTATATACTAAGATTATATCTAGTATTATTAATGTAATAGTAACAATACATATAACTAGTCTCGGCAAAGTGGGGCAAGTTACAGTGCAGCGTGGAGAACAACGTGGAGGGGCCGAGAGGCCGTGTCAAGGCGAGTGTTGAGTAACGTTTACGTACTCCCATCATTTATGATCGTAACCGTCAATGATAAAAACTATATTATATTACGTGCTGAAACACTTACTGTTTTAAGAAGATAACCTGAAATCACAAACTTGGTGGCATCTATTAAATATTAGAATCATTAAATATGTTTCCACGCTTTTCACTATTTCAGTCAAATGAGTACGACTTGCGGGATAAATATTTTTTATTGATGAAAACGACCGTTTCATATCGAGTGATGTTATATTTACAAATTTAATTTAAGTAAACCTTGCGGCAGCTTAATGGATCTTTCGATGCACCTTCACAAATTTGTCTTAGTATGAGAAAATCTGAATCCTTGTCAATAACACTTTGGAATTTTCGTATTACACTTTCATTTTTTCGCCTTTCGCTTTCATACGTACACACGCGTGAATGAACATCTATAATTTGAACAGAATCCACAAACGACATCGAATCATTTTGTTAATTTCTTAATTCCCTCCGCTAGTCCGTAGTAGTTCTTGCGGATACTTTCTAAATCACATTTTACCTGACTATCTTAAATCATTTTCTGGATTTTATTGATAGCTCTGGCGTTGTTTCCCAACGCGTAGTAATCGGCTGTGGTGGTTCAGGCACTTTGGGGCACAGTTCGTGAAATCTTTTTGTATGTTTTGGGGACTTTAGAAATACTGGCTACGTATGAGCTGTTAAAGCATTTACTCGTGGATAAGATTTAGGGATCAATTACACGACAAGGTTTAAAGTATGGGTTTTGCATGCTACATGTAACAGATTAACAGTTTCTTCTTTAAGAGATCGGCCTAACGAAAGCATGTCAGCGGCACCGTCACTCACAAACATCAAGAGTTTGGTTGTTAAAACTTGAAATTTGTTTAATGCTCTCAACACCACTTTAAATTTTTCATCGCTAGTACGTTTTGCAACGCTTTTGGTAGTAAGTAAGATAGGGGATGACGGTTCAAGCTCTTCCATTGCACGTATCATTACATTCACGACAGAATGTTTTTGCCGATCGGTTCTTACATCCACAGATAACCACAAGTTTTTATCTCTCAATTCTGCGTCAATTCTTTCAACATTGTTACGAACAGATGGCACAAAGCTTCTTAACGATTAATTGGTAATGTATAATCCGAATACTTGCTTCAGAAGGAGACAAATGCTTATTGGTCTAGTAAAGTGAACGGTACATTATATAGAACAAAATAAACACCTATATCAAATATTAATTGCAATCATAACGTTTTCTAGTAGGCAAGGAAGTAATTTGGGTTTTTGATGTGAAGTAGGACTCAGTTTCTTCTGCAGAAAAAAAAATGAAACTTAATCAGTCAAGTATCTTTAATTCAATAACCTTTTGTCAGCTACTAGTAACTTCATAATTCCGTGCCATAAAACTTCTGCTCCTTACCAGCAAAAGACTTAGCCAAGTACGATTTGAGGTCATCATACTAAAATTTTTACCATTTAGAAAGTTTTGTAAACTCCGAAATAATAGTGCAAGGTCGGGATAAGACATCACTTCCTAACCTATCTCCAATAATTTTGTACACATCCCCAAAGAGGTATGAGACCCCGCATTGTCGCGGTGGAGCACGGCTCCTTTACAATTTGCCTTTTCTCTTTAACTGCTTCGTCCAATTTTATAAGTAGTTGGCAGTAAACATCTGAGTTTACCGTTTAGTTGCGTGTAAGTAGCTCAAAATACACAACTCCTTTGTAACCCCACCAAATTGACAGCATGATTTTTTTCTCATGCAATTCAGCTTTAGATATGGTTTGTGCTGGTTCATCATATTTGGACCGTTACCTTTTTCAATTAATGTTATTGTAGATGTTCCATTTTTTATCTCCAGTGATAATTCGTTTCAAAAAAGAGTCGATTGCATTACGTTTGAACTGCACATCGCAAGCATTGATTCGTTATGTTAACTAAGCTTCTTAATGAGTCCAAGACATCTCGTGTGATTTTCAATTGTAGTGTGTGACACATTTAACATGTTTGCCATCCTTACCCAGTTATATGACGATTTGATTCAATTATGGCTTTTATTTTTTTTCATCATCAACTTCAAAAGGTCGACCAGAACGTTGGTAATCTTTAAGTGAAAAATCTCCAGAACGAAAAGCCAATTTTGATACATGCGTTCTTTTAAGCAATCAGAATCATAAACATCACATATCCATTTATGAGCGTCAGCTGCTTTTTTCCCTCTATGAAAATAAAAAAGTAAAATATGTTTAAAACTTTTTTCCACAATAGTTGGATAATGTAAGGGATTCCCTGATTGCTTTGTAATTATCAATTTTCAATATAAAGAATACAGCATAGCATTTATATGTGCACTAAATAAAATTAAATTGCGCACTCAACGATATTAAAATGTCCTAGTCTAAACATCCCTTCTATAACATGATGTCTCTCTTAACGAATATTCCAAAACTCTTTTTTATAACTTTCTAAATTAAATGAAATAATTTTGCGAATGGCCTGAGCCATTTATGTGTTTAATAAATAAGAGAATCATTATTAATTGTTTGCGGTTCTGTTTGTCATTCTTGGTCTGTTTAACGTATTTAAATCGTTAGAAAAAACTTACCTATAAGAAAAAACATTCGTATAAATATTCGTAGAATAAGAAAACAACAAAGAAAAGGGCAGAAAAACAGAATGACATGAACATAAATTATATAGGACGGGATTTATTCCTTCAGTTTATACACGTGTAAAGAACTTCTTTAGTTAATTGAAGACCCAGATATCGACTTAACTAATCTTTCGCAGTAGGTTTTTTTTCTAATCAAAATCTGAAGAGTATCTGTTTCACCATAGAAATAAAATGGAAGTATTATCCGTTATTATTGTTACTGTTCGTATTATACTGAATGATTATATATCCAGAACGCACGCTAAAAACATACTTCCATACTTTATTACTGAACTAGAATCAGATTTATCTTTTAGTAAAACATGGCCAAATTCTCGTGAATTTCTAGTTTCTGATTATTAGGGAAATGTTTATTTATTAATCTATATGAACGTGGTGAAGGAACTATGTTACACGGTTTACTTCTTATATGCATTTATTGTGAATTTAATGGTACTGACAAATTTCGAAAAAGTTGATAACGCAAGATATTTCAGGTGAATCGATTGGAAATTGATTGTAACACACTATTACCACCACGAATAAAAAAAAATGCGAATTAACAAGAAATTTGTACCTCCTCAAGGGTGCACTGAAACTTTCTGCGATATTGGTGGAGTTCATAAGATTCTCGATCATCTGTGCAGGTTTTTCATACATATTAAGAATCCGAACTTTTACCAAGACCTAGGGGTACCCGCTCCTAGAGGTTTTATATTGCATGGTCCATCTGGATGTGGAAAGACTTTACTCTGCAAGGCCATATGTGGGGTATATTTTTTTCCATTTTATTGTACTTGTACATATATTAACTAATTGCGGCAAGAGATTCATGCTTGCATATTGTTTGATATAAGATTGTTATTTAAGTAGTTAATTGAAAACGGTTTATAAGAAAATACTGCTAGTACCTTTATTTTTTTTAGCAATTTGAAATTGCCTTAATAAGTGCAGAAGCTGCTGGACAACATGCTGTGACATTTGATGATATAGAGCAGGAAATTAGTATGGTGTTTGAGACGGCATTCAAAGGAGGACGTTGCATATTTCTTATCCGGCATATAGATATGATTGCGGTTAACAGAAAAAATGCCACGGAAGAGCAGCACAAATTGTGTACTTCTCTAGCTCACCAGTTAGATGGTAAGAATTGTTATTATATTATCTTATTATATCTACATTAAATATGTTATTGGTCTCCATAGTGTTTGTATAGTTCTTGGCTAAAGCCAGCAGAAGAGCTCGTTAGAATGCTGGCTTACGTTAATTAATAACAGGAGCGATACTTTGGTTAGGGCAATCTTGTTATAGTGTTTAAAACGTTGCTATTAGTACCATCCAATCACAAATGATTATAACCTAAATATTTATGGGCCGAAAGGTCTTTTTTTTCTTTAAAAGTCAAATAAACATGTTTTATAAAATCCTAGTAACGTAGGGTCATTTTCCCTGTGTAACTCAATTTCCTAAGAGAATGAAATATTGTTCTAAATTTAACCTCTCTCTAAAAGAAAGGGCCAATAATCTTAACGTTAGATATCGCACACCATTCATTGGCTTTAAAGTAATATTGGCCATGAGCATCAATAACGACGTGTGGATTCACCATCTACAATTCTGAAGACTTATTATTCCGTCAAATTTGGTAAACGATCCATTCTCTTCTAATTCTCCTTGAAACAAAAGGTGAGTTTTAGCTGCTTTTCAAAGTTTTCATATTCTAGAGTGTGTACATAGTTTAGCTTGTATAGCTAGAATTTAGTTTTCCCCAATATTCCCCTGATTGATGCGCGAGAAATCTCATTAGCTTATGCTATTTCTCGGACACTAATTTTCGGAGTTTCAACGCCGATCTATATTACCTGATTTTGATTATCTTCCGAAGTAACCCAGTTAATGTGAGATTTTTTAAAATTAGCTCCCATGAACCCCCCGAGCTTTTAAATTCATGTAAAACCCTATGTTACATCTTTATTTGGATGTGATTGATTAAAAAAAATAGCGTGTGTTGTACAATTTTCACCGACAGTTAACACAATTTTTATTTCATTTTGTCTCGTTAATCTTACCAACGATTCATATGAAAATGCGCTTCTAAAAATAAGCAATACTTAATTAATTGCTAAGTGTGATTATCAAGTTGGACACTCTGCAATCTATTGTAAACTCATTATATTATGTTACGGCAAAATTAAGTATCGAGTACTGGGATCATTTTTTTACTTCATTTAATGTGAACAACTATTTATATAAAAAAATTATGTAAACTTTCTGTTAAGTCAAGAATAAGTAAAAACATTAAAAGCGTAACAAGCAACGCGACTGGCATGGATAATATAAATGTACATACATATACTGGAGATACGTATACCACTACTGATGAACTACATACTATTTTCAACTTTTGCATCGAAAATTATGTGTTCCCGTCTATTTGGCAATCATCTACTATTAATCGCTTTGCTTAAAACAAAGAACATCGAAGCTATTAACGATCCTTGTATAAAAAATACGTGTCTCATGCTCAAAATCAAATTAAAAACAACTCACGCTCATTCTGGTGATTTATGCCTTCAAAGATATGCAATCTTGGAATTCCCAATAACAAGAGGAATGGAAACAATGATATACTGTGCACGTCTGCATCCATAGCGAACAGTTTCCAATAATTTTTCTAATCTGTATACTCCATTCCATCGACTACATCAAGTATGTTAGTTATAACTGACAGCGATTTGTTGATTGACGTCATCTTGTTTGACGAGTGTAAAGTATTCGAAGCTCTCAAAAAATTAAGAAATAAGCATACCATGGGTGACGACAATATACCTAGTTCTTTTTGTAAGGGATTACGCCTAGTGTGTTTGCCACGCCTCTGTGTTATTTATTCAACTTGTCCCTAACAAGATCTTCCTTTCTGAACTGTTGGAAAAAGTAAAATTATATTCAGTTCACAGAAAACGATGTCACTTTAATTAGCAACTATAGACCTATTGCTTTAATAAATAACTTTACCAAACTATACCAAATAGTTCTATAGTCGCCTATATCAAAAATTTCGTGTAATTTTATCTGAAGACCAACATGGTTTTGTGCTTGGGTGATTACAGAATTCATAGCCGAAACACTAGATAACAATATACAAGTTAATGTAATCTATACAGACTTCGCGAAATCCTTTGACCGAGTTGATCACGAGCTACTTCTATTGAAACTTACATGGAGCGGTTTTCACCTACATATTTATTGGGAAGCGTTAGATACCTTGGTCATACATCCGATAGATTTTCTCCTTCCTCCGGAGTCGCGTAGTTAACCTTGGCTCTCTTCTTTTTCTGGTATATCATCTATGTAGTTAGTTGGATTGTGGCAAATTGTTGTTTGCCGATGATTAGATTCGTTTGTTGGGCAATAAAGATATTATTATTATTATTATTAATGCCGATATTAGGACAATATACGAGTTTTCAGAACAATTGCGACTTCAGATTAATACTAGTAAGACCCAGTTAATGGTCTTTGGCCCGAATCACGTATGGGAATTCATTAAGCCTAATCTTAAAATTGGGATTAAAATGCTAGTTATTCCTCCCGGTGACATTGTGAAGGACCTTGGTATCTACGTGGATGCTTCTCTCAGTTTTCGAACAAACACCTCACGTTTAATACAAGGAGCCTCCTTTGCTTTTAAAACTTTATATATTAGTCGTCATTTCTTCGATGCCTCCTCTCGACACTTACTATGTAATTCCTTGGTGTAGTCAATATTTAACTATGGCGACGTCGTATATTCTCTGTGTATCGCTAAAGGAGATTCTACATTTTTGTCTAGGAAAGGAACAGCTAAACTACCAACTAGTCATTTACACTTTTTTCTCGACAGTATATGTTCATATTAAAAATGAAGGCCATAATGTTTCTTTTTACATGTGATGAAATATTTTGCCAAGTTGTATTGATCCCGATCTAATTTTAGTTTGTTTTCAGTATTGTACGAGAGAAGTAAATCTATTGTGGTAATTGGTACTACAAATAGACTAGATGTAATAGATCCGGAAATAATGGCACGTTTTGACGGCGAAATTTATATGGGCATGCCGGATGCAAAAGCTCGATCAGAGATATTTAACGTGTTGACTGCGTCTATTGAACTTGCTGAAAATGTTGATGTTCAATCAATCGCTGATTCCACGTCCGGATATGTTGGTGCCGATATTTTGGAATTAATACAGCGAGCTGTATTGTTAGCGTCAGTAGAAGGGGAGACTATTGAACAAGATCATTTTCAAATAGCTTTGAAAGAAGTTATACCAACTCTTAAGCGAGATTTTACATGTGCACCTAATAATACGTGGGATGACGTAAGGACTAGTATAAAGCATGAGCTGGCAGAGCAGTTTTTGGTAAGACCTAATCGAAGTAATTAGTAATTCATTATTTGATCAATAATACCGAAGGTTTGTCGGTTTTGCAAAATTAGGTAGGAAAGAAAAAAAATAAAAGGGAACTTTGTTTGAACTAGACGGAGTCTTTTCAAAAAGCCTTTATTTTAAAAAGTACAAACAAGAGATACGATGTCATTTATTCGTGGTTACAAAACGACTACAATTTTCTGTCATCTAGCAGCTCTTCGCCCTTACCACAATACGATGAGTGTCCCAGGCTCCTCATGTTACTAGGGAAATCTATTTTACGTATTACTTTTACATGAGGCGAACTTTCCTATTGAAATGAATAATTGTAATAATTCTGTTTAAAAAATGAATTCTCTATTCTATATACTTTAATAAATTACAAACAGCTTTAAGAAACCTCGTATCTCCCCAAATAACACGCATGTATGCGCTTTACTTGATATTAAGTTGAATTTCAGGAAGTATTAGCTTTAAATGACGCAGAAATGACAAAGTTTGACAGTGTTAAAACAGGTTTAGATTTCGCTAGATTGGCGTATATGTACACTCAGCGAAGTTTCTATAGTACTATATGAACTTTTGAACAGAATAGATTTTTAATATCTTCGGCAAATTATGTATCGAAGTTAATACTGAACTTCAAAGAAACACAAATGTAGGAAAAAATAACATTAATAAAAAATTATTGCATTTTATAGAGAGAATATTTACAATAGTGGTAACACGAAGCAGTGAAATTTCTATCGGTTCACAGAATTCGACACGAAATCAGGCATTACCTGTCAGTCTAAAAAGGGCTCTAAACATCTTCAAAAGTTTATTTATTTAATTATATATATATTATATATTTTTCGATGTAATCGCATACATCTTCTTCTTGAGGTCGTGATTTCGAGTCACGACCTCAAGAAAAAGATTAATGCCATACGACAGCGCCAAAGAACTAAAATCTGCGATAACGTGGTGTTGGAATGATATTCCTATTTCAACAATGACCAAATTGATAGAATGGATGTTTGAAGTTATTTTGAATAGAAGATCTAACATTCACTACAAAATTTAGGAAGAATTATTATTTTTTTATGTATTTATTTTAATTATTAATTTTGTGGGAATGGACCTATAGAAATTTCGCTGTCTTGAGTCAGCTTTATTGCAAATATTTTCTGTATAAAATGTTGTAGAATTTACTAATTAAGAAAGATAGCTAAACAGTACACTATAGAGTTTATTGTAAAACGACACTACTAATACAACACGTGTTACAGTATATCTACCGATGTTTACTCTCCGGATAGTTGCAATCTACTAAAGTTGGTACGTTCCGAAAAGTGTACATCTATCAACAAATGTAATATCTTTTTTAAATGTTACTTTCTCTTGCATTTGTGTTTCTTTGTAGTTCAGCATAACTTCGATGCATAATTTTTCGAAGGTATTAAGAAAACCGAATATTCTGTTCAAACGTCCGTATGGAACTAGAAATTTCGTCGAGTGTAGTATCGTTGCATCGGCAAATTACCTTCATTATATCTACAGGCAGGGACAATTTTTTCAATTATCTTTAAGATAAACAATGAACAAATAAAACAAATATTAGAAAAGCAAATATTTATTACTAGAACCTAGAAATTCAATATTTGGTTGGCCTCCCGCGGGCTTTTATGACAGCCTTTTAGGCTGGCCAGTAACATATGGCAGGTTGAAGTTGGAATGTCCTCCCATACTCTTTCAAGTATTGCATTCAATTCTTGTTTGGATTTGCATTTGTGTTCGCGTACTTTTCGCTTAATAATAGCCCACAAATGCTCGATCGGATTTAGATCCGGGCTTTGGGGTAGCTATTCCAAGATGTTAATGTTCCCTTCCCGGAACCACACTAAACTTGCAGCCACAGTGTGGTATGGTGTATTAAACTTCGTCACTATTCATTCTGAATAACTTTTTAAATTGAGGGCAGTAAAACTCCATCTAACAAGCTGACAAGTCCTCGAGTTCATTCTACCAGTGCATACGAACATCTCGCCAATTCCTGTCGACGTCATACACCCTCCATATCATAACACTATTGCCACCATGTTTGATGGTAGGTACCACACAATCGGCATGGTATTTTTCACCAGGCCTCCGACGCGCTAGCACGGCACCAGGTGTACCAAAAATCTGTAATAAACCTATCCAGTTAATTCTTTCAACTCTTGATTTTTTTTAACACAATTCGTTTAAATTTCTATAAAATAGTTACCTTATATTGTATATAAAACGATTAATTATATTTACACTCATCTGTCCAAGTCACATTCGCCCAGTCCTTTTCTGTCCACGATTTGTGTTTATGAGCCCCTACTAATCGTTAATTTTTATTTACGCCCGACAGCCACGGCTTCTTTCTAGCTTTTCTCGACGATAGACTCACTTCTCTAAGATGTCTACTTACTGTTTTAGGCGATAAGTTAACGTTAAATTGTCGATTTAACGCGCCAGCCAAATCTGTTGTCGTTGGACGTCGATTTTGTAGAGAGTGTCATTGTAACCACCGGTCTTCCCTTTCTGTCGTTTTACGTTTTGGTTCAGAAATTAAATTATATTTGAGTTATTATATACCCGTGGACGCAATTCGCAGCTCTAATAATGGGTTTGTAGTGTAAGCATATTGTTTAAGTATGCAGTTACATGTAAGCCTATAGAAACGAGTGCTTTCGTAGTAGCGTAGGTTACTAGGTTTATTAAAAATAGCGAATGTAATTACTTTTTTACTATTTTAGTTTGTGTAGTTGATGTAGAGTAATGCAAAAATCACTGTACCCTTGTGTCATTACATGCTTTCCAGTGGTGACTCAGGCATACTCTTAGGGTGACGTGGAAATACGTTGGTGTATTGTGAAGAGGAGCATTCTGTGTGCGAATTTAAAAAGATCGTTGGCATCATAATCACGTTCTTAGTTTTATATTTAGCGCCTTATGCAATGGCAGCTTGGTCTTCTCTAATTTGGAAATAGTATCTAAAAAAATCGAGTAATTTTCAGAAATGTTTGAGTATGGACTTCGATGTCTGAAACCAGCTGCTGGCTTACCGAGATTACTTGGGCTTCTTGCGGTTTTAAATTTAGGATACAAGGTTTAATAATGTGTAAAAATTTCTCATAATATAAAACAGCTCTAAACCGCATTCCTCATCTCGTCAATCCTGACTATGATTGCTGAGGAATGCTGAGGAAGTCTATTTAAACTCATGAATGCATTTTGGAGATTTCATAAAAACTTTTTTGATAGAAACTATGAATTGATCTACTTTCGGATAACTGTTTTAAATAAATTCAGCTATAAGATAACATGTATGGAGCAAGTAGGTTACATGATGCAATTGAAGATAAGATTGTTATAGTCACTTTTCAGCTTTAACCATGCACACGTAACATATAAAGTCACATAGAAATGCATAGTACGGTGGATCACGTAACGCATTTTACCGGCATTGTTTGTTATTTACATGTCCTCTACACATAAAGATATTCTATAGTAAGATGCTGATATCTATTAACACTTGTCGACCATAGCACAGAACGCCGTCGATTCGCCATCATCAATCTGATCCGGTATTCATACACATACTAACCATACGCGTATGAATCCCGACTTCGTATGTCCTACCCCTTTTGAAATATATCATTCCCGCCAATGAGTGCGCACTTGTTTCTGCAGGTTTCGTTGCATGTGCAGTCGCTCTTAAGGAATATTTTTTGAAATTAAATGCTACAATGATACCGAAAATGTCGGCATTAAAATCATATAAACTCAGCCAAATAATACGTATAGTAAAGAAACCTTTTAATTTTGCATTTTAAAGGACGTATGACCCTTTTTATTTCAGTTAATATTATTTCCAAAGGGCACCTTTTTTTTCGTATTATATTACTTTTTCTTAAAATTTGCAGTTTTGGAAGTTATCCCGTTCTAGGTTTCCGATCTAGATGTCTTCCTAGTTCTCCTATGTATATATATATCTTTTTTGTGTAGATTCCAGTGAAACGTGCGAAAGACTTAGAAAGCAACGATTTTATAATGCCAGCAGGTACACTATTATTTGGTCCACCCAAATGCGGCAAAACTCTAATAGCCAATGCATTAGCCAAGGAAGCTGGGATAAATTTCGTGTTTATGAAAGGACCGGACCTCTTACACAAGGTATAAAACTAACATTATAAGAATTATGTTCCTGCTTACAATTAACCATATTACTGCAGCACGTTGGTGAAAGTGTCACAGCAGTTCGAGTTTGGTTTGAGAGAGCTAGATATTTGGCACCCTGCATCCTGTTTGTTGACCAACTTGACGCATTGTGTCCAAAGGTAGTCAGTACAAAAAAAGTACGAGACAAGTTAGTATTCCGACAGTGCATTTTTTAGGGCGGTGGATCTGGTAGAATTATTAATCAAATGCTCGCGGAAATGGACATTTTACATAGAAATAAATGGAAAGTGTTTCTGTTAGCAGCAACTGATAGCATAGATAAACTTGATGATTCACTACTAGGACTTAGTCGTTTAAGTCAAATACTATACGTGGATATCCTGTTTGTTGAAGATCATATAGAGATCATAAGATTTTTAACAAAGGTAGTCTAAAATTTATTGGTTCTTTACTACCATAAAATACAAAATACTATATCCATTACGCAAACATATAATTTTTATAGTTTGTCGATTTTCATTTCAACAAAATATTCAAAAGTGAAGTAATCTAATTCGATTTCGTTATGTAGACGTATGTTCGTTTTAAATTACGCATAACAGTCGGGGCCTTTCTGGTTATAGTATCAGTATAATATTTGGCGAGTAAAAGGTTGTTATTGGGAATTGAGACATCGTGGAGTTCTGCGAAATTTTAGGAAATGTAGCTAATCCTATTAGCAATTGAACTCGAAAATGGATATCGATATACTTGCGTCCAAACTGATGTCTGCATTAGGCGCGAAGAAAGTAACCGCTCATCATGCTACCAGAGTGACATATTTTCCCATATTCCATTCCTTGTTGAATTATAGTATACTATTCTGGAGATCGTCCATTGAGGCATCTAGAATATTTCATTTGGAAAGAAAGTAGTTCGATTGCTGTGTAACCGGTGATAGCTGCAATCTTGTAGAGGCAATTTTAAAAAGGCAGGAATACTTACTTTAATACGTATGTATCTTCTCACACTCCTAACTCTCGCCCATAACAAGCACCATTATTGCATAAATGGGCACATTTACAATTGTATCGTACGTACAGTTATCTTACTATAGGTTAACAAGAACACAAAACATAAAATCAGGTATCAAAGCACTGTTCCCAAACAAATTCAAAATAAAATTGAAATGCCAGCTGCTAGAATTAGAATGCTATACACTCGAGGAATGTACAGTGTCGCCTAACTGGGTGTATCTTGTTTATATGTTTTTGTTTGTCTCGTTTATTAAAATTATTTTATTATATATTCTTTTTGTTGACCAGTGTAATATATATATATATTTAGATTGTGAAATTTTCCTTTGCGGACACCTCTCTTACACGGATATCTCCCTTAAATGGACAGTTTCTCATGGTCCCGACCGGCTCTCATATAATTTCCATTGTATTAACTCTTTCGTGGACGGACATTCTCTTGAACGGACGCGGACACAAGAAAATGTTCTCTTAACCGGACAAAAAATAAAATAAAAAGAAACGCCTTATCTTAATCGAGAGTATTGCTATTGCATTTCTCAATCGCGCGCGGGCCAATCTCGCTGGGACTTCCCCGAGTAAACCGGAGATTTACCGACTTTAATCTTTCGGTACAAACGCAGCCTATGTCGTGCATTTCTGCCTGGCGTGAATTTGGGACTTCTCGAAGTTGGTCGGGGATTTACCGTTCTTATTCTTTGGCTGTACGCTTTCGATTGAATTTGCTTTCAATATTAGTCTGATGTCTATGCGGAAAAAACACAGTGGCCGACACATTCATTGTGGAAATGGCTCCAAATAGAAAAATTCTCACGCTTAAACAAAAAATTGAGGTTGTTGAAGTTTAGAATAAAAAGAAATTAAGTGTAAGGAACTTATCCAAGCGTTTTAATATTGGAAAAATACAAGCTGCAGATATAATTAAACATATCCTTCTAAATAAATGGATTCGAACAGCAATTTCAATGAAAAAAGAAGCTTTTTGACGGGTGATGGTACTAAAATTGACAAATTGTGAAATTGTGTTATGACTGCTTTACAGCAGCTCGTCATAAAGGGATTCCTTTAACAGGTATGCATATGATTTTTTTAGATAAGGTTTTCTTTTATTAATGCGTTGATTTTCTTGTCATATTAAATTCTAAAATAGATAAAAAAAGTGAGATTACCAATAGGTTTGTCGTGACAAAAACGCAAAAAAACTTATTTTTTTTTTAGGTTCGCTAATACGATGTAAAGCAAGAGAAATAGCCGCTTCTGTGGGACATTCTACATTCAGTGCTTCTTCTGGTTGGCTCAATAAATTTAGAATCCGCCACAATATAAGTTTTAAAGCGATTTCGGGAGAACGAGCTTCGGTTAATGCTGAAGATGTTTCATCGTTATTAAAAAAATGCCCTTCTTTGATTAAGGGATATTCACCGAGAGACATCTATAATGCCGATGAGACAGGCCTGTATTTTAGGGCTCTACTCGACAAAACGCTCACATTAAAGAAGGAAAAATGTGTTGGGGGTAACTATCCCAAAGAGAGGTTTACAATTTTACATTGTGCAAATATGGCGGGTGAAAAAGAAAAACTCCTAGTCATTGGTAGGGCAGCTAAACCCAGAGTTTTTAAAAACTTTAATATAAATAACCTGCCTGTAACTTGGAAATACAATAACAAGGCTTGGATGACAGGGCAAATTATGACAGAGTGGTTGCAAGACCTAGATTGGAAAATGGCTAAAGAAAAAAGAAACATTTTGTTAGTTTTAAACAATGTGAGATCTCATCCGAAAGACGTTCGCTTAAATAATATATAAATATTATTTTCACCCCCTAATTGTACATCAGCTTGTCAACCGCTTGACCAGGGGATTATAAAGAATTTTAAAACTTATTACCGAAGTCTAATACTTAAACATCTGCTAGTAAACATTGAAACTGCTGGTACAGCTTTTGAGTTAATAAAGAAAATTACACCACTGGATGCAGTTTATTTGGCAAAAACCGCTTGGGACCAAGTAACCAAAGGGACAGTTCAAAATTGCTTCCGCAAAGCAGGGTTTAATCAGGTAGATATACAAAGTGAAGACCAGTTAACTCAGGCTGATACATCTGACCTAGAAGATGATTTGCCTCTTAGTGTACTTTCAGATATCCTCAAAAATAAGAGTTTATTGAAATTGACGGATAATGAAAACCTTAATGATTTTTTGAACGTAGATGAAGATTTGTATGTTGAGGATCCAGATTCAGAACAAGAAATTGCAAATCCAGTTGAAATACAACAACTATCGGAAGATTCTGATGATATCCCAAATTATGGTAAAGCTTTGTCGAAAATCAAGGAGATAGAGTCTTTGGAGCTTCTATCTAAATTAGAAATACGATTTCAAGACGACATTTTAAAGAAAAAGACAAGACAAACAACAATATATGAATTTTTGCGTCCTTAAAGTGACTATTCATTTAATTGTTTTGTATTACATACTACATCCATGTATCTATGTACATATATATATATATTATATTTTGTATGTATATATCTAAAGGAAATAAACTTTTTTTCTTAAATTTAAATTTTCTTATTTACTTATCTTTAAAAAGATTAATATACATATACGATTTAAATGTCGCAGTTTCTTTAATATATTCATTTTTCGTTAAAACACGATTTTTGTTGTATCTACTACATATTTCTTTTATGCGGACACCCCTCCTGAACGGACATCTTCAGTTGGTCCCGTTGGTGTCCGTTCAAGGGAGATTTCACTATATATACACTTCGTCTATTTTATGTTTTTACCTACGTCATTGTTTTGTCGTATAAGTTACGACGATCTATTCATTTGACGATCTTTCTCGAGCACTGTTGCTGAAAAAGGAAGCAAGATTTTGCAAATCAATAGATTGTCTTATACCACAAAACAATGACGTAGGTAAAAACATAAAATAGACGGAATATATATAGGTGTATATATATATATATATATATATATATATATATATATACACGTGGTTTTATTTATTCTACTCTATCATTCTGTATATCTATTTTTCTGAAATTTTTTTTTATGTTTGTTATATATATACTGACGTTATTTGCAGTATTTTAATTGCAAATATAAAGTATTATTATGATGTGTTTTAATGATTTGATTTCCTATACTTTTTCCAAATTGAAATAATAAAAATTTTAAAATGTTCCGTAATTTTATCTACGAGTATCATTGCTATATATAATGTATCAAATTTCATACAAATAAAAATGTCTACTTACTATATTATCGAAACCAATGTAGACCCTTAATATTGCTTTAATTTGGTAAATATAGGATAGACTACGTCTACACGAATCTGTAGATTTAAAGGATATTGGAGGAACTTGCAATTCCCTGGGTTACAAGGGCCAAGATTTAGTTGATTTGGTTAGAGAAGCAATGAGACTAGCTTTAGAAGATTACCCAAAAACAAGGCTGACAACCATGGTGCATTTTGAGGCAGCCTTAGAAAAAGTTAAACCAAGGCTTTCTGAAGAAGTACGTATACTATAACATATTAGCTACGTGAAATATCGTTGCTTAGGCGCAATTAATTACAATACAAAAATGTCAGCCAAGCTACACGTTTCAACTAAGATATATAATGGAGGTAATCTTTAAAAAATAGAACAGGGTGGTCGGTTTTTTGTCGCTCAGTGTAAATATACCATTTACAAAGAAAGCTGCACTCTCTAACTTTATGAATTAGATCAAGATAATTCCTCTCTGTAAAACGATGACTACGTTTCAGGAAAGGGAAGAATATCTTGAGTTAAGAGACTTCTATACTCGTGGAGAAAGTTCTATGGATTCCGAGAACTAAATCTTAATATTATCGAGTTAGGTCAGAAGTGGACGTCTGTTAGAATTTAAAGTTTCAGAAGGTTATTGCAGCGCATTCATTAGTTCTATTTGATCAGACACTATTGAACTTCTTGTGCAATACGTGGAGGTAGCCAGTAATTAGAAACGTTATTATATAAAATATATATATAAAATTGTTGTGAAAAATTGTTTTGTTATTGTTGTTTACTGTTAGTGTAGTTAATTCAGTAATTATCTTGAAGTTCCTGCTCCCAAGCTTGGTTAGCAGAAAAAATATGCTTAAATGGGACTCATTTATGAAATAATTCTCGAGATATAGAGAATAAACGGCTTGTGAATATATATATATTTTTTAATACAAGTTGAAATTTTATGTGAATAATCATACTAGTGTTATTGTCTATATCTTTTCTTAGTATATGCCATCATAGCTTGAATGTGTTGAAATGTAAAGACAGCAAAAGCTACTAAAAATATTGATATGTTTTGTATTTATCAATATTTCTAAGTTTATTAATTCATGTTTTCGAAAATTACATAACCAATTAGTTCAATTACAAACATGCGCTCGATAAAACTTGCGGATCAAAAATTTGTCCATTTTTGTTCTTTTGCTGTCCAAAACATATCTAATTATTGTATTATTATTTATTTTATGGAATTTTAAAAGAAATCCTCGTGTGCTTGTATACATTATATATATATTATATTTTACGTATTTTAAGGAAAATAGTGAAGTATAGATGAAATTTTTATTATACCTATAAATGTGAACATTTTTGTACCATTTAAACTTAATTTATACTTTTGCTACATTTACTGTATTTGAAGATATCAGAATACATGGTCGTGCCAATATTAAATGAACTATAACTCAATTTTTGGTGCATCCTTTATCGATTTGATAACAAAATTATCGTTTATGAAGTCATAAAATACTTTTAACCCGGTCATGAATTCTTGCACAACAGTTTTTATTCTATATGTTGGAAAATCAAACCCCAAATATCCCGGAGTAGTCAATTCTACTGTAAACGCAAACGGTACACCTGCTACTTCTACGGACCAATCCACTGAAGTTCCTGAATATTTGCAATGCCTGGAAGATGCGCGCTTTACTTGATAGGGACTTTGATTTTCTTTCCTTATTTGTTCTGCTACGTTTTCAGCGACAAGCTTAATAATCTCTATATTTTCGGGAGGATCCTCTTTATAGCCGTACGGATAGACAATTGCTGGACCAAAACTGTCCAGGCTTAAGTATAGTTTGATCTGCAAAACGTTATTCTCGATAAATCTTCTTATTGCTTCTGTTTCGGGTTCTGAAAATGCACTTTTCCCATGATAATTCCATGCTTCCTCAGCAGAACTGCTTAAGTCGCCCCCAAAGTTAATGTCAAAGTTTCTGTTTAGATAGACGCCTGTGTGGTTATTATTCTTTGCGCGATTTTTCTTCCACAGTCGTTCCTGAAACATACGATGAAACGGGGTTAGTACAAAGTCCAGGAAAGATCGAATAAATTTGTTGTTTGAGAAGTACTTCTTTTGAAATTTGATTTGGATATATAGTTTAAGATAACAAATTTAATATGCATTTTCACTTCCGGGGAATCCAGGAAATCCTTCCTGTTTATTTTTTAAGGGATGCCGAGCATGTTGTTATATTTTTAAATGTAGACTAAACAACTACTTTCGGGAATATCAAAATCTTTACCTTTACTAATACAGAGGTTGAATATTTTCCCTGCATATCAGGATCATAACAAGTCGATGGTACGAACAAACGGGCGATGCGTATGTTATTTATATTCACACATTCATCTCAAAGTGAATAAGTCTGATAAAGAGACTGTAATATGACGTAAGTTTCTATATTTGCCTCGGAGGGCAATATATGCCGTAGAGTGGGGTCAAATGGTCAAAAAGCGGAAAAAATTCAATAACTAGAGAAAGGATAGTCCTTCGAAATGCGGTTTGTGTCACTCGATTCATGATAAGGATATACATTAAAATGATACTAAATTAAAAGGATGGATTAAGATCAATATACGATTTATTAACAATAATGTGTGTGAAATACAGGTATATTTTACGAGGGCGACCTGGAATGTTTCCGGAATCGGCAAGATATGGCGCACGAAGCTTGAAGTGTATTCATTGACGTCTACTGTCATTTAGTGTTGCTTAAGAGTGTGTTTTGTGTAGCAAGTCAGGCGGTTTCGCAAAAATGGATAAAACCGAATTTCGTACAGTGATAAAACACTTCTGGATGGCTGGGAAACCGGCCACAGAAATTCTAAATATTTTACTAGAGGTTCATGGCGGATGTCCTCTATCATTTTCGATTATCAGCTTCTGTGTGAGCGCGTTCAAACGTGGCCGCAACGAATCACGCAGTAGGATGTCCAAAAACCGCTACCAACGATGAAATGGTCGACAAGATTGATGATGTCGTGTTAGCCGATCGCCGACTAGCCGATTGAAGCTGAAAGAGATACAGACAGCAGGCATCTCGGAAGAACGTATTGGCTATATCCTACACAAAATTGTGGGTATGAAAAAGCTTTTGGGCTCGATGGGTACCGCGTTTGCTCACACTGGAGCAGAGAACGAAATCAAGTGACTGTTTCGGAGGAGTGTCTGGCCAGGATCCAACGCAATCCAAGTGATTTCTTTATGCGTTTCATAACTGTGACTTGGATTCACCACTATATACCGGAGACCAAGGAAGAGTCGAAGCGGTGAACTTTTCAAGGCGAATCGGATCAAAAGAAAGCAAAGACCGTTCCATCGGCCGGAAGGGTCATGGCGACCATTTTTTGGGATTCTCAAGGTGTGATCCTCGTCAACTATCTGCAGAAGGGAAGGACGATTACGGAGCAATACTACAGCGATTTATTGACCTGATTCGATGTAGTATTGAAGGAGAAATGGCCTCGTTTGTAGCGCAAAAAGTGTTTTTCCATCACGGCAATGCACCGGCTCATTCATCCCGCATCGTCGTGTCCAAATTGAAAGAGTTGCGCTACGAATTAGTCTCTCATCCTCCATATTCACCGGACCTAGCCCCCAGCGACCTTTTCCTATTCCCAAAGCGGAAAAAATCACTGGGAGGAAAGATATTTGCGTCAAATGAGGAGGTAATCGCCTCTACAGATGGCTATTTCGCAGCCTTCGGAACATTCTACTTTTCTGACGGCCTGCAGAGGCTGGAGCACCGTTCGAAAAGCGGTATTGATCGTCGAGGAAACTACTTTGAAAAATAAAAATAAAAAACCACACCAACCAAACATTTCAGGTCGGCCTCGTACGTGCACTGTCACAAATTTGTCTTAATCTGGTAACATCGAAATCCGTAACACTCTCAACTTTTTCTACATGTCATTTGTAGCACATATCAGTGAGCCATACATCGTTCCTAATTTGAATTGATTCAACCAACGGTAACCCAATGTTTTGAAATCTTTCAATTGAGTCAAATAAGCTTTTATAATTTTCGGAAACTTTTCTTAAATCTGTTTCAACGGATGCGCTTTCAAATCTTTTCTGGTTTTTCGTAATTGCTGCCGTTTCGGTGAGTCGTAGAACCACAGATTTTATTTACCGGAAATTTTCTCAATGATAGAGAGACGCTTTCAAGTGTGTTCCACAATATGTGAGACTGTGGTGGCGAATACCAGGTCACCCTCTGTGGAATTCTCGAATTTGTTTGGGAGATTTCCAAAACCTTTATGGTGTTTGAAATTATTGCATCCATCTCTGTCGAATACTTTATGCTTCGAGGTGCAAAGCATGAACTTTGTACGCCACATGTTAAAGTCTCTCATAGTCTTTTTTAAGAGAATGACCTGTGTCCGGTACAACCGAACAAATTCCTGTTTTAAATTTACATTCTACTTTACATTTCGTTGTACAGATAATTGTGCAATATCTACGTAATTAGTATTACTTAAGTTCAGGTAGTTGGTGTCAGGTAAGTTGACGTAACGGAAATCCAGGCAATTACTTTCATATGTTAAATTAAGGTTCTGTTCATTAGCCAGCTTATGCCAATTATTCTCTTAACTCATATTAAGGGAAATTGTGCTGTGCATTCTAATTACTATGTCATCATCACTAGATATCGATAATTTTCATCCTAAAAGATCAATAAGGCAGTTTAGTGTTGCGCATTATCTAAATTACGATAACATAACCAATTCAAGAATTTAAGCAGTACACGTCGGGTAGTATAGTAGTACACCTCATTCAACACACAATGTAAGTCAGTACACCATGTAATTCAATAGACAATGTCATTTTGTCTTAATATCATGAATTCGAGAACAACACATAGCTGCAAGAGAACAAGACATAGCTACACACAACATCATAAGCGATATAGAATTTCAACTTGTCCAGAGCAAGTTAACTTGTACTCACTTATTAACAGTAACCAGTGGGTTTCAATTCGTCAGTGGATTAACTCGTCACTCAATTTATTCAGTGCATTTTTGTAACTAATTGTGAATATAGTATACATATTGTACTTACGGGTTTTATTATGAACGTGTTACAAAAGAAAACATAGCTTCTCCAAACCAGAAGGAGTTCAAACAACCTGCACTAGACATTGTGCTTCATCATTCAGGAACATTAACAGTTGCTTTGTTGAAAGTTGTAATTTTTAGCGAATCCGGCGCTATCTTCATAATTGTTAATTGTTGATTATTTGATTTTTATACAATTGACTTTTGAAGTGTTCGTTCAAGAAAAAATTTCGGTTCGGACGGCTTTCTATAAGTGCGATGCTGCAGAAATTTTATAAGGACCGAGTAAATAACAGACGCTTTCAACTTAATGGCGGAATCCACCCTAAACGAGAAATCGCTCAATATCTCAAATAGGTAGAATCCACTTTAAAATCTAGGAGACTACAAAGGATACAAAAAATGGCAGAGGAAAAAGATTTTGTAAGTCGTCTTAGTAGCGCACGTATAAATTTTCGGATTTAACCTGCATCCCAAAGCGTGCCACTCTTCAACACCTGAAGGTAGGTTACATTCAACGATCTTTCAAAGTCGAGGAGGTATAAAATATAGTTAAAGAAAAAAAGAAATTATAAATCGTTCCAGTAGCACACGTGTAAATTTTTCAGAATTCTAATTGCATCCATAAGCTAGCGAAATTTGAAAATGTCTGCTTGGTGAGCTACTTAAAAACGTAAACTCTTCTAATAAGAAAAAGAACAAAAACCTGCTTAACAAAGAACTACTCCCAATGGCACATATGAGAGGTGCAGATGTATTCGGGACCATAGTCTGTCACATAAAAATGTTAAAGTCTGCGTAGGAAATAGTGCATGCGGTTGTAATTTTCATAACTCAGCAGGTATCTCGGTTGGCAATGAGACGCCACACGTTCCCGAACTACTGTGTTCCGAATAATTATTAATTTGTATGGTGTAGAGTTTACTGCGAGACCTATACAATCCCATAGTCCTTGCATTTACTGAAATTTCGACACAGTACTAGTTACTAAGAAAACTATTATGTTTACACATAACACAATATAATTTTTATACGTGCATATTTTAACCTATTTTCATCTTAAATAAATATATAAATTAGAATAAATAAGCAATTAAATTTATGAAATAATAGTGGCTGCAGATTGCATTTCCTAACTGGATGCTAGAGAAGATATATGGCAGAGCCTGGAAAGAAGGGAGCTAGAGAAAGGAATGATAAAGGTGATTAAGGCATTGTATAAAAACAACAGGACTAAAGTCAGAACTTGCAACGCAGAATCAGCTGAATTTGAATCACAAATTGGATTAAAACAGGGATGGATATTAAGCCCATTGTTATTTTCTATAATAATAGATTAGGCTATTAAAAAGGCCAAACAAAAAGGAAAAATATGAAAGTAGGAAACTGGAAAATGAATGCAATTAACGTACAGGAACTAATGTTTGCAGATGATATGGTATTGATAGCAGACTCAGAAAGACATTACAGCTAAACTTGAAGATATACCAAGAAGAACTAATAAAGATAAACATGGAAATAAACCCGATGAAAACAAACACAATGATAATAGCGACAGAAAAAAAAACATAACATCAAAATCGAGGGAAAAGCCATGGAACAAGTTAAAAGTTACAACTACTTAGAAACGACCATTGAAGACAATGGGAGAATAGGTAAAGAAATAAATGAGAGAATAGGGAAATCTGCAAAAATATATAATACATGAGGAAATACATTTCTAGATAAGAAAGAAATACCAAAATAAATAAAGACAGAGGTGTATTAAAGAGGGGTCAGACCAACACTAACATATTACAGTGACTCATAGACAACCACGAATAGAATTAAAACCAGAGTTATGGCTATGGAAATGAGATTTATAAGAAGAGTAAAAGGAATAACAAGAAGAGACAAAATCAGAAACACGACAACCATTAATAGTCCAAATATCAGACCAATAGAAATAATCATAGAGGAGAGACAACTGGGATGGCTTGGACATATACACAGAATGGAAAAAGATCAAATAAAAGGACGATATTTGAAGCCAAAACGGAGGGCAGAAGCAGAATAGGTAGACCCCAAAACACCTAGAAAGAACAAATGCATAGAATATTAGAAAAAAGAAGTATGGGATGGATTGAAGCCAAACAACTGGCTCAGAACATGAAACTGTGGAAGATAAAAATAAAACAATGATAGTCTCACACCGCAAGGTACAGAGGACGTAGGATTAAAGAAAAACGAGATGCTAATAAGAATGCCCAAACTAATAAATTAATGAATATATTATATGTAAAATAATAACCGTAATAATCCGTATAATTATAACAGATACCTAATCTGTATTTAAACAAATGGATACCTTATAGCTGGGTGGAATTATATGATGTATAGAAAAAGGACTGTGTAGTGGGATTCCATTACGCATTGTGGTGTTCTTCCTCGTTTTAAGTAGAACTGCAAGCTTTACACATATTTCCAAAGCGATTCCCTATTAATTTTACGTATCCAATATACCCTATTCTCTTTTTGTTGTGGTCCTGGTTGAGTACGAGTATTTTCAAATATCCCGAAGGCTTGTTTCTTTTGTGTAGATAACGGATGTTCATAAACAGTAACCAAATATGTAGATAACCCTATTATATCATGAAATATCGAGTCATTATATGGAAGCCCCGTACAACAGAGACAACTTCTTTGCTATACAATTAATTCAATTCGAGGTCGTAGGGTAGGCTAGGCGGGAAGAGGGTGCCTCATTTACGGGGGCAATTAGAAATTTGCGCGGCGATTTGCTACAGTTTTTGCCTTTAACTATTTTTCGTATCTCATTGACTTTTGGAGATCGTTGGGTGGATTCTACCTTTACGTGCTTTGGGGTACAGAAAAAAAATCTGAAGATGGTGTAGGTACTATTGAAACGATTTGTAGTGACATTCTCCTTTGACATATTTTTATATTTCCTCTAGTTAGCGAAATCGTGTGGTATATTTTAGTTTCATGTATTGAATATCAGATAAGATATTCAAATGTTTTTTCGATGATGTTACTGGGATGTGTTTAAAGAGTTTTAGCAGTTTGCTAATTTACGGTTCTATACTTCGAAAAAGAATAAGAATAGCAATAGTACCATCCTAATTTGAAAAGGCTTAATACAAATCTTAATACACCAAATCTATACATACATCTTACTGAGGTGTACGAAATAAAATATACCTTGCCACTGTTAATAACGTATTTTGTGAGGTTTTTGATATTAACTAAATAATCAGTTAGTACTTGCAATGAAGTAATTTTATATGTGTAGATATCTAATATATAACTTACTTTGGTATGTGTATATTCGTATCCATCAGGATTGACTACAGGAATTATGTACCAATCAACATTTTCTACCATTTTCTTATAGTACGGGTTCTCGACAAATTGCTGAATAATGTATAAAGCCTGTGCCGGTCCAATCCATTCCCTAGGTGAAAGACCAGCATCAACCAATATTGCCGGCTTCAAAGTTTGTGTCTTGGAAGAGATTTTTACTACAAATATTTCCCTCTCCTCTACCGACTTGCCGATGCTTTCAATACTGACTCTGCCTGGGTGTTTTTTTTCTAGATTTTTTACATAATCTAAAATCTTTCACAATCGGAGTCAGTACAATAAGTAATTCAATTTACTTGGTCATTCAATCTGCTGATATACTTACCACATTATACCGATGATATTTTTCAAAATTGATGTGACCTTTTTCTGGATTTGAGGCAGCTTTCATTTCTTTAACTTCCCTATTGAATGCCCTAAAGTATGTTATCTATATTCTCGTTTGCTTTAGATATTACTATGTATCGTTATAATTACTTGTCAATATATTCGATTTGCACTTGGTATGAAACGTTCAATTTTTCCAAGATGTTTTCGAAGGATGGGTGAGCAATTTCTCTAACCGCTACATCTACAGGTTCGCCAGCTTCACGAATTACCGACCAAAAATCGAAATTTTCCGTGTTTTCGTACAGCGTAGATAAGTCTCTAACCAAATGCTCCGGTGACCAATATCTGTACAGCTTCCATCTAAAATGAACACTAATAGTATTCTAACGTAGGGAAAAATATGTTAAATTACCCTTTGTACGTATTTCGAGACGCTGCATGTATGGAAGAAAGGAGAACTGTGCACATCAAGACACGTAACATGTTTATAAAAAGTTTTTAAATATTGACTTCTCCAAATCGACTTCAAGATAAGGGACACTGTTTAAGTTTTATTAATCAATTATCAAAAGCGATAATGATTTTCAAAGATGCGAATGCTATAATCGTTGATACTAATCATTAATTTTATTTGCATGGTGTAGAGAGACTTGTTTTGAAATAATTGAATCTTGAAAAACTGCGAATATAATACTGACGTAATGATAAATATTCGTAACATTAGATTCAATTAGCCAATGTTTCTTGCAGTAGAATTTAGACCACTGTATTCCAAAATATTCTTTCTGCCTGTTTCATATTGCTCTAAAATTTTTTCACCAATTTTTATTATTATTTTCTTTTGCGTAAAGGTGTTTCCCTTCTTTATCACATACAAATAAATTCACAGGTATATGGTATATACATATATACCATGTATATGCAACCAAAATCCCCAGAAAAACATATTTTCATCTATATATACGAGAGCGATCTGAAGTGTTTCCGGAATCGACAATAAAAGCACGGTATTGGTGTGGTTCTTTTTTATTTATCGATGTAGTCTCCTCGGAAATCAATACACTCTTTCAAACGGTGCTCCAGTCTCTTCAAGCCGTTGGAAAAGTTGGACGTTTCGAGGTCTGTAGCGGCGATGACCTCCTCATTTGAGGCAAATCTCTTTCCTGCCGGTGACTCTAATTCGTTGCGCAACTCATTCAATTTGGACACGACAATGCGGGATGAATGAGTCGGTGTATTGTCGTGGTGGAAAAGCACCTTTTTCCGCTGCAAACGAGGCCGTTTTTCCTTCAATACTGCATCGAATAGATCACACCCTGGGAATCCCAAACAATGGTCGCCATGACATTTCAGGCCGATGGAACTGTCTTTGCACTTTTCGGAGCCGATTCGCCCGGAAGTCTACTCCTTCGGCTGTTCCTTGGTCTCGGCTACGTAATGGTGGATCCAAGTCTCATCCACGATTACGAAACACATGAATTGCGTTGGATCCTGGCCAGACATTCCTCCGAAACGACCACGCGATTTAGTTTTTACCCAGGTGTGAGCAGACGAGGTACCCATCGCGCCGAAAGGTTTTTCATGCCCAAAATTTTGTGTAGGATATGGCCAACACGTTCTTCTGAGATGCCTGCTGTCTCTGCTATCTCTTTCAGCTTCAATCGGCGATCGACTAACATGACATCATGAATCTTGCCGACCATTTCATCGTTGGTAACGGTTTTTGGGCATCCTACTGCGTGGTTCGTCACTTGTGCTTGTGCGGCCACGTTTGAACTCGCTCACCCAGAAGCTGATGGTTGAAAATGACGGAGTAAATCTGGCATGAACCTCTAGCAAAATATTTCGAATTTCCTGGCGTTTTCTCAGCCATACAGAAGTGTTTTATCGCTGCACGAAATTTGATTTGATTCATTTTTGCAAAACCGCTACACAAAACAGACTCTTAAGCAACAACTACTGACAGTAGACGTTTGAAATTTTGACAGTTGCCCTTGCCGACCAATGAATCCATTTCAACCTTCGTGCGCTACCTCTTGCCGGCTCCGTAAACATTTCAGGTCGCTCAAAATGAATAATGCGATACCAAAAATACACATTTTAATTTACTATATATAAACAATATATGCTTATGCATGTGTTTGCGATAACAATGCATCAGCTTTATTATATTTAGAAAATTTTCCTAAAAATAATTTTTACGATCTTTCGCCGTGAAATTCAAAGAGTTGATGCAGTCATTATTTAATTTTTAAAAACTGGATGCGTTAGATACTAACGTATACGTAGTTGTTACCGCATTTTAAAACATTGTCTTTATGTATCCTTCTGAAAATAGGTAGCCGGACACACCTGGTGAGAGGAGAGGGGGTGATGGGAAGAGGGAAGGTGAAGTACGACACAACTAAGATAAGACTACAACAAGATAGATGTGAGGCTTTTGCTTTTCACCATATTTCAATATTCTTTTGTGTATTTCTTTTATTATTAAAGTCTAAAAACTACAATACAGTCCACTATCAATTAAAACATAATCTTTTACTTTTTTTCTAATTTATAAGTTAATTGAAACAAGCCTTTCTTGTATTGACTTCGTACAGAGATATATTGTTTGCTACACTGTGCTAAATTAAATAAAATGTTAGAATTTTGACAGAAGAAAGGAAATTAAGGAAATATAAGAAACTACAAAAATTACTTATATAATTTTCATTTTAGCCTGTATATACAAGCACGTTAATTATTTCTGTTTAAAATTATTCTCTACATAACTCTGATAAACTTTGACGCCTTCAAAAGTTTCTTCGCAAACTCTTAAGATACTGGACGGGGGTAAATCGAATCCCCACGAACCGCCTCCAGGTAGTTCAATTGTATAACTGAGACCTACACCACCAATACCTTTCACCCAATCATCGCTACCACCCGCGGCAGCATAGAGGACATTTGTTGAGCTTCCTATGGTGTATCTGGTTCCGTATACTGACGCTATAGCAGCTTCAACGTTTGTAGCTAAAGCATCTAATACATCCACATCTTCCGGATAAGCGGATGTGTAACCCCATGGATAGAGAATGAAGTTACCGTAACTATGGAAAGTTAGATACAATTTGATTAGATCGGCATGCTCGTATACCACATTTCTTAGAGCGGCCGTTTCGGATTCGCTGAATGCATTTGGTCCAGCGTAAGTTTCGGCACATTCTGTACTACTAGCTCCCGTTTCCATCCAATGGAAGTCGAAGTTGCGGTTTCCATCAACACCGTAGCACTGTGAACCTGCGGAACGGGTTTTTCTCCAAAGGCGATACTACAATAAAAAGGATTAAGCATTAAAGTTGGTTGCTTAATGAAAGGAATTGTTTAGCTCACATCAGTATGGGTGTACTCATAACCATCTGGGTTCAGAACAGGAATTATCAACCAGTTGGTATTTTCGATCAAGCCGCGGTTACTTTCGTTTTCTACTAGTTCATGAATGAGGTACGTTACAAAAGCGGGAGAAATCCATTCACGAGCATGAATACCTCCGTCTACTAAAATAGTTGGATTATCACTAGACCCAACTCCGATTTTAATCATGCTTATTGGACGTCCTTCATAACTGCTTCCTATTTCTTCAACGGTGGCAATATCAGGATATTTGGCTGCTAATTCTGTCAAGTAATCTTGAATCTGGAATTTCGTCATAACTTATGCTATCATAACATTGTTACTTTCGAACCTACTTCTTCGTAGCGGTTATATTCAGAAAACGAGATTTTGCCTTTACTCAACCTGAGTCGCATTTTTTGACGATTACGTTCTTCTTCGAAAGAACTAACGAGAGGATATATTATTAAATGTTTTAAGTGTTTTCCGTAGCGCTTATTACCGTTCTACATTTTCGATGAGAACTGAGTGCTGGATGTGCGCTTTTTTGAGAGCGGAGGTGAACGTGTTGTGTACCTTTGGAGCAACCATAACAGTTATTGGCACACCTAGTACTCTTGGTTGTGACCAAAAGTCCAAGAATTTGCTGTTGGTAAAATTTCCAATGTAGCCAAGCTGTTCTTCAGTCGATGGCAGCAGTTGATATACCGTATAACTTTAAATAGAAAATTCGTTATTGAAATTCTGAAGTTGTTAACGTAAATTAAAGCTTAATCAGCTATACAAACTGTTCTAGACAGAATTTCCAAGATGAATAGCTAACTTGCTGCAAGAAATTGCGATTCTTCAACGCTGAGTATGCTTTGCTATAATTGAATGCATTTTTTTGCGTCTTTATTATGGTATACTATGCGCAACCATAAACGATAAGATAGAAAGGCGAAAAGAAGCCGTACTTTACAAAGCTCATTCTAGATTAGTCCTGAGAATCAAATAAATACGAGGGAAATCAGTAAGTAGGTGATAAAGAGCTGTTATAAAAATAATTAAATAAATAGTTAGCCAAAAATAAGTTTCATTTTTCAACAAAGTCTCCATCTACATTAACACATTTATTTCATCGCTTCATCAATGCTCTAGTGCCTGCTGCATAACAGTGTTTGGCTTGCCGTCTAACGCACATGCGTACCTCTTCTTGAACACCGTTATCATCCTCGAAATGCTTGCCGCCATCTTTTTGCTTTTTGAGTGGACCAAACAGTTGATAGTCGCTTGGAGCTAGGTCGGGATTGTAAGCCGGATGTTCCTACTCTAATTCTGCAATTCTCGCCTAGGTCAAGTGGACCGAATACGGCCTGGCATTACCGTAATGCAGCAATATTCCTCTCGTCGAAGCAACAACAAAACTCTACAATACGATTCCGCAGCCACGTTCTCATTCATATTCTGGAAATGGGCTAGGAACACTCCTTGGGAATTCCAGAACACGGTAAGCATAACCTTACCAGTTGAGGGTACAATCTTGAATTTCTTTCTTGACGGTGAAAAAGGATATTTCCATTGCATAGAAGCACGTAACTCTATATTAAGGAAAACAGTTTGAATGCATATAAATACTTCATCAATTTGAATAATAAAATTGTCATGTAATTAATTCTTTAGGAAAGATGTTCGAGGTCCTTTTGTAGTGTATTCGTGTGTTATGAGGGAAACATAATGCTTAGTGTAATTTAAAAATTTTCCGTAACCTATAATTACTCAAAGAACATACTGATAGAAGATAATTACCATCTATATTCCCAAAAATAGGTGTCCAATAAGATTTTGACAAGAGCAACTTAGGAATATTACATTCAGAAATAAAGATTTACAATAACAGATCATGTAAATTGCTACTTGGTTTTCGGGTGATTCTTCATGTTGAAAAAAAGGATTTTACTGGTAAACCTGAAGCTTCAAAAACATTTGCCGGAATGTGTAATCAAAATCCCAAGTAAATGTTTACTTCTAACGAGTTGAATGTCAATTTTATTTATAACAACGCGTAATTATATTGTCATGCCCGCAGCTTTCATTTGTTTAATTACAAATACACTAAACCGTAGTATTAACCAACGCAGTAATATTTATATTACCAAAGTATGATATAAGTTACAACCCGCACTTATATTAATACCAGCTTGAATACTTGCCCTTGCTCAGACAAAGCCTGCTTATTTTTCAAAGTTTACTTTTTGCTGTTCTATCAATAAAGACAATACACATGTGTAATTAGATATAAAACTCGGGTTTCTATTTATAAAACCTACTTCATGTATAAGGATGCCGACTAGTGCACTTATATTGAGGATAGTTCAAACATCTTTAAAGTGAAAAAAAACACAAAACATGTAGTGTGCACCGATAAAGTTATCAATAAATTCCTAGTGTTGAAACCTATCAATTTCTTGGTTGGTGAGTGGTCCTTCAAAATATTTGTTTACATGATTATAGTGCAGGCTGATTATGTATCTACATACCTCAGTGATGGGTAACTGGATTTCAGAACTTTTTAAGTCCAGCATTTTTGAAGCTTTTCAGAAAAAAAAATTACAAAATTAAGTCTATTTTTTGAAAAATACTGTAATGTTACTAACATTCTTGTTTATGAAGAATTCAATTACTGATAAACTGATTCGAAAGGGAATTTGAAAATGTTTTAGAGCATTTTGGGAAAGAACTGAGAAAGACAAATTTTCAAAGGATTTTATCGCAAAGATAATTTTTTTTTGCCATAATGGTACCATATTTAAGAAGGAATTGTAGTATGTTTTGTAGTAGCGCTGCTAATTTTGAGCAGTGTTTTTATTGAAAATTTGAAACTGTACGTTTCGATTGAGCTTCCATTTTTTTTCACATCAAATGCTACGTGTCAATGATGTTATTGCAACATAACCTAATATTAATATGAGCTAGCAAAGTGGTATTATTAATTTTGAGACAACGGTTTTGTTCTATGAGAAAAACAAGTTTTGCTCGAGCAAGTCCGGTTATTTAAGCTAGTATCATTGTAAGCAAGAGGAATATCGTATGCAATTATTAAAAAGTCTATCTTATGTTTCATAAACAAATAAATTAAAATTAATAATAATTAGCGATCGGCTGGCCATGAGTTATTATTACGCCTGCGCTTAGGAGCACCTTAGGATATTCGTTTTCAGTATTCGCCATGGAGTGAGAAAAATCACAGAAAACCTCAACCCTGAGAACTAGCCCTAGAGTTCGAACCTGGAACCCCGAGAATGATAGCCTAGCGCATAAAGCACTGAGCTATCAGCCCCGGAGATTGAAACTCCAAAAAGAAAAGAGATCCAAATTCTGTACAAAAAAGGCACCATAAGAAAGTATAATTAAAAATGGTGCATCGATTAGGATAAACGAATTACTATATAAGAAAAGGTAATTTCCTTTGTAGTGTAACTCCTGAAGTATTTTGTAGGCCAAAAAAGAGCTAACAATCTTTCTTATATGAAAGAACAACTTTAAATTGAATAGAATCTATATCTCTTATAATAAGCGAAGTTCCCATGCCGAAAATTTTTCTTGGGATTGGACAGTAGATAAATAGTTAGGTTCTTTAAGACTACTGTTCAATTTAATAAAATAACGTTGATTTATAAACGATTGAATAATGTTCATATTTGTATTCATAATCTAAAACAAATCATTTTTCAAGTTTTGGAAACCGAAAATTATACGAATGCATTACAATCTTTATTTTGGTATAATGCTATGCTTTGACATTACTTTCTATATGGAATTCAAGAGATATTAACTACAGTTCCTGTCCATTTTATTAGGGCCACCTTATAAATTTAAGCCTTTGTGTACTTCCAACGCGATAATTTACAAATGCAAGCATAAAATTCATGAATAGGGTTTACCTATCTAAATATCTCTTAAAGAAATTGAGAAACCGCCACCTAATGACCTCTTTTACCTATTATTATCCCCCTCATGAATCATTCTGTACTGTATACAAGATGTGTAGAAACAAGATTGAAAGACACAGTAAATCGTAGAATATTAATTGGATCGGTTACTATTGTAGAAAAAATACCTATCTGTTTATGTAATAACGTTTTTTCCGTGCTTACGTCTTAATATTGCACTTTAAGTTCTTGCTTGTATGCGCTTTATATTTTTTCGTTACTGGTAAAAAGAGTACATATCAAATGAGAAAAAACTGCGTATTATTGGATACATGAGTATATTCTCAACGCACAATTGCGGAGAAAGAAGAAGTATCCCGACAAACAGTGCAGCGTTGCCGTTTTAATGAATGAAAAGATACCCACTACAAGTACCGGAGTGACGTTTGCGGCAAGAAAAGGATCACCACTGATTGAGATGATCGACGTATGGTGCAACTAGCAACTGGAAACCGTGGTTTATCCGCCAAAGAAATAGGGAATGTAATGTCAACAAGAAGTGCAAACATCCATGCGTACAGTACATAGACGATTGTAGGAAGCCAGATTAAAATGCAGACGCCCCCTGAAAAAGCCTTGATTAATATCGATGATGAAGAGAGCATGTTAGAATGGGCAAAACGTCGCCAACATTACACAATTGAAGATTGGGGAAAAGTAAGGCAAAATAACTTCATCATTAGAAAGATATTTAGGGAACGAATTTAAATAGGTATTGTAAACCTTATTCATGAATTTTATACTTGTATTTGTAAATTATCGCGTTGGAAACACACAAAAGCTTAAATTTATAAAGCGGCCCTAACAAAATGGACACTGTATATAAGATGATAACTGGTTGACTCACCCTTCATAGGAAGCTGTTTTTGCCGCAACAACGGCACTCAATGCAGCTAAAATTAAAACAGCTCTCATGATTACTAGGATATTTCACCGTACTGGTTCACCTATATAAGGATCTCTTATCGCCACATCTGTTATTTTTTCATATTTTATGTGATTTCAAACGTCTAACGTTTTGTGTAAAAATTATAAGTAAACGAAGTTCACGATTTGCTGATTACGTTCTAGTTACGGAATTATTTTTCTCGCCAATCTGTTTAAAAGAATAGTTTCAATAGTATTGGTACACATATATTTGCTTATTGATATTGAGTTTTATTTTTGCAAAACTGCGACTAGACAATTATTACGAAAAGATTGTAATGAAAGTAAGTAAACAATTCAGTTTTCCAAGGTCAAAATTTTAATGCAATAATTAAAATAAGGTAAGATCGTGACACAGGTAAACAAAAATAATGCATAATGTTAATTGTTGCTGTACTTGAACCTAAATCTTTAAGTTTCGAATTAAAAGGCTTAATCAGAATATAAATCACAATTACTTATTACTACTATTTTTTATGCAGCCGTTGGCCATTAAATTAGAAGTGTATACTTCTTTTATCAGTAATATAGCATTTGGGGGCTCAATTAAAGAATAGCACCGCTTAACCTCCTCCACAGGTTCTCCGTAATTAATTTACTTTTTACATTGTTGAACCGTGTGCCATACGGAAAATAGCACTGCCCACCGCAGTTTTTGCTGACTTATGAGATTTGTTTTTTACTAATTTGGGTCGTAAAATCATATTAGTTTTTGCAGATCTCGTCAAAATTTAATTCTATGTTTACTATGTCTGCTCTTTGAAGTATTATTAATGCGTCTAAGTTGTGAAGAACTGATAAGATAGTATAGAATTTTAATAATCCATTTACATATTTAAAGACAATATTAGTCTCGAGTATAATATAAGTATTTATTTTAATAATCATTAAAAAAAATACAAGAGTACTTGTAAAAACACAAGCAACTATCGGGTAATAAATTTTCGTTTGCTGTACTTTTTGCTATGTATTTTAGTTTGGCAGTCTCTTTGACCACTCTAATAGTCGTCGGCCATCATACGAGTATCTCGTTTTCCTTGGTACTTAATTTCCAGGATTTTTAAATCTTGCCTTGTTCGTCGCTTACAGTAGCTAAATTTTCGGGAAACCTATCAAAATGACTATGAAGGAAATTAAGCTTTATGCTCATGTTACAATCTAGGCGGTGAAATTCTTGAAGCATTGATTTCACTAGATCTTTTTTGATGAAATTTGGATCTATCATTAAAGTCCTAAGTTGAAGTCCATCAAATACCTCAGCTTTAATTTTTTTGTAACTTAGTCGTGCAAACTTTTAACATATATATTTAAATAGTTCCCTTGCAAATCTATAACTTTAACATATTGCTTCATAAGACCCAATTTGATGTGAAGAGGTGGAAACATCCTTTCCTCTGACGACTTCACTTACAATATTCTTACAATTATTTGAACAATTAACAATTTGCTGTATATAGTTAACGATTTTCAAATATTTTGAAATCGGCGAACGAGAAATGCCGTTGACGAAATTTACATGATTAGATATTGTTGTTTATCTTTAATTCCATATACAACACATGTGTCCTACTCAACGTTTGCCTGACTGTTGGAAGGGAGCACTTGTTATACCACTCCTCTCCTGTTAAACGTCCAAGCGATTATGTGAACTATCAGCATCTTACCAAACCCTAGTAAAGTTTCGAGAAGGATTCTAGAAACCCAAATTAAAGGAATATATCACGGATAACGGCTTTCTTCTTGCTTCGAATAGTGAAATCAATGTAAGGAAAGGGAACGTAAAGCAATCCGTAGTGTTAGAAATAAGGCTACGCAAGAATGTCGCACTTGCAGATGCCCGTGTCTTCGTAAGACATGTTATCTCAAATTGAAACAACACCATGTTGTGCAGAGATAGCAGTAGTTTTAAATAACTGAAATTTTAAAGAGCAACGCTATGCACATTCTCTTATAAGTCGGTGCGTTAAATGTATAGAATATCGCATCAATAGATTCACTCATAATGTTTCCATATCTCTTAGCATTAATTTTAAAATTAGAAAAAAATCGGTACAACAATAATGTGGCAAGATACTGCTAGCCAAACACAAAGTTTCGCGGTATGCAGAAATAACTTATTAAATTAAAAATATAAGGATTTTCACTGCTTCGTATCCGAGTATTTTGGAAATTGACGTACCTCAAAAGATGAAACCACGCTAGATCAAAGAGAAATATCTAATTTAGCATCTTGGATTAAATTATTTGCAAACTATTGGCAAGACGTCTACGGTAGTCTATCAGCAAAATAGCCCGATGTGACTGCATCTTATACCGATGCATATGTTTTTTCTTTACAATTTTCTGGCATGATCCAGCAGAAAGTTCATTCTCGTGAGAAAGACGTTTCAAAGGTTTTGTGAGTTCATTTTCCATCTGTTGATGGATATTTATAATTTTTTCCGAAGGAAAAGTTGGTCTACCAGTACGTGATTTATGGCCCGCAGAACCAGTCTCAGGAAAAATTACAGCTAACTCTGAGAGACGCTTTAAAATTATCCAAAGATGCACGCTGGCTGAACATCCAATCAGTTGCATTCCAATTTGAAAATAGGCTTTAATGATGTAGGTTTTATTGCAAATTATTTAAACGATATTTGAATTTATTTAAACCTGGTGTTGAAACTTGCTTTCAGCAGTTCCAACATATTAATTTATGACAGTCAATGCTACCGTCAAAATAATTTTGAAAACCAGTAAGTTATAATACCCAGCTTAAGTTCCGACATATATTTTCTATTTTAATGCTATCTTTGACCTAGAAACTTTCTCATAATCACGATATAATTATGGACTATGAAATTGTTTCATAATATCAATGTTTTCGTTCATGAAATGAAGTATGTAAGAAGTTAGTAAGTTACTTTTTATTTTGTAAAAAAGTGCGAATAGCTTTTAATTTTTTTTTTGTTCGGGTATTTTGAGTGAATTTATATTTTAGTGTTTACAATAACGGTGTAAATGGCAAATGTTCGGTGAGTTCTATAAATGTATAAATTTTAGTTGAAATTGCTGCATGATACTTTTCAGCTTTCCCCTGTAAGTACTTAATGGCTTTAATGTGTAATTGTAACATAGAAAATGTATCAAAAGGTGTCACTAGTAAACTTCCAAAGTGTAGAAAAAGCTCAAATTGATTTGGCATTTTTGCGAATAAGTACACAATATTTCATTCTAATATTTAAATTTTATTTCGTCAACAGTACAGACCACCTTAATTAATTAAACTTTAAATTTCTCTTCAACGTACTTCTGAAATACTTTCATGCCTTCAAAAGTCTCAATGCCAACATCTTCGATTTTAGAAGCGGGTAGATCGAATCCAAATATACCACCACCAGGAAGCTCGAATGCATAACTAAGGGCAATATCAGCAACACCTTTCACCCAATCCATACTACTCCCGGAAGCCTCATATAAAATATCCGGCGGAGATCCAATTTCGTATTTTGTACCCGATACCGAAGCTATAGCAGCTTCAACACTCACTGCCAAGGCATTTAGTTCAACAGCATTGTGTGCGGATTCGCTTGTGTAGCTCCAAGGATACATAAGATAGTTTCCGTAGCTGTGGAAAGTGATATACAATTTAATTTGATCGGAGTATTTATTTACTACGTTTTTTATGGCCTTTGCTTCAGATTCGCTAAAAGCTGATGAGCCGGCATAACTCTCAGAACAATGGATACCGCTGGCACCCGCTTCCTTCCAATGGAAATCAAAATTTCGGTTTGCATCAGCACCATGACATAGTATGCCGCGTGAACGTGTTTTCCTCCAAAGGCGATTCTAAAATTGCGAATAGTTAGAGATACTGAGAGGCGTGCCTAGATTAGAAATTGACCGTGAGCAAAAACGCAAATGCTTCAAAGAATAGAAATTTAAAATGAAAGAAAGCAACATTGCATTTCTTTTTAAGAACAAGTGCCTTAGTTACATCGAAACTAATAGAAGATTTTGCTATTTTTTTTGTCTAAAATACTAATTTTATTATGCGTTTAGAAGTTTATTTAGTACAGGGCCTTATTAGCATGCTGTATAACAAGAAAAGTTAGTTTATCTTTTGAAACATATCTTTTAAATGCATTCTTTTGAATACCTTATATGGGAGAAGAAACTGGCGTTTTTATAACTTTAACGAAAAAGTACTGCCATGCATATGTACACTACAGTCCATATTAGTTCAGACGCCCAGTAAAATGTTTATATATAAAAGCAATATAAGTCCTTTATGAAGTTTATTGTTTATTAATTGTACAGGCAAACTTCCAAGAATATCGATTACAGAATGTTTAAATAGCTATCACATTTTATGACTACAATTTAGTAATTTTTAGAATAATTCTCATCGCCACAAATGGGATTATTTTTGGGACAATGCAGGTAATAAATTTATTATACTCTTTGGGGTGGGAACAGGCCACCCGAAAGTGTATTGTGTATTGATAAATGCTCTAGTTTCTAAGTAAACCTGCTCGTGCTTGCGTTAGGGTTAAGAGCGTACCTTTCTGTGTGAAACTGATAAAAATTATTAAATTGCCGAGAGGAAAATCGACAGGTTCAGAAAAGCGCTCTGTAATTGTTGCTTTTCATCAAGATGGTTATTCAGTGCGTCAAATTTCCGAAAAAATATATGTTACTACATCGACCGTTGGTGATATCATTCGCAGACATCAATGCACGAGCAACTTAAAAGATCAGACACGTTCAGGTCGTAAAAGAAGAACTCACGCCGACGATGAGCGTATAAAATTACTGAGCAAGCGAATTAGGAGACTGGCAGCACCAGAAATCGCCGCCGAAATTAATCACGACCGTGCAAGAAAAATGTCTGTTACTACACTACATTGCAACAAAAAGAGCCCTACTTCGACGGGGAAACAGGCAAGAACTGCTATAGTGGGCAGAAACACATATAAATTGGACAGTGGATGATTGAAAAAGGGAGCTATGGAGTGATGAGTAAAAGTTTGAGATGTTCGGACAATCAAAGGGCGTTTTTGTGAGATGAGCGAAAGGCTAACGAATGTTGCAGGATTGTATAGTGCCTACTACCAAGCAAGGAACAAGTTCTGCGCTTGTTTGGCATTGTTTTTGCTATGTCGGTACAGGAGACTTGAAGCGGATCAAAGGTACTTTGCGAAAGAGGGTTATTTAGAAATACTGCAAGAAAATGCAACACCATCGGGGTAACGTTTAATCCGCCAAGATTATGTATTCATACAGGACAACGACCCCAAACACTCAGCTCACTTACATATATGTAAAAATTTCTTAAATGATGATCAAGATAATGGCACCTTACAAACAATGACATGGCCGCCACAAAGCCCCAATCTAAACCCCATCGAGCTGCTATGGGATGAATTGGCCAGGAGGGTCCGAAAAGTATGCGCTACCTCCGTAGGTCACCTGTGAAACATTTTACAAGAGGAATGGGCTAATATGGCAAATAAAGTCCTTGAAGAACTAGTGGAGAGGATGCCTTTTAATATTTTAATTTTAATCGCTATCAATAAAATACAATAAAAAATTTAAATTACGGAAAAATGAGTGAATATTTTCACTTTTTTTTTAATTTATTTGCGTGTCCCAACTAATATGGGCGGTAGTGCATACAAATTTAAGTTTTAAAATTTTACGAAAAATCCGAAACTGCAACAGTGTTTAGAATATTCCATTTATGTCCCTTTTAGATGCTCTAAATATTACATTTAGGCGTTGAGACACGAAACTTATCTGAGGAAGTTCCAGAACATATTCTTCTTTAGCAAGGCAACAAATTGGAGCTTTGCTGCGTGAACATAAATTCTACACTCTAAATTGAACTAAACAATATTCAGAAATGAAAAAAAATAAAGCATTTGTAGCATTTAAAGAAATCTAGTGCAGAATAACAAGTTGTCTTCATAATGAAAACTAAAACTAAGAAAGGTATAAAAAAATTGTACAGCTTAATTTTACTGAGATAGTTCTTAGGATTCGAAGACCTCGCTAATTTATGTATCAATATTAACCGTCAATATGTTACAATAAAATTTCAGAATTTAGAAAAAGATGTATGTATTAATTTTCTCCAAGTCTACGAGATTGAACTACCTACCGTTGTATGAGTAAATTCGTAACCGTCCGGATTCAATACTGGAATTATTAACCAGTTAGTGTTCTCGATCATATCTCGATTTCCTTGATTTTCAACTAATTGCTGAATTAGATATAGCGCAAACGCTGGAGAAATCCATTCACGAGCATGGATGCCTCCATCGACTAGGATTGCCGGATTATTGGTTTTGCCTGATCCGATTTTAATCATAGATATCGAAAGTCCTTCATATGATCTTCCTGCTTCTTCTAAACTAACTATGTCTGGATAATTGATGGCTAATTCGGAAAGATAATTCTGTATCTAAGGTTTAATGACTTGATTTAAGAATTTGACATGGACGCCAAGGATAGATTTCACTTACCACTACGTATCGATGATATTCGGAAAAACTAATTCTGCCTTGTTTCAACCGAGGAACTGCTTGTTGTCTATTCCTTTCTGCTCCGATAACGCTAGAAAATTATATTAGTAGGTGAATATGTAATAATACTAATGAGAATAACTTATTCATCCTGTTAATATATCATATAGCATGTGCATAACTAACAACTAGTTGGCACTTTGTACGCTTCGTTCAAGGTACTTAATCTTCTAACTTCTTCTTACTCTAATGACGTCAGATTTAGCACTGATATAGAAATTGAAAGCCCAAAAAGAAATTTTAATTATTCAAATGTAAGTTTTGGTCATGGAAATTGAATAGTAGTACACGTAGGAATAAAAAATGACAGCGATTTTCGTGAAAATCATTCTTATAATAAAGTTAGCTAGTAAAACACTTTTAAAATTATTTACAGGAAATACCTTTCAACATTCTCTATTAGTATAGTGTAGTCGATATGGTTCATATGCAAGGCCTGGGTGAAAAATTCTTGAGCATCGCGCGCTACCATTACAGTTGTTGGAAATCTAGGGAGTTTAGGAGCTGACCAAAAGTCAAATGAGGCATCCTTACTGAAATTTCTAATTAGTTCAACTTGTTCTTTATGTTTAGGGTAAAGTTGATATACCGTGTATCTAGAAAAGAAGAATTTTTAATTACATACTTTACATAAATTCCACTGTCATGGCCAATCAAAATAAAAAAAAAGGAAACGTCTACCCACCCTTCATAAGATACAAAATCGGCTGTTACGACAGCGCACAAAGCAGCTAAAAGCAATTCGACCTTCATCGTTTTAAAACTACTGTGTATATTTCGATAAAGCGTTATAAAGATTCCTTATCATTTAAAGTTCAAAACTTTACTTTTTAAAAGTTTGCGTTAAGATATTACAGATAAAAATGTAGAGCAAACTATTGCTTCACGTACCTACGAGTGTTTAATCAGTTTCGAAGGTTATCATTAGTAGATCTATTGATTACATTTTTTTGTCAATAAAGACTGAAAACAAATGTTGTCTACATTAGATGAGAAACGTACCTGGAATGTGTACGGTCAAGTTTTTCTTAATAATAGGTTATAAGTTTTCATAAACTTATCGGATATTCGTTTTCTTTCATTTTAATTTGTTGGAAATACAAATACATATATTGCATTGGTTTGGTAGAGCGTAGAACTTGATGAATAAGTAGGGTTTAAACCATTTCGGTACCTATGTTTATGGTTAAGTAAAAGCACGTACTTATTTAATCATATTAGAAGTGTCTTTGATTTGTAATGAAATCAGTAATTTTACAATGGATAAATACAGATATAATTACATGACTCTTTTTTAACTTATATGAATTTTGGAAAGTGGTATTTTAGAAAACAACAGAATTTCATTTATGGACTTGAAGAAATTAACGGATATGATCACATACACATATTCGGAGGTGATTCATGAAACTGGAAAACTATATAAAGTTATGATAACGAATCTCTGGAACTTTGCGGTAACCATACTTCCTTGCTATATAAATGGGCAAGAACTATATATTTTTATTGCATTTTTTGCATATTTCAAAACCACTTCTATCTTCATAACTATAGTGCATAAAGCATTACCTGTTTTGGAGTAGATAAAACTACAGTTATAAATGACTGAAGCAAATAATAAGGTGTTGTAAAATATCCCTACAGCTTGCATTTGTTTTGTAGGAGAGATTATTGTTACCAAATGGATGGAGCATCGGCATATTTCACTTACAATGTAGTTTAATGCGTGTTTACAATTTTACTATTAAAATTTTATAACTTTCACAGTATTCATAATTTTATGATGCCTTGCATAGATTATGAAGCTTCCTATATGTACAACTATGCATCAGTCATATTTTAAATTTTCGCTATTTCTAAAAGTCATACGTGTCGTTTTTCTCAGAACTCTAAATATTACATACCGATAATCCGCAGCCTGTATCCCGTTATTGCTATATACGGGGTGATTGGTAAGTGAAGTAGCTTTAAAAACATGTTAGCAGATTTCGTTTGGAAATAATTTGGTCATAATATCCATTATAGTATATTTAGCATTTATTGAGGTAGTAAATACCTTTTTAACATTTTGTCATGTCTCCCAGGTCTATATACACTATCGTACAAAAGTTTGGGAGCAGCAACGGATTTTACAAAAAGTTACAGCAAAATTTTATTGTGATCATTAATGAATTCGTACACTATAAGCGACTGTCGTTAAATAAAAGTAAATTAATTCAAACGTAATAATATTTATGTATTATTTAGCTCGTTAGTTTATTTTCGTCAATATGACCTCCTTTGCCTTTGATATGCAATTTTTCGAGACAGTCCGTGTCAATTTATTTCCATGCGTTCTATAAATATTCCCAAAGGTGTTGGATGTTCTGAGGTTGTTGCTCTCTAGCTCTTCGATCAACCTCATTCTACAAGGGCTCTATGGGGGATAAATCCTGACATTGAGGAGACCAAACCATTAATTTTAGTTCATTTTTTGCTTTCTCCTCTATCTTTAGCTCCAGAAGTCACCCGTGGCATTTCACTTCGTCTTCTATCAAGATTTTGTCCTTCTTACACTGACGTCTTACACTGATTATATTAGTTGTTAATTGCAGTTAATTAGCTTTAATCAGTGTAATACATCTACATATAGACGTAAAATATAATAAATAAATAAAATAAAATATAAGCACATTTCATATAATCCGGTCTCTAGTGGTAACTAATAACATATTTGCGACTAGTAAATATGTAGAATATCTGATATTGTGACGGGAACTAATTCAATTTGACAAATGGTAACAACCAATTTTTCTTTCTTTTTGCTTATTTAAATAAGATATAAAATAAAGATATTTGTAGAGCAGTATTATTGATGTCTTTTCTTCTGAGACCAAATAGTTGTGCAGTGTAATGTTTGTTGGCTTTGGAATATTTTGTCATATTTATTATTCGGTTTCTAGTCATTTTTAAGGTTTTACGCGATATTCTTATGACATATTATTTATCGAAACAGTTATTGTACGGGGGCTGAAAGAGGGAATGAATTGTTTTACTGCTAATACGTATTCTGTCTATGCTTTACCTATCTTATGATAAATGGTCTTTTCGGGTTACAGAGCTAAACTATTGTGTAGCGGCATTTTTGTAATGTTCAGAAAAGAGGAACGATGAAGTTGGTTAAAAATTGAAAGTGCTCGTGGTCGTATAATAAGGTAATGCCACGAAGGCATTAGTGAAGCGTGTGGGAAAACAGAGTTACGTTACCGAACACGGGCGAGATGGGGTAAAGCTTTCACGGCACGTCCTGTACTGGATCTATATAGTCTCTGGGACAGGGAAGTGTTTTTCAATCCTCCATATTCACCGGATTTAATAAGCCCCTGTGACTTTGACTTAATTCCAAAGATAAAGGAACTATTTCGTGACATTCGATTTCGAACTGTTCCCGAGATTATACAAGCAATAGATCGATCATCCATCCGAACCATTAATAGAACAACCGTAATTGAAGCTATAAATGAGAGGACTTAGTCAACACCATTGACAATATTTCATTTGTTACGAAAGCAATTCATACCGAAAAAATGGTAAAAAACTAATATTGTGGTAGTATACCAGTGATTTTAACATATGATGTAATAGTATTTCTAGGAGTACAGAAACTGTAAATGCACAGCTAATTGCCATAAATCCTCTTTTAGCGTAAATGTGTAAGTTTTTACAAATTCTAATGAAAGTACAAGGGATGTTTTTTTTTCAACCTCAGTTCGTGCCTGTAAACACGCGGGGTAACTGCGCGTCTCCCCCACTATATCTGCCACTTGCAACGTTATTACGTCATTTTCAGTAGAGTTGCAGGCATGTAAACGTGGCGTGGCTACCACGTAGAAATTCATGCAATACGTGCCAAACGTTTTGAAGATTATATGCGCCAAAATGAAAATGTGAAACGACAAAAAGTTGTTTGCTAAGTTGATAAAGTAGCAAGAGCTAATTAATCATGGACGGAAGCCTATCAGTAGTTCTTGCCCTTAAAAGAGTGACGAAGTCCTTAAATATTGACAAAGGTATAACAAGTTTCACAGTATATGAAACCAACAAGTTTTAAAGCAGCCAGGATAGAAGCACGCCCAATGAACAGGAGACTATTCATTTGAGAAAACGAATAGTAGATGAATTTAATGTTCTTCTAAATTGTTCTATTGAATTAAGTAAGTCTATACACCTTAAAAGGGATTTGATAGCTGGATAAGATTGTCGGAAATACCGTAAAAAAGTGACGTTATAGCAAGAAATGGGTTTCATCTTTCGCATTAGCGTACCTCAATTAGTTAAAAACAAGTATCGGATATTAGTCAGCAGAAAAAAATATGTTTGTTGGCCAATCTTATTTGATCTATCGTACATAATTTCAATGGAGTTGTTATAAATTATATACCCGCTCTTTCTTAAATATGTTACCATTACGTAAAAAAGCAATCTTGAGATATATGTCTATCGATGCGTTTGCAAAATGTTTCAGGAAATTCTCCAAATCGTTTAGATTTCTTTTACGCATCTAACTACAATATCGTTAATTCCGTTAGTATAATCATGTAGATCGTAGATGATCGACTTATCCTTCTAGGATTGCATTAGAGAAATTAATAGTTTCGTCAAAGTGGGGCAAGTTACAGTGCAGTGCGGAGAACAACGCGGAGGAACCGAGGCGCCGTAAAACGCAGCCTTTAAGCATGTTCCCCAATGCGTAGTAATCGACTGTTGTGGTTCAGGCACTTCGGGACACAGTTCGTGAAATCTTTTTGTACGTTTTAAGGACTTTAGAAATACTGCCTTCGTATGAGCTGTTAAAGCATTTACTCGTGGATAAGATTTTAGGGATCAATTACGCGACAAGGTTTAAAGTATGGATTTTGCATGTTATATGTAAAAGATTTCAACTCTCTTCTTTAAGAAATCGGTCTAAGGAAAGCATGCTAGCGGCACTCACAAACATTAAAGGGTGGGTTCTTGAAACTTGAAATTTGTTTAATGCCCTCAACACCACTTTTAAAATCTCATCGCTAATATATTTTGCAATTCTTTTGGAAGCAAGTAAGATAGGGGATGACGGTTTAAACTCTTCCATTGTACGTATCACCACACTCACCACAGAATATTTTTGCTGACCAGTTGTTTCGTCCACACATAACCACAATTTTTTATCTTTCAATTCTGCTTCAATTCTTCTTTCGACATAGTCACTAACAGATGACATAGAGTTTCTTAACAATGTTTTACTTGGCAATATATAGTGCGAATACTTGCTCCAGAAGGAGACAAATGCTTGTTGGTCTACAAAGTGAACGGTGCCTTACATAGAATAAAACAGACACCTATATCAAATATTAATTGCTCGCTGCATTGTTTGCCACGGATTGTAGAATAGTGTTTTATACCTTTTAGGTGATGTCCACACTTCCACCGAGTCAAATAGTTGTGGCACTTTACACATTTAATTCTATCGTTTTCGTATTCTAAATCCCGCATACTCGCTATTACGTTTTCTAGTTTATTAGAAATACCCCGATTCCAAAACGTACCTGAATGCGACATTTTCTAAGCATTTGTGTACTGACTAGCACTCACAGCGACCAGTCGAATGATGCAGAACAAGCGCGTTATGATACGGATACTCGATTCTCCGTGCCGCGCGCTTCACCCCTCCATGTTGTTCTCCGCACGGCACTGAAACTTGTCTCTCTTTGTCAAGACTAGAAATGAGTGATCGCAAAACAAGCACATTGGGGGAGGAAAGTGATTAAAATTAATCACATTCCTAATGAAACAATAATGTTTACGACATTGAAGTGGTTACGATCCCCGTGCGTTTATTATTATTTATCTGTGACGAGCTTCTCGTTATTTGTATATAGTATTACTAAACGAAATTTCAAACAAATACCTTTAAAATGTGTATCAGGAAGTTTAATACAAACTATATACAGTCAACCTATTTATAATGTGATTGTGCTCTATAATCGCAAATAGGTATTTCAAAGAGTCAAAAGGAGTTTATTCAACATTTCACTAAAGCATGCTTGACATCTTTTCAATCATGAAATAAGTTCTCTGAAAGAGGAGAAATTTCCTTACTGTCGAATAAGCGTGTCTTCACACTGAAGCGAGTGCTGTGCATTGCTGTCTAAGTTTCATATTTAATTGTATACTCTCCTCACTAATGTTGAGACTGCAACGCTTTTGTTTACGCAAAAAAGTAACAACTTCTGCCCGGGGAAAGCCTGGCTTTTAAGCTTTTTTATATAAAAACAAACAGAACTGCTACGACTTCAACTCATATACAGTTTATTAGACAATATTAGTATAATGTAGTTTATATATGAATTTATAAATTCTTAAATTTATTTTCTATATAATTATGATAGACTTCCACGCCTTGGAATGTCTCTACGCAGATACCGAAAATTTCACTAGGAGGTAAGTCGAACCTCTTCTTGGGAAGTTCAAATGTGTAGGAAAGTTCCACACCGCCAGCTCCTTTCACCCAATCGTCACTACCCCCAGCTCCGAATGGTAGTAGGCTCGCAGTGTTGCTAACAGAGTACAATGTGCCATTCACACTGGAAATGGCCGCTGCTACCTGTTCGCCTAGACTTTGCAATTCTGGAGCATCTTCCGGTAGCTCGTTGGAGTAGCCCCATGGATATATTGTCACCTGAGCGGCGCTATGAAAAGTAAGATATAACTTAATTTGGTTTTTGTATTTGTTAACTATGTCCCGCAAGCCGCCTGTTTCTAGTTGGTCAAATGCATAGCGTCCACGAAAAGTTGGATTACACGGCACTGGACTTGAGCCTGGTCCTCCCCAATGGAAGTCAAAATTGCGATTCAGATCTGTACCTATGCAATCACTATCAGTTACGGGTGCCCGATTAAGTCGCCAGAAACGTTCCTGTAAACAAAGAATATGCTATTGTCGGATATATGAAGTAAATTCTACAAAAGAGGAGACATTCCCTCACTGCAGAGTAAGCTCGTCCTCATACTGAAATGAGTGCTGTGCATCGTTATTTGAATTTTATATTTAATTGTATACTCCCCATGATTAACGTTGAAACAGTAACACTTTCGCTTTCCCAACAAGGTAAGCCGGTTCTATCCGAGGCAAGGTCTGCTGCCACGACTTGCAATCTGATATAATCTATTAGGCAATATTAATACAAGGCAGTTCATATTTCAATTTACAAATTTTTAAATTTATTTTCTATATAATTATGATAGACTTTTACGCCTTCGAACATCTCCACACACACACCGAAAATTTCACTAGGAGGTAAATCAAACCTATGACTGGGCAGTTCAACTGTAAAGGAAAGTTCCACACCGCCTGCTCGTTTCACCCAATCAATACTAATCCCAGCCGCGAATGTCAGTAGGTTCACAGTGGTGTTAACACCGTACAATGTACCTTTCACTGTAGCAATGGCAGCTGCCACCTGTTCGCCTAAGCTTTGCAATTCTGAAGCATTTTCAGGTAGCTGTTTTGTGTAGCCCCATGAATATATAATCATCTGAGCGGCGCTATGAAAAGTAAGATATAACTTAATTTGGTTTCTATGTTTGTTGACTACGTCTTGTAAACCGCGCGTTTCTAATTGGTCGAATGCATAACGTCCACGAAAAGTTTCATCACATGGCACTGGGCTTGAGCCTGGTCCTCCCCAATGGAAGTCAAAATTGCGATTCAGATCTGTACCATTGCAATCACTATTAGGTGTGAACAAAGAGTACGTTGTTGACGGATCTATGGAGTGAATTTTATAAAAGAGGAGAAATTCCATCACTGTAGAGTAAGGGTGTCCTCACACTGAAGTGAGTGCTGTGTATAGTTTATTAAATTTTATATTTAATTGTACACTTCCAATAATTAATGTCGAAATAGCAACACTTGTTTCGCCAACAAGGTAAGCCGGTTCTATCCGGGGCAAACTCGGGTTTTGAAGCTAGATACCGAAAATTTCACTAGGAGATAAGTCAAACCTATTCTTGGGAAGCTCAAATGTATAGGAAAGTTCCACACCGCCAACTCCTTTCACCCAATCGTAACTACTCCCGGTCGAGAATGACAATAGGTTCACACTGTTGTTAACATTGTACAATGTTCCCTTCACACTGGCAATGGCAGTTGCTACCTGTTCGCCTAAACTTTGCAACTCTGGAGCATTCTCTGGTAGCATTTGTGTGTAGCTCCATGGATATAGTATCATCTGAGCGGCGCTATGGAAAGTTAGATATAACTAAATTTGGTTTCTATATTTGTTAACTATGTCCCGCAAATCGCGTGTTTCTGCTTGGTCGAATGCATAACGCCCACGAAAACCTGAGCTACACGGCTCTGAGCTTGACCCAATTTCTCCCCAATGGAAGTCAAAATTGCGGTTCAGATCTATACCATTGCAATTACTACTAGATATGGGTGCGGGATTAAGTCTCCAGAAATGTGCTATCGTCGGGTCTATAAAGGTTAAGTGTACATAGCAAGTGTACCGATACACCATTATACAATAACTGACATGAAGTTGACATAAAATGGAAAGCAGCTTTTTGCCTTTTTATGGGCAACCACTAGTACTCAAGAAAGATAATAAATGAGATAAGTAAGAATTATTAATTAGCTTGGGACATATTAAAGCCATTGAGATCACGTTATAACTTTACAAAAGATATTCCGCAATTCCTTAATTCTTTTGCAGTCTTGATGAGCCGTCAATGAATTGGATGCACATACGAAAGCAGCTACCATTAGCTTCACCGTCATTAAATCTGCAAATTGTGTTTTGATGAATTGTATGTTAGTAAATGAATAAGTATACAGTACTGCCCTCTCTTGACATTATGGGCAGCTCATTCTATAATTGTGTACATTGCCAGTTTCAGCTTTTAGAATCTTTTTCTAACCTTAGACACGCTAATTGGTAGACGTTGAACATTCATTATTAATTATTGTCTGTCACGACTGGTTACGAATAGATCTGCTGTTTTTATTTGGCAAGTCTATTTGGACAGCAAAGTATTCCAATATTTTTTCCTAAATTTTAAACCCCACTAAATTTTTTATTATCCCAAAGAGAGCGTAATAACTCTAATAATCATATATGCACGCAGTGTAATACCCAGATTGCTGTTTAAAAAATTCGGGGTGGAGATCCGACCCGAAAGAAATATATTTAACTCAATGTTTTTACGAAATAATCGAGAAATATTTTAATTGTACTATATGAGATTTTAAGACCACAAGTTGAAAAGAATAGTGTACGACATCAGCATTCAGTGGAAAAACAAAAGATCATAATAGTACCTCTGCAAGTAAAAGTGGACTTTATCAAAAGTTTTGTTAAGACATTGCATTGCGAAGGTGAGAGTTTTCAATACCTTCGGAAAGAGATTTCAAAAATACAAGGAAAAGTAGAAGGCAAAGAAAAGAATATTACACGACCTTAGCAATAGATACGATTCAAGCATTTAAAATGCACGTTGTCTATTCTCTCCCGCATTTTTGCCCTGAAAATAGGGGTAACGTTGGTGATGAGCAGGGTGAATGCTTGCACCAACACGTTTTGGGAATGGGCAAGTGGCCTTTATGTATATGGAACCTTGTTATGTTAGCAGGTTACTGTTAGATGTTAAGAACAGAGACTGTAAATGTCGTTGGTGAGATACAATATAATACCTTGTCACATTTTTAATTGTAAGAATTTGAAATAATTATTGAAGTACGTTAGAAGTTGGAAAACCTCTTCATTAAAATTCAAATGAAATTGGGGCTAATTTGGTCGTCTATCTTTTAATAATATAAAAGTTTCTATATCGTCTACTAAAGTCACGTCAGTTCATAACATAACCAAAAGACAAAATTTCTTGACTACTGTTGTAGGTGATGCCTGAACAATGCATTCCCTAACTGTCTCAATATCTCTGAAGGGTCTGTGTTTTCCTTAGTTCTCTAGGTATTTTCACAAAGAAAGATTGCAAGGTGTTCAGGACATCCTGAAACCTTTCAATCCATCTACCGTGGAATACAGACTCATTTATATGCCGTGCTTTGTCCATATATCTAATTGCGTATCCTAGACCCACTTAAAACAATATTCACATATGTATATTCTATATTCAACTCTATAAATCAATTAGTTTCAATCTGACCTGAAGCCATTCATGTTAAGTTAAAAAAGGTAAATAAAATCCACTTAACTCTGGTTGCTTAGCACTGGAGCCACGTAACTTGAATATCGAAAAATTTTGTCATTCAGACAACAATAAAGGAACAAAGAATATATTTTCATGAAAATAAGTAATAGCTAAAGTTACCTATTTTTGCACGTTGACAAATTATTGACGTCTTTGTTAAACAAAGTCGCAATTATTGCTAACCAAACTAAGTGGGCAATTCTAGTTAATTAAGAAAGATATGTGAGATTAAGAGGGTAGAAAGACATGTAGGCAGGCAAAGAAGCAAAGAGGACCAAGTAGTACCAATAATGGCATGAAATGTGTAATAAATACAGCATGCAAATATCAGATACCTTTCATAGGTGCCGAGTGTAGCTATAGTATCAAATCCAGACTTTCTGCTATACTTATATTCAACTAACAAATCATAAATGAGATATTCTGTTTAGGAAAGCATAGTTTATATAATTTGTTTAGTTTCAATAGTCCAGGAAATTTCTAGAAAAATGTTAAAGTTTTCAAAATTTCTTTTAGGACTTTTTTACTTTTGTACTTTTAGGACTAATGTTAAGTGAGATGAGCAGTTGGGTTAAATATAAGGGAATATCCAATACACATATCCTTAATAATATTTCTAGTTGGTGTTCGTCTAACTGTGTCAATATTCTTTTGGATTTCGTACAGACAAACATTATATCCACAATTTAAATCTTCAGTTCAAATGCATATTAACTTCACTAGTACATGCCACACAGCAAATATTCATTTCTTACAATACGATAAGTGTGGATATAAATTAGCTACTTTTAGTTTAGAGTTAGATCCAAACTAATAATATTATCTGCAACGATGGTAATTGGTGATGCGCCTTCGACTTTAGTTTTCCTTTGCTTTTTCTTTTTTAATACTTTTCAAGTTATCATAGTGATATCGTAATTCACATGTAATACAAATATTCGTAGCTCTTAAAATTATAAAATCATCCTGACTATAATGATATGGGACTGTTGAAGTGCAGCGCAATATTATTACGGAAAAAAAGAGGACTTACGTGAGTGAAAGTATAATCATAGCCATCGGGATTTAGAACGGGAATTATGTACCAGTTAACGTTTTCAATCATGTGCCGGTTTTCCTTATTTTGCACTAGCTGTTGAATTATATACAAAACAACGGCTGGCGAAATCCATTCGCGTGCGTGTATACCTCCATCAATTAGGATAGTTGGTTTACTTTGGCTTCCGACTCCTATTTTCAATAACCACATCGCGCGTCCTTCATATGTGGTTTGGAATTGCTCCAAGTTTAAGATATCTGGGTAATCGTTAGCTAGTCGCTGAACATAGCTTTCAATCTGCAAATAGTATTTGCATTAGTGAAAATGTAGTAATAACGCAATTTCAACACTATTTACTTCAGTGTAGCGGTTATAGTTTTCGAAAGTTATTTGTCCATGTCGCCTGTTTTGAAAGCGGTTTTGGTGACGCCGCTCGGATTTCACAGCACTAAAAAGTTCAATGATAAAATAGTAAAAAGCGATAAATGTATATATTATGTACTCTTCCACGTCTTCAATCAAAACCTTATAAGGTATCTTTTCAACGTTCAAGGTGTTCAAAAATTCTGCTTGCGCTTCAGCATAGACCATAACGGTTACAGGTAATCCAAGCTTATTCGGCATAGACCAGAAATCAAACAGCTTATTTGTAGTCAAAGAAGTTATTACATCTTGATGATGGTTGCTTTCTAGATTTAATTCGTAAAGTTTGCACCTAAAAATATATATTCTACATAATATTTATGTAAGGGAAGGATTAAAAGGAGTTTGAGAAAATTATTAGAAAAATAACTTTTTATATGCAGGTTACTCAAAATTTTCTGTAATCTATTGCTGACGTTGATTGACGTTAAATTTAGGACTGTTTATCTTTGGATTAAAATGGTCAAAACAGAAAAACATTTGGATGTTTCAATTTTAAAATATGCTTAAACGTACTACACAGTGGCATTATTTAACGTGTATATCTTCAGGTTTCTTCTGGTAATTAGTATTACAGGACAGTTTGCTTGTACTTTCTAAATCTTGTAAACATCATTGAGGTTCAATGAATGTTCGAAATATTGATGTAAGTCGTGCGTTTTTCTAATTGTATTGTCTGTTTGTGACTGTAATTTGCCATGAATTTCAATTCCAAATGCACTATCGTTCATAACTTTGATCATACTTAATATATTGTGTTACTCTTAGAACTATTTTAAAAATATTTAAGCAAACTCGTATTAGTCTTCTTAGACTGGCATTTACAATTTAACGTAGTTAGTATATATTCATAACGATATTTATTAACAAAATCCATTCAAATACGAAACCAATGTATTCCTGAATTAAATTTTATGATGGCAATAAGGAAATAATGCTTTAATAGTAGGAAAGTAGGAATAAATGCGTTATGAAATAGAATTTGGGGGCGGGAGTACTGAAACATTCACATGCCTCATAATAGACTGTACATTCAGTATACATCCAGTATATTGGTGAAATACTGGAGACCTGTGTGAATGCGTTAAGAGGACCTTATTTCATATTGTTAATTCATTTGATGGGAAGATATGTCAAAAATAAGAGAATTGGATATTAAAACGCTCGTCGGAATATTCCTTTCACACGAAACAAATGTTTCAAATAGAGAAGTTGCTCGACAATTAAGTGCTATGTGCGTAAGACAATTAAAAGAAAGAAAGCGACCGGTAACATACACGACAATTTACGTCAGTCAGTAAGTGTGTTGATAGTAGGACGGGGGTTAATAAAAGCCGATCTGAGTTCTCGCATAGCAGTAAGAAAACCATAGTTAAGTTCTATACACAAACGGAAAAGACTAAATTGGGGAAAAGCTCATGTAAACTGAATTGTTGAAACAAGTATTGGAAAAATGTGCTATGAACGAACGAATCGAAATTCGAATAATTCGGAAGTAAATACAACACGTTTGTTCGCCGCCGCCCTGAATAAAGAAAGTTTGATGAGTTTCAAAAACAGTGAAACAGGGAAGAGGATACAGCATTGTATGGGATTGCTTTGGAAGCAGAAAGATTAGAGAATTAGTTAAAATAGACGAATGACTAATGTCTAGACCTAAAATGCGACGGTATCAAAGTAGTCTGTTTAGTGAGTAATACATCGTTCTCCAGCCGGGATAAATGGAACTATCTTAATGAAAAAATCTGTATGTTGATGGCTTGTAATGCACCACCACAGGTAGTGGTAAGGGACCGTTCCTTGAGGTTTAGGTAAAACATAATCCTGAGTATATGTTGCCAAATGAATTCTACGAAAAAGTATTAAAGTTGCTTTAAAAGGTAAGAAAAACTGTGATTAGGCTGTCAGCAATTGTAAGAACATTTTAGTTTCAACGTTATAGTATTTATGTATACTGAAATCTCAGCAAAACTCATTTCCAGTTTATTAGACAGTAAAGGGTTGTAGGGCAATTCTCAGTGTGATATGAAGTACACTACAAAAATTGCAAGTAGTGTTTGTTGCTTGTATTACATGCCGATGCTTAATACTACTTGCAGTATTACATATTTAGGTCTATGCATTACGAAAATTATTGAGGGTAATGGTCATAATACGTGGGAACTGGTATTCTATTAAAAAGAATTATACAACGTTCCAATTTTTCAAAATTGCAACGATAATAAACTTAATTAAATCAATGTAATAAGTTGAGAAAAGGCTACTATAGATCTACTGAAACTTACCCCTCATAAAAAGTAAAAGCAGGAGCTGGAGCAGCCCATAGCACAAAAACTATCAGGATCTTCATAGCTGCACTCTTCCCAGGTGTTACTAGCTTCGCATTATAAATGGTGTTTATCAATGTTTGTCTGCGGCTATTGGTTTTTGTAGGCACGACATTTTGTATCATAGAGTACCATAAGTCCAATTGTCATATTTTTTTTTATGTCATAAGGGAGATTAAGCGGACATGAATTAGATAAGTTATTTACGATTTCTGTGTAAAGTTGACCTGGATTCTTGATGACAAAATCACGATTTTTTTGTCTTTATGGATTGTCGTGCTGTCAAAACTATAAAAGATAAAGTGGCACATTCCATAACGTGCTAGTTGCTAAAGTCAATTACACACATCCATTAAGTCAAAAAGACATATATTTGCTACTTAAAGTTACGAAGCCAATGAAACTCCATTGAAACATATCTAAGGTACTTGCTAAGAGAGAAAGTTATTAGTTGTTAACGTAAAAATTATTGAAAAAAAACAAATTTTGATATTTAAAAATAGTTTGTAACATTTGTATCAATTTCGCGTTTGATCACTTCTGGCAGTTTTCACGGAGGTAAACTGTATGGTTCTGACATGATAATTGTGAAGACTTCACGAATTATCTTTCAAAGGTGGGTACTACTTAAAAGCATTCGGTATTCGAGTTGAAATCGCGTTGAATGTTTGTCACCACTCTAACGCTGCGCTTTCGTCCACACGGAGTTTCTTCTAGACTGCATCATGATGGTAAGGTTGCCAGAGATCTCAGACGTCTCGACACCGTTATCGACATATTCAGTTGTTGACGAAAATCTCATTTTAATACATAAACCAATTGCATTAAGTTATGATTTCGTCTTGAATTGTATTCTTTTAGAAGTACTTTCCTGTGCTAATATTTTCGTGTAGATAATATTAGACCCTATTAAGCCCAATCTAATAATTGATAATAAATATTATTTTCGAGAGAAATATATATGTGCATGCTTACAACACGCACATACTTTTTGTTAAAAATGCATACACATAGTTACGAATATTAAAGACTAACATATGTACAGTCAACGAAATGTCTATAGTTTCATATAATTTTGTAGTTCCCGTATAGGCATTTAGCAACGGTATGAGTTGGAAATTACCTAGAATTGCCTTTCTGAACGTAAAGAAATAGCAGACTCATTATAATGTCAATATCACAACTGTTAGATATGTGGGGGAAGTACCTGCTGCATAATTGTATAAATATGAGCGAAATTTCCATAATAATCCCACAGAGTTAGATAGAGATCCTATGAAATCAGGCGTTACTCTTCAGTGTAAAAAAGCCTCTAAACATCCTCAAAAGTTTATTTATTGATTGTTATATATATATATATATATATATATATATATATAAAATAATTTGTTATAAAGAGGTAGGGTTTTCAAACCGAGCCATACCTAAGAAAATAGGACGATCCCATCATGTCATCAACAATTTTATAAAGCTGGGCAATTCCTACGGCAAAAATTGTGCTAAGGGGTAATCAACTAAGAGAAGTCAGAAGACAGTGCTCATCGATATTTCGGTCACTCTCTTGTGGTAATGTAATAACGCAACAAATAAAGTGTAATTGCAATTTATCAGTAACAAACAGACGTATACAACAAATTGTATTCGGCATTAAACGGTTTCGGTGCCTAAAAAAGGTCTCAAAACCACCCTTAAACAAGACACATAAATACGCAAGACAGCAATTTGCGCAAGATTATATGAAATGGAATCATGCGTGGAAGAACGCCATATTTTCTGACGAGAAGAAATTTAACTTGGACGAGCCTGATGGTTTCACACATTATTGGCACGACTAGAAAGCTGAGGTTGCGATGATCCGAAATTTTAGTCACGGTGGTGTAATGGTTTGGGAGGCTCTTACCCATAGCGATAACACCTCTATAACGTTTTATTTGTACGCTAATGAATTCTAATTGTTAGATACAATTTCTGAAAATGGTTCTGATGACTTTGGTGAACAATTGTCGATGCAAGACTAAATGTTTCAGCAAGACGTGGTGGTTTCATTAAAAGGAAATTAATTTATTACAATGGCCGCTCGCTCACCCGATCTGAACTCACCGAAAATCTTTGGGGAATAATGGCAAGAGTGTGAACGCCCATAATAAACTATACGATAATGTCAAAGAAATAAAATCTGCGATAATGAGGTATTGCAATGATATTTCTATTTCAACATTGACCAAATCGATAGACAGTATGAAGACCCGGATGTTTGAAGTTGTTTTGAATAGATTATGTATTTATTTTATTTAATAATTCGGTGCTAAAGAACCTATAGAAATTTCCCTGTTTCGAGTTATCGTGATTGTAAATATTTGCTGTGTAAAATGTAATCAAATTGTTTTAATATTATTTTCTCTTGCATTTCCGCTCCTTCAGGATTAAAGTCGATACATAATTTGCCGAAGATATTAAGAAAACCAAGTATTCTGTTCAAAAGTTCTTATGGGAATGTAGAAATTTCGCTGAAAGTATTGTCTAATATTTAATTCTGAATTTGTTACGGAAAAGCGGAATTCTTAACATCTCAACGTTGCTCTGAAACCAGAGGAGATACGGTGTTTCTTTTTCTATATTTTAATCTATATTCATTTGAAGTATCACTTTAATATATTCAGGGTCATTCTTTTCACTTTATCCTTTTTTACTTTTCGACGCCATCTTCGTTATGTTTGGTTATTCTACGATTTTGGAAATATTCTATTTAAGTAGGCGCTGCTTAACGGCTACAACCTTGTAGCTAATTCGTATGCATACCAGTTGGAGAAAATATTGATTAATGAAATCTATTCTAGAGTTATTTTACGATCTGGGTTTCCCAACAATTCCATAGTTAACTCTACAGTTCTTTTTTTTATTACTTAAATTAAGTCTTTGCTTAGAAATCCACTTTTGCTTCGTTTATTTACTACGGGCCGCGTTCCTCCTAATTATATATTTTGAATTAACTGAATTCTTCGTGATTCCGGACTCTTGTTTCACACGATAAGGCGAAAAAAGACAACAAATTAGGGGAGATATGACTTTTACAGATTTAGCTGCGCTAGTTAAACATCTCCGCCAGGGTGACAGGCGGGTGGGTGTGCGTCGAGGAGTAATTTACTGTTTTTCTTTTGTTTTAAGCAAGTATTAACTGCGGTTTAATTTTTCTTTTATTTGAAAATCACTCCAACTTTTGTTGACGCTTCTTAACGATAATTCTGACGGTAATAGATGGCGCCAAATTATAATTACAATCGCAATAAGTGTATGAATCGTGATAAGGGTACAACAAACTTTGTTTTGCTCTTTCAACTAATAAGTGTCTGAGAAAGGAGTGTTTTTTACTTTCTGGAGTACCCTTGTATTTGTAAGGCCAACAGTTACTGAAGGCTTATGAAAAAAAATTGGGAGGGGAGAATAAGTGAGCATTCACACGGCACTATTTTAATGACAATCAGTTGGCAATTGTGCAACTTTTTGCCTCTATAAGTTAGTGAGTGAATATGTACAAAAATAAATGTGAAACAACAGAAGTTCTAGTCGAGTTGACTCTCGCGGCTGATACTGATACACAATTTTTTTTCTAATTGACGCTGTTCAAATATTTGTATTTGTAGTTTTTAATAGATCACTTTAAATACATTACATTACAATATGTGAATTAAGTAATAACATAATATTACATTAATTAATATTTATTACATATTATTGCGTAGGGCTTGCTGAATAAATATTTGCGAATTTATTTGTACTTGTTTGCAATATAATTATGGAAAGTTTTAATGCCTTCAAATGTTTCAACACAAATGTCTAAAATATCTGAGGGTGGTAGTATGAAACCTCCCCCTCCTTTACCTTCTGGTAATTCTATTGTATAAGCAAGCTCCACTCCTCCTACACCTTTTACCCAATCATCACTGGATCCAGAAGTAAATGGTAAAATGTGAGTACTCATGTTAACAGTATACTTGGTACCCCGTACTTTACTAATTCTAGCCGCTACTTTTTCACCTAAGTGTTGCAGTTCTTTGGCATTATTGGGTAAATGTTTCGTGTAACTCCAAGGGTATACTATCATCCTAGCATAACTATGAAAAGAAAGGTACAATTTAATTTGATCCTTGTACTGCATCACCACGTTTCGCAATGCAGTTGATTCTAGTTGGTCAAATGGAGACAGACCAGGAAAGGTGTTGGCACACAGCTTTTGACTAGTTCCAACCTCATTCCAATGGAAATCGAAGTTACGATTTAGGTCCGTGCCGTAACATGAACCGCCTTTCACGGGCGCACGGTTAAGTCGCCAGAGACGTTTCTGGAAAGAAATTGAGATAATTTTATCTAAATTCTCTACTTATAGTCGATACAGTGTTATTTACAGAAAGCTTTATTAAATTTAAAGTTAAATTAAATAAATAGAATAACAATAATTTACAAATTTTCGTAGTAAAATGTTGGTGTTGAAATTTTTGCTTAATTATGATATGATGCTTTGGTAAATGTCTGAACTTGAATCAAGATTACGGGAAAAATAGTCGAAATATCTGAAAGTGAAACGTTCTTTATTTTCTGGATGATCTTCGTAGAGGAAACAACTTCGTTATGTAACCTCTTTGTGATTCACTAATTATTAACTAAATTAAGTGATACCGTTCCAGTTCCAGGTTCAGACGTGGTTTCAGTTGCATTTCCGCATTTGCATATATCACTGACGGTGTATGTACATACTTACTGCTACTGATGAAGGTAAGCTGATGGTCCTTGCGTTGCTCAAGTTTAGCAAGGTGTTCGATACTGTCAACCATTCGCTATTACTCCGTATTTTAAAATCGATGGGGTCACGTGCTAACTTATTCACTATTTTTAAAAGTTACCTCTCTCAGTGTAGCGAGCAGGTGGAATTATTTGATATAGTTTCTGATTTATCTTATTCAAGAGGAATTCATAATGGGTCTTTTTTGGGTAACTTGCGTTGGCGAAGTACTTATATATTAAAAAACACCAAAGATGAAGGCGATGTTAAATACAGCTCTTCTCATTGTATTGATAAAATCACTTACGAGAGAGACAATGTGAAGAGACAAAACACGCTAACACACGGACATCTTTCTGCCTACCTGACACCATCAGCGTGGTTTCGAGCGGTATTTTGCTCAACATATTCCAAGTTCAAGTGATTATTCGTGGCGCTAACTAGTGCCAAAAGAATGAAACACTTGTTTGCACAGAGAAAAGAAATGGCTACAGCTTCCCACCCTTCCCACAAGCAATACATAGATTGCTAGTCCCAAGAGGGCGCGCGCACAGGGGTAATTGCACATGTGAATGGTTTCTCAGGCTTACCGTGATGTATTATAAAACATATCTAGAAATCCCTAGAAAATAACAGCAAAGATAAAACGCTGTTAACAACAAAAAAAACCGCCCAAAACCACGCTGATGACGGCGGGTAGGCAGAAACATGTGTGTGTTAGCGTTTTTTGTCTCTTCGCATTGTCTTTTCCGTGAATGATTTCACCAAAACCACGAGAAAAGCTGTATTTGGCACCGTTTTTGTTTTTGGTGTTACTTATATGTGTTTATTTTTTTCAAATACACTTAGGTTGTATATTATTGAAATCAGCAAATTACGCTCTTTCTGTCATAACGGAGGCCACCTACGATTTCTATATAAAGTAAGAACATTTCTAATGTTCTTCAAAGTTAGATAGGTTCTTGTTTGCTTAATTTGTGCGGTACATTTTATTGTTAAACTTACATATTTATTTAACGAAATACTGTAACTAGGCAAGTACCGATTTCTAACCTTTCCTCCTTGGTGAGTGTATTCATAACCATCCGGATTTAGAAGGGGGATTATATACCAATTCACGTGCTCAATCATATGTTGGTTCTTTCTATTTTCTACTAGTTGTTGGATGAAATATAAAACTACAGCAGGGGAAATCCATTCACGTGCGTGTATACCTCCATCAATTAAGATGGTCGGCTCATTTCCGCATTTGGACCCTATTTTCACTAAATACATTGCGCGTTTTTCATAGGTAGTTTGGATGCGTTGCAAAGACACGATATTGGAATGATCTTTGGCGAGTTTCTGTATATAGTTTTCAATCTACAACATGTTGCATATTGAAGGCTTTTACTTTCAATATTAATACGATAAAATTACATCGGAGTAACGATAGTAATTGTCGAAGGTAATTTTTTTACTGTTCCTTTTTAGGTCACGCTGCTGCTGTTTGCTTTCGGCTATTACTAAACTGAAATATTATAAAACTTAGACTTCAATATTCTTTTTTAAAATTAAAATCAAAGGAAATGAAATAATACATACCTGTCTATATTATTTGTCAGCAATTTATATTGGATATTTTCTTTATTTAAGGTATGAGAAAAAATCGCTTCTCCCTTTGGGTGAACCATAATCGTTGTCGGCAGGTCAAAGGACTTGGGTGCAGACCAGAAATCAAAAAGGTCACTGGCAGCGAAAGAATCCATCGCACGTTGCTGTTGTTGATTTTTCAGAAGAATTTGGAACACCTTAAAACTAAAAAGTAACGAAGGTGGAAAACTCTTACACACGGGGTTTGGAATTTTAGTAGTAGCTCCATATTCTGCGAACATGAAATATGTAGAAACTTGCTTCCCTCGAACAATTTACTTTGTGGCTTCCGGTTCATGGTTCACTTAAATGTGTGTAATATTTCTTTTAGCAAGATAATTAGTTATTTAAGATAAAATTAAATCTGCTTATGATCTTGATTATTTGATTACTTTTTTCAACTCAGTAAATAGTTGAAACTGAATAATTAATAACCTGTTTGTATTGATTTTGATTTATCGCATCAAGTATTTTGTAAATTCAAGTTCCTTTCATACTCACCCAATAATTTGTTGGTTCAAACAATTCAGTTTGCTGAATTGCTTAGTTTAGTTTATTAATAGTCGCTAGTGAGCGTTTTAGTAACGGTAACAAATGCATCTAATACCACTCAACATTTGGAATTATAAGAGAAATCAGAATTACTAAAAATGATGATCAATGAACATAAATTTTAACATAAAATAGTCACTAAAAAGTAAAATTCATTAATATGCCAAAAACCTAGTACGATATACGTATCTACTTTATATTACATGATTTATTAATTTATTATTGATTAATAAACGTTCGAAATATTAATTCAATACATACCCTACGAGACCATTTGAATAATTTCTCGCAGTAGCGCCTGTAATAAACAAGAGGAAAATTATCATTGCTATTCTTTCACTGTGGCCTCGCAGATGTTATAAATGTTACTCTAATATTCAATTTTGCAAAATATACGATTATATGTTTCGCATTAATACCACATTAATAGCCTATAAACTTTATTGTTTTTGTGGTAATTGCATTGATGAGAGGTGAGTTGATTTATTCATATGTATTACTTCAACAGGTAATAATATTTTATTGGAAGATATATTTTACGTGCAATAGGGTTAGAACTAGTGACAAACACAACGAATCTTAGTTCTAGTTATGTCAAGAAAGTTAGGAAAAATCGTTAAACATCTATTAAAATGTTCGATACGTAATATTAAATTGTGTAGTGCTTTTGAACCAGTTCCTAGACGTAGAATACTTGGGGAGTTAATTGCTTTTTCAGCTAAATTAGATTTGAAGCTTCGAAAACATTTAGAAGAGCTACTGATGCTTAAGGAACTTCAAATCTAATTCAATAAACTTTTACATTCTATGGATGCTTGCTATTTGCAGAAACGAAATTTCAGGCCAAATCAAAAATTTAGATTTTTTGGGTATTCAGTGTGACGAAAATATCTATACAATAAACTAGTGTTAGATGGTGATTATGTTCGAATATATCTTTAATGACGGAATTTGTGAGAACTTCTGTAGATTTAAGCAAATTAAGAAAAAATCGGCAAACGGAATAACAAAGTGTATTAAAGAAGAAATGTGTCCTTGAATTTTACAAACACTTTAAAAATTAGACGGATAAACTTATGAAGCTGCAAATGTTATGAGCGGAGATACACATTAAAAATAAGTCTTACTTTAATTATATTTACCTGCATGTCCACTAGTTGAACTTCTCGTTGGAAAAAGCATTCTCCCAGAATATTTTGTAACAACCTGTTAACAATTCCTGCCTTTTTTCAAATCATTCTAATCCGCGTGATAGATTGGAAGGAATTTGTTAAACAAATGCCATTCACTGTTATTAAATGTAATTATAATATTAGAAACGGGAATTTCATATATAATAATCGAGAACAGTGAATAGATGTGTATCAGAAAACAGAAAAAAATGTATTAGAAGTGCTGCTGCAACTGAAGCTTTCAGTCTTAGACATGCTTTGGAGGACCCACAATTTATGTTTTCTTTAATATTTTTCCATTAATTTTTTCCGCACGTTGATATGCTTTATATATATTACTAGAGACCGGCTTATATGCAAGGTGTAAAAATTTAATTTAATTTATTTATTATATTTTACGCCTATTTGTAGAGGTCTTACACTGACTAAAGTTAAGTAACGCTAATTAGTGTAATCAGTGTAATACATCTACATATAGACGTAAAATATAATAAATAAATTAAATTAAATTTTTGCACTTTGCATATAATCCGGTCTCTATTATGTTGATATATTGTACATTAGTATAAATATACATATAATAATAATATTAAATAAAAACAATACGCAACATAATACATATAACAGGATGTTGTACTAATAAATGTAAAAATATAAATAATAGTTTACAAGTCTTCATAAGCATTTAAATAGTTTGCTGTGGTCTAGTACTAGAATCCTTGATATTTGATCTGAAAGAAACTTTTCAATACAGATACCTTTGCAGAATTTCTTTCCTGGGAAATAGAAATCTGTAAAGGTTAGGTAACTTTATGATGCTAGGGGGGTGACTGTATATGTAAACTGTAAAGTAGCTTACAGAAGTTTGTCTAGTTGCCGTTCGATGGTGGTGCATCACCAAAATTTTTGCTATCTCTTTCTATAAGGAAAAATTTATTTATGGTTGCATATTCAGATTGCTAACATTTACGTGTATACTTCGATCTTATCTTGTACGTATATATCGTAAAAGGACCAAGTCAATAACTTCATAAATTAAATTAATTGTGAAAGCTGTAAGTTTAATACATGGATTTAATTGAAGAATTAGTTAGCTATGTGTGGAAAGTAGAAGTTTTGTTTATCACCAAAAGAAAAAATTATTTACAGTACAAATTTTTTACTTAATCCTTAACGATCGTAGTGCAAATACTATAACGTCTTCACCATTGTGCGGTCTTGATGACCGCATATAATAAACAAACTTTAATTTTGAAAATATATTTTTGTACACATTGGGAACATACTTATTGGATTGAGTGCACCATAAAATAAAACGCAAGATGCCTTTTAACATAGTTCGTTGTTTAATTAACATAAACCAAAAAAAAAAAAAATCGTAAATGTCATATTTTGCTCTGTTCTTAACACAAACGCTAGAATTTCTCTTTAGTAATATTCTATACGAAAATATGAACAGATTCTTAACAATAAATGATCATGCGATTAAAAAAAAACAATAATATAAGAAATAACCTAAAACAAATAAAAAATTGTGGATGGTCAAATACCCAAAAATTGTGTTTACAATTTTTACAAATTTTTGACGCTCATGCTAAACTTGTTAGCATATGGCAAATTTTACACACATAAAAGATTTTTCCTTCAATTCTAGAAGAACAAGTGCAACATGTTTTTCGTCTCTTTAGTTTTTCTTGTAGAACTTCCGTTCAAAATTCTAAATTCTGCAATTCAGATCTTTGAGTACTCTTATATGTATTTGGTTCTGATGGTGTATAATATTACATTTGTCCACTGTAATACAACTTGTAGCAGATCTACCGTAAATAAGAGATTCCAGCAAGTAATTGCATCAGCTATATTTCCTAACCCGATCGATCCTCAACCTTGGAAGCTGTATAGCGATATTGTGCTTCTGGGTTCTCGAGCGAGAAATAAAACTTTGCAATGACCACTTATAGCAATTTTTCCCACAAAAGAATTTTACATTGTTTTGAGTGCCGCCGCTAATTTCAGTGTCGTGACAGTTCATTAGTTTCTTCTCCCTCACTAAGTTCAATTTCTGAGTCTTTTTCATGTTCACTTTCTTCATAACTGTCCTCATTTACGCTGTTTTGGTCACTAATATCTTCACTTTATGCCTCTTCATACTATGTCAATAAAGTGCTCTCATGATCAGGATCGCCTCACCGAACCGTTTTGGATGTGGTAGGATTTTTTCTTATTATTTTGTGCAAAAAGCGCAACTCAAATACTAGCGTTAGCACCGTAGACCGGTCCCTGTGACAGCTTCATAACTTTAGCCGTGTCTTTATTGCGCACCGAAACAAATATCGACTTCAACTTCTTGCAGCACACTGGCAATGCACTCACTTGAAGGTAACGAGAAAACGGATCCATGATATTAAAGTGAGGATAAGATAAACAAAAACAAAAATCCGCTGCGGTCACTGAGACCGCACTATGGTAGCTAAAGGTTAAATTCGAATACATAGAATAAATAACTAGTAATCGCAAGGTATAGGTATACAAGTAATATATAAAATATGATCTCACATTTAGCTTCTTTGTCACTTGCATTTAACAGCTAAGATATTCAGACACATTTTAAATCGCTTCATCACGTATTTGTTTCAAATTTATATTCAACACGTGAAGAGCATTCAGTAATGTGCAAATACATATACATATAAAGCAGATTATGTCTATATCAGTATAATTGCACAAAATAATGAAAGGTACTCAAAGAACATTAAACGTATTTGTGAACTAAAATTTTTATATATGTGCCTACTGGAACGATATACAGACTCAGACTCAGACTCCGGCCGTGAAGGCCTCTCTGTTATTTAATATACAAGATCATTAAAATGTTGTGGTACTTCGAAAAGAAGAAGGTGAGACAGGATTATCACGAAAAGTTAATGACTACGATATTGATATATCCTGCAATGATGAAAAATGTATCATAATATCACCTGAATGTTTATGTAAAGAAATTAGTGCTGATGATGTCAGCATCCAATGCCTTCAAATAAACACAATTGATAAACATCTCATAATTATGGAAAGCTCTTAGTATCTTACAGAAATTGCGAGATTACCATTTAACGGCAGTTACGAGATATTGTGAACAGAGACGATTAGTACCCTACCTAAATGAGGCCATAGTACGATAATCATGATACCATTTCTATGAGTTGGCGGGCAGCTCGGGTATGTGTCAAACGCAGGTATTTGTTTTACTAGAAAAAAGAATAATTACTCTTCATGCTGGATTAAAGAAATAATCACTACTCTCTCCAAAGAATATAAAATTCACAGGTTTGACACGAAGACATGATTTCGTAACTATTTGGGGAGCGGTTTTACAGCATTTTGCTACAAAATTTCTCAGTTCGGAGTTATTCTATCAATTCTCTACAGTCATCTGTGCGATGTTGCTTTTGTTAGTTTAGCAGTTTTAACTTAACAGATAACCTTTTTATAAAAAATTATTCTATAAAATCCGCTGGAATGTGCCGTATGAAAATCCCGCCTTGTTGCAAATGTCTATCTACGATCATTAATAGCTGCATTTGAACAGGAACAACATATTCGGCTTTTAATGCCGCTTGATGGTCGTCTCAAATGTTGAATGATGTTTGGCCATTCTTAAATCATTGAAACCAGTCCGAAACGTGTTACTCTTCTTCCTTTAACAGAGTGGCGGTCTTACCGGGGTTAACACTCTGTTATATATATATATATATAAATATTATAATAATTAATATTATACAATATAGATATATATATGTTGGCCATTACAAACAGGTACAACAATGAAAAACCATTCACCAACAAAGCGTATTTCTACTAACACATATAACTACTTCCGTTTTCGCGCATGATTCAACTTTTGGGTGCTAAATTTTTTCCAGAAAAGCAAATATTTAAGATCAAGAGCAAGTTGATTAATTAATTGGGAGCGTTGTATATTGAAAAATATTGAAATATTTGTAATCAATTGTAAATATTTGTATTTGTACGTCTTATCTTCAGACTATCCATTTTTCGTTTTTTGTATGTTACTTCTACCCAAAACAAAACTCTTGATGTGAGTTGTATGTAAATATAGATTATCGGAGATACACGGTTTTCCAGCGAAAGTAGACATTGTGTTATTGATTTAAGGTTGCTTAATATGCTTATGATGATGAACTATACGAGCAAATTTTCTTCTATACTTCTGATGCACAAGTCACCAAAGAACGTTCACTTCAAAACGAATATTACTATTGACACTTGTATGTGTTTACAGAAACATAAGTGTCTGTGAGTGTAGAAACATGTCAAACAACTGTGTAATTGTTTAGTAGAAATATGAGAAGGAAGATAAGTTAAATATAGTGGATTTGTTTGAGAGGAAAATGTACTTTGATTGCATCTATATCAATTTGTAATTGTGAAAGCTGAGGCATTATTCGGATTACTACTTTTTACTTTTCTTTTATTTTAAACGCTACCTACATATTCTGTACAAAAGCATTATTCCTAGCTTTTGTTAGGTATTTTCCAGCACACCTGTTTTAAAAAAGTATGGAAGCATGGGGGGTATGTTGCAGTCATACGTAATTTTAACTAATATATTAACAACTACAAATATTATCTTTAATACGGTTCTATGCAGTCTGAAAATTAATATTTTTGCTGTATGTTCATTGTCGCTGTATTATAATAAATCTGCTAGCTGATTACTTAATGTAGTTTAGTGTTAATTTAGTAGCAAGCATAATTTTATAGAATATTTATGCCCGACAATCATATTCTTTTAGAGAAATTGTGTCAATAATTGACATTAATTTTATAAATGTTCGGTGTTATCTGACACATGTAATCGTGTCGTGCATTTTATTCAAATGATTGATACTGTTTTCGCAACACTTTGGAAATGCGTTTGTTGATAACTTAAGTGCTAGTTGGTACAATTTAATATTTAAGCAGCTAGATATGCATGCAAATACACTACGTTTTCTAGACCTTACTTACTTTTCATGTGAAACAATTTCTGCTACGACAACAAATACAAGGTATTCAACTACAGCACTACTTTCATGGTGAGTGTATATTATATGCATTTTGGTAGTGTATGGGTTATCTTGGTTGCGCTACGAATTGGTCTCTCATCCTCCATAATCACAGGACCTAGTCCACAGCGACGTCCTCCTATTCCCAAAGCTGAAAATATTACTAGAAGGAAAGAGATTTGCCTCAAATGAGGAGGTCATCGCCTCTACAGATGGCTATTTTGCAGCCCTCGAAATATTCTACTTTTCTGATGGCCTGAAGAGACTGGAGCATCGTTCGAAAAACGGTATTGATCGTCGAGGAGACTACATCGGAAAACAAAAATAAGAAACCGCACCAATACCGTGCTTTTCTTGTCGATTGAGGAAACATTTCAGGTCGCCCTCGTATTAAACTTCTGTCGGAGAAATATCTATTATATAGCAAAGATTAATTGATGATAAGAAGAATAAACACGGAGTTGGTATTTAAAGCAAGGTAGTCAATGTAGCAGTATTTACCACATTTTAATAGTGATATTAACTGTAGCAAGATTATGTGGAGAATTATTGACACAAAGAAATTAACCATTGAGATATATATCTCTTCTTGTACCTTTTATAGTTGCATGTTTTGCATATAAGACCGAACAACTTTTATAACATGCTATCCCTATGGGTAAATTAAACATTGAGGTTAATTTGCTGTATTTTATTGAACCATCTAATATTAACTTCATCTAGAATTATTGGCAACATAATCGTAGAACACCCGAATACCTTCCCAGGTTTCCTGGCATACGCTCAGTATCCTGGATGCTGGTAAATCGAAACCATTCTGTCCACCTCCAGGTAATTCGAGTGTGTAAGATAGAGGTGCTCCCGCGACGGCAAAGGTCCAGTCGTCACTAGCTCCGGATGCGGCGTACAAGACGTTCGTAGAGCTGCCTACTGTATACCTCGTACCAGCAACAGCGTAGATAGCCCTGTATACTTGCTCTCCAAGCGCTTGGAGTTGAGGCGCATTGTCAGGTAGGGCGGAGGTATAGCCCCATGGATACAAAATGTATTGACCGTAACTGTGAACTGCTAAATAGAGATCGATGTTTTCGATGTTAAGAGCATAATCGCGGAAAGCGCGTGTTTCGGATTCTGAAAATGGTGTAGTTCCAGCAAAGGTGTCTGAGCATTCGTTCGAACTGGCGCCTACTACCATCCATTGGAAGTCAAAGTTGCGATTACCATCCACCCCATAACACGAGACACCGCGGCTACGAGTCTTTCTCCATAAACGTGTCTAAATTTAAAAAGAAACTTGCATTAAGTGGGAGAGTTGAAAGTAACATATTTTAGTGATGTGAATAATTTTCAGAAATAACACGTTAATATTAATAAGTGTTCTAGACCATAGCAGAACGACTACTGCCTTTCTTAAAAATACTTACATTTGTGTGGGTGTATTCGTAGCCATCGGGGTTCAAAACAGGAATAATGTACCAGTTGACGTTTTCAACCAAAGCACGATTGTCTGGATTTTCAACCAATTGCTGGATTATGTATAAGGCTAAAGCTGGAGCGATCCATTCTCGGGCATGAATACCACCATCAATTAATATGTTTCTGGAATTACTTGAACCAGTTCCAATACGGATTGCAGTTAGTTCTCTGTTTTCGTATGTACGACCTATAGCTTCTACGGTTACGATGTCTGGGTACTCTTCTGACAATGAATAGAGGTATTCTTGAATCTAGGATGCAGATAATGAATTAAGTGAAAGTGGAAACTACCTACGTTACTATTGTGTAATTATTACAGGCTTTTATAAAAGAAGATTATTCGGATATGGTTTAAAAATTAATCTAGATAGTTTCCGTATAGTACCCCTATACTTCCGATATTCTTCAGATAAAACTTGGTGTGATGAGACAATTCTTAAATGCACTTGACAAAGGTGGTGACTGTTTTAAATATCTCAACGACAGATTTTCTACTTTTCCTGAAGTGAGAATAAAGGGAAGAACTTTTGGGGTTCGCAAATCAGAGCTCTAATTCAAGACGGTTGGAATACACTTTAGGAAGTTATTGAAAATATTCTAGGAAACAATAAACATTCTGATTATGTTAATATTGCGAACGGGATGCTACAAAGATTTGGAACTTTGGGATGCAACATACATTTTTCGAACAAAATATGTGAATATTTCATTCTCGATTTGTAAAAAAATCCTGATATGATGGAGAAACACGGAAATCGTTTTTAAAGTCAGCGGTACTGGTATATTAAGAATTATTTTTCAAACGTAAAACAACTCTCAACATGTTTTAGTTTATAAGTATGAAATAAAAAAGCGGGCAACAATTTTTTTTAATTTCAGGTAGGCTGACACGCGGACATGTTTCTGCCTACCCGCCGTTAACAGGACAATTTCGAGCGTCTTTCTCTGCTTGACATTGCAATTCCATCTCGGTTACTATTACCACGTCTAAACGAGCAGTCTAAGTGAGTATTTCTTGGCGCTATGTTTCAAGAATACAGATTCTCTTGTCGTTCAAACACACCGAGATAAGAGGGTACAATACCAACCCTTCTCCCGAGCAACTCATGGACTATTATATTTATTGTTTTCTAGGCATTTTTTCGATGTGTTTTTAAGTTGCTAAAGTGAAATCCTCATATAAACAGTTTTGGTGACAAATCAATTTCATCCAATGATTCAAGGTTTATAATAACTGTAGTTGTTGTTTTCATCGTTTGTTGAACTTGTATAGTCCGACGTTTCGGCAGTCTGTCTACTGCCGTCTTCGGGGGTGCCCTCAGAAGGGGCTTGCCAGTGCAATCATGCTTCCATGACCTGAACAACAATATCACGTCAGGAATTTAAGGTTTAGTTAACCATTATGTTAAATATCCAAGAAGTGAAAGAGTTAATACTTACAGACAGATGAGTGAAGGTTTCTGGTGTTACCAAGGAACTATCTTTAGTTGAAAGGAATGTCTGGAAAAGCTTACAAGGCGATTTGTTTTGAGGAGGGTATTTTCACGTTGGATTTCGAGATTGCTTACATTTGGACAGAACGTGCATTGTAATTGCAATTGCATTCTAAAGTAATTATGTGAAAAAAGGACAAATCACGCAGTGGACCATCATGGACCGAATAAATAAATTTATTGAGCAATTCTTGGATTTAAAATGCGATGGTGTTAAAGTCGCTTGTTTAATGTATCATATAACGTTTATTTTTCGGAATAAAGGGGACTATTTTAAACAGGCAAATAATCAAAAATTCAAATATAATAATTTGGCTATTAGTCTAAGGACATGCTAGATTTAATTTTTGCGTTGATGGCTTTAATATACCATTCAAGATAGTGAAGAAGGAATCGTTTTGGGCAAAATATAAATATAAATAAATATAATGCTGGATGCATATTACTAAGGAAATCAACGTTGAGAAATTACTTACTGACTACGCGTGAAAAAACGGAACTATTAAAGCTGCTTTTAATAATAAAAAGGTCTTTGTTAAGCCGTGATAAGATTATAGGTTATTAATATTTGTCTTGTAGGGAATCATTTAACAATAATTACAAGATAAAATATATTGCTTACAAAATATAAATTACAAATTGCGATATTTATTGCACACTTATGGGCATGCAATAGATTTACGTCCTCTTCTAGTAACCGACTGAATGTAACAACCACTTCAGACAAGCAAGTCGACAATTCACGACTCATTTTTGCTTCATAATCAGTAAAGGGATTCAGCATTTTGCAATTTAAAAAAATTTATTAAATTAAGGGCAGGTTAAACCTTTAGGAACTCCAGTATGGAGTGATTTTAAGGTATAATATGTTATTACTTACTAAAGGTACTTAGTACCTACAAAAGAAAATTGGGGTGTATAATTTGTTACATAGAGATTTTCAGAATTTAATTTAATAATACTAATAACTAGCATTATAATAATTAATAAACGATGTTACCTTTAAAAGATTGAAATCTCAAATTTCAAATTTAGTTGGCCGGTTGAAAAAAAAATGAAAAGATTATTTTATTTTGTTATTATATTAGTTTTGATAAAGTTTCATATACGGCAATAGAATTTTGTTGAAATCCCTTGTTCCTTTCGAAAAATAACATGACTGATTTCGATCATTTATATTTGGTATTGCAAGCCTGAGAAATCATTAACATGCGCAGTTACTCTCTAGTATAGCAGTCTATGAGTTTCTCGGGAGTTTGGTTGGGAACTGTATCTACTTGTTTTGCTGTGTTTGAACCGGCAGACGAGTGTTTTATTGTTGTAGCACTAGATACCGCAAAGAAGCAGAGAGGGAACATGTCCCGTGTATTAGTAATTTTTGTCTCCTCACAATGTCTTTCACGTGAATGATTTCACCAATACCATGAGTAGCTGTATTTAGAGCAGCGTTATTAACACATGGGCTGAAAAGTCCCGGGCCTAACACATAGATGAAGCTAGTTTTATTGCAGCCACCTTTCTCTCAGTTAGTACTAACCTTCAAAAGACAGCTGTTAAAATTTCATGATATTCTATTCATTAGTTTGTGAGTTATTGTGCTAAGAGTCACGTTACTTTTGTTATTTTCAAAACAATGGATCAAAAACAATTTCGTGTTTTAATTTTAGACTGCTTCTTGATGGGAAAAAATACCGTTCAAGCGAAGCAATGACTTGAAAAGTGTTATGGGGACTCCGCTCCATCAGAAACAACAATAAAACGTTGGTTTGCTGACTTCAAACGTGGTCGTAGAGACACCGATGGTGCAAAACGCAGTGGACGTCCAAATGATGCGGTAACACCAGAAAACATAAAAAAAATCCACAAAATCGTTTTGAATGATCGAAAAGTGAAGTTGCGTGACTTAGCTGACATCGTAAAGATATCAAAAGAACGTATTGGCTTTATATTGCATGAGCATTTGACTATGAGAAAGCTCTGTTCAAAGTGGGTGCCGCGTTTGCTCATCGTTGACCAAAAACAAGAACGTGTTGATGATTCTGAGCAGTGTTTGGCTATGTTTAAACGTAACAAACCGGAATTTTTGCGTCGATATGTGACAATGGATGAAACATGGATCCATCACTTCACTCCGGAATCAAAACGATCGTCATCTGAGTGGACAGCGACTGGTGAACCTGGTCCAAAGCGCCCGGAAACACAACAATCGGCAGGAAAGGTTATGGCCTCGGTATTTTGGGATGTGCATGGTGTAATATTCATCAACTATCTTGGGAAAGGAAATACCATCAACAGTGAATATTATATAGCATTAATGGAGCGTTTGAAGGTCGAAATTGCAAAGAAACGACCGCATATGGGAAAGAAAAGAATTTTGTTTCATCAAGACAACGCGCCGTGTCACAAGTCAATCAAAACAATGGCAAAACTACATGAATTGAACTTCGAATTGCTCCCACATCCACCGTATTCGCCAGATTTGGCTCCCAGCGACTACTTGCTGTTCGCAGACCTGAAAAAAATGCTCGCCGGTAAGAAATTTCGCACGAATGAAGAGGTTATCGCTGAAACTGAGGCCTATTTTGAGGCAAAAGATAAATCGTTCTACAAAAGTGGTATTGAAATGTTCGAGCGGCGCTGGAATGATTGCGTTGCTCTTGATGGAGATTACGTTGATGAATAAAGCTAATTTTGAACCAAAAAAACCGTGTTTTCTTTGTTAGGCCTGGGACTTTTCAACCCATGTGTTATGTTAGGTATTGATTCCTAGGCATTATAGAGGTGGCCTTAAAAGTACTTTTGGAACTTTCGCGTAGGATCCCATCGTCAACCGAATTACAATATGCCTTGTATTTATTGGGCTTATTTAGTTTCCAAATTAATTACATAAATGTGTAAAATATAAAAAAGCCCAAACAATGTCCTCTGTTAGTACAAACTTTATGATGATTACTGTATCTGTATTTTACTTAATCCTTTGAAGTAACAGTCCTCACATAGTATACAGTATATATGAAGATATTGTTACAGTAAAAAAAATCATAAAGGTTAACATTGTGGTTTGACAATGAAATAGTAAGAGAATTCTAATAATACTAATTAAAAAGTAAACTGGCTACATACGACTCCGTAACGCTGATAAGCAGTGAAGCTGATCCTTCCGTTCTCAACTTTAGGCGCTCTGGATTGACGCAGCCTTTCAGCTTGCATAGTACTAAATTCGTTTGACCAAACGTTAATACTAGCCTTGTAAAGTAAGTAATATATTTACCTTTCTACGTTTTCGATTAGTACCTCGTATTGAGTATTGTACATTTCCATAATGCTAACGAAACTTTTTTGCATATTCGGAGCTACCATGACTGAGACTGGATCGTTGACACCTCTAATTTGATTCCAGAAGTCTACACCTTCAACGGAGATAAAGTAGTTTAACATTCTTAAGTCCCGGATATTGGTTGGCGTGACAAGGTAGGTTTTGTAGCTAAAATATTTATTCATTTAATTACAGAATACATATACTGGGAAATAAAAATTAATTTAATAAGATACTTATACACCAAAAGAGATGTAGAGGCTTTGTGTGAATAGAGGAATGTGAAATTGGAAATGAGGGTGAAGAGTAATTACCAAGGCTAAACAGAATCAGGCATTCTAAAAGAATTTCTTTCATCTTCTTTCTCTCAGCGCAGTTACCTCCATACTTCTTTCGATCGTAATAATTTTGCTGAATTACTCTAGTAATAAAACCTCCCAAAGTGCTTGCAACAGCATGGGTATATATACGGGAAATCTATGTCTTATATTGTCTTTTTATTATGTTAATATCATTTAGTAGAAGTATTAAAGTATTATTAAGGTAATGAGCTTGTTAATGGACGTGATATAGACAAAATACAAGTACAAACAATTGCCATGTACAACCAAGAATAAAGTTTAATATAAGATACATTGCACAACATACCCATCATAACGTGTGTATTCCGCACTAGTTAAGGCTGCTAGAGCAGCAACAAATAATAACACCGCCTTCATTTTGACTGAAATAGTAACTTCACACGAGTTCGCCTTTATAAACCAAAATTCATATGCATAAGAAATTATCTACCCTTTTTACATAAAACCGTGTTCGATTATTATCGTGTAACATTGAAGTACCTTAATGGTATCACATTCCGTAGTATAACATTTAAATGGTAAATGTATCAAGTTCAAGCAGATGCTTCTCAGCCAGTAATGTATTCACTAGTTTTTAATTGCTAGCAATCAATCTGTAATTGACTTTTACAAATATTGTATTTCAAACACTTTATTTATCTTTCCAATCTCATTGCTCCTACGATATTTTTAATAAGTAGGACGTATCTAGGTCTATAATTAGTTACGAAAGTTTAAATTCGGAGGTACTAATCGTGATATTGAAAAAGCTTAGTAAGTAATAATTTGTCTAATTTTAGGCTGTCTGTCTGAATTGTTTAAATATCTCAGCTCCTATTGAACATTGGTGCCAAATAGATTGTTATCCTGTAAATATAATTACATGCAGGTGGGAAGTGGTACCGGTTCCACTTATGCAGTCACTGTAAAATGCAGCAACTGAAAATTCCTTCATCGAAACGTTTTTCATCAGGATTTAACGATTTAAATGAAATTTAGTGGCTATCTAGTCCTCATAATGGTATATATCGGCCATGGCAATTATCTACTACTAGTTAGTTGTAGTACATAAGTAAAAGAACGTTGTTGACACGATGTAGGAAAACGAAGAACGATACCATTCCCACAGTATCTCAAACATTCCTATTGACTTGTCCTTCTGACATTTTAACTGTTTTATAGTCTTGTTTCGTTCTTTTACAATGGTAACTTGTTGTTTTTTAATGTAACTTTGCTTCTGTGGCCCTAATTATGGGTATTGTATACATGTGTTTGGGTTTACAGTCCTTCTCTGGAGTATTTTGGCCCGAAGACGTGCAGACTTGCGTGAAATGAACTGTGAGATTCATCTCTTTTTTCGTTTTTCTACATATTTCAAGTAGATTTCACGATCAAGAAGACTGCAGTGTAAAAATATATTGGAAGTACGTCTGTGATATTTCATTTCTCTTGCGCGTTACGTAATTTTGCCATATTGAATGGTGTAATCTGAATATTTCTCTGATTTACTCGAAATCTTTATCTAGCATGAACTTGTTGTTATTACTGGTGATTTTAATTTACTCAATTTCATATCTGAACCTAGCGTCTTTGATTGTAAATTAAGCCTATTATTACCCTTTTTAAATTCAAATAATAGAGTTTTAGATTTAGTTTTACCTAATTTTACTTCTGAAGTAAAAGTTTTTCATGGTTTTCTCTCTCTCTGTTTGGTCGAAGATAGTCACCATCCCGCTTTGGGTATTAGCGTACCTAATGCTAATTCTTCCAAAGTACTTCTGTTTCCTTTCAATAATAGCCTTGGATATAATTTTCATAAAGCAAATTATCACAACCTCTGCTCTCACTCATCTACAACTAATTGGTTATTTCTTGAGAGTCACCAGATTGTTAATCTGGGTGTACGGAGCTTCTACAACAAGCTGTATTCTATATTAAATCAATGTGTCCTTTGTCTCTCCTGCAATTAACAGAAACCTAAAACTGAAAGGATATTATCACAGAAAATGGAAGGCGACACATGGCAATTATTATAAAACGAAGTTTCAAAGACTATGCAGATTAGTTGAAGCGGATACTAATTTAGCCTATAGTCCATTCGTTTGTATGTCGCGAATTTGGTCTTATGAAACATCTGTGTTCCTTCTGGCAATTTGCTCATTCTGAGCAGAACGGCACCAGAATTCCTGGAAAGCTTATGGTGTTGCTAACGAATATGCTAATCCAACATCGATAGTTGGTGCTGCATTGTTCTCTGGCGATTTCCTACCTAAGACTTTGGGCTCTGATCTCCCAGATATACCTTCTAACTGGTCACCATTGTATTTTCAGTCCGTCTCGGTAGATGAAGTAATGCAGTGCATTAAATATTTAAAGAGCAAATTTGGTGCAAAACTGGTGATGATAACGTTCCTTGCTTTTTGCGAAGGATTGTGCCGTTATATTTGCTACTCCTCTGATTTTTAATCTAGCTTTACACACGTGCAAGTTTCCTAATACATGGAAAGTAGCCAGAATCTCGCCAATCTTTAAAAACGGTAGCATTTATAGGTCTGTAGCCATAATTTCCTCTTTTGTAAAGATCTTTTTGAACGTTCTTACTTTATAAGCGTATCTCTTATGATACAAATCCATATGTCTCTGTATCTCAGTATGGCTTTATGTCAAATAGATCTACTGTAACTAACTTGGCGCAATTTCCCAAGTAATAGTTGAAATCGTGGATGGGGGTTGTCAACTGGATGTTACTTATTCTGATATTTCCAGTGGTTTTGATCTGATAGATCATCATAAGTTGTTGGAGATGCTGAGTTTTTTCGGTGTCAGCAGGAATTTTCTAAGATTAATTCGTGTATATCTTCTAAACAGAATTAATTATGTTTATTTTATTTGATTTAAATCTCTAACTCTACTCCTCATCCGGAGTGCCTCAAGGATCGAACCTTGGGCCGCTTGTCTTTAACATATACATATATCAAAGATCTTCAAAAGTCTATTAACTGTCCTTTATTAGCCTATGTTGAGGACATTAAAATCAACAACGCTGTTAACTTCTTCACTGATGCTGACTTTCTACAACGTAATCTGGACAAGATTCATACCTGATGTCTGCACAATAATTTAAAATGAAATGGAGATAAATGTTTCTTTATGTTTCTTTTACAGAAAAGGTGCATAGAACGAATTCTCTGTATTTTATTAACAATATTAATATTACTTGTCAAGCATCTATTGAAGATTCTCTAGTCATGTCTTAGATGTCACGATTAAGTCGTTTTTAAATCATTAGGCATTATTTTTTGGACTTGTAAGGATTTTGCTAGTCTTGATGCAATAAATACCCTCTTCTTCGCTTACGTGCATCAGTGCTACAGTTATACAAAATATTGTCACTAGAAGAATTGACTCATATGTTTTATTGTCTCAAGTTTGAAGTTTGAAGATTTTACTACGCCTGGAATCAAGATCGCATTACCTTCTTCGTATCCCAACAGGTTGGATAAACGTACTGTAGCGAACGCTGTTGGTACAATCCGCAAGGTACTCGGATAGTTTCGACTTAGATTTGCCTTAATTTTTATTTTGTTTTGTATGTATTGTTGGTACATCATTTTCTTTCTCATATTCACTTAATGTATTGATATTTTCCTTTTTTGGTACGTTTTTAATGCATTATATGTATTATCTCTTATTGTTTTGTCTATTTTTGGATGTTTATTTGTTGGATATTTAATAAATTATTATTATTATTAAATTGCACTTTTAGAAGAGAATCGAAGAATTCCTGCTGTACCTTAATTCGGCAGTATATAGAAAACACTGTATTTCACAAGTCTCCTTAGTTTTATTGTTCATTTTGAAACATCTTTTAAGCGAATGTAACTAACTACTTGTAACTTTTATTATACTACTAATATAGGCATTTACGTAAAATATGTACCTTCTTGGATTTCTTCAAACCCAGCGCAAGAATATATCTGCGTGTACAATTTTGAATTTGTATTCATAGTAAGTAGTTCAGGAAATAAGGAAGTTAACTTTCTTTTAATGTGTAGATATTCTGATTCTTCGACTTACGAATTACGCGTGAAGTAAACAAATAGTCTACCTTATTCGCATTGCCTTAATTAGCCGGAACAGTAGTATTTTATTCTTTATGTATTCCTTACAATACGTAAAAGTGTATATAAATCGTCGAACATAGCTTTAACATGAAATAACTGAAGTACTAGGGAATGTTAGTAAGTGGGTCACGAAAACCTATCATAAAAATAATTAGAAGATAAATAGTTGGCCAAAAACAAGTTTTATTTGTCAACAAGGTCTCCACTTATGTTAACACATTTAGCCCATAGGTTTATCAATACCTCAATATCTGCTGCATAAAAGTGTTATCACCATCGAAATGTTTACCGACAAGATGCTTTTTGAGTGGACCAATTAGACGACAGTCGCTCGGTGCTAGGTCGGGACTGTAATCCAGCCAGAGCATATTTTCATATCGTCAGGAACTTCTTGTTTCGCAAGAGATACATTTACCATATAATTTAGCGGTTTACTAATTAGTCGACCTACGAGTATATAAACAAAATAAAAATAATTGTTGTTAACTGTCGAACGCTGTAGTAAATATTTGCAGCATCTTGCAGTAGACTGCATTAATTATTGTCAAGCACTTGCTGTTGTTGCTTGTATCTTCGAGCATAAATAAGAAGATGCCTTGTGTTTGCAACGTATTAATCTAACACTAACGATGTTTACAGTCTACATATAAAATTTCGTATTTTCAAAAAAGAAATTGCTAAAAATAAATCAATTTTAAAATAATGTTATCTTTAACTGCGTCAAACTACAAAGATAATTGTATATTATATAAATATATATAATTAAATGTTTGTTTATCTGACGTAAAAGCTTTCTGTCAATAACATATACAACTATTTCTTTCTTAGTAAATACTTCTGAAATATTTTTGAGTTATGTAAATTTCTAATAATTTAATTCAAGGGGTTTAGGCACTACTTAATTACGAAATAAAAAATTATAGGAATAACGCTAAGGAATGGTCTTTATTTTAAAATAGTTTACTATCCACAAAAAAAGTATCTTGTTCTTTTTTTGCTGAATCTCCCTAGCAAGTTTGAAACAAATTTTCCTTGGCATTTTAAACCAGATGCTTACAAGTTTCATTATAATGAATGTTATCGAATATACCCACTTAGTTAAAAGCAATCCTTTTCCCAAAAAATCATGGAATTGAATCAAGAACATTGTCGAACCCTGATTTTTTACAAATTTGAGGCTGCCTTACTTCCTCGAAATTGCTGAAGTGCTGACCTGCGACCGCGTCCTCCATTGATGCGAAGAGGTGAGAGTCAGATGATGCTAGGTCTGGGGAGCACGGCGGATGCGAAAGGATGTCCCATCCAAGCGATTTCAATGTGGTTCACCAGTTTTGCTGTGAGAGACTGCGCACTGCCGTGTAACAAAATCACTTTGCCATGTCTTCTGGCCCACTCCGCTCGTCTTTCGATTAATTCGTGGTTTAAATTAATCATTTGTTGATGGGTTTTAAGAGTTCGTAATATACAATACCGCTGTGATCCGACCAGACACAGAGTATGGTCTTTTTCCCGAAGCGATTTGGTCCTGGCGTTGGAGGATCGGCTTCGCTAAGTGAAAGCCACGATTTCTTCCGCTTCAGGTTTTCAAAATAAATCCATTTTTCGTCACCCATCACAAGTCGATACAAGAATGATTTCCTTTCGCGGCATCGAAGCGCCATTTCACAGGTGACTGCGATTTTGCATTTGACGTTCATTCAGATCGTGTGGGATCCATTTACCGAGTTTATTAATGTTTCCCATGGCTCGTAAACGTCTGCTGATTATTTCTTGTGAGATATACAATGCTTTTGATAATTTTTGATATTTTACCGTTGAGTTTGAGTTGGGTCATCATCCAACTTCTGTAATTGCTCGTGTTCGAATTTTTGTGGTCTATCACCGCGGTCACTGTCTTTCACATTGAAATCATCACTTTCAAATTGTCGAAATCATGTCCCACATGTTATAATCGATGGAACGTGTTTACCATATGTTTGTACTAGCAAACGATGACTTCCAATCGCCTTTTTCTTTTGATTAAATAAGAAAAGTAATGCGAGCTGCAAAACTCGAGATGATCACTGAACGATAAAGCAAAGACGCTAGTTTTCGGCGGAGTCAACTTGTGTGCGTTTGTAGTTTAAACTGCAGTCTCTCTTAGTTAAAGCGGAAAATTTATGCATACACCTGCTACTCTATTCCTAGTTAGGTTATACAACGTGTGAACTACTCCATATGATTTACATTCATAGTGAAATAGGTGTATATGCTCTTCGATTTTGTCATACATATAGGCATCGTTTTCCAAATAATCTAGCCCCACGTGCATAACGGATGTTGTGCGTAGATTAGGGGAAACAGGCAGATTCTTAGCATCTTGCGAAGGTTGCGGAGGTGAAAGGCCCCGTGAAGTTTTACGTTGTGAAGAAGATCTGCTGGACCTTATTGAACGAAGTCCAGGTAAGAACACGAGATGAAGCAAGACAGATGGGGGTGTCTTGTAGCATTGTACACAGTATATTGAGATGTAATTTATTACACCTTATCATATTCAGCGTATAGAAGGATTGACTGAAAATGATCGTTCCTTGCGTATTACATTCTGTACCTGGTTTCGTCAACACCTTGTATCTTCATCGCGCTAAGCTTAACCGCCTAAAATTAAAGCAGGCAATTTAATTTCGTTTACGTTTTGTTAGACAAGGATAAAAACAAAAAAATTTACAGCAATTCAACACATTGTTGCTTTCTTAAACACAAACCAAAAATTATAAGACGAATTTCATCTTTACGTATGCAGATTGTATTTTTTTGAATTATGTTGTGTTGGTCTGTGTCTTCTAATAAAAGACAATGAATGCAGAGAAAAGTTACTTTATTATTTAGGTGAAAATAGTTAATACACAATGAAAAACAGTTCGATTGATCATGGAGAATGTTCCTTGCGCCACCTCTGCAGTACGTAGTCGGTGTATGTTAACAAACCAGGCCACAATTCCTGACTAACAGGTAGGATTCGTTCTGGTTGTATAATAAATCCGCTACCGGTACCAACACCACCTGTCAATTCAATTGTGTAAGTTAAAGGTACACCCACGAAGGTCATCCAATCCTGGCTTGTTCCAGACGCATAATATAACAAGTCCACGGTTGGACCTGGTCTGTAGCGAGTGCCGTTGACAGCATAAATAGCATCTGACATGGCATCTCCAAGTTGTTGCAGTTCGGCAGCATTCTGCACCGGTTCTGCAGTCCAGCCCCAAGAGAAGAGAATCCAATTGCCGTAGCTGTGCAGAGTTAAGTATCCAATTAAATTAGGAGTCGCCGCTGCTAGTGCAGCTAAAGCAACTGCCTCGGGTTCAGAGAAGGAATATGGGCCCATGAAGGTTTCCGAGCATTCGTTCGAGCTTGCCCCATTACTTCCCCATTGGAACGCAAAATTACGATTAGCATCAACTCCATAACAAGAATTGCCAGGTCGTCTAGTTTTCCTCCATAAGCGTTGCTGAAGTTAGAAGAAGATAATAAATTGACTACACTGTTTCACTTCTTTATAATATAGGATAAGAATCATAAAATTACCCCCCTAAATTTACAGCTAGTGATTAAGAGACGGTATTAAGAATTGTCTTTATGCTGTATTAAGTCAATGATTGGGGAGTAGTACAACAGACAAGAAATGTATCGGTGTATCGAATTTGTAGCGGTGGTGACTACACCTTTTGTAATTTATATTGAAGATACATAAAGTATCGATCGATTAATTAAAAATATTTTTTCTACTACAAATCTTTGCATGTTTCTAATTTGAACCTGTACTCACGAAATGTTATCTCTTTTAGTCATACCATACCAATAAAAGCAGTTTCAAAGAATAGTAAAGTCAAGTAAATAAATAATGATAAATGTATAAAAAAATATAGACAAAGGCATCTAAGAAACGCATTTTAATAACGTGTAAATCGTCGGGTTTATTTGCGAAAATAGAAAAAAAATTATAATGAAAATGCTTACCCTTATGCAGATCTTATGCAACAAGTCTGACGTGTTTCCTGTGCGTTTCAGACTGGTAAAAGTTTAAACGTCTGCTTTTGACAGATAGCAATTAAAAATAGG